>OX375869.1:29007428-29073690 GCA_947359475.1 Heligmosomoides polygyrus bakeri | reverse complement strand
AGCTTTAAGGCAACTCCTGAGTAAGGCGGTAGGAAACTTCTGGTAGAACTCCCCAAACGCTCAGTCCACAAGCTGTCCCTCCCCCTCGATTTCGGTTAGGGAGTTTTATCAGAAATATGCAGCCACCCTAGTCAGTTGTTGCTTTAAGGTTGTCCAGCTGGCCTTTGGAGTGCGCCGTGAAAAATGCATACAGAATCGAATCTTTCAATCGAGGGAGAATGAGAGCTTGTAGACTGAGCGTTTGGGGAGTTCTACCAGAAGTTTCCTACCGCCTTACTCAGGAGTTGCTCCAAGGCTGTCCAGCTGGCCTCTGGAGTGCGCCGTAAACAATGCATACAGAGTGGAACTTTCAATCGAGGGGGAGGGACAGCTTGTGGACTGAGCGTTTGGGGAGTTCTACCATAAGTTTCCTACCGCCTTACTCAGGAGTTGCTTTAAGGCTGTCCAGCTGGCGTTTGGAGTGCGCCGTGAACAATGCATACAGGATCGAATCTTTCAATCGAGGGAGAGGGAGAGCTTGTAGACTGAGCGTTTGGGGAGTTCTACCAGAAGTTTCCTACCGCCTTACTCAGGAGTTGCTCCAAGGCTGTCCAGCTGGCCTTTGGAGTGCGCCGTAAACAATGCATACAGAATGGAACCTTTCAATCGAGGGGGAGGGACAGCTTGTGGACTGAGCGTTTGGGGAGTTCTACCAGAAGTTTCCTACCGCCTTAGGCCGGGGGCATACCTCCATCGCCGCGATGCCATCGCGGCGCTCAGTTCATGGCCATTCCTCCGCACGCGGCCTAATAGTCAAAGAAAACTTCGCCGCGGCCGCCGCAACAGTGGCGGTCGGCGTGCGCGATGCCTTCCCGCGCCCATCGCGGGCATGGCGTACTTTTTCGCGCCGCGCGCGGTATTTAGCGCTGGTCCTGGACGGATCGCCGTCGCGCTCCCTTGCAGAGCGATGGGCGATGCGACGAGCACAGAGAAATTCAAATTCTTTCGCGTCGCTCTGCAAAACTCATCGCCGCGATTCAATCGCGGCGACGGGAAGTATGCACGAGGCCTTACTCAGGAGTTGCTTTGAGGCTGTCCAGCTGGCCTTTGGAGTGCGCCGTGAACAATGCATACAGACTCGAACCTTTCAATCGAGTGGGCACGACAGCTTGTAGACTGAGCGGTTAGGGAGTTTTATCAGAAATATGCAGCCACCCTAGTCAGGAGTTGCTCCAAGGCTGTCCAGCTGGCCTTTGGAGTGCGCCGTAAACAATGCATACAGAATGGAACATTTCAATCGAGGGGGAGGGACAGCTTGTGGACTGAGCGTTTGGGGAGTTCTACCAGAAGTTTCCTACCGCCTTACTCAGGAGTTGCTTTAAGGCTGTCCAGCTGGCGTTTGGAGTGCGCCGTGAACAATGCATACAGGATCGAATCTTTCAATCGAGGGAGAGGGAGAGCTTGTAGACTGAGCGTTTGGGGAGTTCTACCAGAAGTTTCCTACCGCCTTACTCAGGAGTTGCTCCAAGGCTGTCCAGCTGGCCTTTGGAGTGCGCCGTAAACAATGCATACAGAATGGAACCTTTCAATCGAGGGGGAGGGACAGCTTGTGGACTGAGCGTTTGGGGAGTTCTACCAGAAGTTTCCTACCGCCTTACTCAGGAGTTGCTTTAAGGCTGTCCAGCTGGCGTTTGGAGTGCGCCGTGAACAATGCATACAGGATCGAATCTTTCAATCGAGGGAGAGGGGGAGCTTGTAGACTGAGCGTTTGGGGAGTTCTACCAGAAGTTTCCTACCGCCTTACTCAGGAGTTGCTTTGAGGCTGTCCAGCTGGCCTTTGGAGTGCGCCGTGAACAATGCATACAGACTCGAACCTTTCAATCGAGTGGGCACGACAGCTTGTAGACTGAGCGGTTAGGGAGTTTTATCAGAAATATGCAGCCACCCTAGTCAGGAGTTGCTCCAAGGCTGTCCAGCTGGCCTTTGGAGTGCGCCGTAAACAATGCATACAGAATGGAACATTTCAATCGAGGGGGAGGGACAGCTTGTGGACTGAGCGTTTGGGGAGTTCTACCAGAAGTTTCCTACCGCCTTACTCAGGAGTTGCCTTAAGGCTGTCCAGCTGGCCTCTGGAGTGCGCCGTAAACAATGCATACAGAATCGAACCTTTCAATCGAGGGGGAGGGACAACTTGTAGACTGAGCGTTTAGGGAGTTTTGTCGGAAATTTGCAGCCGCCCTAGTCAGGTGTTGCTCTAAGGCTGTCCAGCTAGCGTTCGGAGTGCGCCGTGAACAATGCATACAGACTCGAACCTTTCAATCGAGTGGGCGCGACAGCTTGTAGACTGAGCGGTTAGGGAGTTTTATCAGAAATATGCAGCCACCCTAGTCAGGAGTTGCTCCAAGGCTGTCCAGCTGGCCTTTGGAGTGCGCCGTAAACAATGCATACAGAATGGAACATTTCAATCGAGGGGGAGGGACAGCTTGTGGACTGAGCGTTTGGGGAGTTCTACCAGAAGTTTCCTACCGCCTTACTCAGGAGTTGCCTTAAGGCTGTCCAGCTGGCCTCTGGAGTGCGCCGTAAACAATGCATACAGAATCGAACCTTTCAATCGAGGGGAGGGACAACTTGTAGACTGAGCGTTTGGGGAGTTTTGTCAGAAATTTGCAGCCGCCCTAGTCAGGAGTTGCTCTAAGGCTGTCCAGCTAGCGTTTGGAGTGCGCCGTGAACAATGCATACAGACTCGAACCTTTCAATCGAGTGGGCGCGACAGCTTGTAGACTGAGCGGTTAGGGAGTTTTATCAGAAATATGCAGCCACCCTAGTCAGGAGTTGCTCCAAGGCTGTCCAGCTGGCCTTTGGAGTGCGCCGTAAACAATGCATACAGAATGGAACCTTTCAATCGAGGGGGAGGGACAGCTTGTGGACTGAGCGTTTGGGGAGTTCTACCAGAAGTTTCCTACCGCCTTACTCAGGAGTTGCCTTAAGGCTGTCCAGCTGGCCTCTGGAGTGCGCCGTAAACAATGCATACAGAATCGAACCTTTCAATCGAGGGGGAGGGACAACTTGTAGACTGAGCGTTGTGAAAGTGAGTTCGAGCAGTCTTTCTGGGATGCGCCACGCATCTAAACATTGTTAAAGCGCAAATGCGAAATGAAAAACACAAGCGTATAAGTATAAGGGAGAGGTCGTAGTTGTCCAAACCTTGTTTGGTGTACTATTCTACTCCACCCTCGTTTGGAAGGATCAATATGGCGCCGCGGCACCGGAAGTGTGAAAACTGTAGTTAGGCGATTTACGGCGCTCTCAGATGGCGCGAGGGGTCACAGAGGCAGGAGAGTGGACTTGCTCCGGAACTAATCTGGGTCCCGACCAGGGCTATGGTACATTTGACTGAAAAACCGGTACAAATGAACGTAAATTTGAAATCGAACTATCCTTCGAGTCAGAATTAACCAGGGTATGGCCTCGTAGACAATTTTTCCGTTTTTGGACATTTTTAAAAATGACACTCAGTTAGCATTTGAGGTAAGTTTGCTCTGTAACTGGGTGGCCAAAATGTCCTCCGGGCCAGTCGAAATCCCACCTGTAGGAGACTATAAGGTGTTTTCATAGGCCTCCAGATATCTACGTTCCTGTCTTCAAGGAAACCATTTTGTGCCCACTTTAATGATACGAAAAGTGTACGGCTAACTACGAAGAAGTGTCATATGGGCAACTTTGGCACCGTGCAATCGCTAACGATTTCAACCTTGAAGGTTCCAACTTCGCAGCTTGATTTTCACTCTCGTCTCCAACGTGACAAACGAGTATAAGCACATACAATCTTGATATGACGAAATTAGAGTCCTCCAAAGCGGAGGCATTTTCTGAAAATAACAACACTTAAATTGTCGGATCCTTTAAGGAGGTAGATCATTGTGATCGTGAAATACTAGGGAATCCAGAGAACTATGTGTGACTATGTATATAATGCAGAAACTAGGCTTTTAGGGGCCGAATCTCTTCCTTCATTAGCCACTTGGGAGCTGTGGGTGTAATTATCTCCCGCGAGCACAGGGGTCAGCCGCGCCGGGCAGAAATTAGGTCACTGAACTACATTTCAGACGCTAGCTATGTGATTTTCAGCTCATCGGGAAGAGAGCTTGGTGCTGATCACGAATATGTCATTCAATTTGCAATGCGCTCAATTTGAAGAGCGCTACAGAAAAGCGGCGGAAAAGGCGGTTTTTTCGCTTTTTCCGCCCAAAGACCAAAAGATAAGGCCGGTATTGTATCAGCATGATATGACTCTATCCTTAGCCATAGGGCAGGGAAAACTTTTTAATTCAACTCTCTGCGGTGGCCGCCGATGAACAAGTCAGTGCTTTATTCTTCTCAGACAAGTCTGGTACAAATTCATAGACCCCGGAGGGATGGAAGGCTTGGTTCGCCTTGGCGGGAAGTCCGAACCCGGTGCCGAGTGCACGCGATAGCCGGCACCTGCTTCGACTGCGCTATCCGCGCCCTGATTGATGGGATAAGGACGGCATATGTATCCGTTGCTCCAAATGTCTAGTGCAGGACTTCAGGCGTTCCCCTTTAGACTGTAAAATTAAGCATTCAATGTAAAATTCTGATGAACAATTGCATTTCAATGCTTCATTGATTGAGCGGACGAGTAAATGTCTCCTCCTTAATCATTTTCAGGACAGAGAGCGAAGAGGAGGTGTGCAGAGGCTCCCGCTTATGCAGGATGACATGCAGTCTCCACATGGGGCGCGCACCTTGTAGATGTATTGGTCAACGATGTTGCCGCTGCAAAATGAACGAGCACAATTAATCCAATAGTGAAGAACGTAAAAGCAAAGAAATTAGAAACAATTAGAAACAGAAACATTTAAAAACAGTACCGTGGAGCGTAACGGCATACTACAACAGTGTTGCTGCCACACCGTTGCACTCCACATCCAAGTCTGTAGGTGGTTGCCCATGCCATCTGAAAGCTGATAACTTCACAAATTCATATAGGTTGCTTCACTCCAGAAAAGTATGACAAGTAATGAATTTTCTTTCTGAGTGGCTTTATTCGATACCATATGTGGTGAGGGTTGGCTGAGATTTAAATTCGTCTATAGAGGTCTTCCCTGCTTGTTGCCCATTTCCCCATCGTTGCTGCATTTACTGAAGATAGAAGAAATGTTGCATGTTTTTTCTTGTGGTCTAACTGTGTTTTATTTGAAAAAGCAGTTGAACGCCAGCATTTTGCTAGGCAAGTTGGAGACGAGGCTACACCACAATGGTTGTGTATCGTCAATCCTTAGCCTTTCTACTCAAGTTTTTCTACCCTTGAATGCCTTTTCATAAGCCACTTTCAAAAGGTTACTTTTCAAAAATGAGCTAAATGTGCAACTAGAGCAACTGTGCATTTTCTTCACAAACCTGAGTCCATCTAATTGGTGCTAGCGGTTTGGTTTGACGGAAGTCAGTGAATCTCATCTGATGGTTAACACCATTGACTGCGATCTCGTCCCACCATGATCGCGAGGCCTTCAATTAACGTACCTTTAAGTTGATATCAAACGAGAAGAGGAGCCGTACCGAAACCACAGCATCGTAGAGCGGAATTGTGTTGGACGGAATGATCTTCACATTTTCTCCATTATCAGGGCGGGTAGCCACGGCTGATCCTATGTCACTTGTTGGGCACTGATCTGCGTAATTCTGTGCCAACACCTCAAGACCGCGGTGGTATTTCTAAAAATTCCAATTTCGTTTTGCTGGTGGTGCACATTTCGCACCAAAGGTGACAAGATAGACGATTTACGACTCTTTTCATCGAAATCTTACAAACCCACCATATTTCCAGTATCAGCATGCGATGTTTTTCTGGAATGCAAAGTAAGGACCGTAAATGTAGCATATGGTCTTGTACGAAGGGTGTTCAAACCATATATTTCCATCAATTTTAACACCAATTTGATCTCCGGCAAAGAAAATGGATAAACTTTATATAGATTTCACTGACACGAATTTTCGCTAGGTTGTATGTTGAGGTCAGGAATTGGAACTATTGAAATCCCTGCGCGAAACGCTTCCCGCGTCATCTTAAACTACCGTTATAAACTCGCCTCCTTGCCTCACGTATAGATTCATCACCTCGAATTATTCAGATTCCCCGTTTTACCGAGAATGTGGTGAAGGGGTAATGAATAGGAATCTCACTATATATAATAGAAGTCCGTATGAGTGAGTCCACAGGCATGACACGGGGAGAATGACGATGTGCCGAAAAGTGGCGCGGCGTAGACGCGAGACTTCCCGCCCGTCCGCGGATGCTCCCGCGGGAGTATAACATAGGCCTAAGCAGGGCAGCCTTCGCGGCGGAGGAACTGATAACCTGGCCTACCACGGGAGCCCGCGGATCGGCCAGATTTGGTGTCATTACAATCGTTAGAGAGATAGGGGATCAGAGGGCTTGCAATGGCATTCCAAAGGTCAGTAGTGGTGGGCATCCTGCCATCTTCAGTATCAGAATTTCGAGCTCTATCGAATGATTCAGGAAAGGATACTACCTCAGCAACCCTTAAGGCGATTTTTTTTAGTTCCTCTTTATATTTCCTTAAACATCAGTTTTATTTATATCAGGATCAACTGTGAGGGACGCTTCCAGGCTAGTGATTTGAACTCTACCATTTCCTATATTAGAATTTGATTCTCTATCGAATGAGCCAGAGTTATCCTGCCTACATTGCCCTAATGGCGACTTTTTATGAGTTGTTTATTTTCGTTAAATATCAGATTTTATTTATATAAGAATTAATTTCGAGACATGATTTCAGGCTGAAATTTTTTCGAATTAAATACAGGAAAGACCTTCTAAGAGGACGCTAAGTGCTCAAAGTTTTTAAACACGACGTTATGATCCTTCAGTGCACAGAGCACCATTCCAGTTTGAAATTGCACGATGAGTTCGATTTGATAGTCGGTAGACCTCCAAAAAACACCTCTAGTTTTCTCAAAGCATTTCTTGAGTGTTTCTTCACTCGTTAAATGGTGAAGATAACCTTGGCCATGCAAGTACATTGCCTGCATGACCCGAGGTCAAAATGCCGCCTGCACTTACAAACGAACATTTCTGGAAGGAGCAAAAATACGTTATAAAAGGGATGTGATAAGGGGAATTTATTCCAACCTTATAAATCTGTGTAATATACACATTCAACGACGACGATACCAACAGTTCTCTTGAGAGCTACTATGCTACCAGATCTCATCACTCGCAGCTGGATGTGCAAGATAATATTATCCTACTATATATAAGCGAGAACGGTCGTTGCCACTGTGTGTTTGATTGTTTGCACAGAAGTGCTGTAGGAGTGTGTTGGGAGGAAGTATCGGGATGGGGGGGGGGGTTGTAGTTGTGCGGTGTCACCTACGTCATGTTGAGAGAGGTCAGAAGACATGCCGCCAATGTTACGCAAAGGGCGTCCGAGTTCCGAACATGTGTCATCGACGTCGTGAAAGCGAGCGTCCGAGTTCAGAAGAGGTATTATCGACATCGTTCAACAGGCGTCTGGGTTTAGAAGACATGTCTCCAATGTCGCGCAAAGGACGTCCAGATTGAGAAGAGGTGTCACCGATGTCGCACAGGGAGTTCGGATTCAGACTATGTGTCACTGATGTCGCGTAATGGGTGTCTGGGTTAAGAAGACGTGCAACTGATGTCACGCAAAGGACGTCCGGCTTGAGAAGCCATGTCACCGACGTCCTTCATCAGGTGCCTGGGTTCAGAAGACGTCTCGTCGATGTCGCTAAAGGCCTGTCCGGATTCGGACGACGTGTTACCAGTCAAGGTGGAACCAGTAACGGGAAGCGGTGAAGGATGGTGGTCCAGTAAGGAGAGGCCGAGAAAGGTTTGACCAATAAAGGGAGACCAGTAGATAGGGACCAGTAAAGGGTACCAGTGAAGATGGGACCAGCAATGGGACCGGTGAAGAGGGGGGGGGGGGTCCAGTGAAGGGCGAACCGGTGAAGGATAGGGGAACCAGTGAAGAGGGGACCAGTAAATCGAGGTCCAGTAAAGGTGAGAGCAGTAGTAGGGACCGACGAAGAGGGGAGACCAGTGAAGGGTGAACCGGAAAAGGTGATAATAAAGGGGGAACCACTGAAGAGGGACCAGTAAAAGGGGGACCAGTGAGGGTGGGGCGGGGACCTGTAAAGGGTTCACCTATAAAGGGAAACCAGTGAAGATGGGACCTGTGATGGAGAGCGGTGAAGGGTACCAGAGAAGGGCCAGTCAAGGGGGACTAGTGAGGGAGCCAATGAAGGGAACACCAGTTAAAGGATTCAGTAAAGGGTCCAGTAATAGAACCATTAAAAGGGGACCACAATTAATAAATAGAACGAGTACTTCAGAGAATGAATCGCGTACAATAGAGGGTGAGGCACCATAGGAGCAGGTTTGAAGGTTTTGCCCTTCCGTATTCTGCTATACCATTCTATAATGCAAAACCAGTTTTTTTCACTGTAGTGAACCTAGAGAGGAGAAGAAGACGTGCGGGGTGATCTATTCTCCGGGTTTGGAACGAAGCCCCCAACCAGACGTTTAGCGGCCGCCAGGCCGTTGAACGTCTGGTAGAGGATATAGTGCAGACAGAGATGTCGAGGTATTAGAGCTCTAGTAAATTGTACCGTAATTAAGTCACCTGCCTTCTATAGGTTCGACGGGCGGTACCAGTCCCAAAGAAATAAGAAAATCTGCGGCAAGATGTCAAATATCGTCACTGGACGAGCAAATTGAAGAATTTTGTGATGAAATTTAATCTCGGTGAACATTAGATTTAATGAACCACCAATCTAGTCTTAGTCGCGAAATATATGACGTCTGCATTATAAAGTTCCATAGAAAAATCAGTTACGAAGTGCTAAAGAGATGTCATGTTGAAACTAATGCTTTAAGCTTATGTTAAAAGATCTCTCGTCTATCTAATTGGAATCCTACTGCAATTTTAGCCTGGAAACATGCCTCGCAATAGATTCTGATATAAATAAAAACCGATATTCAACGAAAAAAAGCAACTCCTAAAATTTCGCCTCAAGGGCTATTCGGACAGCATAATTTCTGTCTCATTCGATAGAGATCGAAATTGTAAAATAGGAGATGGTACAGTTCACATCAATAACCTGGAAGCAGTAAATTCCGATAGAAATAAAAACTGGTATTTAAGGAAAAATAAAGGGCACCTGAAGAAAATCGCCTTAAAGGTTGCTGAGGCAGTATCCTTTCCTGGCTCATTCGATAAAATGAATGATGGTGGTTAGCGTCGGCCAAGATTGTTATATATTTATTCCTGACGGCTAACGTTTCGACGTTGTTGCCTTCTTCAGAGCCTGGAAGAATCGAAACGAATTTAAGAAACTATCCCCAAACTTCATTTCATGCTGTAAATCAAGTTCACAAAGCAAAAAGGGTTAAAACGGCCCCTCAAATGACCTCAGAACTGAGAGTCGTCTACCGTCAACGGCTGCTGGGTGTGAGAATGAGTAGCAAACCTGTGTAATCACTATACACTGCGACCGGAAAGTATAGGGACACCAGCAAATTGCGTAATTCTGCTAGCTACCCGGAGGATTTGATCTAAAATTATACTATGGAATTCCTCACGGCAAAAAACATCTATACGAAAGAAATGGGCAAAATCCCCCGAGGTGGCAAGGAACGGGAAAGGATCACGTGACGGGACCCTGTTTTTGAGTGACCAGAAAGTATAGGGACACCACCAAATAAGGTGCGCGGAGAAAGGTACGTTGTTGAAAACTATTTTGCTATGCAATATACTGCCTCATAATTTGCTCATTGTAAGGATGGGTCGCGGATCGATGCTATCAATAGAGGAACAAGCTCAATTCAAGGCCCTCAGAGATGCAGGACTCAGCATACGCCAAATTTCGACTCAACTGGGACGATCAAAAAACGTTATTAGCAAATTTCTACGCAGTCCTGATCTATATCACTCAAGGGAGTTTTCAGGACGTCCCAGACTTCTTTCGACTCGAGACGAGAGGCAAATCGTGCGAATGGTTTCCAATAAATCAATTAGTTTGGAGGAAGTGCGCAAGAGTTTGAATAAAAAAGTCTCGAAAGAAACGATTCGGTGCTGCTTAAAACGCAATGGGAATGTTGTATATACCCAGCTCCGTTCTGCTCCACGTTTGACAGAAACGCACAAAAGGAACAGGCTCGAGTTCGTCTCTAGGAACAAACGACGTCTTTGGACTAAGGCAGATTTTTTGCGTTGTCAGTTCTGACGCTAGGTATTTTAACATTTCATAGTTCAGGTGATTTTCTTGGACGAAAAGCGCTTTAACCTCGAAGGTCCAGATGGGAACCGATTCTACTGGCATGACTTACGCAAGGAGAAGGAGTATTTCCCAAGAAGGAATTTGGAGGCGGCACAGTTATGGTGTGAGTGCATTCCACGCAGAAGGAAAGCTCCCTCTTGCCTTCACGTCAGCAAGGATAGACGCAGATGGATACCAGCAACTGTTAGAAACCCATCTGTTCCCATTCCTTCAACAGAATGCTGGTCAGGGATGGGTTTTTCAACAGGACAATGCACCGCCGCATGCCTGCAGATCCACAAAAGGCTTCCTCAGAAGAAATTCTATTCAAGTTCTCGACTGGCCTTGCATGTTCTCCCGATACGAACCCAATGGAAAATATCTGGGGACACCCTGTAAGGAAGATTTACGAGCATAACCAGACACATTCTTCTCTGCAAGGACTTCGATCAGCAATTCTACGCGCTTGGGATGAACTTCCTCTACAAACACTTCGAAATCATGCTGCTTCGATGCCAGCCCGACTTGTAGATGTTGCAGTGAACCGCGGAGGACCAGTTGAGTACTAGTTATCAACGACTGTTTTTTATCTTGACAATGAAGTTGTTTTTTACTAGTGTCCCTATACTTTCTGGTCAATTGAAATGGTGTGTCTCCATATTTTATTTTCTTATTTAGCTCTCATCAAACCGATTTTGCTAAAATTTTTTGCTTCAAACTTTTTTGTCGTAACGAATTTTACAGTAAAAAATTCAGGTCGATTGATATCGATTAGCGTACGAAAAGTACAATTTTTAAGTGTCCCTATACTTTCTGGTCGCAGTGTATGTTGGTGGTTGTTAAACCGATCACAATCCACACATTTCGGCGAATGGTGAACGATCTTGAGCTATTGCAGCGCACTCGTTCCTTGTGTTAATTCTAGGTGTCCTAGCCGCAATATATAGCGCTTCGAGAGTGCGTCGCGCTGAGATATCAGATTCAGGCGCTAGGATCTTTACCGCCACATCAATACTCCTGTTCCCATGACAGTTAACCCTGGGATCACCTAAAGGAGTGGACGTTCGAGATCTGCGTAGTCCGTCAATGTGCTCCTTTCTTACTCACAAGGGTCTTCCAGTTTCCCCAACATATTCTACCCTGCAGTCAGGTCATGTTATAAGGTATACTACACCCGACGTTGTGCAGTCTCCTGCATTCCCAAACGGACAAATGACGCACGAGGGTGTAGTACATATGCGATCGTACTTGCGATTTCGTACTAACTGCGCTTTCAAGTTGGTAGGGGGAATTTCGACAGCCCTTACATCGTCCTGAAGGTCAGCTGTTCGAATGCAACCCCGAATTGCTGCCGCTACACGGTCAGAAATGAATGCTACACATAATACCACTTTCGACTGTTCGCCCTCAAGCTGACTGATAGCTGCTGATCGTCGTCTTGGTCCGCTGATCCGGCTCACATTAGCGTATCCGTTTTGCATAGCAATGCAACGAGCCGTATCCAATGAGAAAGCCACATCGTCGCCTTCAGATGAAACTGTGCGAGCCGTGCGAAACATATTTCGGATAACAGCTCTCTTAGACCTTGATTGATGTGCTGATGCGCAATGCATAATAATATTCTTGCTTGCTGGTTTTCGATACCACCTGATCCTGTAATACCCGCCAGAAAGAAGTACTTCCACGTTGAGGAATGCGAGCCAGTTCGCGGTGGGCTTTTCACGCGTGAATCGTATATGTTCCGTTTGCCTGTTCAGTATATCGAAACATGTGTCCATCTCCTGTTGGGTTGGACATATGACAAAACAATCGTCGATACACCGGCAGTACACGGTGGGCATGCGTCCCAACACAGGGCGCTCCAATTTCGACATGAACGCAACCACGAGCGCTGGTGCTAGTCTTTGCCCCATAGCAAGACCTCTAACTTGCCTGTAAAACTCACCCGACCACTCGAAGACGTTGCAATGCAGATAGTCGCTAGTGAGACCCACCAACTATGATACGGTAAGACCGTACATATTGATAATGGCCCTATAGGACCAGGTGGTATCGGAAACCAGCAAGCAAGAATATCATTATCCATTGCGCATCAGCACATCAATCGAGGTCTAAGGGAGCTGTTATCCGAAATATGTTTCGTACGGCTCGCACAGTTTCAACTGAAGGCGACGATGTGGCTTATTCATTGGATACGGCTCGCTGCATTGCTATGCAAAACGGATACGCTAATGTGAGCCGGATCAGCGGACCAAGACAACGATCAGCAGCTATCAGGCAGCTTGAGGGCGAACAGTCGAAAGTGGTATTATGCTTAGCATTCATTTCTGACCGTGTAACGGCAGCAATTGGGGGTTGCGTTCAAACAGCTGACCTTCAGTACGATGCAAGGGTTGTTGAATTTCCCCCTACCAACTTGAAAGCGCAGTTAGTACGAAATCGCATGTACGATCGCATATGCACCACACCCTCGTGCGTCATCTTTCCGTTTGGGAATGCAGGAGACTGCACAACGTCGGGTGTAGTATACCTTATAACATGTTCTGACTGCAACGAAGAATATGTTGGGGAAACTGGGAGACCCTTGTGCGTAAGAATAAAGGAGCACATTGACGGACTACGCAGATCTGGAACGTCCACTCCTTTGGGTGATCACATGGTTAGCTGTCATAGAAACAGGAGTTTTGATGTGGCGGTAAGGGCGTGAATCTGATATCTCAGCGCAACGCACTCTCGAAGCGCTACATATATTGCGGAACCTAGAATTAACAGAAGGAACGAGTGCGTTGCAGTGGCTCAAGACCGTGCATAATTCAACGAAATGTGTGGATTGTGATCGGGTTAACAATCACCAACATACAGTGATTACAAGGGTTTGCTACTCACTCTCACACCCAGCAGCCGTTGACGGTGGACGACTCTCAGTTCTGAGGTCGTCCACTCTATACATTTCAGGTGCCGTTCTAATCCTTTTTGCTTTGTGAACTTTATTTGCAGTATGAAATGGAGTTTGGGGGATAGTTTCTTAAATTCCGTTCGATTCTTCCAGGCTCTAAAGAAGGCAACAACGCTGAAACGTCAGTCGTCAGGAATAAACATATAACTATCTTGGCTGAAGCTAACCACCATCACTCATCTTAACAGAACCATTGCCATGATTCATCGAGAGTCGCACTTGGAATGATAAAGCACGAAATTCTGATACACAAGATGGTAGAATCCTCACCAGTACGAACCTTTGGATTGCAGTGCAAGCCCTCTTACCTTCCTAGCTCTATCGATTGCGATCACACCAAATCTGGTCGATTTGCGGGCTCCCGTGGTCAGTCATCATTGCCTCCGTGGTGAGAGCTGCTTAGCTCACCGCGAGGCGGCGGGTGTCACGGCGCGAGTCAACGCTTATTGGCTCCGCAGGAACTATCCCGCGTCTTTGTCCTCGCATCTTTCCGGCAGATCGTCTTTCACCCTATGACACGTGTTGAACCTGTGAAGGTGAGCTGCACGTGCGTGCAAAACATTCCAAAGTGACCCTCTTATGTAAAATTGTCCCTGCTGTACAACTCCAGCGCTTGGATAAAATTTTCTCAAAAGTTTACCAGGGTGGGGGGAAGGGTACTGCAGTTTCGCATGCACCCTTAAAAAGGTTCTTGGGTCAGATTTAGCGCCCCGGCCAACTTGGCCCTCTATCTCTCCGTGATCTGTGGATCGGTACCAGACTTGTTAGAAAGTCGAGAAAAATCGCATTGAACGCATTGAAATCGCTTTCACGACATTCCGTAGAAGTAGAATGGGTGGCGCATCCCGAAAGAGATTGCATAACGCCGTCTTTTATCCTCTATAATGAATAGGTGGAATCACAGTGAGAACATGCAGGAGGAGGGTATTTAGGGTGCTGATCACGAAAATGATTTATCCGTCGAAGCCGCTCGACTGGGATGAAGAAGCATTCGTGTGTAGGGGAGAATCCTCTCAATTCTTCGTTTTGCTGACGACATCATACTTTCTCGAATCCTACCGCCGAAGCAAAGGAGATGGTTGCTGAGCTAAACGGAGCAAGACACATTTGATGTGAATCGTTCTTCTACTGCGAGGAAGAAGGAATCCAACTGGAAGACTCTCAGCACACTGATACGTCGTCCTACGTTTAGCTTGTGTTCTTGGAGAAACAATGTGAAATACGAGCTAGAGAAGAGGCCATAACCTGCGGGGATCGTCTCTGAACATGTCAGGGAGGTTACAGTTCATCTGACGGATCCTGCGCTCAGTTACCAGGCGTAGGCGTAGATCGTACTGCTTGCACATCAAAGACGATAAAGGGCACATAGATAGAGCGTTAGAGCGATGTCTTCTGAAGTACAACCGGCGAAACGGCGAACTCAACATCGAGCCGAACTTTGCAGCACCGACATGAGAACATTGTCCTATGTCCACGATCCAGCGGATTACGAGTTGAAAGCTGAATCCCGGGACGTCAGACACATAAGGAGGAGGAGTCACGACAGTTTGGCGAAGAGAGGACTGTATTGAATCCCAGGGGACGTCGAGCGCCATCGCGAGAGCACGGCTGAGCCAACTGGCATCCATGCTGGGAACGAAGTATCCCTCATATCAAGTCGCCAAGTTCGAAGGGCGACAACATCCTTGATGACGCTGGCTAGACGAAATTTAAAATGAACGATGTTGTGGCACGCAGGATCAGCGAGGATGTGCCATCTATGTACCTGGGCTTCAACTAGTAAAAAGGTCTTTTCTACTTCAAAGTCCATTTTTGCAAAGGCTTTGAACCTTCATAGTTAGGAGATCTAAAACTTCACTATGGAGTCGCACGTCACAGTAACCTTAAGGATAGAGGATAGTGGGTCAAGGACGAAGTTACCCTGTCACTTTTGGGATTCGCATTACGGGATGCCGCTGCGTTGATTTTCAGGCCAGCTTCTACGAAAACAAAAGGAGATTTTCCTAAAGATGTGACTTCTCCAGAAACCATAATGGATTTAGGCTTTTTCGCATTTTCCTGAGGTCGTCCTTTGGCGGTAGCATCAGCAAGCGATTTCCCAATAATCCTCTCATTTTGGGAGTTGAAGGCTGGATTCAACGTGAAAATCTTTTCATCGCTAAAGATGTTCTCTGAGCGAGTGCCACCGTAAATAGTTGCAGCAACCTTTTGCATCTTTCCAATCTCCTCTTCTTCATATTGTCCGTAAGAAGTTGGCATTTCAGTATAGGAAAACTTTTTAAGCTTTCCCCTGACTATCCTCCCTATTCACCTTTTGCTTATTCCTACATCTTTTGCCATCTGGCGCATCGATCCCCTGGCGTTCCTTCAGATTTTTCTCTCACGACTTTCACATTTTTCCGATTCGTAGCTGTCGCGGGACGCCCTCTTCTTTTCATATACTATTCGATCTTCAGTTCCTTGTACAGTTTTACTGTATCCTGAACCGTTCTGCGGGACACGGAATGGATCTTCACAATATCTCTCGCTTGCTTGTCGGCCTTATGAAGTTCGATAATAGCTCTTCGTAGGTTGGAACGCCTAACCATTTTGTACACAAGTACGTATGTGTTCCACAAAGTTCAATCAACATATGCGAAAATATGCGGAAGAAAAATTTAAATGTTTAGGTGCACGGGCAATTTTCCCGCACCCTGTATATTTAACAACAACTGCTTCTTCTGTTATCATTTTGAGGAAAACTGTGAATATCGAATTCATGATGATCATAAACAGGTAATCACTAGGTACGGTAGAAATAAAAGCAGAAAATAATAAGTTTAGTGCGTTTCTAGTATCTGTTTTTCATCTTCTCCGACGAATCGTGCGGTTTTCATGTGTCTAAATAAATAAGTAAATAAATAAATAAATTTTGAACACTTGACAACCACAGGCTTCAATGTTCTCCGTGTTACTAGCACATCATTATCCTTTAAAGATATAACAGCACATGTATGTATGTTGCTCATACCATCTGATAAATGTTCATTCCCGTGCCGCAGTTTTGACCTGTTCTGCCGTTGACGACTTGTCCGGTGGCTAGCAGTTGCCTATAAGGAAACACATTTATTGCAGAGTAAACAATGAACGCCAAATTTCAAACTGCTTGCACTCAAGCATTGCTGTATAGCCGAAGCCACATTTTATTGACATTGTCGCATGAATGTAGCCATATCCTATACTATTCTTAAAAAACGTAATATCATTACAAACAGTCAACACGAGATGTTCGGCTAGAATTCTGTATAGATTCAAGGACTTTAAGCGGGGAAATCTAGTTTTATGCAACGCTGCTTTACCAAGCGCTATGAAGTCCTATTTCTACTAAAAGTTCCGGCTGCTTCTCTCTCCCTTTCTCAGCATTACAGCTTGGGACAAGCGCTTTGATTCCCTGCCAATTACGGTTTTAAACGGAGATACCTTCTATTATTGTGCATCTCCAGAACCATGTCGCGGGTCGCTTGCGTCATCGGACCAGATTCCGTGGTTGTTAGTGCTACGGTCGACGTTGTTGTGGTAGTGTCAGCAGTGCTAGAGGAGCCTATTGTTGATCCAGCCGTAGCTGCGGCCGTTCTGGTAGCCGCAGTTGTAGTAGTTGCAGCAACAGTTGCGTCGGCTAAATAGTAAAGCAATGAGTGAAGTCCGTTTAGTACGCCAGCGAATCCCTATTTCTCAAATTTGTTAGGTGGAAGGATGTGAACATTTTTACTAGAATTTCATTTATGCTTATATCAGTAGTGCTACGCTGACGAAAAGTTAAGAAATCGAGGTAATGGATTAAGTACGGTTTCTATGGATTTTGATTTCCAACAGAGTCACTAAGCCCACATTTTATACTATTTTTGAACTAAGGCAATCTCAATTTTGAAAGAGCAACGTGGTACAGAATAGCAAAATCATATGCGTTTTTAGGGCATATCACGATAAAGGGTTATTGAGGCGCTCGAAGATTTATAGGTTTTGGAGAGCTCCATTTTCTTTGTAATACATGTACATATTTGAGTTTAACAATATAAGAAATTTAGGAAGCAATTGTTGTTTTAGTAAAAGCTGACGACATGATTTCACAATGATTTTGAAATTCTTTTCAATTCACGAAATCAAAAAGCAGAAATACTGAAACCCTAGCGGCGGTACTCTAGCTAAGCCAAAGAGCACTTGATAACAGCAGCAGCATCACTTCTTGTGAATGATGAGTCTAAATGTGAATTCAGAGTCGAACGACTAGGCGCATTGTGGCACGACTATTCCACGATTTGATCGGTCTTTTCTTCATCGTCATAAAATCTGCTGTGTAATCAAAGTTTCCATCCATCTTTCTAGTTTATTCGACAGTGTATGAACGTGTTTTCGTATTTTCGTAGTGTATGAATGTATTTTCCTAGATAGTGTTTTACACTGTACATTCCAGTTTTTTCGGGTTGCCAACGTTTAACACAATTTGGATTTCGCAAAGAAAAACAATTTTCGGTCTGCAAAAATTTCACGCCAAAGTTTTTGTTCCAGTTTTCTCTCCTGTTGGAAAATCCACGAAGTATAGAGAACACTGTTGCCTTGGTTGCTCGCTGCATCAGCTGTTTGCAATCACTGACAACGTATACAGAAATCGTCTAGCATTTGACATAAGCACATGACATTTGACATAAGCTGGGTTTGCTTGACAGCAAGATAACTGTAGCTGGAAAAAATGCACTAGCTATCAAATAAAATTTGAAAACGTGCTGTGATTTTCGGTCATTCCAGACTGATTATTTCCAACATTAATATCAAGAAGGGCCTCACAGAAGGACCAAAGGTGATGCAAAAATCTGATTGTGAGTGACTTTTTCCTTCTCGATACCAGCGTCGCTCGCCGGCTCCGCCGGCATCGCATGCGTAGGCCAGGCCAGGCTAGCCCGCTTTGCCGGCATCGCATCCCCGGTCACGCCGAAGTAGCCGGCTCCGCCGGCATCGTCTCCACGGGCCACGCAAGGCTAACCGGCCTAGCAAGGAATGCTTGCTCACCTTCGCTAGCGCCGACGCCTAAAGCTGGACGCGCGGGCCAGGCTTGGCGGCGTTGGGTATGACGGGCCACGCTAGGGATGTAGCCCAAACCTAGCTATTGAGGTGAAGTCTCCTTAGCGTCAAGCCGTCAAGCATATTGAAACGTGCGCCTAATCCAGATTGATTTCTAGCTTAGTACCGCTCACTTCCCAGCATAGCACTCTGAAGAATGTCCTCAGCACTCCTGCTTCTAGCGTTGTGTTTACAGCCTATTGCAGCCGCCCCCTCAAGTCCATTGACATGTGTGACATATCTATCCAATCGTTGTGCTTTGAGTCACAAGGTGTGATGAATTATGATGGAAAAGGTGGCTTACGACAAAAACGCTATTCTCTTTTGTACATAGTAGAGTGGAAAGTGGTCAAACCGCTGCCGGAAATTGTCGGTCCAGGGGCAAAACTTGGTTGAGAACGCAGCCATGCGCAGGTCACAGCAGCGTTCATAGGTATACTGTCTTGGTACACTCCTGAAAATTGGAGGACCTTGGCAGGTAGAAAAAGCATAGCGACGCAGCGCGAAGTAAATACGCCCGCACCATTGGCCACTAATTTTGAGGGACGTGCGGGAAGAATTATACACGAGAGCCAGGTGTAGTCGAAAAAATTTCTGTCTTTGATTTTCCTACCCCCAATGGAGAGAAATTCAATATCGCGTTCACAAGATCGAAAATATCGATGAAATAGTTTGAAAAACGGTTTCGTCCCTACTTTCCGTGGTTTCGTGGTTCATCGCGGCAGCAGTGAATGACGGCCGAATGAGCTGATGCGCCCCGGCATGTTGGCCGATGCGATGACTCAGAGCGACATGGTCGCGCAACGATGTACCGAAATTACATCTTGAAACACGGTAGAGAACTAGGACGGTTTTTTTTCTGATTGTGTGTCAAACTCTGCTGGATTTATATGGTAGGGTAACAGTTGCATAACCGTGCTTAACATTTTCATTAAATAGGATTTCAGAAAAATTCGTAGGATATTGTTAGGTACAGAGAGGGTGAGCCTCATGCTCTACAGTTGTACTGAAGTTCTTAGTGGAACTAATCCACTAGGGGTGAAGAAATCGGGCGAAGCAATTAAAAGATAAGATCGCGCCATGATAAGATAAGATCCAAAAGTTCACCGCAGCTTTTATTTGATTGATAGTGTAAATACCACTTACCTGAACCACCAAAGTGGAGATCCAAGCGATAATAGGAAGCATGAGTAGGCGGGAGAAACTTATGCAAGCGCTCAACACAACGAACATGGAATAGGAGAATAGCAGCGACAGAAACGAGCTGTGACCTCGACCTGTGCATACAAGCGGCAGAGCCGTACCCTACGGCAACATCTGCAGGAACACCGCCGGATATTTAAGGTGCACTAATTGAACGGTAGCGAGGACAGTAGCCTTCAAGGGGACCAGTAGGCAGTAGTCACCCAACACGTGTGCGGACAGAGCCGCGGCGCCGGCCTATTTCGCAATGCCTCACGTGTCTTCCGCGGCAGCGGCGTTTGCTCACCTCCCGGCACTCCCCTTCGGAGAGAGAATCGAGCCATGGTGATTAAACCATCGAGCCCGCGAAGTTTACCAAGTTCCGAAGAATTACGATCAGACATGAAACCCTCCTCTATTATCGACGTCTGTGAGGATGCCTTACCTTCCCTTCGCCCCGCCCCATCCACACTGTGCGAGGGTGAACGGACTTTAATTACTTAACTCATCACGACTAGCAGTAAACGGTTCGACTCTTCTCTCTCTTTTACATAATCCACTGAACCACCGTTTCTTGGGCAAATAAGACCCATCTATCCTAGAATTCACCACATTTTGGTGCATCGGCCTAATAAGCCATATTGTAAGTCTACATCGACTGAGCAGCAAATCGATCTATTGCAATCGCATTCTCTATAATAAAGAGAATCGTAAGTTCTCGCGTAATACGCCTAAAGCCGCAAGCCGATCCATTGCAGATCGTGTTCTCTATAATGAAGTGAATCGTAAATCTCTCGCGTAAAACCCCTAAGCCGCAAGTCGATCTAATTCAGATCGCATTCTCTAATTAAAGAAGCACTCTCGGTTCACACCTTGAGTTGGTCTAATTGCGACCGCAGCCTCATCAAGATAAAGAGGACAAGTCTCTAGTACTTAGTACATTCTCAGAAATCTGAGAAACAAAGAAGTGTGATAGCCGCAAAATAATGGCCCTATACTTCCACAAAGTTCTTATTGTTTTGAGCTCCAAGCTCAGTGAGTTAGTGGAACGCTTCCAAAAGTACACAGCTACCATAGAGTATCCATTAGCAGATGAAGAGAACTACGAAAAATGTCGTTCTACTATAGCGCTTTTACATAGCGGTATAAGGCAAATCATAGGGGGCAGAGGAATTCTGCAAAAATTGTACAACGAAATTAGAGACGACTACAGAATCTGTAAAAGCAAGACAGAGAGAAAAGAGCTAATCGCCGAAACAAATAGAGCAGGAGTCGCAGATGCAGATTGCGATCGCAGATGCTAGCGAGTTAATTTTTACAGTTACCACGAGGTACGACGAGTCACGAAGTGCCCGAGAAGGAATGGGCGTCGAACTTGGCTATATCTCCCTCAAAAATAGTGGTACTGAGACAAGAGGAGATCTCGACATCCAAGTTGTTCACGAAGGCAATAACGAAAATAGCAGCCTCCATAAGCAGTCAACGCTGTCAGTTTCGAGTCAGATACACATACTTCGCCAAGATCTGAGAAAAATCACTCTGGACAGAGGATGTTTCGCTCCATAAACCCTCCGCAAGCATCTTTACCCACATTTAGTGGTAATGCAGAAGAATTTGCCGAATATTGGGCAATATTCGAAGCAATGGTACATAACAGCAAAAGATTGGGTGTTGTGGAAAAAATAATTCTCCTAAGAGAGAGCTTAAGAGCAGAGCAAGGAACGCTATTCTAGGAATTCGGCCTTTACCAGAAAATTACGACTGGATGATCAAAACCTTGAAGGAAACCTCCTGCAACTGTTCTGCAAATTGGTCTCAAATAGTTCAGAAACTTCTGACTATTACGGAAGCACACGGCAATGCCGATAGTTGTCTTTCTGTCATCAAACAGATTCAAGTCTTAATAAACCAAATGGTTTCTGCGGTTACGATATTCGAAATACTTGTGATCCAATGTGGTCAGAAACCATTGTGGTGAAACTCCCTCAGGACGTCATCAAGCTGAGTTGATAATGTGCCAGTCGCAGCCCAATCAAACCATCGACGGCCTCACCGGTCGCCTCAAGAAAGATTGCCGCAAAGTGTTACGTCAAGAACAGACTCGGCCATAAAACTAACCGCAGGGTAATCCCGTCAGAGGAAAAACATATCAACGCACGACCTTATGGCAATGAAGAGTGCATATTCTGCCAAAGAGATAACCACTCGTCAATGAGTTGTGGAACCGTTGACGACGAAACTACCCGTCGAAAGATTATAAAGGAACAGGATACTTCTCAGATGACCAAACAGCTAACAGCTTCGACTGCCAACATCTGATTGTATACAGTGTGGACAAAAGCACCACGTCTCTCTATGTTCCAAAGATTCAGGGCCACCGAGAAACCAGAATAGAACATGGAATCCTCTTCAAAGGAACAACCAGGGAAGTCATAGTCAGGCTAGACCACAGTACAGTCGTAATCTCAATCGTCGCATTGAAAATGATAGGTTCCCGAGCAGCAATGCCCAAACATTTGCTGAAGTTGAGAAACCGATTGCGTCTAGAAATGAAACATTCACTTTACAGGTGATCCTAATGACAGCTGAACGCAATATATGGAATCACCGAAAAGAGGAATACGATAAAATCCTATTTTTCTTTGATTGCGGAGCACAAAAACGCTAATTTAAGAGTCTCTAGCTAAAGATCTTGGCCTTCCAAGAGAAACTACCGAACTGTGCACAATGTCTGGAATTGGAGGGCACATTGAAAGATTTGAGAGCCACATTGTGAACGTCAAGGCTGGAACCGTTTTCGGCGAACGACTAGAGCTTAAATTTCAAACTAATCCCGTTTTCACCAACGGTTTCCCAAGTGTCAGAC
Organism: Heligmosomoides polygyrus bakeri; assembly: GCA_947359475.1. Classification (NCBI taxonomy): domain Eukaryota; kingdom Metazoa; phylum Nematoda; class Chromadorea; order Rhabditida; family Heligmosomidae; genus Heligmosomoides; species Heligmosomoides polygyrus. The sequence continues at coordinate 29,051,290 of OX375869.1, read as the reverse complement.
TGGCGCAGTCAGGTTCCTGAAAGCAAACAACATATGCAACGCCAACTTGAAGTTACCTGGCGAACATCAGATCGGTCAGGTTTTAGTCGGTTTAGACTACTTTCACGATCCAGTGACTAGCCCAGCATGTGGTATAAAAACACCTACTGGCTTACATATCTCAAAATCGTTTTTGGACCCAAAATATACGGTAAAGGGATCAAGTCACTAGAAACTGCGAGCAATATCCTCTCCTATGGTATGACGGCAGTTTTCGAGCCTAGCGGGAAAGAAATTCTCCAGAAAATGTTCGAGCTGGAAGGATTGGGAATTTCAAACGAAATGCCCCAACCAAATGATAAAACCACGAAATATTTGGAGCAGTATTCCAAAAAATTCGTGATCATAAATAGTTAATAACTGCATTTCCTTTAAAAAACAATATTCTCGAATTGGAAGATAACTATAGTATTGCAATTCGTCGTCTTGAATCGCTTCAAAATTCCCTTCTGCAAAACCCTCAGCAGTGTAAGTGGTACAGCCGAAATACTGCAAAATTAGTAGCGAGCAGGCATGATTGAAACTTTCTCTGCAGCTGAGGATAATGCAGTCCGAACTTATTACATACCTCTCTGGGGTGTGGAAGTCATCCGAAGAAGGTCCCTCTACGTGTGGTATTTGACGCTTCGTCAAAAAGGAGAGGAAAGCTTTCTCACAATGATGTGATCCGCAAAGGAGAAGCATTTGTGAATAAAATACACGACATCCTGCTATCATCTCGATGCGGAAAAATCATGTTGATGTGTGACATAGAAGCAGAATCAGCAGAATTCACCCAAATCCGTCTGCTGATCTCTCATGAAGACCTCTGCCGATTTCTTTGGGTAAGGAGCATGAATGCTGTTTCTACAAAATATAACCTGATTCAATACCGATTCAAACGGCTTCGTTTTGGAGTGACAGCCTCACCAAGTGTTCTGAATATGGCACTTTCTGCATATCTTAATAGCAAAACTACCGAGCTAGCTAGCGAAATCTGCAGCAGGCTTTATGTGGACAACATCCTTTGGCGAGCGGATGCTATATCGGAGGCTTTAGATAAATATAAGGAACCCAAGAATTTTTTCGCTGAAATAGGCATGAATTTGAGAGAGTACATCTTCATCTGCACGGATTTGAACAATCTGATTCCCTACAGGCTCGAATCAAATCGTATGAAGCTACTCGGCGTCGACTACCGAACCAACAGCGACGTGTTCCAGGTCACTACAAAATTTTCTCCCGTGATAAAGCTAACGAAAAAAAGATATCGTGAGTCAAATCAATTCAGTCTACGACTCATTGGGTGCAGTGGGCCCACTACTGGTCCATCTAAAAACAATGATGAGGGAGGTGTTTGACACAGGAGTTGACTGGAAATGCAACCTCAGTATGGAAATATGTGACAAATGAAATCGCCTGTGCAAAGATGTCCACAATGCCAGTGTTACTGTTTCGCGACCCATCACATCAGGTGGTAAAATGCGCCTATGGGTATTCCCAGATGCTAGCAAGGCTGCTACTGAGACCTGAGCCTACGTGCGAGACATAATTACGGGCTCTGTTTCCTGCCTTATCAGCGGAAAGACGCGACTTACGCCCAAGAAGTCCTCTAAAACCATACATAGACTAGAATTCATAGGTCTGCTTATGGCTGCTCGTCTTTGCAACTCAATCGTATCCATTATGGCTACAATCATAGAGTCTACTTCTATAGTTACTGACACTGAAATAGCGCTATGTTGGCTAAAAAGCACAAAAAAGTTACCTATATTTGCCGCTAATATGCGTATGCGAACACAAAAAATCGAGGAGTCTGTAGCATCCAGAGGTATCCCAGTTTCGCTCTTTCACATTGCTACTTCCCACAACCCTGCAGATGCGAGAACGAGAGGAATAACTACAGAATCAATTAAAAACCACGACTGCGTACAAAGTCCCAGATGGTTGGAAAGTACCCAAGATATGTGGCCACTAAAATAAATATTGCATGTGAAAGATATTGCTGACGAAATGGAAATAGAAGCACCCGCTTTGCTAAAAGTCACTCCTCGAGCTAGCAAAACTCTAACACCAGTCATAGGTTTGGCAAGGTTTAAAGCCTAAACAAAGCGCTAAAAACAGCTTCGTTAGTAGGGAAGCTCCTGAATAAATGGTCAGCGAAAACCAACATACATCGATCTCCTGTCATAATATTGTCCCGTCTCTCAAAATATGACGTGAGCGAGATAATCCCTAATGACATTGATCATTCTCAACGAGTGATTCTTCCACAGGAACAAAAGTTCTCCTAATGGAATTGCAAAAGAGATTCCCAGACAGGAATCGTAAACGCATAAAAAGGTTAGAAATAGCCGCGGTTTACAAGGACGATTAAAATTGAAAGGACGGTGTTACTGAATTCATTTTTTGGATTCGCTAGCCAGTGTTGAAACCACTCTATTCAGAGTGGGGCTCCATGCGAATATTGTATGTGCTACAGTACTGCAGCAAAAACTGTTCCATGGTTGGACAGGAGATCGTAGAACGACACGCGTATTACTACTGTGTTCTAATGAGCGCGGCTCTGTCGATGTTCTTGTACATTCGATCGAAATTCGAAGGCTGCTGCAGTAATAAGGTGCCCTTTCCTGACTACTACGGCCTCTGCTCGACAAGGCGCTGGCTGCTTACATAAGTGGGTCAGAAATGCTTGGAGAAAGAGTCGATGAAACATACTTGGGAATGCTGCTCCTGCTGGTGCAGCGCAAAGACCTGTTGCAGTTGTACATGTTGCGCCAGTTAGCGCAGTATCACAATCCGAATCGGCGGTGCATCCTGCTGCCGTAGCCGGTGGGTACAGCTCGCTGTTTAACGTTGGTCTAAAAAGATACGTGCTGTGCTCACAAACGGTAGATCGAAACTGAAGGACAAATGTCATGTTGATAACGGAGAACTTGAATACACATTGTAGTTTAATTCTTGAACCGAAGCGATTAGAAACTGAAAATTTGTGTCTTAATCATTCACAAGCGCTGCTTCAGAACAAATGCCTTCACCATGGCGTTTATCAGCCTTTCCAGAATCGGGTTGAACAGTAGTGGCCATTTTTCAGTGAGCAGTTTCATAAAGACTGAGTTAAAGGTACACTAATAGCTAATTGGTAATTTTTTTGGAAAGTTAATTAAAGCAAATTGATTAGGTAATTGGCATTTTTTTTCAGCTTCAGAGTTTTGACCGTAACTAATCATTAATGTAACACCTTATAAACCAATTGTTTTAAACTACAAAAGATTTGAGTCCCTCTAGCCCTCGACAAATGTGTGATCTTAAATGTCTAAGTCTTCTACTGCCAAAAAATCTACCCTATCAGTCTTCTTGCGATTAAAGCGTGCTCAAGTTTGACGCCCTGATACCCATACAGTGCATTGCTTGTATTCCATAAGAAGCGAATAGATTGCTCTTTCCAACAGTTTGTGTTCTAAGGAATTTCCTTAAGAATTTTTTCTTAATTTCTACTACATCGCTTCTAAACTCTTATCGCGGTTTTCCGAGCATCTAGCTCCAACACCAGTAACTTACCAGGAAAGGGCCCCGTGTATATATAAACTGGAGAAATGGATAGCACTACGAGAATCTCCACGCTCCATATAGTAGAAAAACATGTTTCGTTTTTGCTGAGTCCTTGAAACCAAAGAGCTACGCGCCCTCGAGCTCTTTGGTTAGGTGGTGATTGCACCATCGGCGCGTGCCCGCGTGTATACCTGCGCGCGGTGATGTATGGGACGTGGCGAAAGGCTCTGCGAGAGCGAATTGGTGGCTCAGCGGGGCAGTTTGGAGTAAAAAAGGGGCAGGATATGTGTAGGAAGCAATTTGGTAAAGGAGGCAGCGGTCATGAAAAAAGGCAAAAATAGCGCATAGCATGGGAGCCTAATATATGGTCTAGCACCTGTGAAGCTTCGTCGCAGCCCGCTGAGCCACCGATTTGCTTGCGCAAAGTCTTTCGCCACATCCGATACGTCACCACGCGTGGAGGTATGTACGTCGGAACACGCTGATGATACAATACTGCACCAAACTTCGAGGGCCCATAGCTCTTTGGGTTCAAAGACTCAGCAAAAACGAAGCATATTCTTCTATTCTTCTACTATGTGAAGGTTGGCGCACTACTATCCATTTCTTCAATTCAAACGCCTGAGACCCTACCCCGGTTAGCTGAAAAGTAACGTGGGCAGCTACAGCTGCAGAATCTGCAAAACGAAAAGACTGAAGAAGAAGGGTGTTCTTTGCTAATTGATCCATATTATTCTCATGGGAATATAATGGTTAGAAAGAAAATAAAGGTGTGGTAGATCGGTTGTTAGTAACCATCGAAAAAAAGAGGCCATAGACTAACGACAGTTGTTGAAAGAGGCGGCTAGAGGCAGATTGGTCCTTTAAATTGATATATAAGTCCCTGAACATTTATAGGTGTGTCGAGCAAGCGTGAACGGCGGTGGTCGATCTCTCAATACGAAGTCTGCTAGCAACAATTCCATAAAATGTAGCGTTTGTCGAAGAGATGGCATTGGACCATCTGCAGTAGTTCCGAATAACTACTATTAGGTTGTAACGAATTAAATGGCACTAGCTCGCGCCATTTTTTGGCGCGTCTTTACGCGTTTGATCAAGAACAAACCGTAATATGTGGCATATCATTCAGAAGCGCAAGCTTTGCTCTACCGGTGAGTACCAAATTTTATATGTAAAAGTGGGAAAACTTTAGAGTTTTATTGACTTTTTTGCAGATGGACAAAAGGGTAATCCGAGGCATTTATTTTATGAATTCCAGCTGGGCACTACAGCTAAGGAGGCGGACGAGAAGATCAACGCCGCATTCGGTCAAGGATGTTCCACAATTCGGACGGCGTATCGTTGGTATCAGAAGTTCCGGAATGGAGATGAGAGCTTGGAAGGACGTGAGGGTCGTGGGAGGCATAGTGATGTTGATGAGGACAAGCTGAGAGATGTGGTAGAGGAGGATCCACACAAACGTACCAGGGAGATAGCGAAGGTCTTGGCGTCAGTCACAACACAGCTGCCTGGCATCTGAAGGTAATTGGAAGACCAAAAAGCTGGAAAGATGGGTGCCTCACGAGCTGTCTGAGGAGCAAAGAAACCGACGATATGAGATCTCGTCCGCACTGCTTCTACGGAACGAAACGGACCCATTCCTTGATCGCATCGTAACTTGTGACGAAAAATGGATAATGTACGACAACAGGCGGCGATCGGCACAGTGGGTGGACAGCGATGAGAGCCCCAAGGTTTTTGCGAAGCCGGAATTGCACCAAAAGAAAGTAATGGTGACAGTATGGTGGTGTTTGCTGGGAATTATTCACCACAGCTTCCTCCCTTCCGGTGAATCCATCACGGCAGAGATGTACTGCATTGAAATTGAAGAAATGATGAAAAAGTTGAAGGATATCCGGCCGGCCTTGGTAAACCGAAGGCGAGTTCTCCTTCTGCACGACAATGCTCGCCCCCATGTAGCACGAATGACGTTGCAGAAATTGAATGAGCTGAGCATTGAAACTCTACCAAATTCTCCGTCTTCTCCCGACCTCTCCCCAACAGACTACGATTTCTTCAAGCATCTTGGCCACTTCTTGGTAGGGAAAATATTCAAATATCAACGGGATGCCGAAAGTGCCTTCGAAGATTTCTTCAATTCCAGAACTTCCTATTTTTATGCTACTGGGATAAAAAAAGCTTGCGCACGTTGGCAAAGATGTGTAGAATCAGAAGGTTTTTATTTCGATTAATAAACTTGCCTACAAGCCGAGATATTAACTGTTTAAATTTACAGTGGTTCAGTGCCATTTATTTCGTTACAACCTAATACCTACCTCAGGTCTCCAGGGTTTTTTTTCTTTCGGTGACCGGTTTCTTACAACAGAAAGTCGTCCAAAGCGGTTTAGAGCTCCACAACCGGACTGCTCATTTGTTCTTTCTTTTTTTTTGTTCCACGAACCACTATCACGCAATCTTCCACCAGAAATTGGGAAACATATGAGCATTTGAATCTGTTTACCTTAATCTTCATGAATGACAGCGGCTTAGTGCTTCTTCGGTGACGATTGCACCTGTACATCCATTGAGGATCGTCATGCCATTGTTAAACCACCATAAATTAGAGATTTCCTCACGCAATATTTATACTAGTCCCAATGGACCTAGCCATAACTTGTCCTAGCAGACCTAATCCTAACTGCATGCCTTTTTAAAGCATTTGCCCCTGGTCTGAAAAACGAAATAGTGATCGCAAGGCGACATGATGTCGAATTCCCCTCATAGATCTTACCGGACACAACATCTTTCATCTGTTTCTCACAGGCAGAAGTTTGACAATAAAAGCTTTTAGTTTTGTAAAAAGGTGATGCTTTAGCAACGATATAATTTTTTAAAATATAAGCTTCGAAAATTGTCAACAATAAGCCACTATTGCTAGTGAAGGAAGGATACTCAGAGATATTTTGCTCAGTGAGATCATGAAGTCAAAGGATTATTGTTTGGTGGCTTCTAGTTTTCTTTCATAACCTCGCGAATAATCTATGAAATATAGCTATAGCCAACATAGCCAAGCTGGTTAAGCGTGTCCACAAGGTAAACCTACAGTGTGCTCCAAAATAACGTGATGAAGGTTTTTAGTTATAACTATGAAACTGCCCACAAGTTTACAAAACAATACATAAGTAACAACAACATCGACACGAGGCTACGCTATATTCGATCGGATTCGAAGTGGTTTTCGCCTTGGCGCGAATACAGAAGTCGAAACGCTTAGTGAAGTTTTTGGCGATGGGGAGGCAGTCGTTAATACTCTCGACGCATAGATTCCTTCTGGGCCTCCAGGCACTGGTGGCGCTTGGCACGCACCTTTGCCTTTGAAATGGGCCCCACGCTGTAATCCGTCGTATTCAGGTACGGGGAATGCGGTGGCTATTCCGCAGGCATTACGAAGCCCTGAAAACCTGACCTTGCGCCATGCTTGCGTGCTTTTCGCCCTGTGTGTGTGTGGTAATTGAGTCTCGTTCAAACGTCCAGTGCGCACTGCTGAAGTGCTGTTGGGACTAGAAGAGTGCCACAGCCTCTTCTAGTCCCAGCAGCACAGCCCCATTGGTACACATCTTGATTTTTTACTCCTTCGTCCACAAAAACCAAGAACTTTTTTCATTGGTGTAGATTCCTTTCCAAACCATGAACGCCTGCGGATTTTGACGATGTTCGACGATGACAGAGGTGGCAGGAGCCTCTCCAGATCAGAATTTGCCTTTATGGCGGTTGTGAACTATCTCCATGGCAAACCGCTTCTCATGCGTGAGTAGTGTTTGCTCCCACCCGCGACCTGCGGCCACAGCTTGAGCTGTCGGCATCAATGGAGCCGTTCGCGCTTGTTCTTGCTCATCAGCAGCTGGGCTTTATGGAACTAGCGGGGCTTGAGCCAGTTTTCCTTCTTGCTTTTCGATGCACTTTTGTGAGACTGACCTGGCCTGTAAGGTCACTTTCATGGCTAAGCTCTTTACATCGACCAGTTTCTGTGGATACAGACGACCGAGCAGGTTAACGATGTCGCATTGGTGCCTTCCTTGACGATGAAGCTCCAAAATCGCAGTGCGATGGTTTCAGATCTTAAGAAAACCATAACTGGAACAAGAACTAGAACTTATAAATTTTAACACGGACAGAAAGATACGCACAGAAGAATGGCGCTGTTGCCGCCATGCTGCAGATCAATACGTTCGCTCGGTAGAACGTCAAAACGTCATCACGTTATTTTGGTGGCCTGAATCGCGAGATGTGCGCTGACAAGCCACGATTTACCTCGCACTACTTTCTCGACCCACAGATGTATCTTTTCTGGTGGCGAAAGCCTTTGGACTTCGTCTTCAAAGTCCTTTGTGCATAAAAGCCCTTATTCGACAGGTGGGAAAACCTATAGAGTAGGATTGATAGAGCGAACATGCGAAAATTTTGACTGAGGCTAGTTGAAAGCTTCTTTCCTGGTCGTGAAATGGTGTCAGGTAGGAGTGTTTCTTCATTTACGTGACAATCAGATTTTATAATTGCTGTCTGTTTTGAAACTTACTTGTTGTTGAAAACGCAAACCACTACTTGTGCTGCAGGATATGGCCCCGTAGCTGTGCAATTTGTGGATATGCATCCAAACTTTGTGGACTTGTAGTAGATCATCTGAAAACAATTAGTTCAAACTCGATCCTAAATTTTGATAAGTATTAGGCTTCGTTTAGACAGGCATTCAAGGATTGCCCACTGTTACATATCAATTCTCAAATTCGTTGCTGATTTGTGATAGTCCTCGAAATTTGAACACGAGTTTGGAAATACAGATCAATTCATATCAGTAGCATTAAGTTATGTTTGTTATAGTTTGTTGTTTTCATCACACAAATTTTCTTGAAATTTTCCTGAAAGTCAACGACCTTGGCAAAATTCTATAAGACGTCGAGAAAGCAAATTGAATGCGCATTTGGCTTTGCATACAATGAATTCCGGTAGCCAGCCGATGGATGAGTTAGTGTTTTATGCTTCCAAGGCAGGTCGTGTAAAAAACTCGCCGATCCTTGAGGTACGGAAGGCTTGCTTGACTTGGCCGCAAAACCCGAACCAAGAGCCTCGATTCGTCGAGCAGAGATAGCAGGCGTCCTTCCCGACTGCGCTGCCGGCCGCCCCATTGTATATGCTTTTTTGGAATTGCTGAATATTCTAACGCTGAAATGATAGGTGCCAATACCTAAGAACTCATGCTGAAGCAGCGAGTGATAATCTTCCATCTTCGTCCATCCCTCCCTTTGTGAGATCATATACATAGTCTACCAGGGCTCCTTATTTTCATTTTCTTATCACCAGCTCAACCTGCATTACACTTTTAGTAACCCATTGATAACTGTAATTCTGGTGGCGATGTCCGTTCCTCCACGTGGTGCCACTGGAAACTGCTTGCTTTTGCAAGCCGAGCCAATCACGGACAATCGAATGCAGGCGACAGGCCCTAGTGACAGGCTGGCCTACGAACATTCTGTGTCACATCATATGGTTGATGACGTTACAGAGTTCTCAAGATAATGCTACGGCGTCCGCGGAAGCCGACGCGCACTCGCAAAGCCCGGCGAGTGTGAGAAGTATGCGAGGGTCCCTGATGCGAGGACGGCATCGGGGGGCAACTGAGCTAGTCCGAAAGTCCCGCCACGTAGGCAAGACTCGCGTAGCAACGTTGAATGTGGGTACGTTGACGGGCCGCTCGTGCGAGTAGGTAGAAGCACTGGAGCGAAGAAAAATAGATTTCTGTGCGTGCAGGAGACGAGGTGGTCCTGCTGCAAGTCGAGGAACATTGGCAGCGGTTTCAATGCCGTTTTGTGCGGCAGTCCCAGGACCACCAGTAATGTCGGTATGATCGTGTCCGAGCGTTTCCGTGACGCCATTGCAAGCCTAGAACGTTTCGATGACCGCTTGACGAAGATTGTTGTCGCCGTGGAAGAGCGACGATGTCATTTTTTTTTTCGCGTATGCTCCGCAGGCAGGTTGCTCCGAGCAAACCAAGGACGAGTTCTGGTCCCTGCTTGATGAGAAGACAGCGGAAATGCCGTCAGAAGGTGCCGTTGTTGTGGCAGGTGACCTTAATGGTCACGTCGAAGCAGCGAAAGACGGTTACAGCTGTCATGGTGGTTTGGGCTATGGGTCACGCAACGCCGATGGTGAGCGTATACTTGAGCATGCTGACTCACATGACCTCACCATCGTGAACACCAAATTTCGAAAGCGTGGCTCCCACCTTATCTCGTTTTATAGCGGGAACGCCAAAACGCAGATTGACTATGTCCTTGTTAGGCGTCGCGACCAAGGCCTCGTCACAGAAGCGAAGACCGTGCCGTATGAGACGGTTGCCACGCAACACTGTCCACTGATCTGCGATCAGACAGCGTGAATTTCCTCTACCGAATTTTAGGAAAGCTGATTATGTCAGCTTGATGCCCTACTTCAATTCCATAGATTGGTGGAAAGTTTTTGATGGATACCAACCAAAACACAGATGATTTGTACAAAAAATTTTGTTAAGTAGTATATCATGACTTATCCCTTCATGTTCCCTTTGACTTAGCAAAAGCACCAGTTATACATTACCCAAAACACATTTCGTACTTGATTGTACATAAATCACGCCTTTTACAATCGTTATTAAACCCATTTTCGCATCCGCACTATAAGAAGTTATGTCAAGAATTGGATCACCACTTGAAAAGGTTTCTAGCTTACAAAGAAAAAACGTCATCAAAAACGAGGAATAACAAAGCTCTTTTTTCCCTCATTTGATGTAAGCTGAAGTCGCACTCTGAGCTTCCAGTTCTTAAGGACGATGATGGTGTTCTTTATAAAACCGATCTCCAAGGGCTGAAGCATTTGCTAAATTTTTTGCTTCTGTTTTCGTTTCGGATCCAAAGGAGATTGATGAGTCAGAAGGCATGTTTACGCGAGCGAATAATGATGAAATGGAGACTACAGGTGAATTTATTATACACCCGTATGATGCGTTTAATGTAATGAAGGTGCTTAAGAGCTCAACTTCAGAATGTTTTGATGGAATTCCTCAAATTGTTTTCAAAAATGCGCGCACTCGCTTTGCAAACCCTTAGCAATGATTTTTAATGTTTCCTTAATTTACAGTGAAGTTCCTAAAATTTGGAAAGAGTCAATCATCTCGGCTTTTTCAAAAGCTCACAATTCAGCACTTGTGTCTTCCTTTCGACCCATAAGCATAAATCCTACCCCAATAAAGATAATGGGAAAGATTGTACGTGATAAAATCGTAGCATGGTTCACTAGAAACAAATCAATACCATTTGAACAGCATGGATTTACTGAGGGAGCTTCTACTACTACACAACTCGCCGATTGCACCTTTGACTGGAGTCTTGCGTTGAATAGTGGAGACTCGGTAGATGTTATTTACATTGATTTGTCAAAAGCGTTTGATAAAGTAAGCCATCAAATGTTTCTAAAAAAGCTCTATAATCTTGGCATTATAGGATCTTGCTTCGGTGGATTCAATCTTACTTGCATGAAAGGCATATGCGGGTGAAAGTCGGTAATTCCTTTTCGAAGTGCTATGATTGTGGAAGTGGGGTTCCCCAGGGAGGTGTGCTCTCACCGGTTCTTTTTCTTGCATACACCTGCGGTCTTCCTGCAGCTCTATCCACGCACCCTTATGTGCAGGTGCAGATGGGGGGGGGGGTATCTTTTAAAACGATTTACTGTCGCGTTTGCGGCGATGGGGGCGGGCCAGCGCGGCAGCGGACGCGGCGGCCGTCAAGAGGTCGGCCGCCACGCCGCAGAGATGGCATCGAGCGCCGCAGACGCGACGACCGCCAATGTTCACGCAGATTGAGCAGGTTGAGCCCAGAATCGCTTTAGGGGCGCAGTTTGGCGTTGAAGGTAGGTTTCCTACTACATACAGAAGAGTAGTGTGTGTATTTCCGTCCGTGCCTCACTACTGGAGTGGGGATACGGCGTATTGTTGGTACTTAACGACGATTGATGACGATCAAAACGGCCCGAAACTTCAGCAGTAGGGTAGTTGAGGTCGCTAAACATGAATCTGAAGTTTGTTTTTGAAGTTTCGATCGCCATCAATCGATATTGACCAATTGATATTGACCGAATCATCGATTTTTTGTGGACGACGTTCAAGCGGTCCGAAACTTCAGCCCTAGGTGTAGCTGACGTCGCTGAACATGAATCTGAAGTTTGTTTTTGATATTTCGATCGCCATCAATTGATATTGACCGAATCATCGATTTTTTGTGGACGACGTTCAAGCGGTCCGAAACTTCAGCCCTGGGGTAGTCGACGTCGCTGAACATGAATATCAGAGGTTGCCCTTACACTACTTATCCTTCCACTCTTTCTCACATCTCCAGGCCTGCTCACGATTATTTAGCGTCTTTTTTCAACCCCATGTGGTCCCTAACAATCTGATGATTCGTTTTCCGGCGATCTGTCCGCCGATGCTATGCACTAATTGACCTTTTGGACCCTCCATTGCGCGCTAAATAGCCGACGGCCTCTTGTTAATGACAAGGTCGGAAATCGATATAGCGTGTAGAAGAATATTGGAAAAGGTCACAGAATCATTGCTTCATCAGCAAGGTAGGAGTCGAACAGTGCATTGTTAAATCACTTTATTCATTAAAAAATAAATGTGCAGTTAAAACACTCGTCCGTCCGGTTGGTGCTCAACACGGAGAGCACCAGCTGGGCCTCTAACGATTGAGCCATTGATAAGCTCAAAAAGGTTGTCAGACTGTAGTGGCATTTTGTCTAAAATACGAAGATGGCGTTCATTCTTCTTAAAATTTAAATTTTAACTACCAGCCGTCAGAGCGGCCTCTTGGCCACACTGACGGCGACCGCACCAATTGTAGCTGCTACATATGTCATAGTTTCCGCAGGAAGAACACCTTAACTGCGTCGAATGGGGCAAGTTAGAAGGTAATATAAAAAATGAACGTCGTCCACAAAAAATCGATGATTCGATCAATATCAATTGATGGCGATCGAAACTTCAAAAACAAACTTCAGATTCATGTTCAGCGACGTCAGCTACACCTACGGCTGAAGTTTCGGACCGCTTGAACGTCGTCCACAAAAAATCGATGATTCGGTCAATATCAATTGATGGCGATCGAAACTTCAAAAACAAACTTCAGATTCATGTTCAGCGACGTCGACTACCCCCAGGGCTGAAGTTTCGCACCGCTTAAACGTCATTCACAAAAAATTGATGATTTGATCAATATCAATTGAAGGCGATCGAAACTTCAAAAACAAACTTCAGATTCATGTTCAGCGACGTCGACTACCCCCAGGGCTGAAGTTTCGGACCGCTTCGATCGCCATCAATCGTTAAGTACCGAAAATACGCACAGCCCCACTCCAGTTGTGGAGGGACGGAGGGAAGGACTGAAACACACACACTACTCTTCTATATGTAGTAGAATAGTAGGATACAATAGAAAGACATGTAAAAGTGCTGCAATTATGTCAAGTATTTATAGCGAGACAATGAGGTGGCGCTGCGGGCTTCGGGCATTCGGGTGGCGCTTTGATGTATGTTCACACATCTAATTCTGTTAGGGGAACAAGTGAGCCAGATCAGTCAACAGTTCATGCATTTATGTGTCTGTCGGCTCGTATTATGTAGCGTTTCTTGCCATGTTTCTAATAGTTTCTAGTTCACTGACATTTCAAATACCTTACGACCTCCTGCGGCTGCTTTAACTTGCTAACCATGAAGAGTCCTTGTTACCTACTATAGCACAAGGCAGTCTTGATAGCTCCGCAGGTATACTTTGAACAAACTACTGTCATAATGACATTCCTCTGCTACTTTGTTCTGTACAGCTTTCCCTGACTTCTTTTGGAATAGTTGAGTATGTCTCCGGAGCAGAGTAGGTCTCCGGACCGATATTCAGCATCAGTCGCTATCACGGCGGCAGTCGCCGCCCGCGCGACGGGGTCAACGCGGCGGCCGGCGAGGACGCCGCGCTGGGCGGCGTAATTCCCCGCGCCGCCGCGAACGGATCGTTTTAATAGTATCGCACCCGGTGCAGATGTATGCCGATGAAATAAAAATTTATGGGAGGTACAATTACAGCAATAAGGATGAGGTTTGTCAGGCCTTATCCCAGCCCATTAACAACATGGCACTGTGGGCTAACGCTTGGAACATTCCTGTAAATCCATCCAAAACTTCAGTTTTCCACATTGTAGAAGCGCCAAATGTGGAATTTGGCCTCAATAATTGTACGTTCAGGACAGTATCTAAGATTCGTGATCTAGGAATTTTTTTGGACAGTGGATTAGACTTCAATAGTCACATTGATATAATAGTTAGGAAAGCTTTTTCTATCCTTTTTTCGATTTTCAGGAAACTGAAATGTAAAGACAGCACCACTTATCAAACAGTATAGGTCATACGTCTTACCAATACTGGAATACTGTTCTCAGTTTTGAAATCCTTCTACTAAAAAGTATATAGAACAAATTGAAAAGGTTCAGAAAACGTTTACAAAGATCTTGTCCAATTGTTGTGTAAACTGTACCAATCCTATTGCAGCGTGCCCTAGGTATGAAGAACGACTAGAATTTTTCGGCCTCAATAGTCTACTGCACAGACGCGTTGTAAATGATCTAGTGTTTTGTTTCAAAATTATAAAAGGCGAATCTAGACTTAAAGCTAGTAAGTATTGGACCTTCTTGCCAACACAAGGTCGGCGTAATAGGCACTACTTTCGCTATCCTAAGATAAAAAAAATATCGAGAAAAGGTTTTCACTTCGCTATTCTTTCGAGGAGCTCGTTGGTTACAAATGCTACCATCTAGCCTATTAGAAGCACCAAACGCAAATGTTTTAAGAAAAGGGTTGAAAAGAATAGATTTGCTTCCAACACTGCATATACCACATATTGCCTGAGCAGAAGATCCTGTTATCCTTCGTTTTTCTTTTTCAAAAACTAGGAATTCCTTTGTTTTAGGAGAACTTTTCTTTTGAGCTTTTTTTGTTTTCATTTTTTTCCTGGTCTTTTCCGTTTTGTCCTCCTTCTTTTCTAGTGTTCTTAATTTTCCTTGATGTTTAGAACTTTTCTACTTTGTTTCTGATTAGCCTGTGCTACCGCCCTACGTTTCCCCATGCAGCCATCTTCGATGGGTTCTGATGGAGTTGACGTACCTACTATGTTAGTATCCGGAGCCGATATCTCCTACGACTTGCAGTGCTGGCGGGCCACTGCTCTTCTTCATCAGTTACCCATCATCCTTATCCCGTTCCCTTACCCCTGTTTTCACAACTTGTTTCTCTCTACGTGACTTCTGCTGTTTGTGTAAGAGTTGCGCTCACATGAATAATAACAATGATGGCTAGTTTTTTATTTGTTATTTTTTCACCACGTGTTTTCTAATGTGCTGTGTCCTTGCTAAATGTAATACTTTGTGCGCACGAAATTGTGCAAATAATAAATAAATAAATAAAACTGTCGACGAAACCTGGAAAGAGGCTACCGATGCGATAACTCGGGCTACACGCCTCGAACTCGGCACAACGAAGCCTGGACGGCATTGCGTCGACAAGCAGGCTTGGCTGTGGGCTGACGATGTCAGAGAGAAGGTTAGGGAAAAGAAACGACTGGATCACGTATTTATCGGTGGCAAAACACTCTGTAATTGGCGGAATTATCGAGAAGCGAGAAAAATGGCAAAGATGGCAGTGGCCACTGCTAAAGCCGGGTACTACGCTGACGTGAGCGAAAAACTGGAGACGCGCGATGGTGAGCGCTATCTTTACCGACTCGCCAAAGCTCGCTGTCGCCAAGCAGAAGACATCGAAAAGTTCTTAGGCATTAACGCTGAGAACGGCCATCTTCTGATGGATCGTAAATGGGCTGCGAAGCGATGGCGCGACTACTTCGAGGAAATCTCGAATGTGGAGTTTGAAGATCCTGCTGTTTCTTTCGCATCTCCTGTATACGGTCCCGTTTAGAAGACCTCAATGAGCAAAACCGAAGCAGTCCTGAGGAAGATGAAGTCAGGCAAAGCCACTGGTCAGATGACCTGCCGTCCGACCTGTGGTCGAAAGTCGAAGGGTTGACGCCCTACCGACTGGATGACAGAGTTTTTCAATCAGGTTGTTGCTGAGAAGAAAGTGTCGAGAGTTGGCAGCAAAGCACGACTATCCCGATTTGGAAGAAGAAAGGCAGCCCTGCGGACTGCGCTAGCTACCGTCCGATTCGCCTAATTTCGCACACCATGAAAGTCTTTGAGCGAATTATCGATAGACGTATCCGGGCTGTCGTCCAGCTTTCCAATAATCAGGGAGGTTTCGTTGACGGCTGTGGGACGGTTGATGCCATACACGCCGTCGTCTTTTGCTAAAGAAGCACGCGAGAAACAGAAACCGGTGCATTTTGCGTTTCTGGACTTGGAGAAGGCCTTCGACCGCGTCCCGCGAGAAGTTATATGGTACGCTTTTCGACGACACGGCGTCCCTGAAGAGCTTATTGAGTGGGTGCGCATCCTCTACTCGTGCCCAATAAGCCGAGTGCGAGCACCAGCGGGTACCTCGATGGAGTTTCCGATCTCTGTCGGAGTGCACCAGGGGTCTGCGCTATCCCCACTGCTCTTCGGTGTCGTTATGGATGCAATTACACGAGATCTCCAAAAGGCAGCTCCTTGGCCGTTGCTGTATGCCGATGACGTCATGCTTGCATGTGAAGACAAAGCGGAGCTCGAGCGACAGGACAAGATTGGTGCGATCGCATTGCATTGTTGGGACTCAAGCTAAACGTCAAAAAGACGGAATACTTGACGACGGATGTGAATGAGCATGGGTCTATCAAGATCAATGGTACTGAGCTCTCACGAGTCACATCTTTCAAGTATCTCGGATCAAGAGTTATGCCCGATGGCAGCCTAAAGTTGGAGGTGAATGCACGCGTAATTGCAGCCTGGTCCAAATGACGGTCTTTGACTGGGGTTCTCTGCGATAAGACAATACCCGAGTACCTCAAGTCGAAGATTTATAGAACAGTCGTCCGCCCAGTAGCGACGTACGCTGCTGAGTACTGGCCACGAAAGCCGCCTTAGGATAATGGAGTCGAAGATGTTAAGGTGGACGGCCGGAGTAACGCGATTGGACCGCGTTCGCAATGACACCATACGACAGAGGTTCGGTAAAGCTCGTCTACGATGGTATGGCAACGTCCTTCGCCCTAACGACGACACCGTCTGTAAGATTGGCCTGAATCTTGAAGTCCCTATAAAACGGCCCAGAGGACGCCCCAAGCAACGTTGGCTAGACACGTTGCACTTGGACTTAAAGATAGGCCTATGTTATACTTCGGCGACACGTCACCGACAGCCCTTCACCGACGTCGGCGTCGCCGACGTCGCTGGCGACGTCGCCGTCATCGCCAGAAACGTCACCGACGTCGTCGACGCGTCTGTGGCGATGTCGACGACTTCGTCGATAGACTCTGCGACGACGTTGGCGACGTCGTCAACAAGAGAGCATCGGAGCACATTTTTAGCATCGCAGCGCGTTTTTAATGTCATCACTTGGTAACCAGAAACGCTAGATGATCACATCTGCCTCGATTCTGCTTACATTGCGTGCTTTTCTTAACATGTTTCGAGACTTGATGATGATTTTTGTTTTGTATGAACGGGTTTACCAATTTAACTATTTTGCCAGCATTTTCGGTTTAGCAAAGACCTTTTTCGTTAAATCGTATTTAAATTAAATTTACGCGGAATTCTCGAAGTTCAAAGGAAAATTTAACTCTTAATTAGTAAGATTTCTATCTCGAAAAAAGCTCTTCGCATAGTTTTGCATTACCATTTCAGAAAGCGAGGAAACACTACTTATTTTCTACACAGTTCTATTTAGTATTACTTGCTCTACAAGGAAGCAAGTAGGCCTAGAAAATGCGAACAGAACGGCTCAGAATGGCACAAAAAGGAATAAAAGTGACAGAGTGGAGGGGAGCTAAGGTTTAGGGTCCCACTCCCTCCCAAACACTCAGTGTTCTAGTGAATTGCACTTTTTGTGTTCGCAAGACGGCATCTTTTGCACTTCTCGATTTCGTAATTCGAAGTACGGTGGTGATTATGGCAGTTCCTGGAACAAAGAACTAACCCACAATCATAACACTCCATCGGAGCGCATTTTCTGCCACCCTTGGATGACGTCGGCGACGCTGACGTCGTCGGCCCGTCTGTGGCGACGTCGGCGACGTCGGCGGCGGAAGTATAACACCCCCTGCAGAGCTCTCGGCGACGTCGCCGGCGACGCTGTGCAGTGCGTAGCAGCCCCTTCAGCACAGCGTCGCCGACGTCGGCGACGCGTCGCCGAAGTATAACATAGGCCATAGCTGGTGTGCATCCCGATAAAGCATTTGATCGAGAGATATGGCGTCACCACACCAGGAGAGCGGACCCCGTCACCAAGCGTGACAAACGCTACTGAAAATGATGATGATGATATCTGTAATTCTGTTTTAACATATTGATCAAATTTCGATTTACTTGTTAGACTTTCCTGAGAAAATTTAAGCACAAAAGGGCCATTTCACGAAGATTTGGCATTTCCTCCTCCCCTCCCCTACTGTCCTTTAGCTTAGCCTTAAAGCAAAGTACGGGTGCTTTTTTCTGCAGAGCCGTCGTTAGAGACTATTTAACAGGACGGTGATCGCTTTTTATTTTTCGAAGTTTTGGATATTTTCTAACAGGACATAGAAATGCGAATCGAACACACTCGAGATTGGGATGCATAACTGCTGAAAAACGCCACGTGTTGTACCTTTGGAAAGTATTCTAAAGCGTTTTGTACTTTTGTTTTCTGGAAGCGATTTCCAAGAAGAATGCTCTGAAACAATACCTGCGCCCTCCAAGGTTTAACCCGATTCTAGAATACTGAAAATCTTTAACCTATGGACGGTCGAAGGTATGGGACCTAGGCTAGATCTATTATTCGAGAGCCAGTCAATAAATTTAGCGAGTAAAGAAAGGTGGGTTCCAACTCTTCTTTTATAAAGCGGAGGATATTGAGTTGCAGGCGCTACGTAAGAAGCGCATGAATCAAAGGTGGCATTCCAGGCAGAAAGAGAAATGCATACATTTGCGAATGATTCCAGATTCTGATCCGAATAGACTGCGTCGGCGGGAAGGGGATTCATTGCCGCCGCAGTTCTCCAGCTAGAAATCGCAGCAGTGCCAAGATCATCATCTGATTGACCGGTTTGCAGTGTTCTGAAAAGCGTTCCGTTTACACCGTCTTTATGGAGCATGCATGTGTACGTCTTACGCTACAATGATGTCCAAGAGTGATCGTGTGCTGCACCAGAAATTGGCCCCATTGTTAGAACGCCTCCACGTTCCCCATCATTAGATAAGCAGCTCTAAAGTTTGCGACCAATTCACCGTTTCCAACTAGCCATTCTATTTTGATATTTATTATATGATAATAAATATCAATTTATTATATGATAATGTGTTCTTTGCTTCTACATTGCATAAAAGGGACTATAGTACGATAAAGGGGTCGCCTATAACATTCCAGAAGGAGTGTTTGTGTGGAGCACGAATCATTTGGCTTCCAAAGCGTGCAATGAACGATGATGTCGAAAAGTAATGGAGTCGAGTACCTTAAACGAATGAGGATTTCAGCACACGACGATGCAAAACGCGCATGCATAGTATGAAGTGATTCGGTTGGAAACAAAGTGCCCGCCGTTTTTCTAACCATTTATTCTGAAAACTTCTAACCCTTTATTTCGCTAAAAGTTTTATTTATAATGCTATCTAACTTTCAAAAACAATTAGCTCCACAGAGAACTATCTCCCACTCTTCCATATTCCGATTTTTGTCATTATCTTGGTCCTTGAAGTGGAAAGTCAACAACTAAAAATCACCTTCACCGACAGTTCCTTCTTTCTGTTTATGTTTGAGTTTTTTGCACAACGATGTATGCCAGTGAAAAGAAGATGATTTGCTCTTTTGGAAATCTTGTTCATTTTGACTCTCGGTAACTTTCAGGGCATTAAAGTGACGTGTACATAAGGCATATTTTTTTATCTTTTTAAAGGTCATTTTTCTTTTTTAACATTCGGCTAAAAGATGACAGAGTTGGGAGACGATAGAGCAAAACATTTTTCTTTTCGAACACGTACTACACAACTCAAAAAGATAAGAAGACCAAAGATAAGCAGCTGTTGGTAAAAATATTTTTTGCGTTCCGGACGCTTCAGTCAGCTAGATGCCCTCAAAATTAACGGGAATTAAAATGAAAAAAATCCAACATAAGCTTTTGCAGAGCAGATGATTCTATTTTGAACAATATATAAATTTATGCTAAGGGCTCAGAAGTAAGCGGAGAGAAGGAGCTGACGAAGAAGTCTTTTTTTCTGATAAAAAAATAAAGGATATAGGACGGCGTTATTCAACCCCCTTTGGGATGCGCCGCGCATTCCACTTCTACGGGATGTAGTGGAGGCGAGTTGAATGCGTATTTGGCCATACAATGACTTGCGCTCGCCAGCCGATGAACAAGTCAGCGCTTTATCCTTCCCAGACAAGTTTGGTACCAATTCACCGACCCCGGAGGGATGGAAGGCTTGGTTGGCCTGGGCGGGAAATCCGAACCAGGAACCTGGCATCGGGTGCAGGCGACAATCGGCGCCTCCTCCGCCTCCTCCGAATGCCCTCCACGCGCCCACTGTCTTTCGTTTCTGATATTCCACTTTAATGGCCTAATTTTAAGAATTGACAAAAGTCGAAACATAAAAAAGCCAAACATATCTTCTTAGAGCAGATTATTCTTTCAAAAGGTATAAAGTAAAAAACGTTTAGTGGAATCCAGAATATGAAATGCTAAATAAAATGGGGGCTTATGGAGTTACCAACCCGTACATCTTAAGGCACCCATACATTATTGTTTCAATTATAGAGCCGCCCGTTTACCATACTCTCCAATGCTGAAGTGTAATACGTTACAGTAATAGCTACACCCAGTCTAGCGCTGTTTCTTTGTTTGCGCAAGTAACATTGTATCTCACTCACCTCGTTCACCGCAATATTACGAGTTCTGCTGAAGGAAAACATGCTTACGTATAGAAATTATATGACGATCCTGCGAAGAGTTCACCCATATCCCGGCATTCGCAAGCAGCAAATCCCGCGCTCACTTTCAGGTTCGGGTCACATTCCTAAAAGAGTTCCTTTTGAGATGGCATGCAATGAGCGTGTTAGAGAAAAAACTCGTTTTGTGCAGTTCATTTTACAGTGTATGCTAGAAACAGGCTACCTGTGCAGACTGACTGAACAGATCACTTTCTTACTCAAGCGTGGTGAATAGAAATATGGATCGAAATGAAATTTAGAGAACCTGAGGCGAAATGTATTCGAATGGTTGTCATGATTGTTTTCCTCCAACTATGGTATAGGGCTTATCACAATAACAGAGAGTTAAACCTAAAAGTAAATAAATCTGAAGTAATAATAAATATTATAGGCAACAACATGAAAACGCGACATTTACCTGCGCATTAAAGGAGAGGAGAAAGAAACAGCTTTTCAAGAAATTTGTAGATGTCTTGTGCGGGCTCAAATCGAACTCCTTCCATTCACCGAGTTCCGTGATGATGGCCTATAGTAATAGCTAGCCGAACAACGGACTTTTGAGTTCCATTGCACTTTGAAAAAAAGCATGAAAAGTAACAGGTATCATTAAGTGCCCTGATCATTATAGGACAAGGATGTTACGAACATCCAACATGTAAATTCATGTATGAATACTTGGCACTACAATATACTATTTTCACTTCGAATTCGACACTCTTCTAAGCTAGCTTTAAGACTTTTGAATCAAAGCGAACTCTTCCATATCAAAATGACCTCCAGGCAGGTTCAACTACAGACTCAATAAATTGGTTAGAATAGGTATTTGTTCAAGGAAAAATTTGGTATAACTTTCCTTGAAGTTTTTTTTAGATCACCTGCCTCAATATGTGTAATAGTATGATATGACAGTAGTATGATGGCAGGATAGTGTAAGTGCTGCTTTCATGAAGCATCTTTATGAGTTCATATGTGTTCTTTACGACTGTTTTTATAGTACCGTTTCCAAAATTCCATGCATACAGAAATCTAATAAAAATCGCAACTTTTTGAAAGGCGAAATCCTTTTTGGTACTAAAAAGACCTCCCTCCTGCTTTTTGGAACAAACTTTAAGCCATTATATTTTCTCAGAAAATGAGAATTTTACAAAACTTTAAACAATGTGTTCACTTGGGTAGGTGAATTGAAACTTCAAGGAGAGTTGGACTGAAGCTTTCCTTGAATGAAAAATTATTCTAACATTACTAGAGAGCCTCTAGTTTAATGTAAACGGAAGTCGCTTTGATTTAGAAGATTTTTTATCAAAAGTCTTAGGCTAGCTGAGAAGAGTGTCCACTTTCATTTGAAAAGTGTCCAATTCGACGTAAAAATGGTTTACGTGGCTAATAGGAATGACGATGACTTAAGATGACTGCATTAGTCTCAAAAACGTCGGTTCAGTACCAATATGTGAAAACTGTAACCAGTTACACAAGACAATCAAAGGTAAAAATCTTCCATGCGCAGCGCTGCGCATGAAAGATTTTTACCTTTGATTGTCTGAGTGGAAAAATGAAAACAATGCAGTCAAACGAAACTGTTCCTGAGCCCAAAAGAGCAGCGAGATATCCCGGCTATTGCGGCTGCGTTAGCGGATGCGGTGGCATACTTTGTGGATGTTTCCTGTCCCTGCCGGCATGTTCATTTTACAGAGTTGCGCACATCCTAATCTCCAGACTAGTGTTCGTCGTTACACGAGGCCAACACTGGACTTCAACCAATACCCTGGATGTGGCAATAACTGCGTTTGAAAAAACTACCAGCCAAACTATTGTAATAAACCCATATATAAAACAGGAAATAGATGGCATCAATATAACTGCCATTTCTATTCAAACACCTTTGAGCAGAATCACTGGGAATACGTTCGCCATCTCAAAAAATGTGTCCTACCTACTTCCGGAAGGATTCAAAGCAGCGGTAGAACGCGATACCGTAGATTTTGCAAAAAATCGCTTCACGTTGCACAAATCGTATAGGGTGTGATTGCGGAACATCAATACACCAGTGCTAATATCCACGAAACTTTTCAGGAAATTTGCGGATTTTTTGTGATGGCTTCAAATACCTACAGTACGCGCATGCCTTTTGGAGCATTCCAGAGCAGCTTTTTTAAATAACTTTCTTTAAATTCAAGCAATTGTGAAAAAACATATATTTGAGCTCAGCAGGCCGAACTCTATCTTTTGACATATAAACCAATAGAGTTGAACAATGTATATAGGCCGGACATAATCAATCGGGTGGGCGCGAGAGCCTAGAGTGACAGTTTGGGGAATTTTATTGAAATTCTCAGCCGCCCTACTTAGAAATTGCCTTAAGACTGTCTAGCTTGTTTTTAAAATGCGCCGTAAACAATGCATACTGAATCGAACCTATCAATCGAGTGGGCGCGACCACTCGCAGAGTGAGGTCGAGTGGCGCGAGAGCCTTAGAGTGACCGTTTGGGGAGTTTTATTGAAATTCCAAGTTGTTCCACTTAGAAAATGTTTCTAGCCTGTCCAGCTTGTCTTTGGAATGCTATGTAAACAAAGCATACAGAATCGAACCTATCAATCGAGTGGGCGCAAGAGCCTGTAGAGTGACCGTTTCGGGAGTTTTATCGAAATTTCCCTCCGTTCTACTTACGATATGCTCTAAACCTGTCCAGCTTGTCTTTGGAATGCGCCGTAAACAATGCATACAGAATCGAACCTATCAATCGAGCAGGCGCGAACACTCGCAAATTGCATGCGCGAGTGTGTTCGAAGCGCAATAACTCTGTGGAGATCGAATCGTTCCGGCTGCGGCTTGTGTATTTTGTAGGCAGTAGGAAGCTTTAGTGGTCCGCAAAACTGCAGCATTATACCTTCTAAACAAGCGAAATTATAGCGGCGCGAAAATGCAGGTTAGCCGTGTGTGACTCGATTTTTTCCGATTCAGTCGATCCCTGCAGGAAGACGCGTCGTGCTAACGGCACGCAAACGCGTATGCTGGCAGAACACTGAGAGCACTTTACGATGACATGCTCACAACTCCTCAGCTGCCTGATCTGCCTTGGCCTCGTCTGCCAGTTTAGAGCGGCGTACGATAGAGGTTAGAGTTTCTTGCGCTCTTACTTACCCAGATTTAAGTTTCGACACTCGCAATGGTACCGTTCTTTTCAGCTCGAAGAGCTCTATCGAACGGTGTCACTCTCGACCAATTTCAGAAAAATGGATTTTTAGACGATTTCCCATTGAGGACGTGGGCGCCCAGGCCGAGCATGCGCGGACGATGACGTCATAGAAAATCGATATCTTACGCTTGGGCCATGCTAGATTCGGTCCAGCTTTTCATGCTAAATTGAATGGTGTTATTGGGAGTAGGGAAAACTGTAATCTATGCGAGTAAGAGCGAGGAGAACATGGACTGTTGTTTATTGCATTGCAAGCGCGGCCGTGTTCTGAGCGCGATAATTCTGTCATGTGTGAACATTTCCGCTTGCAGCTTGTGAATTTTGTAGGCAGTAAAATGTTTTAATAGTGCGCCGAAACACAGCTATGTAGCTTATCACTGGAGTAAGTTACGGCGCTGCGAAGATGCAGATTAGCCGTGTGTGACACGATTTTTTCCGACTTCAGTCGACCCCTGCAGGAAGAGGCTGAGAGATACCGGCCTACAAATGCATTGGCGAGCAGAACGCTTGAGGTACTTTACGACGACATGCTCACAGCTCCTCAGCTGCCTAAACCGCCTTAGCTTCAGCTGCCATTTTAGGGCGGTGGACTTAGCGTTGAAGTTTCCTGCGCCCTTACTCACCCATATTTGAGTCTTCGACACTCGCAATAACACCGTTAGTTTCAGCACGAAAAGCTCTATCGAATGGCTGTAAAAATCGATTTTTTGACAATTTCCCATCGAGGACGTGGGCCTAGCCTGCGCGGACGATGACATCATAGAAAATAGATATTTTCGAAATTGGCCAAATTTTCTTGTTCAAAATCATCTAGTAGTTATTTTGTGCGCTGATTACGAATTCGACGTCCGTTTTTGAAAATTTCGCCGATTTCGGTAAGCTTTGGGTTTTCTTCCGGATAACTGATGGTGGTCGTGTCAGGGTCACCGATTTTTGCTCAAACTTCATCTAAGGGCAGGGTTATTCGGGGTGTCTAACACGATGAAGAAGTCCATTTGGCTGATTATGGCAGAAGACACCCATACTGATAACTGAGGGTGATCGTTGATCCTGACCCGACCACGCTCAAACGGCGGGTAACCTACCGAAATCGGCGAAATTTTCAAAAACGGACGTCGGGTTCGTAATTAGCGCACAAAATAACCACTAGATGATTTTGAACCAGAAAATTTGGCCAATTTCGAAAATATCTATTTTCTATGATGTCATCGTCCGCGCAGGCTCGGCCTTGGCGCCCACGTCCTCGATGGGAAATCGTCGAAAAATCCATTTTTCTGAAATTGGTCGATAGTGACACCGTTCAGTAGAGCTCTTCGAGCTGAATAGAACGGTACCATTGCGAGTGTCACGCCGCCTCTTCCTGCAGGGGTCAACTGAAGTCGGAAAAAATCGTGTCACACACGGCTAACCTGCATTTTCGCGCCGCTATAATTTCTTGTTTAGAATAGAACTAGGTAAAGATCTATAGATAAAAGTATTTAGATAATTATTATATTATTATTTATTAAAATTAAAATTATTATCATAGCTTTTCAAGAACAAAGAATACAATGACACAACAATTTTGAACAAAGGACATTGACATCTAAAACAACGACAGCTAACAATAACTTAAACATGTTCTGTTTCGCCTCTATCTTCATACAAAACATGTTTATAATTAGTTACCCCGAGGCTCATCAGTGAAGAAGGTAACTAATTAATTTAGTTGCTAGTACAGTATGAGTCTGGCCATCGCGTTGGCGGTCGTTCCAGTGGTCTCTTATGGTCTCTCGGCAGCCATTCTGTGACACGGAGACTCCATCTATCGTCCTTTCGTCGAAGCAGGTGTCCGGCCTAGCGATATTTGGACTTCTTCATGTACTGCAGCGGGTCTGCTAATTGCGACTTCTCCCATAGCTCTGAGCTTCGTAGGTCTTCTTGCCATTGCTGACGAAGCTTGTCCTTAGAAGACATCTCTCCAGTGCAAGATGCGTAGTTTGCATCGCTCTGGCGATTGCCTTGTAGTCGGGCCAGGTTTCCGTCGCGTAGCACATCGCAGGCAGTACAGAGGCGTTGAATATCGAGGCCCTGAGGCCGGGATCCTTGACCTGATCGGTGACTTCGCGAATCGAACTGAAGGCTGCCCATGCTGCGCGTCTCCTGCGGGCGATTTCAGGAGCGAGGTCGTTATCCATGTTCAGCTCTCTTCCCAGATAGACGTAGGAGTCGACCTGTTGTAGAGCGACTCCATTTAACCTTACGAGTCCCGTGTCACACCACTGGTTGACCATACATTGTGTTTTGGACATATTCATGTCCAATCCAATCTTCATACCTGCCACATTGAGCTCGTTCAGCATTTCCTCGACTTCAGCCGTGCTGGTAGAGATAAGAACAATAAAGGCGAAGGTTGCTGATCCGTTCACCGTCGAAAAGGTAGCCTTTATCGTCCCAGTTCATGTCCTTCATGGCACCCTGGGGCTAAATTCATCAACGACTTACGTAACTTTAACGGAGAATTGTAAACTTATCAAGCGATATGGTGAGCGATAAGCCGCGTTATCTGAGCTTTTAACGCTGCTTATCGCTCACCATATCGCTTGATGAGCTTACAATTCTCCGTTAAAGTTACGTAAGTCGTTGATGAATCCGGCCCCTGGAGTGCCGCTGTGAATAGCTTAGGAGAAATCGTGTCTCCCTGCCGCACTCCTTTCCCGATAGGAATTTTAAGCTCTCGATCGAACAACTGGATGGTGGTCGATGTGTTCGAGGCGCATTCATACCAAATTTTAGACGACTAAGTTGTTAGTTTTGACCCAAGTCTCATGGCTTTCACAAATGCCAATACCATAGTGAGACCACTCTGGACTCCTCTACTTCCAGTTTCTCCCTAGCGGCTTGTGTTTGTCTTTCTTCTATAACTGATATAATTCTGTGTGATCTTATCCTTTGGTGGCATTTTTAGCGATCATTTTTGAAGTTTTTTTGTGTATTAGTTTTTTTCTTCTAGGTTTTTACCCTTTGCCAGTGTATGTCCACTATGTTTGGTACTCTGTTTTGAGCGCTTCCTAGGACGTATATAATAAATAAATAAATTCGTCGAGAAGTCGGATATAGGGCGACGGTATACCAGCGTGCACAAGTGCGTTCAAAACGGCGTTGATTTCCACAGAGTTGAACGCTTTCCGGTAATCCACGAAGACAAGGACAAGTGGGAGGTGATATTCGCGGCTCCTCTCGATGAGCTGTGAAACAGTCTGAATATGGTCCATGCAGGAGAAATCCTTGCGAAACCTCCTGCTTACTCCACTGTCTGATATTCATCTAAGCAACGCTCCATGCGGTTAAGCAGAATCTTGGTGAAGATTTTGTACACAACCGAGAGAAGACTGATGGGTCGATAGTTGTTGATATCCTCCTGCTGACATTTTTTGAAGATTAAAACTGTTTTCGACTCCTTCCATGAGTCCGTAATCCTACCAAGTCGAAGTGCTTGGCAAGAAGTGAGCAGAGGGCACTGCCACCCGCGCAAAGGAGATCAGCAGAAATGCCGTCCGGTCCGGGAGCAGTGCGTGGCTTCATCTTTCTGATGGCTTGAGCAACTTCTGATTCCAGAATGGGAAGGAAATCTTTCAGAGAGCGGAGTCTGCCTCACTGGATGCAAGCAGCCAGAGATCGAGCGGTCTGGAAGAGTTGTGGTCCCCGCTGAGAAGACCTCCAGCCTACAAAAGGACCATCAAAGTATCAATGTAAAGTAAGTAAGTACAGTATTGGGCGAAATATTAAAAAAGTGTTTTAACTTGTACTAGCAACTAAATTTTACAATTGAAAATTACAGATAACACTTATGTTTTAATACAATTGTACTACATTATAGAGCCTTAGCATACTGTTGCGAACTGTAAACCTAATTTTATTTTTATACATAGACACATGTACACATATAATACATACACACATACTCTGCGAGTAGTCACGCCCACCCGATTGATAGGTTCGATTCTGTATGCATTGTTTAAGGCGTATTCCAAAAGCAAGCTGGACAGTCCTAAGGCAATTTCTGAGTAGGGCGTCTGGGAATTTCCAATAAACTCCCGATACGGCCACTCTACAGGCTCTCGCGCCCACTCGATTGATAGGTTCGATTCTATACGCATTGTTCACTGCGCACTCCAAAGACAAGCTGGACAGGCTAGGAGCATTTCCTAACTGGAGCGACTGGGAATTTCGATAAAACTCCCCAAACCGTCACTCTACAGGCTCTCGCGCCCACTCGACCTCACTCTGCGAGTCGTCGCGCCCACTCGATTGATAGGTTCAATTCTGCATGCATTGTTTACGGCGCACACCAAAGGTAAGCTGTACAATCTTAAGGCAATTTCTGAGTAGGGCGGCTGTGAATTTCAATAAAATTCCCCAAACTGTCACTCTACAGGCTCTCGCGTCCACTCGATTGATTATATCCGGCCTATATGTATATGTTTCTTTTCACAAGTGCTTGAATTTCAAGAAAGTGATATAAAAAAGCCGCTTTGGAACGCTCCAAAGCGGCTTTTTCGGGAATTGACCAAAAGACATGCGCGGTACCGTACTATTCTCCGAGTTTCATGAGGACGCCCTATAGTAGCTAGCTCGACAATAAAAAGTTTTGGTTGAGGTCTCTTCTACGCTCATGATGGAGTCCCGGCAAACGTATCGTGTAGTAAAGGATAGTAGTAGTAAACGATAGACTCGGTTTTCCTACGTCGCGGGATTTTCGCATTTCAACTCACTGGTTGAGATTTGAAGGGATTTGACGACTACATAATTCGCTGGTGTTTTCTGCGCATTTTCCCAGCTGTGCGTTTCTAGGCGCTTCTTCGCGTTTCGATTCTTGCTCTTCGTCCGCAGAACCCAGCTGCGGACTCCCCCTCCCCCCCCCCCCCCCCCCGAGCGGAGGAAGCAGTTTCCACACGAGGTGCTTGCATACACCACACTCTGGAATCCCTTTTGCGCTCAATGACAAAAACGAGCTCCAATGACAACGGCTTGAGTGAGTCCAAGTTTAGGGATACTGTACCAGGCGCGGGCACGTTCACCTCAGCAGGTAGGTAGATCTAATGGCTATCAACACTTACCATTATGGCCTGTGTTACACTCCCGCGGGAGCATCCGCGTGATGTCCGCGGACGGCGGGCTTGGCGGGGCGCGACGATTAGGCAGGTGAGGGATCCCGGAGCGATTCCCGCCCGTCCGCGGGTGCTCCCACGGAAGTATAACACAGGCCTAAAGATCACTGATGTTCTGAATACCCAACGTATATATATATATATATACATACATACATTCATACATACATACATAATAACTATAATATAGCTTCACAAGGAATGAGTGATAACTTAAAATGCTTGGCTGAACAACGTGAGTATCATTATGTAACGTTAAGTGGCTTGATATTGGGGTACTACAGGTAACCTATGATGATTGCGGTGAAGTAATTCCCCAGCGCTCCGTTTCAAGACCAATCTAGCTGACCGCACTTTCTACTTCGGAAATGTTTATAGTTTCGCCTCTGCACTTTTGTCCATATAAGACACCATGATGCGACACTAGAGTTGTTCTCAGCGCAGCAAGCCGAGATAATAGAATCACTATATGAAGTGTTGCTACAGTCGCATTCGTTGCGGCTACCAACACGGGGATTTCTCACAAGGGAAGCGTCTGAAGTCTGAACGGGGAGAGCGAGTAATATAGGAAAAATCCCATCCCTCATCTAGTATAGGAATGTGTTTATTTTTTGCCAAGTCCTTAAACCCAAGAGTAGGGGACCTTGAGCTTACCATGGAATACGGCGCATCACGAGTTTGGGGGTCTTGTACGCGCGCAATGCCTGTGCTGCATCATGCGAGGAAGGTCAGAGGTTTGGTCCTTATGCGCTGCTACACTTTCGCATTTCAACTGACTGGTTGAGATTTTGAAGATTCTGACTTCTATACCATTTTCAGATGTTTTTTGCTAATTTTCCAGCTGAATGCTGTGGTATTCAACACGATGATGTGGAAATGCTCAGCTTCAGTGATACACAGGTGCAAAGTGCATGAAGCAGCACTGGGCAGAATACGGGCAGCGTATAAAGGTTACAGGCTCTCACAGTTTGTTTCCATACATGGACCATTGACTTTGGGAAAAGCCATCCTGCTCTGATTTTCAAAAGAGATCAGGATGTGACGTCGGAGGTGGTTACATCGATACCCTCTCTCCCTCATTCCTGCATGTCACCTGGAAATCAGAGGTCTGCTGAAGGCTAATGCCAACATTGTCCGCCGATACTCGAGTGGTGATCCTCCTGCTCACGCTGTAGTGTGGTCCACCATTAGACGAGGAACTTTTGAGAGAAGAAATAAGCTGGCCGAACGGATGTCAGCACACTAAAGGACACTTCAACTTGAAGTTGGCGGAGTCGTTGTGGTTAAAAATCCGGTCAGTAATAAACAAGTCGCAACAGAGGTACCCTCCTCGGCGTACAGCTGGAAAATGCACAGAAAACGTCTGAAAATGATATAGACGCCAGAACCCTCCAAATCTCAGCCAGTTAGTTGAAATGCAAAAATGTATCAGCGCGGAAGAACCGAATCCCCGCTCTTCCTTCCATGAGGCAACACCACTTACACTGCGCTCCGAGCCGCTTGGCAGGAGAGGCATCGCGGGCATACAAGACCCCCACACTCATAATGTGCCGTATTCCATTGTGACTTCAAGGTCCCTACTCCTTGGGTTTAACGACTTGGCAAAAAACACGTTCTCATAGTAGCTGAGGGGTGGGGATTCTCCTTATATGACTCGCTATCCCCGTTCAGACATACGCTTCAGGCCCCTCCCTTGTCAGCTCTTGGAAGTTGGTGAAGTATTGTCGTTAAACTAGCTATTCATGGAGAAATCTGAACATTTCGGCGGATCGCTCAAAAGCGGTGGCGAAAAGCCCACCAATGCGAACATTTATTGGGATCCCGCGGAAACACCATATCCGTAGGCGCCTTTTGCAACCTTTTCCCGAACCGCATTCAGCTTAGCCGTATAGGGAACGCCTGAAATATCGCACTCGTTAGAAAACAAAAAGACCAATAAAGCCAGAACAGTTACTAAAACTATACAGGCTAAATGAATCTAACTGATACAGGAAGCTTAATTTTACCAAGATCTAGATTTGATAAAAATCACTATAGAGTGCACAAAGTTTTCTAGTGGAATCGTCAGCGCTTTGGATTACCCCACAAGAAAAATGACCTATAGCTAACTCCCGTTTTTTGTAGATTCATGTTCATTGTAATTTAAATATTGTTTAAACTTTTTGAAGCCGACAACGTTTAACAGTACTTGAGTAATGATTTAATTATTATCAGTTGGTACAGAAAAAAACTGCAAGATCACGAAACCTGTTACAGCAAGGAACTCATCAGAGAAGGGTCTAAGGCGTACGTCTGAATGGTGGAAACGGAGTCTTCGCCCTCCAAACAACAGAGGATTTTTTAAGTATGTTCTTGAACCCAAGGAAGGCCCTTAAAACTTACTGTGCGGTCGCACCGTCAGCAGGCGCTTACGATTTTTTACCAGGTGTTGATTTAGCAGAGGAGGCGAAAGGCTGCTAGCGGCTCGATGATCGAGCAATGGGCGATGGTACTTAATATAAAAGAGGGCAGGTGCTCGATTCCTGTCCGTTGTTGTGTTAGTCCATTTCTTGTTTGGTACTTATCACCTGCCCAACTTTTCGTGGACCTGTATTTCACTCTAGACTCCCGCATCTTTGTTCAGTAAGGGCTTCTTATCAGTTGCCCTCCATCTGTCCGACACGTGGTGTTTTGCTGCGAATTTCTGGCAGGATCCTGGAAGAGTATGGACCTTACCAACCATGGACATAAAAAAGCAGCAGCAATCACGAGCGGTTCATGACGGCACAAGTCCACAGGAATGAATGTCAATTCGTCGTCACCTGCGATGGTTCACGTTCTCAACCAAGGATCGCCGACTGTACATAGCAAAAACCCTCTTACTCTTTTCATTACTACGGTGGAGCAGAAGGCGACGGTGATTGAACCTAAGGACAGTGCAAGAACATCTCTCAACGGTACTTGTAATACCTACTTCCTCCCTGCACCTAGCACAAACAACCGTAATCGGCCGATATTTCAAAAACGGGTAGCATATTCAGAACCATTCCTGAACATCTAATCGTCACAGGAGGTCGCATTGCAGTCTTATTACCCCTTCTTCAAACTGGCGAAATCACTTCGAAATATGGCCATATATTAGTTTGTAACAGGCGCGTGTAGCGCAGTGAGAGGAGGCGCCGACTGTCGCGTGCACCCAATACCAGGTTTCTGGTTCGGATTTCCGGCCCAGGCCAACAAGCCTTTATCCCTCCGGGGTCGATGAATTGGTACCAGGCTTGTCTGGAAGGATAAAGCGCTGACTTGTTCATCGGCTGGCCACCGCAAGTCATTCTATGGCCAAATACGCATTCAAGTCGCATCCACGATATCCCGTAGAAGAAGAATGCGTGGCGCATCCCAAAAGGAATTGAATAACGCCGTTGTTTATCCTCATCCTTATTAGTTTGAAAGAAAAGTTTCGCGCCACTCATTTTGGCAGCAAATTTTCGAAAAGTGCTCTGGAACCCTCCCCCTATAACGCGTACACTCCTCACAATCTACATTTACCACTATTGTCGTCACACTCCCTCACGACTATGACAGAGAAAATCGTTCTCGCTTTCAAGATGTTCGACTGCTTCAGTTTTACGAGTTCGAAAAGCAAAGCACTGCAAGAGTCACGGTGGATAACATAGGTGGAACGATGGGTCCGATCACGGTCTCCTACGACACGGAAATATGGTTCCGGAAGTTCAATAACGGGGACTTTTGCTTGGAGTACCAGTAACGATCTGGAAGGCCAGTTGCACCGAATGACGAGCGCCTTCTGGAGCTGGTTCAGGAGGATCCCTGGTGTTGGCAACTGGCAGAAGAGCTCGAGTGCAGTCACACCATCATAGCTCAACACGTGGCCTTGGGAAGGCGTATTGATATGTTGCATGAATACCGTATGAATTCAGCGGCCACCAGCTACAGCTGCGCCAGTATGCGTGCATAAACTTCTTTGACTTTGCCGCGCTACTTTTCTTGGCTCGAGAACGTGGTCACTGGCGACAAAAAGTAGGTAGCCTGCGTTAATCACACGCGAAAGTGTCAGAGGCTCGGTCCACGAAGCAGGAATTCCCACGCCAAGACTGAAACTTCATCCAAAAAAGGTGATGCTCAGTGTTTGGTGGAATTGCAAAAGCGTCATTCACTGGAAGCTCTACCTGCAAACGCTACTGTCACTGGAGACGTCTACTGCAAGCAGATGGATAGAGTTGAGCAGCTCTTTGGGGGAAACAATGGAAGCTCTTCTTCCTTCACGACAACGCGCGAACACACGTTGCAATGGAAACTCAGATTTTTTAGTCAAAAGCAGGAGAGTTCTATAGAAGCAGGATTTACGAATTACTTGACAACTGGTAATATGTTGCAGATAATATTGGTACATATGTTCGGTATTTGTTGTATGTCTGGATACGGGTGAGTGCTGATCGGTCCCATGAGGTGTGGATGTTGCGTTCGATCAAACGGCGCCGGTGGTGTAATGGCGTAGAGCACCCGCCCGGTTAGAGGGAGGTGCGGGTTCGAGTCCCGCCTGGCGCTAGAAGTTTTGATCGCAACAAAACATCGTTGTGACAGCTTACTACCTCGATACCAGCCACTTGAGGCTTAAGAAAACTGATTTGAACTTCGAACTCTGTTCGTCAGTTCCTCTTTTTTCATCCCATTCAAAACACTAAATCACTCTCGTCTCGAGTTTGTTCTTTCTAAGCAGGTTCAGTAATAGGTGGAAATTCTGGCCTTGAGAGAATTTTTATGTAAAAGGACTCGTCGTTTCATAATACAAACCTACGCATATCTGCAGGTTTCGGCTTTACGATTTACGACTACATTTGGGTTTTTTTTACAATATCCGTTGCACGACATTTGGATCACAAAGCGTAAATATTCGCAACCTTGATTTTTGATAGACGAGCATCTTCCAGGAAAATTCCCTAAAATGAATATGAGTCACATTTTCAAACACCTCAACTATGCGTATCGTTTGTAAGCGGAGTATTTCACTACTCTTGTTTGCAACAGTATTTTGGAGGAGCATGAAAGTTGAGCTTTTGAGTCTGCAGCAGACGATGGAGAGACACTAACAAAAGGATGAAAAAGAGATTTACGAGAAGGTAGGTGAAACAAATGTACCCCGACATCAACACAAGCCCAAGTCATCGAATGCCAGTAGAGGCCACTACATATGCAGTGATAAATGCCTGTGAGCAAACATTCGAAATTTCAATCGCGTAGGTTGAGTAATCGGATGAGGCGCTGGCTCTCGCTACCACTCAAATCGACTCAAGGTTCTTGCCTTTCCTAAGCCGAGCAAGCATTCCACCTTCCTGGATCGAAATAACAATATGTTACGTTCGATCAAACGGCGCCAGGGATGTAAAGGGGTAGAGCATTCGCGCCAGGTCAGGGTCAAGCGTGGGGTTCGATTTTTGCCGAAAATTTACGACCCCCCCCTCTCCCAGAGTGGATTTGGTACGACCCCCCCCTTGTGTAAACCACCGTTTTATTTCCTATCCGCATTGAATTTGTTAAAAAATTTCGTGCGATTTTTGTACCATTTAATAGGTCTTCTTTCCAGGTGCAGCTTCCACTGTGTAGGATTAGTTCAAGAAAGAGTGTTACTGAGTAACTGTTTAATTTAGTAATTTGTTAGAAAAAAACGCTGGTGGCGATGTCCGTTCCTCCACGTGGTGCCACTGGAAACTGTTCGCCTCTGCGAGCTAAGCTAATCACGGACATTCGAGTACAGGCGACAGGCCCTAGTGACAGGCCGGCCTATGGAGATCCCATCACATCACATGGTTGATGACGTTAAGTGAGTATCGAGATAATGCTACGGCGTCCGCGGGAGCCGACGCGCACTCGCAGAGCCCGGCGAGTGTGAGAAGTATGCGAGGGTCCCTGATGCGAGGACGGAATCGGGGGAAACTGAGCTAGTCCGAAAGTCCCGTAACGTAGGCAAGACCCGCGTAGCTACGCTGAATGTGGGTACGTTGACGGGCCGCTCGTGCGAGTTGGCAGAAGCACTGGAGCGAAGACGAATCGACTTATGTGCGGTACAGGAGACGAGGTGGTCCTGTTGTAAGTCGAGGGACATAGGCCGAGGCTTCAAGGCCATTCTGTGCGGCAGTCCCAGGACCACCAGCGGAGTTAGTGTAATCGTCTCCGAACGTTTCCGAGACGCGATTATAAGCGTGGAACGTTTTAATGACCGTTTGATGAAGGTCGTAGTCGCTGCTGAACAGCGTATGTATCATTTCTTCTCTGCATACGCTCCGCAGGCAGGCTGCTTTGAGAGAGCCAAGGATGAGTTTTGGACCCTGCTTGATGAAAGACAGCAGAGGTACCGTCAGAAGACGCTGTCGTTATCGCAGGTGACCTCAACGGTCATGTGGGGACTGCGAAAGATGGTCGCAGCTGTCACGGCGGTTTCGGATATGGAGCACGTAACGCTGATGGTGAGCGAATCCTTGAGTATGCGGACCCGCATAACCTCATCATCGCGAACACCGTATTTCGAAAGCGTGACTCCCATCTGGTGTCGTTCTATCGCGGGAGCACCAAGACACAGATCGACTTCATCCTTGTGAAGCATCGCGATCGAAAGCTGGTTGCAGATCCGAAGGTGGTGCCGTACGAGGCTGTCGCCACACAGCACCGTCCGCTGATATGCACTCTTAAGTTCGCCCCTCCGAGGCTGAGGCATGTCGAGCGATGCGGTCCACCGAGAATCAAGTGGTGGCGATTGAAGGAAAACGCTGCAGCTTTTGTTTCTCGTATTCGGTTACCGACGGTGACAACGACGAAACATGGAAAGATGCAACCGATACGATTTTACAAGTTGCATGCTCTGAATTAGGCATGACTAAGCCTGGACGCCGCAAGATCGAGAAGCTGGCGTGGCTGTGGACTAACGACGTAAGAGAAAAAGTCCGAGAGAAGAAAAAATTATATCACGCGTTCCTGCGCGACAAGACTGCAGACAAATGGCGTATGCACCAGGAGGCGAAGAAAGCGGCAAAGAAGGCCGTAGCCGTTGCAAAAGCCGTCCATTATGATGATCTCAGCGATAAACTCGAGACGCGCGATGGTGAACGACATCTTTATCGACTTGCCAAGGCACGCCATCGTCAGGCCGAGGACATCGAGAAATTCTTGGGCATCAACGATGAGAATGGCCATCTACTGACGAACCGCAAGAGGGCTATGAAACGATGGCATGACTACTTCGAGAGAATTTCGACTGAAGAGTTTGCCCATCCGCCCATCCCTTGCGTCCCTCCTACGCACGGTCCTGTGCAGAAAATCACTGCAGAGGAGACGGAAGCGGCTTTGAAGAAGATGAAGCCAGGCAAAGCAACGGGCCCCGATGATATAGCGGCCGACCTATGGAAGTTGAGGTGCTGGAGTCCTGCTGAGTGGCTAACGAAGTTTTTCAACCAGGTTGTTACGGAAAACAAGGCACCTGGTAGTTGGCAGGAAAGCACGACGATCCCGATATGGAAGAAGAAGGGCAGTCCTGCGGACTGCACGAATTACCGTCCAATTCGCTTGCTCTCGCACAGCATGAAAATCTTCGAGCAAATTGTAGACGGACGTATTCGCGATATTGTCCAACTTTCCACCAATCAATGTGGCTTCGTAGCGGGCAGTGGCACCATCGATGCCATACATGCTGCTCGTCTTCTGGTAGAGAGACATCGCGAAAAGCAGAAACCGCTGCACATAGCTTTTCTCGACTTAGAGAAAGCATTTGATCGTGTTCCGCGTGAGGTTATATGGTACGCCTTACGACAACACCGTGTTCCCGAAGAGCTTATTGAGTGGGTGCGCATACGTTACTCTGGACCAAAGAGTAGTGTGCGAGCGCCAGCCGGCACATCGGCGGAGTTTCCTATCTCCGTTGGTGTTCACCAGGGCTCTGCGCTTTCCCCGCTCCTATTCATTGTCGTAATGGATGCCATTTCGAGAGACCTTCATAAGCCTGCCCACTGGACGCTGCTGTATGCAGATGACGTAATGCTTGCAAGCGAAGAGAAGAGCGAACTCGAGCGACAAGCGCAAGCTTGGTACGACCGCTTGGCGATGTTCGGGATCAAGCTAAACGTCAAAAAATCTGAGTACTTGACGACAGACGTAAACGAAGCCGGGTCCATTGAGATCAATGGCACTGCGCTAGTACGAGCGACAAATTTCAAGTGCCTTGGATCTGCAATTGCGTCTGATGGTAGTCTGACGTTCGAGGTGAACTCGCGCGTGAGCGCAGCGTGGTCCAAATGGCGCTCGATGACAGGCGTTTTATGCGACAGGAAGATACCGGAACGCCTTAAATCGAAGATCTATAGAACCATCGTCCGACCAGTAGCGATGTATGGAGCTGAGTGCTGGCCTGCAACCAAGGAGGTTGAGACTCGCCTCAGCGTAATGGATACGAAAATGCTGCGATGGACGACTGGTGTTACGCGTCTGGACCGTATTCGCAACGATGAAATACGCCAGAGGTTTGGTGTCGCTCCAATTGCTGACAAGTTACGTGAAGCTCGCCTTCGGTGGTATGGCCACGTTCTTCGAGCTAGTGGTGACACTGTTAGGAAGATTGGCCTTAACATAGATGTGCCCGGAAAACGGCCTAAAGGGCGGCCGAAGCAGCGATGGCTTGATACACCACATCAGAATAGCGGACCCCACTTCGAAGCGGGACAAACGCTGAAGAAGAAGAAGAAGAAGAAGAAGTTAGAAAAAACGCTGATAAAAGTTTTGTGTATGTAATCTTTTGATAATAATATTTTGTTTGTTTACAGTTGAAAATAAAACACTTTTGAGAGCAGTTGTCGAATTATTCACAACGAGTTCAACTTTTCAGGCTTTCCGAGCATCTCGTGGACACGGCACATTTTTGTATGGGAAGGAGCAACATCTGCATTCGAAATTGTACTCTATGCAATGCCGAGTGTTATTTTCTAAAGCTGACTTGAGTGCTTTACCAACAAAATTTTTTAGACACTCTAGGAAGCGATGACGGAAAGGCAACCAGAGGATGGGTTTTCCAGGAACGTCTACGAAGGCGTGGAGTCTCTCAATCGTCCCGCAAAGTTATAAAAATTAGAATAAAAATATTTCAAATAAAGATTCTATTACTTGTCAGGTGGCGATGTCCGTTCCTCCACGTGGTGCCACTGGAAACTGCTCGCTCTGCGAGCTAAGCTAATCACGGACATTCGAATGCAGGCGACAGGCCCTTGTGACAGGCCGGCCTACGAAGACCCATGTCACATCACATGGTCTATGATAAGTCAAGTTTTTCGAGATAGTGCTACGGCGTCCGCGGGAGCCGACGCGCACTCGCAGAGCCCGGCGAGTGTGAGAAGTATGCGAGGGTCCCTGATGCGAGGACGGCATCGGGGGGCAACTGAGCTAGTCCGAAAGTCCCTCCACGTAGGCAAGACCCGCGTAGCAACGTTGAATGTGGGTACGTTGACGGGCCGCTCGTGCGAGTAGGTAGAAGCACTGGAGCGAAGAAAAATAGATTTCTGTGCGTGCACGAGACGAGGTGGTCCTGCTGCAAGTCGAGGAACATTGGCAGCGGTTTCAATGCCGTTCTGTGCGGCAGTCCCAGGACCACCAGTAATGTCGGTATGATCGTGTCCGAGCGTTTCCGTGACGCCATCGCAAGCCTAGAACGTTTCGATGACCGCTTGACGAAGATTGTTGTCGCCGTAGAAGAGCGACGATGTCATTTCTTTTTCGCGTTTGCTCCGCAGGCAGGTTGCTCCGAGCAAACCAAGGACGAGTTCTGGTCCCTGCTTGATGAGAAGACAGCGGAAGTGCCGTCTGAAGATACCGTTGTTGTGGCAGGTGACCTTAATGGTCACGTAGGAGCTGCGAAGGACGGGTACAGCTGTCATGGTGGTTTCGGATACGGGTCTCCTAACCCCGATGGTGAGCGTATTCTTGAGTATGCGGAATCGCATAACCTCACCATTGTGAACACCGTTTTCCGAAAACGCGACTCCCACCTCATCTCATATTATAGTGGGAGCTCCAAGTCTCAGATAGAATTTGTGCTTGTGAAGGATCGTGACCGAAATCTCGTCACAGACGCGAAGATCGTGCCGTATGAAACGGTCACCCCACAGCATCGTCCGCTGATCTGTACTTTGAAGATCGCCTCTCCGAAGCTGAAGCAGGTCGAGCGATGCGGTGCTGCAAGAATCAAGTGGTGGCGAATGAAAGAGAAGGAAGCAGCTGTGATTTCTCGCGTGCGGTTACCGACAGTTACGACTGTCGATGAAACTTGGAAGAAAGCAACCGACGCGATACGCCAAGCTGCAAGGTTGGAACTCGGCACTACGAAGCCTGAACGACGCAAAGTCGACAAGCAAGCATGGCTGGACAGACGATGTGAAAGCGAAGGTTCGAGAGAAGAAGTCGCTGTATCATGTGTTTCTCGGCGACAGAACAGCCGACAACTGGCAGGAGTATCAGAAGGCGAAGAAGGCTGCAAAGAAAGCCGTGGCTGTTGCGAAAGCCACTCATTATGGTGATGTCTACCGAAAGCTCGAGTCGCGCGATGGTGAGCGGTATTTCGACCGACTACCGACTTGCTAAGACCCGCCATCGCCAAACCGAGGACATTGAAATGTTTGTTGGCATCAATGATGAGAGCGGCCATCTTCTGACAGACCGCAAAAAGGCGCTGAAGCGATGGCGTGATTACTTTGAGGAAACTTCCGTTATGGAATTTCCTCATCCGGCCATCCCTTCTGTGGCTTCTGTTCACGGTCCCGTTCGCAAGATCACCGTGGAGGAAACAGAAGCGGCTCTAAAGAAGATGAAGCCCGGTAAGGCGACAGGGCCGGATGATCTGGCAGCCGATGTTTGGAAGTCGAAGCTCTGGTATCCTGCTGAGTGGTTGGCTGAGTTCTTCAACCAGGTAGTAAAGGAGAAGAAAGTACCGAGTGTTGGCACAACAGTACGACGATTCCGATTTGGAATAAGAAGGGCAGTCCTGCGGACTGCTTCAATTACCGTCCGATTCGCTTGCTTTCGCACAGCATGAAGATCTTCGAATGAATCCTCGATGACGAATCCGTGAAATCGTCAAGCTCTCCGACAACCAGTGCGGCTTTGTGTCTGGTTGTGGGACCATTGATGCTATACACGGCGCCCGCCTCCTGGTGGAGAAGCATCGCGAGAGACAGAAGCCGGTGCATATCGCCTTTCTCGACTTGGAGAAGGCTTTCGACCGCGTACCGCGTGAGGTTATATGGTATCCTTGTGACGACACAACGTACGTGAGGAACTTATAGAGTGGGTGCGGATGCTCTATTCTTGCCCAAAGAGTAGAGTGCAAGCTGCAGCTGGAACCTCAATGGAGTTTCCCATCTCTGTTGGGGTGCACCAGGGTTCTGCGCTTTCTCCACTCCTCTTTGTTGTCGTCATGGATGCCATTACGCGAGATCTTCAGCAGCCTGTTCCATGGACGCTGCTTTATGCTGATGACGTGATGCTCGCTTGCGAAGAGAAAGACGATCTCGAGCGGCAGGTGCAAGCTTGGTGCGATGCGTCTGGCGAGGTTCGGACTCAAATTGAACGTCAAGAAGACCGAGTACCTAACGACTGACGTGAACGAGTCCGGCTCTATTAAGATTAACGGTACTGAACTTGCACGCACTTCGGTGTTTAAATACCTGGGATCAGCAATAGCGTCTGACGGGGTCTGATGGTTGAAGTGAACTCACGCTTGAGTGCAGCTTGGTCCAAGTGGCGTTCGCTGACTGGCGTGCTCTGCGATAGGAGGATACCAGAGCACTTGAAGTCGAAGATTTACAGAGCCGTCGTGCGCCCGGTAGCGATGTACGGCGCTGAGTGTTGGCCTGCGACTAAGGAAGTTGAAACACGCCTCAGCGTCATGGACACGAAGATGCTGCGCTGGACGGCTGGAGTCACGCGCATGGACCGCATCAGAAATGATGCTATTCGGCAGAAGTTCGGTGTCGCGCCGATAACTGACAAGATGCGCGAAGCTCGCTTACGATGGTACAGCCACGTTCTGCGTGGAAAGGAAGACAGCGTCCACAAGATAGGCCTTGAGTTGGAAGTGTCCGGAAAGCGGCCTAGAGGACGCCCGAAGCAGCGTTGGTCGGATATGTTACACAAGGACATGAAAGTAACTGGCGTCCACCCCGATCAAGCGCAGGATCAGGAAAGGTGGCGTCGTAACACCAGAAGAGCGGACCCCGCGACAATGCGGGACAAACACTGAAGAATAAGAAGAAGAAGAATTCTATTACTTGTCAAAAACAAAGATTTTCTGCACCCAGATTTGGAGTCAATGAGAAGTTTTCAGTTTTTTAGTTTTTTTTTCAGGAAGTCTCGGACGCAACAGTTTTCTGCCTGAACGAGCGACATCTACGTCCCAAATTGCCGTCTATAAAATTTGAAATGTCAATTGCCAAGGAAAATTAAGTGCTTTCCCTACAAGATTTTTGAAAGCGCCCTTCGAAGCGATGACGGAGTGGCAACCGGAGGATGGACTTGTCACGGAACTAATTTTCCCTCTTTTGCTGGAAACAGCATCAGAAAGTGGAGTTGTACCAAATAAAGTTTTAATCCACAGTTTGACACACGGTAACAAAACCTGTTTTTCTGAAACGATCCACTGTATGAACAGACGCTCCGATTTGAATGACTTGCCGAAAATTTTCGTCATCGTTAATTACATGGAGGCCGCTATTTTTACAGCCTGCTTTTTAAAGCGTAGAACCCACACTTCGTTTTGTTTTAAAAGCTCTGCGAGTTTTCCAGAAATGTCGCACCAACTCCGAAATATGGTAGGTTACGCGGAGCCATTGCGTTCTCCGATATCACCGATCGCCACTGAAGGATGGACTTCTCGCGGCAAAAATTACCACCTTCTGGAGGAAGAACATCAGAGAGTGAAAACTGTGCCATCTTAGAGTTCAAGATGTGATTAACATAGTCAAAAACTAAGCTTCTCCGCAGCGATCTCCGATATGATCAGGGAGGATTGATTTGCAAATTCTCATGTTTCATTAAAAATAAATTTTTTACCTGAAGCAGATCACGCACACAGTTGAAGTCTTGCCACGAAAATTCACAAGTCTTGTTCAATGCACAGTGTAAAAATCATGGTTTTCTGAATCGAATAGCTTGGTCGACCACTGGTCGATATGGCACCGACGTCATGGGAGCGACGAAATTCGACGTTCACAAAAATGACTATAACTCGGTAAGTTTTCACAATTTGAAAAAGCCAATAATTTTGTGAAAAATAGAAGAAAAGGGCTTTTACAAGTGTAAAAATCAGTTTTCAAAAACTATATCTTCATACGGGGCGGAGGCCTTCGATTTTTGAATTAAAGTGATTTTGTATAAATAATTATATCCCGGAAAGTTTTTCGAATTTTAAAAGATTAAATAGCTTTTTTGAAAACTAAAGTAGAAGCGCTTTTAAACCATATAGAAACTAGTTTTCAACAGGGAGGTCTTCATAGGGGGCGGTGGGGGTTCAAATTCTGGTCCATTGTTGCAGAAATACGTGCCAAAAATCGAACCCCCCTCGCCCCGTATGAAGACGCCTTTTTTGAAAACTGGTTTTTATATGCTTAGAAAGCATCTTTCCTCCATTTTTCAAAAAGCAATTCGGTTTTTTGAATTTCAAAAAATGAACCGAGTTATGGACATTTTTTGTGAAACCGGGACCAGAGGAGTTGGTCGGCCCATCACCGGAGTCATTGGAGTGATTTCACAAAATTGGTCATAACTCGGTCCATTTCTTGAAATTTAGAAATCCCAATTGCTTTTCAAAAACTAGAGGAAATCCGCTTTCGAACCATAGAGAAATTAGTTTTCAACAGGGAGGTCTTCATAGGGGGCGCTGGGGGTTCAAATTCTGGTCCATTGTTGCAGAAATACGGGCCAAAAATCGAACCCTCCCCCCCCCCGTATGAAGACCCTTTTTTAAAAACTGGTTTCTATATGTTTAGAAAGCATCTTTCCTTTTTTTAAAAGCAGCTGGAATTTTTGAATTTCAAATAATGAACCAAGTTATGATCGAATTTTGTGAAGAACTGCTCGCAGACTCTGCACCGTCGACACTGGAGTGATTTCATAAAAATGACGATACCTCGGTTTATTTTTCGAAATTCAAAAATCCTATTGCTTTTTGAAAAATAGAGGAAATCTTCTAACTGACAATGCATAAATCGTTTTTCAATAAGGAAGGTCTGGGGTTCGATTTTTTGGCACGAATTTCTGCAACAATGGACCAGAAATCGAACCCTATGAAGACCTCCCTGTTGGAAGCTAATTTCTCTATGGTTCGAAAGCGCATTTCCTCTAGTTTTTGAAAAGCAATTGGGATTTCTAAATTTCAAGAAATGGACCGAGTTATGACCAATTTTGTGAAATCACTCCAATGACTCCGGTGATGGGCCGACCAACTCCTCTGGTC
The DNA here is from genome assembly GCA_947359475.1 of Heligmosomoides polygyrus bakeri. Taxonomy (NCBI): domain Eukaryota; kingdom Metazoa; phylum Nematoda; class Chromadorea; order Rhabditida; family Heligmosomidae; genus Heligmosomoides; species Heligmosomoides polygyrus. Next base: position 29,007,739 of record OX375869.1, on the reverse strand, counting down.
CCGGTTTCACAAAAAATGTCCATAACTCGGTTATTTTTTGAAATTCAAAAAAACCGAATTGCTTTTTTGAAAATAGAGGAAAGATGCTTTCTAAGCATATAAAAGCCAGTTTTCAAAAAAGGCGTCTTCATACGGGGCGGGGGGGGGGGTTCGAATTTGGCACGTATTTCTGCAACAATGGACCAGAATTTGAACCCCCACAGCCCCCTATGAAGACCTCCCTGTTGAAAACTAGTTTCCATATGGTTCAAAAGCGCTTCTACTTTAGTTTTCAAAAAAGCTATTAAATCTTCTAAAATTCGAAAAACTTT
>OX375869.1:28869228-29007228 GCA_947359475.1 Heligmosomoides polygyrus bakeri | reverse complement strand
CGCAGAGATTCTTGTCGTTCATCTGGGCCTGTGCACATTCTTGCTGCTGTTCGGAACATGTTTTTTTACAACAGCTCGTTTCACAGCATGGGGTGAGCAGACCTGGCGTGAACCAAGATGTTCTTGGAGCTTGGTTTACGGTACCATTTCACGCTAACTGTCCATTAGACACCTTGACCAGAGTGTTAAGATATGGAAGCCAACCGTTTTTTGGAGTTTCTCTAGTAAGTCTAATGTACTCGGATTGCTGATTCAACAGCCTGAAACATTCATCCATTTCCGACTGTGTTGATGTTACAATGCAGCAATCAACTATGTATCTACAGTACATTAGCGGTGAGCGATCAAGCACCGGTTGTTCCACCCTGCTCATAAAGCAGACTGCGAGGACCGGTGCCGGTCCTTGACTCATGGCCAACCCTCTTACTTGCGAATAATACGAACCTGACCATTTAAAGATGTTGCAATTTAAACATTCCTTGACTAGTGCCATGATGTTCGTCTTCGTCAGCCCAAAGGTATTAATATTCCTCACATGTAAATCCAACATTTCAGATAATGCATGTAAGGCTTCTTCGTCTTGAACGTTAGTGTAAAGTGACGTAACATCAAATGACTCCATTACGCAACTCTGACTAAAGTTCGAGTTATGTAACAGCTCGAGGAATTTGTTTGTATTGGTCAGGTGAGACGGCTGATAGTGATAGTTACTGCTGATATCCGAAGAGTGATTCTAAACGCACAGCTGCAGGACGATGTTATCTTGGTGAATATTCCTAACGACAACATAAAACGGCAGCTAGTTCGAAATCGACTCTATGATAGACAGTGCATCTCGGAGAACTGCGTTACTTGTCCAAGTGGCCGTTTGGGGAATTGCTCAAAGATCGGAGCAATTTATGAGATAGAGTGCTTGGCCTGTAACGCTAAATATATTGGGGAAACGGGAAGTGCTCTGGCAATACGCATGAAGGAACATCTAGCCAGCAAAAGGCGTGGATTGCTCACTAGTCCACATGGTAATCATACAATGGATGTGCATAACGGGAACGACTATGAGGTGAGGTGTAGTATTCTGGCCGTTGAGGGAGAGATCTCCGCTAGGAAGGCGTTGGAGGCGTTCTGGATTTCCTCAAGAAATCCAGTAATGAACAACCGAAATGAGTGCCCCTCTGTTACGAGTGACCTCTTGCCGTTTGTACCTCATTCTGAACTGTAAGTGACCGGTCGGCGACAGTTCCCACTCAGTGTGTCTCATTCGCCTCTACTGGTTACTTAACGAGGGCGATCGTCAGCCCTGCGGTGGATCCTATGCGTGAGTTCGTCTTCTTCGTTTGGGCTATTCGTGGTGATTCTAGGGTGGGTCGAAAATGTCTAGGGTAGTTGAGGCGCTTGGTGGGGTAGAGCGCAAACATAAACCTGTGCTCCACTTTTAGGCCTCTGAAGACGACGGAAAGTCGAAACGTCATTACTATTAGCTTTATACACGGTGCATTAGATACTATTATTTGTAATAAAATCCTAAATAGTACCTATTCAAAAGGCATTTTTGAGGGTAACAATAAAACGTTTTTACATAATAGGCTGGTTTATACATTTCCTCTACCTGTTTCACATAAAATATTCACCTATAACAAAACTTTAAGAGGCTTAAATAGAACATCCATCATCGATATTATTAAATCAGATTGTTTATGTAGCTCTAATGATTATAAAAAATACAATAATACTGTACGTGGACACGTAATTACTGGTAATTTAGATATAATAAAAGATCTCTCTCTTCGGAAAATTATGAGTATGGGAACTGAATACAAGGAGCATACCATAGTAGATGATAGACAATTCCATGATTGGAAAGGGCTAAATCCCTTTAGACACCAAGTCCGCTCTGGGAATCGTACCTCAGTCATGCTCGACGTGTCTCACATGTCAAGCGCCATAACGACAGTTATGCTGCAGTGGTGTAATACACGTTATTCACATGCCTTTACAAGTAAACTCCAACTCATCAGTGACGTTTACCAGCTGATGAGTACCACGGAAAGCCATTTCCCGCTCGACTTCGACCGGCAAAGGTCGTACCTCAGGACTACGGCGGATTCGAAGGCGCATGCGCTCGGGGGGGGGGGGGGCTCGGTGGACTCACCATGGACTCGGTGGACATCAGCCTTGGTAGGAATGCACGTGCATGTCCAATTACATCAAAAATGTCCTAGCTCAGTTCACCATAGATATAAAACAACATCAGGGGTGCATAAATTTTTTAGTTTCGTACAACAGAAAACATGTAGGACTGTCCTACATGGTTATCCCTCCCCCGCCACGAACCTATTTGCGCCGATTGTGGAATAAACAACGGAAAAAGACGCTGAATAGGGCGGAATCAACTTTATACGTTTTTCTCAGCCTAAACTCTTCCAGAGCGTTTGTTCTGACTTCTTCCTGAATATTTTCAATTTTGTCAACACACATTTGATTAAGTAAATAGTTCGGGCTCTGAACGAATTGCGCAGTAAGCTGCGAGCGCCTCTCGTATTTATCATACACCATAATCGTGCACATAAAGTTGACCAGTATCGCGTTATGGTGCAATCCTATGGCAGTAGTCGCTCTTAAACGATTTTATGAACTAAATGTGCTCAGTATTGAAGTGAACATTGAACTCATCATTCCAATTCAAAAAAAACACTAACGAAACATTGTGTTGTCTGTGTGACTGATGGTGTCTTGGCCTATTTGTTTCTATATTTTACTGGCGTAGTCTTTTTAGATGCTTGAAAATGCCCTATTCTCGACCCAGATCTAATAGATCTTCTCTGACTAGATTTGCACTAAAAATGGTCCTCTTTAGGTTTCCCTCTACCGACATAAAAAAGCAGTCTATCTGGGCAACCAGATTGGCGTAGTTTACTACTTCTACATGTTGTTGTCCGTTGATTGTGCTTCGGTATGTCAGGAAATCGTTTGAGATCGGCTACCACCAACTAGGACTGCACCCCCCACTCTTGACGTTTACGTGTAGAGACGTGTGGAGGGCGTGGATAACCGGTGCAGCATAGATGACCTACTGGTACTCGCGACCAATGACGTGTACCAAACATGTAGCGGACGTGTCCGAAATTGCCCAAAAATTCACTTGGTGTCTAAACGGATCAAGCCATTGGAAAGTTCCCACTATAAATAAAGTAATGCAATCTTTCAAGAGGCTATATAAATTGAATGCACAAAACAATGTAAAAGTTAAAACATATTTAGTTGAACAATTTGACAAAAAACTCAGTAAAGTTTTGACTAAACAAAATCTTAACGTTAATATATTGAGATGCAATTACAGTTACCTTAAATTTCTTCACAACAGTTTTGTTATATGTCCTTTAGAGAAAGCTAGTAATAATTATGGTATAATGTGCAAACAACTTTATGCTCAAGTAATTTTAAAAGAGATGGGGGATAATATAGTTGGTGATTCCTTTATTATTTCAGGGTCTATAACTTATGAATGGTATCATGATTCTATTAGTATTAATCTTATAGACAGCCACACTGACTTTTGTAATACTCTCAAATTATCTTCAGTAGTAAATAGTATTATACCTAACATTTATTGCCTACCTAAGTTACATAAACTCCCGTTAAATTTAGATTTATTACAGGAGCGTCTAGAAGCAGTGTCAAACCCCTAGCAGTGGAGTTACAACATATTTTACACATATCAAACAACACTTTAAAAATTATGTAAACTCCATTAAGATTGGGAATCGTAACTTCATAGGGTATTGACCTATTAATAACACAAACATTAGCGATGAAGATTGTAGTGTTACAGGAAGTGATCTTAAATTGTTAACTGCTGATTTCACCAACATGTTTACTAATCTTTCTCATGGTGTTATATTAAATAATATAACAAGTATACTTAATCTTTGTTTTAAAAATGCTAATAAGAAGTTTATTGCCTTTAATGGTTTCAATAAAATATAATACACTGATAACTCGTTTATTTTCAATACTAGAACATATCATATTCAGGAACTTATATACTATGTTGAATACTTGCTTAATAATTGTTTCTGTACTATTGGTGTTATTTAAACAAAAGCATGGGGTTCTTTCAGGAGGTAACTTTAGCCCCCGTTAGCTGATCTTACAATGTCATACTTTGAATATATTAGGTTGTCACATAAGTTCTGTCCGATTTTCGACGGCAACTTTGCGGTGTAGTATCTCAGCAGAAAATAAAGTTTGTTAATCAAATTAAGAACCGTTACAATCAATGCACTTCTGCCAACGATATACAAGAGCGTTAATTCCATTTCGGAAGAAATCTGAATTTCTAGAAGCAATGAAACATTCGAAGGCAATTTCGATATCTGCTATTAGTAAAGTTTTTATCCTTGAGGAAACCATCGAGATGCTTGAAAAGATGAAAGTCCGTTGTAGCTAGGTCTGGTGAATAAGCGGGATGCGGGAGAACTTCATATCTCAACTGGTTTAATTTTTGGGTGGTCAGATGCGAGACATGTGGACGGGCGTTGTCGTGAAGAATATAGTCCTCTTCGATTCACCAGTGCAGGACGCATTTCAAGCAACTTTTGGTGAACCACGTCTAATTCACGACAGAACCTCTCTGCCGTGATGGTTTCACCAGTTTTTCACCTTTCCTATCGCCTCTAGGTGCCTCGAAATGCTTGTACGACTGACCTGAAGTTCTCTCCCCATCTCGCGCACAGTTCCTCGTGAATCGGCTTCCACTCTTTCTTTCAAACGTCCGTCATCACATTTGGCTGGTCGTCCTGAGCGGTCCTTGTCTTCGAGGTCCACGTCTCCAACCCGGAACTTCTGGTACCATCTGCGCACGGTGCGTTCGTTAGCGGAGTCTTCTCCCCATGCCATCTTGATGTTTTGAGTTGCCTCGCTAACACTGCAGCGAAGCTTGAACTCATGAAGCATTATTACCCGCAAGTGCGTTTTTTCCATGGTTTCGTCCAGAACCTAAAACGAAGCAATGCTCACGACTTTTTAAAAGCAACACACCAAGTTTCATAGAGCGAAACAAGCGCTACAAAATAGCATACAACATATATACAATTACTTTCTCTATACATGAATCAAAACAATCACAAAGTAACGCCTATCGGGATCGGACAGAACTTATGTGACAACCTAATATTTATTCAGTTAATTGTCATCAACATTCATCTTTATTGAAGCCCTTTAGGTATATGGATGATATTCTTATCGTTTATTACACTAATAACAAACTGGTTTTAAACACCTTGTGTGATGTTCATAATAATGTTATTAACTTAGAGGTTACTATTAGGTTGGTGCATAAGTTCTCGGACATTTGATTCCTCCTGAATTGAAAGCGCATTTTCCCGCCAAGTTTCTGACATGTATCAAAGCGAAAGTGATCGATCGATAGAGAAAGGAAACGGCTACAACAGTGTTCCTAACATATACGTCTGCGTTGTTAACGTCAGCTATTATGGCTAAGCAATTCATTCCAACTGAGACTCATATTCGGCACGTCATGTTATTCCTGCATCAATCTGGCCTCAATGCCAAAGAATCGTATCGTCGCCTGGAGGATGTTTACAACGAGAGTGCTGCTGCTCGAAGTAGTGTGTACCAGTGGTTCTCGAGGTTTGCAGCTGGTGAATTCTCCGTTGAAGATAATGAACGAGAAGGGCGCTCGATGACACTGGATTTGGATGGCCTCCGAAGTAGACTGGAAGCGGACCCATACCAAGCCACTCGCGAACTATCAAGCACTCTTGGTGTTAGTCACTCAATAGTCGTTCGAGGAATGAAGTCGATTGGCAAGGTGCAAAAATTGGGTCGCTGGATACCTCACGACTTGACACAACATGACATGGATCGCAGAGCCGATGTCGCTCTGTCTCTCCTTACCCTCAGACGTACCCACGGATGGCTGGACAACCTTGTCACCGGTGATGAGAAGTGGATCCTCTACTCTAATTATCACCGGCGTGCACAGTGGGTTGACGCAACTGGAGAGACAGAGGACGTTCCGAAACCCGACCTTCACGTAAAAAAGGTGATGCTATGCATTTGGTGGAGCGTTCTTGGCGTAGAATACTGGGAGCTGCTGGATGAAGAGATAACTGTGACGGCAGAGGTTTACTTCAATCAATTGAGGAAGTTGAAGGCCCACCTTCAAACCACACAAGGAGAGCAAGTGAAGGTGTATTCTCAAACCGACAACGCTAGACCGCATATTGCTAGAGCGACGGCGGCTGAGTTGGCGGACTACGGATGGGCCGTTCTTCCACATCCACCTTACTCATCAGATCTCGCTCCTTCTGATTATCATTTGTTTTCAAGCCTTCAACGCTATTTGTACGGTCAGCAATTTAGGAACCGAGAGGATGTCAAGGAGGCACTGCTCACATTTTTCGAATCACAACCGGCCACGATTTGGGGAAAAGGCATCCATGACTTACCAGCACGTTGGCGAAAGACAATTGATGTAAAGGGTGGTTACTTCAAATGATTTGATATTGTTGTTCGTATGTTGTGATAATAAATATTTTATGCCCCAAATGTCCGAGAACTTATGCACCAACCTAATAACTCCAGGGTTTATAGATGTACTTATTTGGATCTTAAAATTTGGGTTGAGGATGATAGAATTTACACCAAAATGTTTTGTAAAACTGATGAATTTAATTTTGTAGTTAAGCGTCTTCCACATTTTAAATCTTTACTCTCGCAAAACATTAAACTAGCAAGTATATATACAGAATTAATGCGTATTTTTTGAACATGTGTGTTTTTTAGTGATTTTTTTAGATCGTGTTAATAAACTTTCGTATGATTTATATGCTGACGGTTTTGACAGCAACATTATTTTAAGTTGTATTTTCAATATCATTAATAAGAATAACCACATAAAGCTTAAGTATGGTGTAAGTAATATTAAGGACATATTCTTAAATAATATTAAACTACCTCCATAGGAATTTATTATTCTCTGTACTTGTTAAAACTTTTGTAATAAATTTTTATGTATATATATATATATGTACAGTACCGGACGCGTCTTTTGAATAGACGCCGAACTTTTGCGGTTTTTGCGTCTTTTTGCTATAACTCGCCCAAAATTCATCCATTTGAAAAAGCAAGAGTATATTTGAGCTCAGGAGAACGAGCTCTATTGTTTGGTATATACAATTCATATGAAAGATCAAAAATGACCAAAATTGAAAACTTGCGCTCCATTGAGAAGGCCGGCCGCGGACGAGTTGTCAGCCGCAAGGCGTCGAAAACCGTTGCATGCTCACAATTCCTCGAATTTGAGGTTTTCTGAGAAACGGTTGGTACCATTCGATTCGTCTCCTCGAGATCTACACAATCGTACATACAGCTTTGCCAAATCACCGCATTTTCGCAGTGGGTAGTCAAAGATGGTTGGAGCAGACTTTTTTGCCATAGGAGAAGCTTGTATCCCAAGAATTGCATGTTTTCGGAGCATCCCAAGCATGGCGTGAAGTGTTTTGTCATGCCAGGAATCCGCTGAGAGTGCGCCATGCACAATGCATATAGAATCGAACATATGAATCGAGGGGGGGGGACAGTTTGTAGAATGGGCATTTAGGGAGTTTTATGAGAAATTCTCAGCCGCCCTACTCAAGAATTGCTGTACTTTGTCCAGGCAAGACTTTAGAGTACGCTGTGCACAATGTAAATAGGATCGAACCTATCAATTGAGTGAGCGGCGCGACGGCCTGTAGAGTGAGCATTTGGGTAGTTTTACAGAAATTGCCAGCCGCCCTACTCAGGAATTGTTGTACTCTGTTTCGCGAGACTTTGGAGTGCTCTGTGCGCAATGTAAATAGGATCGGACCTATCAATCGACTGGGCGCGACAGCTCGCAAGTTGCACGGCGGACGTGTTCTCAGCGTAATAACTCTGTCAACTTCGAGTCTTTCCGGCTTAAAGTTGTGGATTTTGTAGGCAGTAGAAAGTTCAAGAAGCGCGCTGAAACATAGCGACGTAGCTTAAGAGTGGAAAAAGTTACAGCGGTGCGAAAATGCAGATTGGGCATGTGTGACACGATTTTTTCAGAATTCGGTCGACCGCTACGGATACACGAGGCGAGCTAACGACATGCAAACTCGCGGACGAGCAAAGAACCAAAGGCACTTTACGATGATCTGCTTTTAAGTCTTCAACTGCCTAAACTGCCTTAGCCCCATCTGCCATTTTAGAGCGGCGAAAGCTTCTTCCGCCCTTACTCGCCCATGTTCGAGTTCTCGAGCCCCATCCAGGGCACCATTCTGTTTAGCTCGAAAAACCCTATCGAACGGTATCAATTTCGACCAATTTTAAAGACATCGACTTTTTGGCAGTTTCTCATCGAAGACGGCCTCTAGGCCGCGCCAGACGGGCGATGACGTCTTCAAAAATCGATGTTTCCAAAATTGGTCGAGTTTGATACCGTTTCATAGAGCTTTTCGTGTTGAATTGAACGATGTTACTATGAGTGGCGAGAACTGTTATCTGGGCGAGTAAGAGCATGGAGAACATAGACCGTTGTTGTGCTAAATTGCACGCGCGGGCGTTTCGGAGCGCGATAACTCTGTCACGTTTGAATCTTTCGGGCAGCAACTTGTGGATTTTGTAAGCAGGAAAAAGCTTAATAGGTGCGCTAAAACACAGCAAGGTAGCTTATGAATGGACAAAGTTACGGCGGTGCGAGTATGCTGGTAAACCTTGTGTGACGCGATTTTTTCCGATTTCAGTCGAACACTGTAGGAACACGCGATCAGCTAGCGGCCTACGAAGGCGTTGGCTAGCAAATCAGCTAAGTTACTTTACGATGAAGTGCCCAAAACTCTCCAGCTGTCTAGCCTGTTTTAGTCCCAGCTGCCATTTTAGAGCTGCGGAGGGCAGCGGAGAAGATTCTTCCGCCCTTACTCGCCCATCTTTGAGTTTTTGACACAAGAGATAGTACTGTTCTGTTTAGCTCGGAAAGCTCTATTGAACGGTGTCAATCTCGTCCAATTTCGGGAAGATTGATTTTTTGACAATTTCCCTCGAGGACGAGGGCGCTCGCTCTTCGCCGAGCCTGCCCGGACGATGACGTCATCAAAAGTCGACGGTTTCGAAAATTACCAGATGTTCTTGTCCAAACTTCACTCAAAGTCGTCTAGGGGTTATTTGGTGCGCTGATTACGAATCCGATGTCCGTTTTTAAAAATTCCGCCGACTTCGATAGGTTTTGGATTTCCTTCTGGGACAGGAACACCGATTTTGCCCAAACTTCCTCTAAGGGCAGGTGTTATTCAGGGTGCCGAATACGATGCCGAAGTCCATTTGGTCGATTATGGCAGGAGACCACCCATACGATAACTGAGGGTAGTCAGTGATCCTGACCCTACCAACCTCAAATGGCTGTAACACGCCAAAATCGGCGGAATTTTCAAAAACGGACATCGGATTCGTAATCAGCGCACCAAATAACCCTCTAGACGATTTTGCATGAAGCTTGGACAAGAAAATTTGACAAATTTCAAAATCGCGGACTTTCGATGACGTCATCGTCCGGGCAGGCTCGGTTATACCTTTGTCCTTTTCGAATTTCGAATAGTCGAATTTCGAATATTCGAATATTCGACTGTTCGAAAAAAGTCCAATATTCGAACTATTCGTTTATTCGATTAATCGAGAAAGTCTGATATTCGAATTATTCCTTCATTCGAATATTCGAGAAAGTCCAATATTTGGATATTCGTTTATTCGAATATTCGAATATTCTTTATATTATTCTTTATCAATCTCTTAACAAGTTAGTGGCACTCCTCTTCGAAAACCAGGGAAGTGTGACCTTATGATAAGAACGAAGTTTTGTTTCGTGCGTCGTTCAGTGGCCGAATTGTGTGTGCGCAATCTGACAAAGGAGGGAACTGAAGCGTATGTCTGAAAGGGGAGAGCGAGTCATATAGGGAGAACCCCCCTCAGCTAGTATAAAAATGTGTTTATTTTTTGCCAATTCGTTAAACATAAGGAGTAGGGGATTCTTGTAGTTAAAGTGTAGTTAGCAATAGAATTCGTGGGTTTTGTACTCTCGCGACGCTCCTGCCGGCAAGTGGCTCAGAGCGCAGTAGATAGAAACGCTGCTTCAGTACGCGATGTCGGGGTTCGATTCTCCTGCTCTGCTCCATTTTTGCAGTTCATAAGGTTGGTAGAGATTTGAAGGATTCTGACATTTTTACTGTTTTCATATGTTTTTGCCTAATTTTCCAGCTGCACGCCGTGGAGAGTGACTGTCTTGCCACTTGTTTATTACTGACGGTTTTAACCACAAGGCAATGAGAAGCTACTCAACATAATGATTTATAAAGTTCAAAAACTGTGATGTACAGGCACAAACTGTATGAAACAGAAATGATGGTCACAATCGGACAGCGTGTAAAAGCTACAGGCTTCTCACAGGTAGACCAGCGACACCACCTTCCATGTGATTATAACAAATCCGTTCTTCTTCAGCTATCCGCAGCAAACCGCAGCTTCGACACTTACCTTCAGGATGTTGTCCCTTCTTTGCCGGTCAAAAGGAAGCTCGTGCACAATGACGTGGGAGTGAAATCGTTCCACCTGAAAACGCTATCATATGTCCACTGCTTGCTTGCCTCTCCACTTCTATCAGTTCATCTCGCGGATCCCAATCTTGTTCTTCTTCCACCACTTGCAGCTGTTCGTCTTCGTCTTTGATCTTCGAACTTCAGGTTGATGTGCTTCTAAGTCCTTTGGTATGCTGACCGTCCGTTCAGCCAGCTTGATTTCTTCCCTCAAAGGTTCCTTGTCTAAAGGTGTGCCGCAATTCAGCTTGAGCACGTGGATCGCCACTCGAGCATCGTCAGACGTTGTTGGTGTTAGGTTTTAGAAAACCGTCAGCAGACCTCTGATTTCCAGGCGGCAGGCAAAGCCTAAGGGAAGAGTGTACCGATGGCCGTTTATGTCAATTGCGGGATCCACAGACCTCGTTTCTTCATTTGAACCACTTGCAACGTCACGTCCTGGTCTTCTTTGAAAATCCTAGCAGGATGATGTTTCCCGAGGGCATTGGTCCATCTAGGGCAACAAACTGTGAGGAGCCTTCAGCCTTTATAAGCCGTCCATATTGTGACCAGTGCTTTTTCTTCATGAACGTTGTGCCTATGTATCACTGATGTTGAACGTATACATCATTATGTTGAATACCACAGCATGCAGCTGGAAAAATTGGTAGAAAACCACTGAAAATAGTATAGACGTCAGAATCCATCAAATCTCAACCAATCACTTAAAATGCAAAAGTGCAGCCCGCAGAGGAATCGAACTCTCGATCTCCCTCGCACGAAGCAGCGTCTCTATCCACTGCGCTTCGATCCGGCAGAGGCATCGCGGGCATATAAGACCGCCGAAATCGTGAGGTGCCGATTACATTGTAACCACAACTGGGTTTTTTAAAACTGTAACTGTTTTTTGGCGAAAAATAAACACATTTTTATACTAAATGAGGGGGATTTCTCCTATATATGTGAGTCGACGAGAGGCAACCGCGGGCAAGCGGTGCGTCCCTGCTTCCTTTGAACGTTGTCGAGCGTCCATCCAGTCACGTGAATAGCAAATGAATGAAGCGTGTTATGGCTGTTCAATGACGCTTTTGCCTTCGGTATACTACGGGAGAGTCTCCGTTTTGTATTTCTACCCCAAGTACAACAACGGAACGATTAAAGCGGGAAGGAGCTGCAGTAGGAAGGTTGCACTTTCGGGAGCCTAGGAAGCTCCTGCTTTTTGCCAGCAAAGACGTTAAAGAAGAGCGGATATATCGACTCCTGAAGTCCTCGACATCCTTTCCGACAACTGTATTGCTCAACACCCTATGAATCAGGCTGTAGCTGTTCCTTAGATCAATCGATAGGGTTTCCTCTGTCCTCTGCTTATTCATTGCAGTGCGCGGTGCCCTTCCACAATTGTTTCTTTATGTATCGGAACATCGGCAGCTGAGCACCGCCTCTCCGCACTCCGAGAGGACCTTTGGCGGACTGTCCGCCGTCGCCTTTCCTGTCCGTTTAAGGGCTCATCGCCTATATACCTTCCTCAGCATTTATTTGTAATATCAATACATGTGTAAATGTATTAAACAAAGTTTAATTACCCAAGTTTGAGGTTCCGATTTACACCCAAGACCCGCGTGGCAAAACAATTGGCGAGCCCCTACAGAGGAAGAGCAACGGCAATGGAGTACAAGAGCCAGTCATACTCCGTTTGCTATGAAAGTGAGCCATCCACATTTCCCTTATAACACTGTCCAATTTGTAGTGTCTTATCAGATTAGATTTCAAACATGGACTTCAGATACGTTCGCTTATAAGTGAAGCGAAGCTCTTCAGCGGAGCCAGAACACAGGCTGAATGCCAATCATGAGCCTCTAATGTGCCTTTTCTGCACCGGATCGCATTTGTGTTACTATCTATGAAGGAGATGTTCCCAACTCATGGTGAGCTTTTGCGATGCTATTTTGACAGGATGTAGGGCCCTGTCAGCGGAGTCGAGAACCGCAATTAGTTTTTGCTGATCGCCTTTTTAAAGACCTGAAAAGGAGGTCTGAATGCGTGCGCGCAACTATCGTCAACCCCTACGACACCTCACGAGATGTGCCTCGGGTGCGCAGTTGGTAGGGTGCCGCCTAACAGGAGCACACCGGCAGAGTTTTGAGTTCGAGTCCGAGCGCTGCCTTTTTTTTTGCAAATATTAGTTTGTTGTTATTACGCTTCCTCATGATCACAGGGGTCAACGCTGCCTAAAACAAACAAAAGCAGTTTATTGGCGCCTTCATATGTGCTAGTTTTTCAGTAGTGCATATTTGCACGATATCATTTCTCTAAAAATAAAAAGTCCTGTCTTGCTTGTCCATTTTAGTTAACAGCTATGGTACAAATCTACGAAACAAGTAAAACACACGTGCTTTTCACACCAGCAGCACCTTACAAAGCCAATGAGGAACAATCTTCTCCCTGGTAAGGAATGACCATTTCTTCTTCGTGGAACGCACAATCCGTGGGTGTAGTGAAGGGTCCTGGGTGGACGTCGACTATCGTCGACGTATGCCAACCATGCGTATGACAGACACGGCAAAAACACTGAAGCGAAAGAGAGCGACATCCTTCCTCTACTCCACGATGGAAAATAAGGGCCTGCTGCAACTGTACGAACGATACCATTCTACAGTCACTGCTGTGAGAAATCACAAGAAGATGCTCTTTCACAGGACGTTTTCTTCAGAAACCTGCTTGCCGTCAGAGAGAACTGATTTCTCTATGATTGTTTCATGATTGTCTTCCTCCTCACACTCACCATCAGGTATCCAGTTGACATTTATATGCGACGTTCAAGAGGAGTCCTTTTATGACATCCGCAACCGCAATCTCTTTCCTTTCGGAGAAGTGAAATCCGGTGTGAAGATGGAAGGTAGTCGGTCGACAACACGTTCAGGTTCAACGACATTTTCAGCCTACTTATGTACCGGTATGGTCCGGGTTCACAATATTCAACCGTACGCGTATTTGTGTGCAGCTCCGGTATTATTGATGATGTGGTATGATATGGTGGTGGTGCAGATAGGCATTGTTCAAAAACAAGCACATATGAAGGTGCAAATAGACAGCCTTCTTGATTTGTTATAAGCATTGATGGTCTAAATTGACCCCTGCGATCAAGAGAAAGCTTAACAACAACAAACTAGTATGTGCAAAAACATTGGTAGAACGCGGACCCCAACTCCTGCCAATTGCGAAAAAACCTCCGACGGCGTGCTTCCATGGCGGCAGTCTTGTCAATTGCGCCGCCGAGGCAGGGTCAAGCGTGAGGTTCGATTTTTGCTGGAAATCTACAACCCCCCCCCCCCCTAAAAAGCAGAATTCGTACGACCCCCTCCCTCTACCTTCCACTGTTCTATTTCTAGTATTTCTTGATTGCTTCAAGGTTTCTTGTGCATTTTGAACTCTTTAATAGATTCTTCTTTTCAGGTGCAGCTTCTACACTGAAGAGAACAATGAAACGAGTTCCCTGAACAATACATGTTTTCAAAACACAATAAAATTCTTCAACATTTTAAATGCTATTTTCGACACTTCAAAATAAAGATTTTCTGGTAGCAGTCTTCCGCTCATCAATTTATGCAGTTTTTTTCAGGACGTCATGGACACGGAACATTCTTCTACCCGAGGGAGCGACGTTTGCATCTGAAATTGTGCTCTAAAATTGTGTTATACAAAATTTTGAGTAATACTCCCTGACGACGACTTAAGTGCTTTCCTTATAAATTCTTTTGAAGCGTTCACCGAATCGATTATAGAGCGGAAAAATGAAGGATGGACGGTGGACCTCCATATGAGATAATGTTCTCCCATCCAAAGGAAACGTCATAAAAAAACGAAATGAAGCTGCATAAACCCAAGCTGTGTGCATGATATAGCAAAAAAACATGATTCTCTGCAGCGATGACGGAACTGCGATGACGATACGATTAGGATGGATCGTAGGCAAAATTCTCGGTTTTCATAGAAAAATTATTTTAGCAGAAGCAGACCACCCATACGAATAAAATTCTGCCACAAAAACTTTTCAGTCTTGATCAATGCACAGTGAAAAAATCATAATTTTCTGGATCGAACAGGATGAATCGACCTCCGGTCGACTTTGCACCAACGTCATCGGAGCATAAACTTGAGCGTTCACAAAAAGGTTCATAACTCGGTAAGTTTTTTTTTGTAGTTTTGGAATTTGCTTAGTTTTTCGAAAACTAGAAAAAACTTTTTTCCACCATGTTCAATTTTTGAGCGAAAAAAAATTGAAGTGACTACACAAAAATGCTAATAACTCGGTAAGTTTTTCAAAAGTTCAAAATCTCGCTAGTTTATTGAATACTAGAAAAAAGTCCTTTCTCTTTATATAAGAATCAGTTTTCAAAAAAGCCCCGCGTGAAGACCTCTTTCTCGGAAATCAGTTCTTAAATGGTTAGAGAGCATATTTGCTCTATTTCTTGATGGCCAAGCAAGATTTTTGATTTTCGGAAAATTAGCCGAGATATGATCAATTTTCGAAAGTCGTAAACTTAATCACGGATCGACCGTTCACCGTCATCATCGAAGTGATCTCACAAAAATACACATAACTCAGACAGTTTTTTGAAATTCGAAATTCCCTCTAGCTCAAAAAGTAGAGAAAAACTGCTTCTTTATGGTTACAAAAAGTTTTATAAAAAAGAAACCTTCATGCGGGTCGGGGCCCCCGCCCCGCATGAAGACCCTTTTTTTGGAAAGTGATTCTTATATGGTAAGAAAACAAATTTTCTCTTTTTTTGATGACTGAGCGGGATTTTTAATTTTCAAAAAATTGGCTAAGTTACGAACATTTTTGTGAAATCATCCCGATGACGATGGTGAAGGATTCAGTTTACGACTTTTGAAAATTGATCATATCTCGGCTAATTTTCCGAAAATCAACAATCCCGCTTGGTTGTCAAAAAACAACGCGGGCGGGTGGTTCGATTTTCGGTACGTATTGTTGCGAAGTGGACCAGAAATTGGACCCCCCTTGCCGCGCATGAAGACTCCTTTTTTGAAAACCGAACCTTATATAAAAAGAAATGACTTTTCTTCTAGTATTGGACAAGCTAGAGGGATTTTGAACTTTTGAAAAACTTACCGAGTTATTAGCATTTTTGTGTAGTCACTTCAATTTTTTCGCTCAAAAATTGAACCGCTTGCGGCGAATGAAGAACCCTTTTTTTAATGGTTTTTATATGGTGGAAAAGCTTTTTTAGTTTTCGAAAAGCTTGAGCAGTTTCCGAAATTTAAAAAACTTAACGAGTTATGAACCTTTTTGTGAACGCTCAAGTTCATGCTCCGATGACGTTGGTGCAAAGTCGACCGGAGGTAGATTCATCTTGTTCGATCCAGAAAACCATGATTTTTTCACTGTGCATTGATCAAGACTAAAAAGTTTTTGTGGCAGAATTTTATTCTTTGGATGGTCTGCATCTGCTAAAAAATAATTTTTCATGAAAAACGAGAATTTTGCTTACGACCCATCCTAATCATGTCGTCATCACAGTGGAGAAGTTTAGTTTTTTTTTATCGTAAACACGACTTAAAATTTTATATGGCACAGTTCCACACTCTGTCGTTCTTTCCTTTAAAAAGCAGAAGGTTTTTTCCGCGAAGAGTCCATCCATCCTTCAGTTACGGTCGATCATGTCAGAGAACGCAGTAGCCGCAAGCAAACTGCTATAACTCGGAGATCTTTGGGGCTTCTAAAAAGTTCACAAATTTTTAATAAATGTGGGTTCTATGTGTCAAAACGCAGGTTTTAAAACTAACATCTTCAATGTGATTAGAATAAGTGATTATTCCACTGTGATTTTGTCGATATTTTTTCCGGCAAATGACGCTAAATCAAGATCATGTAGATCAAGATCGTTTTAGAAAAACATAGTTTTATCACTGTGGGTCAAGCGGGCTTAAAATTCTATAGGGTTTCCTACATTTCACTTTAAGGCGCTGTTTCCTGCAGAAGGGAGGAAATTCTTCTCGAGGCAAGCCCGTCTTTCGGTTGCCATTCCTTCGTCGATTCGAAGGATGCTTCAAAAATCTCGTAGGGAAAGTTCTTAGGTCGTCCTTAGTAAATGACATTTAAAATTGTATAGAGTAGAGTGTATAGTGCAATTTTGGGAGTATATGTCGCTCCTGCAGGTAGAAAAATCAATGTTCATGACCTTCTGGCAAAATCTGAAAAAATGAAAGCCTCTTATTGTCTTTAAATCTGCGAACAGGAAACCTTTATTTTTTACTGTACAGTATTTTTTGGTATTCAATCCTATTTTTTACCCTAGGAAACGCGATGCTTGTCGTTTCCACACTCGGAAAAAGCAACTTGATGCAATCATCTAAAAACCTGAAATTAGAGAGAATTTTCTGCCAGAACCGAGAGAGTACGACACCCCTTCGATTGCCGAATTTCAAGCTTGACCATGCGCCGAGGCACATCTCGTGAGGTGTCGTAGGGGTTTATTATAGTTGCGCTCACGCTTTCAGACCTCCTTTTCAAGTGTTTAATAAGGCGTTCAGCAAAAACTAATTGAGGTTCTGAACTCCGCTCACAGCGATCCTATATCCTATCAGAATAGCATCAGCGGCTTCCACAGCCTCAGTTCGGTCCTCAGCTCGCCCTCGCCTCGTTCGTCGTCCTCAGCCCCAGTAGCGCTTATCACTCACTGGACTCGCCACTCCCCACTCCATTAGCCCCGATTTAATAAGAGTAGCGGGAGTATGTGCGGTACGGGACAGGAGATCCATTGATCGAAATCGATCTACCACAGTTGATAATTACCGATCCCTTTCGCATTAGCCAATTGGTAGAAGCGTAAGGACAATCTGGCTTCGTATACGCCGATCCGTCGGACGCAGTTTACAGTGGGTAATAAAAAAAAACAAGTAAATGTCAATCATTGGGTGACCACAATAAATAAGGGTGTTCATTTGATTATTCGAATATTCGACTATTCGAAATTTGATAATTCGAAATTCGAAATTTTGAGAATCGAATAATATTCGATCATTCGAAATTTGAAATTTTTTCCAAAGGACAAAGGTATAGGCTCGACGAAGGATGCCCACGTCCTCGAGAAAAATTGTCAAAAAATCAATTTTCCCAGAATTGGCCAATATTGACAGCATTCGACAGAACTTCTCGAGCTGAACAGAACGGTACCTTCTCTTGTGTCAAATCTTGGCGAATAACTGCGGAAGAAACTTCACCGCTGCTCTCCGCAGCTCTAAAATGACAGCTGTGACTAAGGCAGGTTAAGCAGCTGAAGAGTTATGGGCACTTCATCGTGAAGTACGTTAATGCTATTTAGCTGATCGCGTGTTCCTACAGTGGTCGACTGAATTCGGGAAAAAATCGTGTCACCCAAGGTTTACCTGCATATTCGCACCCCTGTAACTTTATCTAATCATAAGCTACGTTGCTGTGTTTTAGCGCTCCTTTTGAGCTTTCCACTGCTTACGAAATCCGCAAGTTGCAGCCGGAAGGATTCGAACGTAAAAGAGTTACTGCGCTCAAAACACGCCCGCAGTGCAATTTGCGATCTGTCGCGCCCAGTCGATTGATAGGTTCGATCCTGCATACGTTGTGCACGGCGCACTACAAAGTCTCGGCGGGACACAGTACAGCAATTCCTGAGTAGGGCGGCTGGGAATTTCTGTAAAACTGCCTATCGCTCTCTCTACAAGCTGTTCCCCTCTATTGATAGGTTCGATTCTATATGCATTGTGCACGACGCACTCTCAGAGGATTTCTGGCATGACACTTTACGCCATGCTTGAGATGCTCCGAACATGCAAGTCGTGGAATACATGCTTCTCCAATCGCAAAATTCTGCTCCAGTCAATTCTCACCGCTCGCTGCGAAAATGCTGTGGTCTGTACACATTTTTGTGTATATTTCATTTCATTTCATTTCATTGAGACATGTGGTACAAGCACACGTAAAGCGATCGGCGTGAGCAAGCTCACCATCGCACCGAGAAAGAGTATCAATAAAATCAACTAGACAACGAACAGAACAAAGGAATGAATCATCAAACAGCGAAAAATAGTAAACTTAGAAAGGTAAGAAACACAGCTTTGCGAAAAGCGATAAAAGAGGATTAACAAAAACCGCTACGGAAAGCAGAGGGAGAACAAGATTAAGTACCTGAGAGTTACTGGGAAAATTAGAGGTACTTCTCTAAAATCCTTTTAAAAGCCGCACGCTTGCAGGTATGGCAAAGCGCTTACTTAGCTTGACGTATTCCGCGCGGGCTCGACAGACAAAGTAGTTGGAGCGGACTGTAGTCCGGGCCCTAGGAACCCGCAGTTTTACAGCAGCACCTCTCGTTAGGGAATCACATGTCACGAAAAATCTACCTCCACTCAGATGGACAAGACCGTGCTGCGCTTTCTAAACCATAATAAGATCGAACTTCTTTCGCCATTTGGATAGAGATTCAAAACCTAGCTGCTGATTCCGCACATCATGATTCGGAATAGAACGGTAGTTTATATGCCGTGACCTGAAGAAAAGCTTTCTAGTGAAGCTGTTGTGGACCCGTTCCAAAGCATTGATATTTTTGATTTTATTAGGACTAAAAAGAGGAGTGCCATACTCCAGAATAGGGCGGACGTAAACTTTGTAGGCTTTGAGGAAGATATGTTCGTCTTTAGTAGTTAAGCACCTGAAAAGATTGCATACACTGCGTGTGGCCTTCGCCGCAATTTCGTTACAGTGCTTATCGAAATCTAAGTTTTCAGTGATAACGAAACCGAGATCCTTAACTTCCGAAACTTGCGATAATTGAAGGCCTTCGATAAAATAAGGTAGTTTATTATTGTTCTTACCTAAATGAAGCACTTTAGTTCTATCTTTAGCTAACGGAAGGCCCCAAGTGTGGGCCAATTTGGCCACTGCCGAGATTGCTTCCTGCAGTTTATCGTTTGTTATGGAGTGAAGAGTTTATGCAGTGAAGGGAACCAGCGAGAGAACAGATCCCTGAGGGACACCACTACGTGCAATTTTAGCAGATGACAGATGGCCCCTGTAGTTGACCCTGAACACACGCTGACATAAAAAGGCATATCTCGAAGAGACGAATCGAACGGTACCAACCGTTTCGCAAAAAGTCTCAATTTAGAGGAATTGTGAGCACGCAACGGTTTTCTACATCATGCGACCGACAACTCGTCCGCGACCGCCCTTCGCAATGGAGCGCAAGTTTTCAATTTCGAGAATTTTCATGGCTTCATATGTACAATGTATACCATACGATAGAGCTCGAGCTCTTAAGCTCAAATATATCCTAAGTTTTTGAAATGAATGAGTTCAAGGCAAGTTATATCAAAAAGACGCAAAACCGCAAAATCGCGGTTTTTGCGGCGTCTATTCGAAAGACGCGTCCGGTACTGTGTAAGCTGCACTAATTGAGTGAGTGTTGCTGAGCCAAAATGTTGGCCAATACAGATACTTCTCATCTTATCTTAACTTTATAGAAAAGTTTGCACCGACCTGCACTATCATCTTAAAAAATTTCTTGCTAACTATGAGAATCGCAGACTGTCCTTCCAGTGAATCTCAACTGGGTGTAAACAGTTATACTCCAGAATTACTCAGTGATCTGTACTTTTATCCTGATGAGGTGTCTGCCGTAAAAAGACTTCAGCCATCAATAAGTGAACCCTACGATGGTCTTCCAGAAATATTGTACCGCAAATGCTACCTTTCTCTATGCAAACCGCTAGCGCACATGCCATTGTTAGAGCTATTCCAAAATCATCAAAGAGCAATGATCTCAGTAACTTTCGACCTATAAGTCTGACGCCTGCTCCAGTAAAGGTGATGGAAAGATTAATAAGAGACAAACTTGTAGCCTGGTTGAACAGAATCTCCTCTATTCCTTGCGCACAACATGGCTTCTTATCTGGTGCTTCTACCACTACTAATATACTAGATTCCGTTTATGATTGGGGCAAAGCTATTAACAATGGCAAGTCAGTAGAAATCATATACCTCGATTTTTCTAAGGCGTTTGATAAGCTATGCCATGGTAAGTTGATAGAAACACTTATCTTTGCTGGCACACGTGGCAAATTGTTAGAGTGGTTTAAATCGTACTTACGTGACAGATTCATGGCAGTTAAAGTAAGACACTCTTTTTCGAGAAATTACAGATGCTCTAGCGGAGTACCTCAAGGGGCCGTTTTATCACTTCTTTTTTATGTACACTCATGATTTGCCAAAAACCCTCACGTCCCATTCTGCTACTAGTGTCAAGGCTTTTGCTGACGACGTAAAGGCTTTTGCTGACGACGTAATCTACGCTACATGACAGCTTAAACAGGTCAGAGGTGCATGAAGATCTTGTCAATGCACTTGAAAGATTAAACGCATGGACTAATCAATGGAACCTCCCACTCAACATTAACAAAACTATGGTGATACATATTGGTAACACTGCTCCTATGGATTTCTACGTCAACGGTGTTGCTATGTCGAGATGTAATATTGACAAAGACCTGGGAATAACATTTGGTGCTGATCTCAGATTTTCCAAGCATATCGACTGCTTAACAAAAAAAAGCATATGGAGCCATATTCATGGTTTTCCGTAACATCAAATGTTCAGATGTGCTATTACTACTACGACTCTATAAGGCTTATGTATTGCCTCATGTCGAGTACGGCACGCAGGTTTGGTATCCTGTTCTCAAGAAAGATGCTTTGAAAGTTGAACAAATGCATAAACTCTTTACCCGAATTTTATGGTACCGATTCACTGAATATTCCGATCCTTCTGCACTGCCAAACTACAAAGAGCTCTTGAAAATGTTTTCCTTGCGTTGCCTAGTATGTAGAAAACTACTGACTGATCTTACGCTTTGCTATCGCATTCTAAAAAGAGAGGTTAAACTGTCTGCAAGCAAATGTTGAATATTTCGAGCTAGTAGCCCTAGAATAAACAAATTCAATATCCAATATAACAGAATCCATAAAAAACATTTTTCTACTGTTTACAATTCATTTTTCTACCGCTGCGCAAGACCTGTGAGCCTTCTACCAGCTGAACTGTTCCAGTCGAGATTAGCGATCATTTTTAGGCGCAATTTAATGAGGTTAGATCTTCCGCACTTACTTAGAATCGAGCATTTTTGTTAGCATTTAGACTCTTACACGCCGAAGAAAGTAAGAATCTAATCTCGACTGGAACAGTTCAGCTGGTAGAAGGCTTACAGGTCTTGCGCAGCGGTAGAAAAATGAATTGTAAACAGTAGAAAAATGTTTTTTATGGATTCTATTATAATGGATATTGAAGTTGTTCATTCTAGGGCTACTAGCTCGAAATATCCAACATTTGCTTGCAGACAGTTTAACCTCTCTTTTTAGAATGCGATAGCAAAGCGTAATATCAGTTAGTAGTCTTGGGCGCGTGTAGCGCAGTCGGAGGAGGCGCGACTGTCGCGTGCACCCGATACCAGGTTCCTGGCTCGGATTTCCCGCCCAGGCCAACCAAGCCTTTCATCCCTTCGGGGTCGGTGAGTTGGTACCAGACTTGTCTGGAAAGGATAAAGCGCTGACTTGTTCATCGGCTGGCCACCGCAAGTCATTGTATGGCCAAATACGCATTCATGTCGCCTCCACGACATCCCGTAAAAGTAGAATGCGCTGGCGCATCCCAGAAGGGATTGAGTAACGCCGTCCTTTATCCTTTATCCTTTATTTAGATTCTTACAGACACCACGCTTGCTACTCTCGTTGCAAGATGAATGAAGCTAAAGAGCACACAATTCGTTCATGGTCATGGCTGCCATTCGACAGCAGGAAGAATAAAGCTCCGAATCTCATATGGGTGAGGAAAATCATGACAAACCCCTCAATTATGAAGCTCCTGGCTTGAATGTTGTATGGTGATTCTCGTTCCACCACCTCACAAACAATAAGAATCGTAACTGGCAACAGAAAATCGCGTTACTCTCTTCAATGTTCACCTATTTCTTAAGCTTGTAATAATAATGTACTTTTTCAGATATGGTATCGGCACCAAAGCATTAACACGTTACAACTTCATTATCCTTATCTCAATATCATTATCATAATCTCTACTCCAAAGTCTCTGCACATTTTTGCAGTTGAGAGCTTGTTTTGCTGAGTTTGTTACGATTCATTGGATTTCGCATCAGAGATAAACATGGAATCGAGAAACACTCGAATCTGTTAAATGTTATGCTTTTCAACGATTAGTTCTTTTTTCCTATAGCGCACAAACATGTGCAATAAATAAATCAATAAATCAATACTTCTAAAATACTATTAGGTTGTCCCATAAGTCCCCGCCGTTTTTTTTGTTGAACGATTCATTGCGGATTTCGCCGGCGCCTCTTGCATAGCGCTATACAGCTTTCGAAAGAGAAGGATTTGCACTATCATAGCGTGTGTCATTGCTTTTCTTTTTTCATCTTGAGTTTTGTCAATTTTAGGTCGTTAAATTGAACAGTTAAAAGTAGCCATTTGCGCACTTGTTCTTTCCGCTTAGGTTGGGAATTTTTTGCTTTGTTTTTATACAATTTGGAAGAAAGTGTTCTATACTACACGAATACGTGTTGGTCCTATTTGCTCACTTGTCCTTTACTAAAGTTTAGGCCATCAAATTGGGACGTCCGAAGGAGAAGAGTTCTTTTTGCCGACGGCTCCTGCTCTGTGAATGGACTTTTTTGGTTGGTGTTACATGTCGTTCGGAAGAGAATGTCTTCCTCTATAAGAATCTTTGTCGTGTTTATTGATTTCTGTCGAACGTCAACAAAATGCCAAAAAGAGAAAAATCATCTTCACCAACAACTCCTTCTCATTGTTCAGCCTGCCTTGCTCAGTTTTATATGACGCTCGAGAGTGGACGTATTGCTCTACCAGATTATATGATTTGTTCTTCGGCCACCTAAATTTTTGTTAATTTTCAGGTCACCAAAATGGAGCAGTGCCAGATCGATAAGGATGAGCACTTTTGGCACCTTTTTCTCTTTGCTTTC
Source organism: Heligmosomoides polygyrus bakeri (assembly GCA_947359475.1). NCBI lineage: Eukaryota > Metazoa > Nematoda > Chromadorea > Rhabditida > Heligmosomidae > Heligmosomoides > Heligmosomoides polygyrus. Next base: position 28,983,595 of record OX375869.1, on the reverse strand, counting down.
AACCAGAGTTCTAGTGCGGCTAAGGCATAGAATCCTGTTTGACCGCACAAGCACTATTTTTCATCACCAGTTACAATTCTGTGACAAAATCGTTGAATATGTCCGTGTGATGAATGAACATCAGGAACCAGCGAGTGACGATTGCTGCCTGCCTGTTTGTCCGTCATCATTCATCACACGGACATATTCAACGATTTTTGCACAGAATTGTAACTGGCGATGAAAAATAGTGTTTGTACGGTCAACGAGGGTTCTAGTGCCTTAGCCGCACTAGAACCCTGGTTGAAAGCAAAGAGAAGAAGGTGCCAAAAGTGCTCATCCTTGTCGACCTGGCACTGCTCCATTTTGATGACCTGAAAATTAGCGAAAATTTAAATGGCCGAGGAACAAATCATATATTCTGGTAGAACAAGACATGTACTTTCGAGCGTCATATCACTCATCATATAAAACTGAACAAGTTCTCTCTTCTCTTTATGGAATTTTGTTGATATACGGCAGAAATCAGCATGGGCCAGTAAACGTGACAAAACATATAACACTTAGCAAAGTAGTCCTACCACAGAGCAGGAGTTTCGGTAAAACTTCGAAAACTTTACGGAAAAGTCAGACGTCCCAATTTGATGACCTAAAAATCAATAAAGGATAAATCAGCAAATAGGACCAACATGTATTCTTGTATTATAGAACATTCATTCTCTTTCGAGAGCTTTATAGCGCTATACAGGGGATCGCCGACGAAGTCCGCAATGAATCGTTCAAAAAACGGGCCGCCAAACGTCTTTATGGGACTTTGCCATAAAGTCCGAAAACAGAACGACATGGTTTATTGACCTATTAAAACTCGCAAGGTTCTCAAAGCGATTGACGCGAGTCTTGTCCACCGTCCAGCGCATTACCACTCCGAAGGGTTTAATCTGCAGAAAAATTGCTAAGGTCTATAGATTTGTTCGGTCGGCCGTTACAGTTGAGTGAATGTAAATCATGTCTGAACGCCATCATATTGGATAACTCCTGCGGAAAATCGATAATATTGATTTTTATTGGTCGTCCGATCGAATCCCTCCACCCTCTTTTTTCACCATTTTCATCCAATTTCCGTCCATTTTCATCGATTGCACGTGAGGGTAACCTAAACAGATTTCACATGCACGTACCGTCGGTTACCTCTACACGTTCGACGCGTTTCACACGCTTACAAGGTTTGCGACACATTCACAGACAAACGGACTAACGCTTTCATATTAATAGGATATTTATCTGAACAATAATATCCACAAATTTATTAACAGTTTATTTGTCCATTTCTCGGTGTAATAAAGCCACAACGAGAGAATTGTATTTCATTCTTTATATTCTTCTTTCCAGCATCAAATGGACTCACCAAGGAACGAAGACGGACAAGTTCACCGCAAACCGCGCGACATGCTGCATGGTGTAGTTGTGAGTATAACCGTGATCTCAATTCAAGTCATCACGTGACTTCGTCGGGGTGCCAATTCCTAGCATGGTTGACGTACCAACCTTCAGCGGCTCAATCCTTCTCTTATAAGAGTTTTTTGAGCGGTTTCCAGCGTTTGTCGGAATGAACTCAGGCATGGGCGACGCACCCAAGCGACCCTACTCAAGTGCTGTCTCAAAGGACTACCCCTACATTGCGAACAGGGCCCATCACATCGACGAACTACAAGATCGCTATCGACATTCTGAAGAGTACGTGATGACAAAATAACAGCACCTATTATTAACAAATTTTACAAACCTTCCCTCCTGCGACCAAGAAGGAAAAATCTGATGTCTGTATACGACAATGTGCTTCATATCAAAGGGCCTTCTTACTTGTTTCTTAACGCAAGCGTTTGATTTTCACATAGTGTCGCTGCGGATTGGTGTATACAGGGAATGAAGCAACAACTGAGCTCCTTGTCGAGTCTGTCGCATTTCCTTGGAGTCAGATTACAAATGCATGTTGAGCAGTAAAAAAAATTCTTGTGAACAGTAAACATTTTCTCTTCAGAAGCGGCGGCCCTATCCTTAGCCATAGGGTAGGAATAGCAGCGAACGATGTTGGTCGGCGGGGGTGATTCGCATCATTATTGCCGCCGCAGTGTTCTGTCTGCGCTCTAGCCGATGGCTGCAGGGATAGGCTGGACCGAAGACAGAAGGCGGAAAAGCGAATAGCGGCAGTAGATCCCAAACTGAGAGCGTACAGTACCTCTGCCGCTTGCTGTCGTTGCTTGCCGTCAGCAAGGCGAGTGTGCGTGAGCGACGGGCTTAACGAATTTTCCTCCCGCTGTCCGTCGCTTACCGAAAAGTGTCCGGAGGTCTTTGGTGTCGTGTCCATTAAGAGTGATGACATGCCGCCACATTTTATGAGAAAGAACAAACTGTCACCAAATAAGATTATCTGCGATTTTTCTGCAGTGAAAGGCGGATGGTGACTGTAGCCTCGTGGAGGCGATTTGTCTTCCAGGTGGACGGCGAACTGCCTCATACAAGCCATCTAGTTCAAAACTGGATGTCCGATAACATGGACATGTTTTGATCTAAGGAGTTCTGACCCCGAAATAGCGCTGATTTGAATCCTCTGCACTATTAGGTTTGGAGCGTAGTCAAAAGGGTTGCTAGAAAGATGGGGCTCTTTTAAAGAGAGCACGCGAGTGTTTCAGGAAAAGGATGCAGGCGTTCATTGTCCGACTGCTGCCGACAGGGAAGGCTAGTGACGACACACGCGCGCGGTGTTCTGGCAGGTGGGCGCACTAGAGCGCAAAAGTGTGAACCACCAGCTATTGCTTACACTCTTTCGCCAAGAAAAAGAAAACAGAGAATAACTTCGCTCCGGTTTGTAGACTGTAGGAATGCGAAGGTATTCTAGTGTTGGTTAGATGGGTGATTGCGAAGGCCATGATAATTGGACTATGACTAGCGAGTTGGAGAAAGATCACGACCAAGTGGCGAGAATTCACAGATTAATGTGAAATTGACCAGTCTTAGGAGCTTAGCAAAAGTCTCACGTTTTAGCAATCCCTGAAAACTCTTCCAAGGCTATCGCATCGGTAAATGCAGCTGCGAAACAAGGAATGCTCTCGAAGGACAGCACCGAACGGATATGATACGATGGAGAATCTGTGAAAAGGATGCCGCAATCATTAGAGACTTTCTTGGGTCGCTACCTCATCATGTCGCCTTTATATGGTTGTAGGATTCTCCACCTACTAGGTCAGAATCTTGTCCACCATATTTACTCCTTGACATCTTTTAACTCTTCTTCTTTCTTCCAAATTACATTAGAAAATGTCTACTTCAGATCGTTACAGGTGTTACAGTTCGAGTCTTATACCATCTTAAGACCTATGGTTTCATATCCCTCTAGCTTTTTTTCTTATAGAAATAATTCTTTATCAATTCGAAAAATGTGGAGTACTCAAGTTTCTACACCGCTCCCCTCCCTTCGCGCCCTCCCGATAGAAACTCGCACTTGCTTCAGAAATTTCTGGTTAATAATCCTTGCCTAGTTCTTGTTGCGAGTTTTCCCCACCAGACGCTTTGTCATTTTCCCTCGCTTATCTGAAACAGATTGAGTCTCATTCCAACCCAACACTGTTTTAAAAACGTTTCCCTTTTTCCCTACGGCGGAAGACAGAAAATGTGTCCTACTCAACTGTTGGTTTTTTTCCGTTCTAGCCGAAAGACCGTAGGCAATAGCTGGTGGTTCACACCTTCGCGCTCTAGTGCGCCCACTAGCCAGACATGGTATGTCGTCGCTAGCCTGCACGGACGAAGGTGGTGCAGTGTAGCTATTGAAAGGAATTACTCATCGTGCGCTTGTAATCTGAATCCAAAGAAATGTCACAGACTTGACAAGGAGCTTAGTTGCCGTTCCTTTTCCTATATGGAGCAGTGGTCAACCACCCACTGCCCGTGATAAGAAATGTGAGAAGCCCTTATATGAAGGGAAGAAACCAAAGACTTCTGATTGCCTTCATCAGCTTTAACATGCAGCTGCTCCGCAAGCAATTTCAGTCTTCACTGTGTCAATTTATTTTTTGAATCTCATTACGAGCCATGCAGAGCTGAATGATATGGGCAACTATTTCGTGCTTTAAGCTTTGCTTTTTCGTACAAGTAACGGCAATTGCACTAAATATGGGGCAGTATGATAGATTCTCCTTTATGCCTGCGACTTTTTTCCACACACTGAACTGTAGGAAGAGGCACTCCCGGCATAATCCACTATTAAGAGTGTCATGCTCCTACTCACGGATAGCACTTTTCCGTGGCAGGTGAAATAGGTCAATGAAAGGTACTTGGACCTTTCCCACAAAAGAGTGTTTCATATTAGCCCTGCTATTTGCTCACTCCACAATGACACGCTGCTCATCTTTCATTGTTATGAACGAACTTTCACTGTTTATCTGCTTTCAAAGTTTTCTGTGATCCTCAAATGCAGTATATGCATTTTTTCAAGTTTCAAAATTTTCTAGAAAAATTGTATTTAATAGGGGTGCTGGTCAGAGGCTATTGAACACTGAAATTTCGTAAATAATATAATAATAATACCAAAGTGGGGTTACGACAAAACTGTCGCAAATTTTAAATCGTAAATCCCATTCTTGACAGGTTTCAAATGAGAAGCTAAACTACAGGGTGTACCAAAATAACGTGATGAGGTTTTTAGTTATAACCATGAAACAACCTACAAGTTTACAAAACAATAAATAAGTAACTACAACATAGACACTGTGGCTACACTATATTCCATCGGATTCAAAGTGGTGCCCCCCCCCCCCTTTGCGCGAATACAGAAGTCATAACGCTTGGTGAATTTTTGGCGATGGGCCGCAAGTCATCTGCAGACAGTTGTTCCCACTCCCACGCAGAGATTCCTTCTGGGTCTCCAGGCTGTGGTGTGTCTTGGTGCGGACTCTGGCTTCAAAATGGACCAGGCTCTGTAGTCCGTCGCAATCAGATTGGGGTAGTGTAGTGGTCAATCCGCAGACATGATGTAGTCCGGAAAATTGGCTTTGCACCATGCTTGCGTTGTTTTCACGTGAGGATAGAGTCTTGTTGAAACATCCAGTGCGCATCGCTGACCTGCTGCTGGGACGAAAAAGTGCCACAGCCTCAAAGATGACCGTGAATACACATCCTGATCAATTTTTTACTCCATCGTCCACAAAAACCAGGGTTCTCTCCGTTGGTGGAGATTCCATAAAAAAAAACCATGAGCGCCTGTTGATTTTGACGATGCTCGGCGAAGGAGGTGGCTGGAGCCTCTCCAGATCAGATGGTGTTTCACTGGCGGTGCCAAGTATTCCACAGTGAACATCTTCTTGTCCGTGAAAAGTGCTCGCTCCTGTTGGAATGAATGATCTCTGTGATAAAGTGTTCTCGCCAGTGGTATAAAAGGCCTCTGGTGAGGTTGGTTGTATTCATTCTTCGTCTGCGATAAACCAGTGCGTCTGCCAGTTGTAACACTGGCGATCAGGATCGACTCCATGGAAGCCCTACCAGCCATCCTACAAGCCGTACAGCAGCAACTCGACGTCCAGGGAGCAGCATTACAACAGCTCATGAAGAAGCTGTGCGTGGTGAGTACAAGCTCGTCCTCTGCCGGAGCTGCTGTCGTGCTCAGAGACAAGCACGCCATTTTCGATTCTCTGTACAGGCGGATTGAAACTTTCAATTACGACCCCGACCGAGGACGAATTTCTGACTCATGGTTGCGCCGGTACCAGGATCTATTCGATAACGAATGCATCGAACTGGATGAAAAAGACAAGACGAGACTTCTCGTTTCTCGTCTTGACGAGGATTGTCACCGTATGCTGACGAGTGCGATTTCCCCTAAACAACCTTCAGACTTACCATGGGAGAAAATTGTACAGGTACTAAATCGCTTATTCGGAACAGCAAAGACACTCTTCAGGCGCCGGTTCGAGTGCTTCAGGGTCAGGTACGAAGGTCAGGACTTCAATAACTACGAGACGATGGTCAAAGCCAAATGTACGGATGCCCATTTCGACTCGATCGACTTTGATGGTCTCCAATGTTTATTCTACGTAGCCGGATTCCAAGGGTCCGAATTTGCCGACTACCGTACCCGGTTGCTAAGGAAGCTTGACCAAGCAGAGAATATCACTCTGAAGGACCTCACGGCTGAATGTCAACTCATCAAATCGTACAAGGATGATGCCCGACTTCTCGAAGGCACACCTGCTGTCAACGTTGTTCGTCGCCAGAAGTTCCAACTTGGAAAAAGAGGAAACCTCAGCGACGACAACGAGATGAGTCTTCACCCAAAGCGATTCCCCGCCGACCAAGCAAAAGCACATTTAAGCCAAGGGCACCTAGTTCGACCGACCGCTATAGTCGAAATCGACATATCCATCGAATTATTGCCGCTCTCCAAAAAGACGACCACCCACAAGTGGAAGTAACAATCAATGGTCGACCGCTCCAGCTGCTGCTTGATACGGGTGTTGACGTAACTTTTATCTCCGAGTTCAAATGGAACATACTCGGAAAACCCACTTTACAACAAACCTACCTCACTGCCTACGCAGCTAATGGTACCCCCTCAAAATCCATGGAAGCTTCGACACTGAGTTCACTATAAGCTGTTCATCAGGAACACAATGCGTAGGACAGGAAACATGCTTCGTAACTAAGGAAACAGCAACGTTTTCGGAATGACATGGATCAAACAACTACCGGACCTCTATCACGCCGTTCGAAAGTACCAGATCTGTAGTTCTATCGTGGTTGACGACATCGCTGCTTTCCGAGATACCACCGTTGCCAAGCTGAAGACCGATTTCGCGGACGTCTTCGCTCCCGGTCTTGGCAAAAGCGCCATGGCTAAGGCCACGCTGCTACTGAAACCCAACTCGCAGCCAATTTTCAAAAGGAAGCGTCCAGTACCCTACGCCACCGTCGCGGCCCTTGACAATGAAATTGATCGCCTACTCACGGAAGGCGTAATTTCTCCAGATGGGCTGCACCCATCGTCGTAGTAAAGAAATCCAACGGAACTATTCGACTTTGCGCAGACTATTTCGACCGGACTAAATGAAGCATTGATGTTACATCAACATCCTTTACCTACACCGGAAGATGTTTTCACTAAGGTCAATGGCGGAACTGTTTTCACCCAGATCGATCTCGCCGACGCTTATCTTCAAGTAGAAGTCGACAACGCCTCAAAAGAATTGCTGACCATTAATACTCACAGAGGACTGTTCCAATACAATCGTCTACCTTTTGGTGTCATATCAGCACCTGGCATCTTTCAGCAGATCATCGATTCTATGATAGCTGGACTCGACGGATGTGCCGCATATCTTGACGATATCATCGTTACTGGTCGAACGATAAGAGAGCACACCGCCAACCTCGAAGCTTTATTCGAGAGGATAAAAATTTCGTAGTGAGAAATGCAGCTTTCTCACGCCGAAGTTACGCTACCTAGGCAATATTATTGATGAAAACGGACGCCGGCCAGATCCAGCCAAAATCGAAGTGATCAAAAAGATGCCATCACCAAAGAACATTGTACAACTGAGGTCGTTCCTGGGTCTACTCAACTACCATGGAGCATTTGTTAAGGAAATGCGCCAACTGCGAGAACCTTTCGACAAATTGCTCAGGAAAGACGTCCTATTCTGCTGCTCACCCGAATGTCAGCGAACTTTTGAGCGCGCCAAAGAGGTTCTATCATCGGATTTACTACTCACTCACTACGACCCCTCAAAGGAAATAGTTGTGGCAGCAGATGCTTCGGAATACGGAATCGGAGCAGTCATATCCCACCGATTCTCCAACGGAATGGAAAAACCAATTTACCACGCATGTCGTTCTCTATCGACTGCCGAGAGAAATTATGGGCAAATGGAAAAAGAAGGCCTGGCCCTCGTTTTCGCTGTGAGAAAATTTCACCGATATCTCCATGCCGTCACTTTACACTCCTGAAAGATCACAAACCACTTCTTGCGATCTATGGAAGCAAATACGGAATACCAGTCTATACGGCCAATCGTCTACAGCGCTAGGCTTTACTGCTTCACAACTACGATTTCACTATCGAGTATCGCAGAACGACAGATTTTGGACAGGCAGATGCATTGTCGCGTCTCAGTGCAGAACAACAGACTGCAGAAGAAGACGTCGTAATCGCCAACATAAACACGGACGCTATTCACCTGTTGGAACATGTGGCGACCAAGCTACCAATCACTGCGGAAAGAATTGCCGAACATACTCTCAAGGATCCACTTCTGAAGGATATCCTTCGTTGTGTTCAACTTGGACAATGGCCAAGGAATGAAGCACGAATTTTGCATTTCAAAAGAATCCGCAACAGCTTGTCCACACAACAAGGCTGCTTAATGTTTAGAGATCGTATCGTCATTCCTGCAAATCTGCAATTGTCCGTCCTTCGTGACTTGCATGATGGACATCCTGGGATATCACGAATGAAAATGCTTGCCAGAGATTACTGTTACTGGCCAAATATCGACAAAAATATCGAAGGGATGGTCAAGTCCTGTAAGAACTGTCAAGAAACCGCAAAGAATCCCGTCAAAACTACGTTGTCGTCATGGCCGAACGAGACTACCCAATGGTCTCGTGTACACGTCGATTATGCCGGCCCTATAGGTGGAAAAATGTTTTTAATCGCAGTAGATGCGTATTCCAAATGGCCAGAAATAATGGAGATGACATCCACTACATCCACGGCAACGCTCAACCAACTTTGTCGGATATTCACTCAGTTTGGGTACCTACAAGCACTAGTAACGGATAACAGAACACAATTCACGTCAAAAGACTTCAGCGAATTTTGCACAAAAAATGGAATCAAACACACCCGTACTCCCCCATTCCATCCCCAATCAAACGGCCAAGTAGAAAGATACGTGGATACCTTTAAGAGAGCCTTACAAAAGCTCAGAGGGGAGGGAACTACTCAGGAGGCCATCCAAACCTTCCTGTTCAACTATAGACGAACACCGTGCACTTCAGTCCCAGGAGGACGATCACCCGCTGAAGCCTTTATCGGTCGACAGCTACGTTCCAAGCTAACCATGCTGAAACCACAAGACACAATGGAACGACAATACAATGAGGAGATAGAGGATCCATTTAATTGCCATCATAGGGCGCAAACGAGAAGATTCGAGCCTGGAGACCTAGTTTGGGTTCGCGATTACAGAGAAGGAAGTCCGAAATGGATCATCGGACAGGTACTCAAGAAACACGGTCGATGTGTTTACGACGTCATGGTTCAAAGTCAAATATGGAAAAGATAAGCCAACCAGCTGAGAAAAAGGACAAGCACCACTAAAAAGACCTTGTCCCTCGACGACTTACCACTCCTTCCTTGCCACCAGACCCAACAGCCCACTCAGTGCCAAGAATCAGCATCAGTCGACAACTCTACTACCGATATCCAGCAGTCTACCCAGGTACGACTACCATCACAGGTCGAATATGCTCAAACAGATATTCAGGCACCAACAGACTTAAACAGCATGGCTCCATCCCGACCGATCAGAAATAGACGTGCACCGAAGAAACTCAACGTGGATCCTACGAAGAAGACTTACGCCTCCGTTGTTCGTCTTAGGAGGGAGGTGTTGGAATGAATGATCTCTGTGATAAGGTGTTCTTGCCAGTGGTATAAAAGGCCTCTGGTGAGGTTGGTTGTATTCATTCTTCGTCTGCGATAAACCAGTGCGTCTGCCAGTTGTAACAGCTCCCACGCGTGACCTGCGGCCCGCACTTGTGCTGGCGGCATGGGCCCGTTCGCGCTTATTCTTGTCCCTTAGAAGCTGGACTTTATGAAACTTGTAGGGCTTGAGTCCGTGTTTCTTTCTGGCTATTCGATGCACCGGTGCAGGATTGACACCGATATCATGGGCGATTCTTCTCAGGAGACCCAGAATTTGGGATTTTTTCGAAAAACCTGATCTGCGGCGTATTGTCAGTTCGATTTCTTCTTTATCATGGACGATCACGTTCATGGCCAAGCTCTGTACATTGACGAGTTTGTGGAGACAGTCGACAGAGTAAGTTAACAATGTCGCATTAGTGCCTTCCTTGACGATGAAGCTCCAAAATCGCAGTGCGATGGTTTCAGACCTTAAGAAGAACCGCAACTGGGACAAGAACTAGAAAATAAAAATTATAACACGGACAGAAAGATACACACAAAAATGGGGTTATGACCGCCATGCTGCAGCTCGATACATTTGCTTGGGAGGACTTGAATCCTTCATGTTATTTTGGAACACCCTGTATGATTTTCCAGTTTTTAGTGTGAGGGGAATCTGAAGATCGTGGTAACGATGTGCGTTCCTCCACTCGGTGCCACTGGAAACTGCTCGTTTCTGCGAGCTAAGCCAAACACGGACATTCGAATGCAGGCGACAGGCCCTTGTGACAGGCCGGCCTACGAAGACCCATGTTACATCGCATGGTGTATGACAGTTCAAGTTTCTCGAGATAGTGCTACGGCGTCCGCGGGAGCCGACGCGCACTCGCAGAGCCCGGCGAGTGTGGAAAGTATGCGAGGGACCTTGATGCAAGGATGGCATCGGGGGCAACCGAGCTAGTCCGAAAGTTTCGTAACGTAAGCAGGACCCGCGTGGCTACGTTGAATGTGGGCACGTTGACGGGCCGCTCGTACGAGTTGGTTGAAGCACTGGAGCGTAGAATAGTTGATTTCTGTGCGCTGCAGGAGACGGGGTGGACCTCCCGCAAGTCAAGGGACATAGGACGTGGCTTCAAGGCCGTTCTACGTGGAAGTTCCAGTACCACCAGTGGTGTCGGTGTAATCGTCTCCGAACGATTTCGTGGCTCGATTGTAAGCGTCGAACGCTTAAACGATCGGCTGATGAAGATCGTTGTCGGGGGAGCGACTCTATCACTTCTTGTCTGTGTCCGCTCCGCAGACCGGCTGCTCAGAGCAAGCCAATGATACGTTTTGGAGCATACTCGATGAGAAGACAGCAGAGGTACCGTTGAAAGATATCATCATAATCGCTGGTGACCTTAATGGGCATGTAGGTGCTACGAAGGACGGCTACAGCTGTCATGGTGGTTTCGGTTACGAGACACGTAACGCCGATGGTGAGCGTATTCTTGATTACGCGAAATCGCATCACCTCGCCATAGTGAACACCGTGTTTTGTAAGCGCAACTCCCACCTTATCTTGTTCTATAGTAAATAGGAACACTAAGACGCAGATAGACTTCGTCCTTGTGAGATGTCGTGACAGAAATCTCGTCACAGACGCGAAAATCGTGTCGTATGTCGCTCCACAGCATCGTCCGCTGATCTGTACTTTGAAGATCGATCCTCCGAGGCTGCAGCGGGTTGAACGATGCGGTGCTGCAACAATCAAGTGGTGGCGGATGAGAGAGAAGGAAGCAACGGTTACCGACAGTCACGACTGTTGATGAAATTTGGAAGAACGCGACCGACGCGATTCTTCAAGCTGCGAGGTCAGAACTTGGGACTACGAAGCCTGGACGACGAAAGGTCGACATGCAGGCATGGCTGTGGATGAACGATATGAAAGAAAAGGTTCGAGAGAACTAAGCGCTTAATCATATGTCTCTCGGTGACAGGACCGCCAATAACTGGCAAAGTCCCACTAGGCGAAAAAAAACCGCCAAGAAGGCAGTGGCCATTGCAAAAGTCACTCATTACAATGATGTCTACGAAAAGGTCGAGTCGCGCGATGGTGAGCGGTAATTGTACCGATTGGCGAAAAACCGTCATCGCAATCCGAGGATATAGAGAAGTTCTTATGACAGAGCGCAAAAAGGCCTTGAAGCGATGGTGCGATTATTTCGAGGGAATTCCGACTGAAGAGTTCCTTCATCCGGCCGTCCCTTCTGTGGCTCCTATCCACGGTCCCGTCCACAAAATCGCTGTGGAGGAAACTGATGCGGCTCTGAGGATGAGGAGGCCGGGCAAGGCGACTGGTCCAGATGACTTGCCAGCTGATTTATGGAATACGGTAAAAACAGCGAGTATAAAATGAAAAGGAATTAAGGTTATATATCTAATAGCTCGTTTCGTCCCAAACCCCTTATGGAATTCGAAGTTCTGGTATTCTGCTGAGTGGCTGGCCAAGCTTTCCAAACAGGTTGTAGCGGAGAAGAAGGTGCCTGATATTTGGCAGGAAAGTACGACGATCCCGATTTGGAAGAAGAAGAGCAACCCTGCAGACTGCTCAAATTACCGTCGATTCGGCTGTTTTCGCACAGCATGAAGATCGTCGAGCGAATCCTAGATAGCCGAATTCGCGAAATGGTCAAGCTTTCCAGGAGTCAGTGCGGCTTCGTGGCTGGTTGTGGCACTATCGATGCCATACATGCCGCCCGTCTTCTGGTAGAGAAGCATTGCGAGAAACAGAAGCCGGTGCATCTTGCCTTTCTCGATTTGTAGAAGGCCTTCTATCGCGTACCGCGTGATGTTATATGGTATGCCCTACGACAGCACGGTGTTCCCGAAGAACTTGTAGAACGGGTGTGAATGCTATACTCTTGTCCAAAGAGTCGTGTGCAAGCTGCAGCTGCAACCTCGACGGAGTTTCGTATCTCTATTGGGGTGCACCAAGGACCTGTGCTTTCCCCTCTCCTCTTTGTAGTCGTAATGGATGCCATTACGCGAGATCTTTAGAAGCCCGTCCATTGGACGTTGCTATATCCTGATGACGTGATGCTCGCCTGCGAAGGCAAAGGTGAACTCGAGCGAGAGGTGCAAGCTTGGTGCGACCGCCTGGCGATGTTCGGACTCAAATTAACGTTAAGAAGACCAAGTATTTCACGACTGACGTGAACGATTCCAGCTCCATTAAAATTAACGGTACTGAGCTTGCACGCACTTCGGTGTTTAAATACTTGGGATCAGCAATAGCCTCTGATGGCAGTCTGATGGTTGAAGTGAATTCACGGGTGAGTTCAGCTTGGTCCAAGTGGCGCTCGTTGACTGGAGTACTCTGCGACAAGAAGATGCCAGGCGCTTAAAGTCAAAAATCTATAAAACAGTCGTCCGGCCGGTAGCGATGTACGGAACTGAGTGTTGGCCTGCGACAAAGGAAACGGAAAGTCGCCTCAGCGTAATGGAAATGAAGATGCTGCGCTGGATGGCTGGAGTCACGCGCTGGAACCGCATCCGAAACGAAGCTATTCGGCAGAAGTTCGGTGCCGCGCCGATGGCTGACTAGATGCGAGAAGATCGTCTGCGGTGGTACGGCCACGTTCTGCGTGGAAAGGAAGACAGCGCTCGTAAGATAGGCCTTAATTTCGAAGTGTCTGGAAAGCGGCCTAGAGGGCGCCCGAAGCAGCGCTGGGCTGATACGCTACACAAGGACTTTAAAGTAGGTGGTGTCCACCCTGATCTAGCACGGGATCGGTAAAGATGGCGAATTGGCACCAGAAAAGCGGACCCCGCCCTGAAGTGGGACAAACACTGAAAAAGAAGAAGAGGGTAATCGAAGGTCGTGTGTGTCATGTGTTTAGCATCCCATTTTCTTCTTAAAATAAACTGCACCTTAAGTCGACCCGAAAACTTATTTAAGGTCTCAAAGTTATATGCAGATATTGCTTCAAAGGATTTATCTTAAAACACGCTTAAGTGCCGGGAAAGCGAATAAAGAAGGGAAAGTATAAAACTGGACAGCTTAATGACACTGATGCAACTTTCACCGAAAATTTTCAGCTCACCTTCACAGTGAGTGAATAGACCGTTTGAACATTTGTAAAACGGGTTTTTAAGTAAAAATTGTTAATCGAAGCATAGAGTGGTTCAGAGTATAGAAAGGCTGCAGTGTTTCACCTGAAGAAAGAGAATATTGAAAGATCACCATGCATTCGTCTGGATGCATAGTTCCGGTTTACGTTTCATTGATAACAAATGCTGCTTACTCCAAAAAGGAAAGTAAAGGTGCGTGTATTTTCTACAAGTGTTTTTGCTGTCTTGAAAAAACTACGTTTTCACGAAAACGAACGTTGGTATCAACTGGTAAGAAAAATTGCCATGTCCTCTTTTTTAATACTGTAAAAACGCGCTCCTCATTCCCTCAAAGATTAGTTATAAATCAGGTTTTTCTTAAAAATAGTTCATTCCGGAAGGCACTTCTTTTGATACCATATAAAAGACGTTCAGTTTTATTCCAAAAGCGGGGATTTTTGCAGGGAGAGAGCCGAAAGGACGAGCATTTACAACAGATGGTAAACTTAGCAATCTTAGCACGAAATCACTTGTCCAGTAGCTTCTTTCACACCAAGATACTAGGCCGTTGCGTATGAAATAGCCGATTTTGCAATCACAATTCCTGGTTGATTTTTCGAGGTTAAAGTTCTTTAATGTGGTTAATGTTCTCTTTTTAGGCAATGTATATAGTTTATAAAAGCGCAGAATCCCGCTTTCTTAACATTTATAGTGACATAATTGCCCCTTGTTGAGTTTTGACACCGTTTTTACAACACGAACCAACGTGATATTGACCTAATTTGACCTAATTTATGAATGGTAAAGTGGGCACAACGCACAATTTGCCAGTGATTCGAAAGTTTTCGGTCTGGAGATGAAAGACTCGAAGGTGACGACCGAGGTAGGTCGCCAACACTCCTTAACGAAACCTCTGAAAGCATGGTGATGGTGGATCTTCGTCAAACTGTGAGAGAGGCAACACAGCATTCCGGCGTTGACGGAAGCACTATCAGTCGCCACTTAAATGTGATCGGAAAAGTAGACAATTTCGATAAATGGATCCACCGGGCAGTTGCTAAAGCGTCACGACATCTGTGTTTCGTTAAGGCTGCGCAATCTAGTGGAGTCTTTTTTGGACAGGGTTATGACGTGGGACGAAAAATGGATCCTTTTCGACAATCGTCTTCGCACAGCACAGAGCCTGGACAAGAATGAGAGTCCCAAGGAGATGCCGAAATAAGTCTACATCCGAAGAAGAACATGGTGACCGTGGACAATGGCTGGTATAGTCCATTACAAGTTCTTGAAGGATGGAGAGACTATCACAGCGGAGAAGTTCTGTGCCGAAATTATGGTGATGCACCAGAAGTTGACTGAAAATCATCCGGCTTTGGTCAAGGCCGATACTCAATGACAACACGTGTCCGCCCGTTTCGAAAATTGTTGCCCAGAAACTGAATGAATTGGGATACGAAACTCTGCCATATTCAGAATACTCACCTGATATGTACCCTACCAATTATCGTTTTTCAAGCATTTAGATCCTCAATTGAAGGATACAAATTAAGCAACCAAGATTATGTAGAAAACGCCTTCTTATGTTCTATCAAATCTCGCAGCTCTGATTCTTATGAAGATGGAGTGTCTAAGCTACTGTCGCGTTGGGAAATCTGAATTCGTTGTAAAAGTGTTTTCAATTTATAAAATTGCTTTCGTGCAAAGTTATGATCTGCCAGTTTTTAGTTAAAATCGGTCATATCATATGCAACGACATAATAGTTTGCTGACGATGCTTCTGCTCAAATGTCAAATACAACGTAACAGCAGTGAGGATCGCACTGAGGTGCCGGGCGACCTATTCGAGGAGTGTTAAACTCGGTCGCATAGATTCAGAAAGATCTCGACTGGAGGGAAATTTGAAATCTCAAAAATTTAAAATAAACACCTTGCTTTATCAACGGTCGCTCCTTATTTTGGAATATGTGTTATTACATCAGAAAAATATATAATTTCTGTCAAATTAAAAAAGGAGACAGGAGACCAGGAGAGAAACGGGACCCGAACTGACCGTCAAGAAGAGCGAGTACTTAGCGACGGACGTTAGCGACTCGAATCCACCAGGATAACGGCACCGACCGTTTACGTACGGGTTTCTAGTACGCGATATCAGCACTAACGACTGTTGGCAGTGCATTGGGTGAAGAGAATTCACGCTCGGCCCAAATGGTGTTCTTTCACTAACGCGTTCCATGATGTGGTCGAAGAACTTCAAGCCAAAAATCAGGTGAAACGCTGTTCTGCCGGTAGCGATAAACGATGAGCGAGTACTGGCCTGCGACCAAAGAAGTTGATTCGTCTCAGCGTCAAGAACAGAAGCGGTGCCATTCCGCAGAAGTTTGATGAAGCGCCGATAGCTAAAGCGCTAATCTTACTTGCGATGATGCGCTCACATCACGATTCGAGAATAGACAGCAAGTGGCAATACGCGTTGCACACTACAAACCTTCAGATGCTTGAAAAAGGGCACCAGAAGCAGCTCTGGTTGGTTAGCTTACATTGACTTGAGATCAGCTGGTGACTGCAGTGTTTTTGCGATGGATCGCGAAAGGTGCGTTCATGATTCCCAGAAGGAGTACCTCGCAAAGGTGTAGAACAAGCACTGAAAACCAAAGTGAATTCCAGAGTATTCTCTGAAATAAGTTACGTGTTTGCTTAGTCGTAGGTTATAAATATACTTGCAATGATGGGCGAAGTCGGACTGTGGCCGGGAGTTGGCTAAACATAGTGGATATAGCGGAAATTACACAGATTCAACCGATTAGGAAGTTGAAAATTATGACAATGTGAGGTTGAAAAGAACTTCAGAGAAGGTAGAAAGTCTTGATCTGGCGCAAAAATCAATCGCTGTCGACGTTTCTTTTTTATCAGTGGTCATCAACTTTCATTGATCGCAATAGTCTAGACGTTGATAGAACTTTATGGAGAGTCCACTAGCGACTTTAGATAAGCCTTGCCATTTGTTATGCTGCTGCTATTGTACTTGAAGTTTTACTGGCAGAAGTGTACATTCCCATCGGAAGACGAACGGAACACAGTCGATTTTTGTGTGCCGCCAAGATTGGATTTCCTATGCCTCGATTAGCGAACAGTGTCAGTTGTCGTCCGAGCTGCAGGATCTGTTCTACCTATGAGATTCACGTTTATACGATAAAGCAGAGCTCTATATATAGCTGAGTTTTTTTTGTAGACGAACGACGCTTAGGTATCGTACAGCAGCTCAGTATCTATCAAAAGAAGAACGCTACTTTTCAATGTTTGATGCTGCAACATCGAGATATAAGGGGCTGCCCGGTTGATGAGATAAGGACGGAATATGTATCTTGCGCTCCAGATGTCCGGTGCTGGTTTTTAAAAGAAAATTCAGAGCGCTTCCAGCGGCTCAATCTTTTGAGGTATCCCTTGGTGAATGGATCTGCCCACTTCTTCCGTATCTACAACCGTGGATTTTTAAGGTTTAAAAAAACGAAATTGAAGAATAAGCAAACCTGCTCAATTGGCTAATTCCTATTCGACGGTAAAATCGTGTATGCAATAGACATTTGAATGCTCTCAATTTATTGAACCGACGAGCAAATGTCTCTGCGTAAATTTGTTTCAAGACAGAGAGCGAATAGGAGGTGTGCAGAGGCTCCCGCTTATGCAGGATGACATGCAGTCTCCACAAGGGGCGCCTACCTTGTAGATGTATTGGTCAACGATGTTGCCCCTGCAAAATAAATCAGCACAATTAGTCCAATAAGAAACGCAAAAATGGAGAAAAAGGGGGACCAATTATTACTGCGGCTCCAGTATCGGAAACACCAGCTTTGAAGTGAGTCCTAACTCACAAGTGAAACAGAAACGTTAAAAAATAGTACCGTGGTGCGTAGCGGCATACTACAACAGTGTTGCTTAAAAAAAACTCAAAAAAATGTAAACTAGGGCTCTAGGATGAGAAACACCAGCTTTGAGATGAGCTCCAACTCACAACTGAAACAGAAACGTTAGAAAATATTACCGTGGTGCGTAACCGCATACTACAACATTGTTGCTCCCACAGCGTTGCACTCCACATCCAAGTCTGTAAGTGGTCGCCCATGCCATCTGAAAGCGATAATTTTCCATATCTCCTTTAGTCTACTCATGTAGGTTACTCAACTCTAAAAAAGTACGACAAATTACGAATTTACTTTCTGAGTGGCTTTATTCGACACAATATATAGTGCGGATTGGCAGATATTTAACTTTGTTTACCGAAGTCTTCCCGCTTGTTACCCAGTTCAGGATCTTTTCTGCATCTAGTGAGGATGGAAGAAGTCTTGTATGTTTTTTCTTGCGGTCTAATTGCACTTTATTTGGCAGTGAAACAGTGAAAGGCAGTGAAACATCAACACATTACTAGGCGAGTTGAAGACGAAGTTTACACCACAATGTGTGTCGTCAATCTTTAGCCTTTCTAATAAGATTGTTCAATCCTCCTTGAATGTCTTTTCATAGGTCACTTTTAAAAGTTTACTTTTGAAAAGTAAGCTACAACTGCAACTTTAGTATTATATGTATGTTTTTCACGAACCTGGGTCCATCTAATTGGCGCTAGCTGTTTGGTTTGAAGGGTGTTAGTGAATCTCATCTGATGGTTAACACCGATGACTGCGATCTCGTCCCACCACGATTGCGACGCCTTCAATTAAGGAATCTTTAAGTCGGTGATGTTAGGCCTTTGTTATACCAGCGCTCACCACTAGCGACGCCTAATAATATGCTCCCCTATCGATCACATCGCGCCGCCAGATCGATATGGGAACATATCATTAGGTATCTCTCGGGGTGAGCGATGGTATAACATAGGCCTTAAACACGAAAAGGAGCCATACCGAAGTCACAGCATCATAGTACGGAATTGTGTGAGACGGGATGATCTTCACATTTTCACCACTATCTAGCCACTGCTGATCCTATGTCACTTGTTGGGCACTGATCTGCGTAATTCTGTGCCAAAACCTCGAGACAGCGGTCGTATTTCTAAAAATTCCAATTTTTAATTAGCAGCAGGTGCGGATTTCACCTCAAAGGAGAAGAGATAGATAAAAATTTTAAATAGCTTCAGGTGTGCATTTTGCGATAAAAGAGAGAAGATAGACAATTGATGATGTTTTGTCATAAAAAATGCTACAAACCCACCATACTTTCAGTATCATCGTCTGATATTTATCTCGAAGGCAAAGTAAAGAACGTGCTCATGCGCTTCAAAATCCATTTCTTTTCATCAACGTGAATGGCAATCCTAGGCAATCCGTACATCGTCGAAGGAAATGAATAAATTTTATATAGATTTCACCTACAGTTAGAAGTGGTGGGAATACATACCAGCATAAACAAGTGAACTAAATAGGACCCATCAGGCGAGAATTAAGGACAATTAGGCCGAGGTTTTCTCCAAATTTGGTGGTGTACCCCAAGGTGAATGCTGTCTCCGTTGTTGGTTTTGCTGTACACATACCATTTCCATAACTCGGTCACCAGTATGTCTGTGAAGCGTAAAATGTTCGCTGGAAATACTCAAGATCATAAAGAGCGTCTTGGGCCAAACACGCTTCAGATAGCAATTTATTATATCACTTCCTTGGCAAAGAAATGGGAGCTGCCTCTTGCAGAGGAAAACCCCATTTTCTTCTTGCGATTTGATCAATAAGCCATCTCGACTTACTCACTTATACTATTCAGCGGTCAGGTTTTAGTCATACTTGAAGAAGTCTGGGTTTCATAGTTACGAGAAATCCTTCGTTCAGCAAACACTGTAGCTTTCTTGTAAAAAAAGCAAGTCACCGCATGTGTAAATTAATCCGAGTCTTGAAGTCAAATATTCCGGAAGCTTACAATCGTGCCTACAAAACCTGTGTAAGGCCAATCGTAGAGTCGGGAACATCGGTTTTTAATCCAACCAAAAAGAAATCGACATTCTTGAAGGCATTCAGGACCACTTCACCGAAAAGTCGACGATGATAAGTCTTCCCGTTGAACTATGACATGCTTCCTAACCTCCTCAGAGATCTAAACTATTTGGTCTGCCTTTACCAATAAGCAGGCGAAAGAGTCCAGATCTTATCATGATGTTTAAAAGTCTCACCAAAAGCTGAACATCGACACAGAAGAATCCTTGGAAGGCAGCTGGCGAGATTAGTCAGAGGAAAACTCAAACTGCATATACCTGTTGCTAAGTGAAGACTTAGAACAGATTTGTTAACTTCTAGAACTTTTACAAACTAAACTTCCCTCCTAGATACGAAGTCTAATGTCTACACATGTTTGTAATAGAGCTATTGCTTGTTGAAGTTTTATGATGTGGTTGTAGTTGATTAATGCGTGATACCGTTTTGTTCTTTTTTGCTTGCTCTGTGCTCCTACGCGTCGATCATATTCGCGCTTTGATGAATAAATAAATGAATAACTGGTATCAAATCCAAAGCAAAGAGCTCACGACTGCTCCTCTTGAATTCCAAGGATGTAAGCTCCACCACTTTGCATTCCATTCAGTCGGCTTTGGATATCCAATGAGACAACTCTGTATCAAGCTCAGTCGTTCTTATTCGGCTACCAAATTCTCTTCTTTCAAACATTTTAATTGAGCTACATTCAGCAACCACTTACTGCTTATTGCGGATCTAAAAGTGAACGACCTTGGTTTTTGACACAAAATATAAGCACTATCTGGGCGAGATGCAGTTTTTTCTTTCAGAGTTCCCGGTATTTTCGCTTCTACCACTTTTGGTTTTCCATTTCTTACGTTTACTAGTAAATACTTGCTTTTATTTTCTCGTTGTAATCATTCTTTTCGTTTTGCGTTCGGAGTGTATTTTCCTGTTTCTACTGCCTTCTTCACCTCCTACCTCTCTTTTCGGATCCCTTTGTTCCCTGGAGCAATTGCGAAAGTTTTTTTGAGAGAAAATAACTGTTTCTTAAATATTTTTGATGGTCGGTAGGTACTTGTTTTTATTGCCTTTTTTGCATTTTTAAGCTGGTGTATGTTTCTTGTATTTTTTTTAAATTTTCAGTGCTTGTCAGGTGGACACGTTTAGACCGTTGTGTGTTCTTGGGTGTTCTTGACATCTGCAGCCAGTATTGGTTGACCTTTCAACTAACTTACTGTAGGCTTCGAAAAACTGATACTTGACCGATTATCACCCTTATATTATTTATCGAAGGTAGAGAAGTATTCATCGATTTAAAAAGTTTAGAAATTTTAGATTGTTAAGTATTGATAGTTGCTATGTGTTGTTACTGCTCACATTTGTAGTTGTTGCTGTGTTGTATGCTAACTCCAATTTGTTTTTATGCACTAGCTTACGTATTGAATGTGTTGTATTGATCCTTTGTGTTCTGCCTGGCCTTTCATCCGGTGCGCCGCCGCTGAGCTCGCCGGCAGGTCAAGGGGCGGGAAGGCGAGGCTACCCCATTCTGGCGGCCATAAAAGGCGAGTGCTCGGAGAAAACCGCATTCTTGAGCTGTGTTCGCGGAACTGAGCCGCTACTCAGACGAAACTCCGAATTAAGGTTAGCAAACCGCCGTACCTGCGTATACCAAAAGAAATCAGTTGATGAGACTTCTATATTTGATATTATTAATTTGGGATGTTAATGTGAAATGAATATTTACGAAGATTTTAATGATCGCCTTCACAATCATGTAATTACAGGTCATTTGAATTTAATTAAATATATCTCTCCCATGTGTCTCGTACAGTTGTGAGCGAAAATAGTAGGTAGGAATGAAATCTATAGGTCGATAGATTTTACTGTACACTGCCGAGGTCCGGTGTTCTGGTGTGGTAATTCTCCCGATAAATATTTTATCAGGATGCACAACAGCTACCTTTAAGTCGAAGTGCGGCGTGTCTAGCCAACTTTGCTTCAAGCGTCCTCTGAGCTGCTTTCCAAGGACTTAAGGTTCAGGCCAATCTTATGGACGGTGTAGTCGATCCGTGTTCGTTCACATCCGTCGTCAAGTGCTTAGTCTTTAAGTCTGAACAATGCCAAGCGATCGCACCACGCCTGTGCCCGTCGCCCGAGCTCGGCTTTCTCTTGCGGCCATGAGGTCATCAGCATACCGCAACGTCCGGAGTTTGGAGATCTCGTGAAATTGCATCCATACGACCACGCAAGCGCAGATCCCTGGTGCATCTCTACATAGATGAGAAACTCCGTCGATGAGCATGCTGGCCCTCCCACTCGACTCCTTGGGCAGGAGCGCAGAATGCGCACTCATTATATGAGCTCTTCAGGAACTCCATGATGTCGCAGGGACCACATCACTTCACGCGGTATGCGGTCAAAGGTCTTCTCCATGTCGAGTAAGGCGATGTGCGCTGGCTTCCAATTCTCGCAATGCTTCTCTAACAGGAGGCGGACAGAGGGAATGGCATCAACTGTGCCACGGCAGGAGATGAAACCACACTGATTAGTTGAAAGCTGGAAGACATCCAGAATACGACTATTTACAATTTGCACAAAGAATTTCTTTGTATGCGATATAAGGCGAATTGTACGGCAATCCTTCCTCTTCCAAATCGGGGTAGTCGTGCTTTTCTGCCAGTTCTCGACACTTGTCAGGCGGGAAGCGGGGCACAAGCCCTTCGACTTCCACAGGTCGGTCATCAGGAAAATCATGTTTCTCACAGTTGTTATGCTCTCTGTGATCTTTTGAACAGGACCGTATACAGGAGATGCAAAAAGAATAACAAGATGGTCGAATTCAACATTTGAGATTTCTTCGAAGTAGCCGTGTCAGCAGCGCTTTACAGCCCTCTTACGATCCATGAGAAGATGACCGTTCTCGTCATTAATCTCAAAGAACTTTTCGACTATTCTGCTTGGCGGAAGCGAGCTTTGGAGACTCGTGATGGAGAAATGCTCACCATCACGAGTCTCCAGTTTTTCGCTCACATCAGCGTAGTGTGCGGCTCTACCAGCGGCTACCGCTTTCTTTCCTGCTTTCTTTCCTTTTAGATAATTCCTCCAATCATAAACTGTCCCATCAACGAAAAATGCGTGAAATAGTCGTTTTGTCGTTTTTTTTCGGACCTTTTCTCTGACAATCCATAGCCAAGCCTACTTAGCGGTCTAACGCTGTTCAGGCTTCGTTGTGCCAATTTCGATGCGTGCAGCCCAAACTATCGCTTCGGTAGCCCTTTCTAGGTTTCGCCGACAGTTGTTTCGGTCGGCAACTGAATGCTATGAATAAGAGCTGCATCTTTCTCGTTGAATCGCCACCACTCAATGGTTGCTGGACCGCATCGATCCACCTGCCTCAGCTAACCATATCTTCTGGCGGCATTCCGCTGTTCTCTCATCAAGCAGAGACCAGATCTCGCTCTTCTACGGCGACAGCAATCTTCATCATGCCGCCACCGAAGCGTTCTTCGCTTGTTATCGTGTCGCGAAAACGTTCGGAGACGGTCATACCGAGTTCACGGTTGCCCTGGGACTTCCATAGAACCTTAAAGCCTCCTTGAATGTTCCCACAGGACCATCTCGTTTCCTGCACTACACAGAAATCCATATTTCTTCGCTTCAGTGCTCCTGCAAACTCACACGAGCGGCCCGTCAATGTACCCACATTCAACGTTGCTACGCGGGTCTTGTTTACTTTTGGGTTAGCTCAGTGCCCTTCCCCCGCTGCCTCAGGATCCCTCGCATACTTCTCACACTCGTCGGGCTTTGCGAGTGCGAGATAATAGGAGCTGCCCGGTTGATAAGATAAGGACTGAATATGTATCCTGTACTCCAAATGTCCAGTGCTGGATTTTAAAACAAATTCACAGCGCTTCCAGCGACTCACTCTTTTGAGGTGTTCCTTGGAGAATGGATCTGCCCACATCTCTCGTGTCTACAACCGCGGATTTTTAATTAAAATTCTGTGCTCACGGAATGAAAGATTAAGGCACACTTGTTTGATTGGCTAATTCCTATTTGAGGTAAAATTAAGTATGCAATGCACATTTCAATGCATCATTTATTGAGCAGACGAGCAAATGTCTCTGCGTTAATTAGTTTCAAGACAGAGAACGAAGAGGAGGTGTGCAGAGGCTCCCGCTTATGCAGGATGACATGCAGTCTCCACAAGGGGCGCCCACCTTGTAGATGTATTGGTCAACGATGTTGCCCCTGCAAAATAAATCAGCACAATTAGTCCAATAAGAAACGTAAAAATGGAGAAAAAAGGGGACCAATTATTACTGCGGCTCCAGTATCGGAAACACCAGCTTTGATGTGAGTCCTAACTCACAAGTGAAACAGAAACGTTAAAAAATAGTACCGTGGTGCGTAGCGGCATACTACAACAGTGTTGCCTCCACAGCGTTGCACTCCACATCCAAGTCTGTAAGTGGTCGCCCATGCCATCTGAAAGCGACAATTTTTCCATACTTTCATTAGTCTACTCACATAAGTTGCTCAACTCTAGAAAAGTACGACAAATTACGAATTTACTTTCTGAGTGGCTCCATTCGATGCCATATATGGTGCGGATTGGCAGAGATTTAACTTTGTTTATCAAAGTCTTCCCCGCTTTTTGCCCAGCTCCGCATATTTGCTGCATCTAGTGAGGATGAAAGAAATCTTGTATGTTTCCCTTGCGGTTTAATTGCACTTTATTATAAAAAGAAGGCTGTGAAACATCACACATAACTAGGCGAGTAGGAGACGAAGTTTACACCACAATGTTTGTGTGTGGTCAATCATTAGACGATCTATCCAAGTTGTTCTCCCCTTAAGTGCCTTTTTATAAGCCGCTTTCAGAACGATACTTTTCAGAAGTGAGCTAAATTACAACTAGAACACTACAGGCATTTTTTCACGAACCTGGGTCCATCTAATTGGTGCTAGCGGTTTGGTTTGAAGGAAGTCAGTGAATCTCATCTGATGGTTAACACCATTGATTGCGATCTCGTCCCACCACGATTGTGAGGCCTTCAATTAAAGCAGCTTTAATCGATGACACTGAACAAGAAGAGAAGCTTTACCGAAAGCACAGCATCGTAGAACGGAACTGTGTTGGACGGGATGATCTTCACATTTTCACCATTATCAGGGCGGGTGGCCACGGCTGATCCATTTGCATTTGTTGGGCACTGGTCTGCGTAATTCTGAGCTAGCACTTCGAGACCACGGTCGTATTTCTAAAGATTCCAATTTTTAATTAGCAGCAGGTGCGGATTTCACCTCAAAGAAGAAGAGATAGATAAAAATTTTAAATAGCTTCATTTTGCCTTAAAGGAGAGAAGATAGACAATTAATGATGTTTTGTCATAAAAAATGCTACAAACCCACCATACTTTCAGTATCATCATCTGATATTTATCTCGAAGGCAAAGTAAAGAACGTGCTCATGCGCTTCAAAATCCATTTCTTTTCATCAACGTGAATGGCAATCCTAGGCAATCCAATCGTCGTCGAAGGAAATGAATAAATTTTATATAGATTTCACCGACAGCTGGATTTGGTGGGAATACATACCAGGATCATCAATTGAACTAAATAGGACCCATCAGGCCAGGATTAAGGACAATTAGGCCGAGGTTTTCCCCACATTTGGTGGTGTACCCCAAGGTGAATGCTCTCCGTTGTTGGTTTTGCTGTACACATACCAATTGCATAATTCGGTCACCAGCTGGCTGTGAAGTGTAAAATGTTCGCTGGCAATACTCAAGATCATCAAGAACGTCTTGGGCCAAACACGCTTCAGATAGCAATTTATTATATCACTTTCTTGGCAAAGAAATGGGAGCTGCCTCTTGCAGAGGAAAAACCCATTTTCTTCTTGCGATTTGATCAAGAAGCCATCTCGACTTCCCCACTTATACTATCAGCGGTCAGGTTTTAGTCATACTTGAAGAAGTCTGGGTTTCATAGTTACGAGAAATTCTTGGTTCAGCAAACACTGTAGCTTTCTTGTAAAAAAAGCAAGTCACCGCATGTGTAAATTAATCCGAGTCTTGAAGTCAAATATTGCGGAAGCTTACAATCGTGCCTACAAGACCTATGTAAGGTCAATCGTAGAGTAGGGAACAACGGTCTTTAATCCAACCAGAATAAAGATATCGACATTCTTGAAGGCATTCAGGACCACTTCACCGAAAAGTCGACGATGATATGCTTCCCGGTGAACCATGACATGCTTCCTAACCTCCTCAGAGATCTGAACTATTTGTTCTGCCTTCACCAATAAGCAGGCGAAAGAGTCCAGATCTTATCATGATGTTTAAAAGTCTCACCAAAAGCTGAACATCGACACAGAAGAATCCTTGGAAGGCAGCTGGCGAGATTAGTCAGAGGAAAACTCAAACTGCATGTACCTGTTGCTAAGTGAAAACTTAGAACAGATTTGTTAACTTCTAGAACTTTTGCGAACTAAACTTCCCTCCTATATACGAAGTCTAATGTCTACACATGTTTTGAGTAGAGCTATTGCTTGTTGAAGTTTTATAATGTGGTTGTAGTTGATCAATGTGTGATACCGTTTTGTTGCTCTGTGTTCCTACGCGTGAATCATATTCGCGCTTTGATAAATAAATAAATGAATAACTGGTATCAAATCTTCCCTAGAGCGTATATTGAGGTCACAATTGGAGCTATTGCAATCCTGGCGCCAAACGTTTTCTGCGTCATCTTAAACCATATTATAAACCAGCCTCATTCCCTCTCCTAAGGTTGCAGCACTTTAACGGTATCTAGAGCACCTCAATGCCCCGCTCTACAGAGAATGTGGTGGAAGTGAAGTGAATAGGAATCTCGCTATATATAAAAGAGTTAGTCCTCCTTAGTTACTGCCGTAGGCATAACACACGTCGAACCTTTGAAGGTGAGCTGCGTGCGTGCAAAGTCTGCCAAAGTGACCCGCTTATGTAAAATGTGTTACTGTTGTAGAACTCCAGCGGTTGGATAAAATTTGCTCCAAAGTTTTCACGGGAGGAGAACGAGGATGTAGCTCGCGGTATGAGTGAATAAGGAGCGAGCGTAGCGCAGACGGAAGCTGTACCCTAAAGTTCCTGGTTCGGACATCCCGCCCAGGCCAACCAAACCTTCCATCCTTGGAAAGAATAAAGCGGTGACTTTCGTCAGCTGGTCACCGTTAGTCACAGAATGTCCAAATACGCATTCAATTCGCCTCCACGTCGTCCCGTAAAATTAGAATGCGAGGCGCACCCCAAAAGGGGTTGAGTAACGCCTTCCTTTATACATTATCCTTCATTGTGAATAAGTAGAGTAAGGTGGAAACACTTTGCACTAGAAGGGCGGGGGCAGGGTATTTGAGGTACTGGTCCGAAAGTGACAGTGCAGTCGTTCGAATGGAAGGAAATGGTGTTCGTTTATAGGGAAGAAGCCTATAAAATTTTCGTTTACTGACGACATTTCTCGCATCCTACCTCCAAAGCAAAGATGATGTTTGTCGTGCTAAACAAAGCAAGAGAATTGATCGGACTTTGCATCAACTAGAGGAATACCTACTTCATGTAAATAGACTTCTACGAGGAAGAAGAAATTCAGCTGGAAGACTCTCAGCACGCTGATACGTCGTCCTACATTTACCTCGTATTCTTGAAGAAAAATATACAATACAACCCGGAGAGGAGGCCATGAGCTGCGTGGACCCTCTCCGGACATCACAGTTATGTAGGCTACAGTTTACCTTACGCATTTCGACCTCCCCACGGATCTCCCTCGATAGAGAGCCTTCCGGCTCTCTTGTTAAGAGGGATCTCGGGCCGCTTGTCGCAGGGCCACGTGGCGCGTCCCCGGGTGGTGGATAGGGGAATTAAACGCGAACCAAATGCGACCGTGTACTGCCCAGAGACGCAGGTGGGATGCAGGGGATGGACTCCTTGCTCCTGCTGTGTCGGGTCGATGCGTTCCTTGTGCGTGGGAGCGGCATGTTCGTGCACAGTGTGCGTGGATGTGTCCGTGACTGTGCGGATTGTAACTGTGTCGGCTCGGCCAAAAGCTTGCACTCGGTAGACTGGGAGTACATGTAAGGCGATTCGAGGCCGCCTTAAGTCTCGCCCCGTCCCTTCGGGCAGTCTGGCTGGCTGCCCGGAGTTCTTCGCCCGCACGACAGAGCCTGACTAGCTACCCGTGTTGTATTCCAGTCAAACACAGCAGCACTAAAGGGCCTCATTCCCCTGACCCCGAAAGAGCCCCCATTTCTGCAGCGATGGGAAGGACGAGTACGGAGAGGCTGCTAAAATCTCAGGGCCTAACCAGGCTGCGCAAACTGAGAAGGACTAGGATGACGATCTGTACTTACAACGCCCGCACGCTTGCGTCGGAAGCATCCGTCGAGGACCTGATGATGCAAGCCAGGAAGATCAAGTACGACGTCATCGGACTGACCGAGACGAGAAGACACCATCCCCTACACGCCGCCTACGACTCCGGAGAAGAACTGTTCCTCGGAACATGCGACAGCAGGGGAGTAGGCGGCGTTGGTGTCCTCGTCAACACGCACTTGGCCATGAACATCGATTCGTACGAGTCTCTGACAAGCCGAATCGGACGTCTGCGACTGAAGCGTTGTGGCTCCGTGCCAGCCTTGACTGTGTTCGTCGCGTATGCCCCAACATCCGACTACGACGACGAAGACGTCGAGGCCTTCTACGTGGAGCTGGAGAAGTTCTATAAGGAAGATCACACCTTCTACAAGGTGATCGTCGGCGACTTCAACGCCAAGATCGGGCCACGAAGGTCGCCGGAAGAACTTCACATCGGAACCCACGGTTTGGAGTGGAACGAGCAAGGTGAAAGGCTGTCTGAGTTTATCATGTCGACCAAGACCATCCATGGAAACTCGCAGTTCCAGAAGCCTCCCTCCCTACGATGGACCTGGGAATCCCCCGGTGGCCAGTTCCACAACGAGATCGACCACATCATCTTCAATCGCAAGTATTGCCTGACCGATGTCTCCGTTGTCCCCAAGTTCTACACGGGATCGGACCACCGCCTCCTTCGCGCGAGGTTCCGCTTTTCGCGTCAAGGAGAGAAGGCCGCGAAGTTCAAGAAGAGGAGTCCCAGAACGACCATCAACTGGGATCTCTACACCTCTCTTGTCGGCCTTTGGGAAGATGCCGTCATGGACAACGTCGACGAGGAATACGATCGCTTCGTGCACCATCTCCACGATAGTGCTAAGGGAGCCGAGAGCTTGAAGACCACCAAGAGACGCCTGTCTCCGGAAACTCTCGAGCTGATACGCCAGCGTGGAGCAGCACGAGCGTCAGGCAACTATCAACTGACGTCCGAGCTTGCAAAGCTATGCAGAGCGGCGATAAAGGAAGATCTGAAGGAGAGAAGGGCGGAAGTGTTGGCTGAAGCAGCAGAGGCAGGGCTGAGCATCCGCAATGCCCGCCGGAACTTCGCCAACTTCAAGACCAAGATGACCGCTCTCCGACGTCCTGACGGAACCGTCACCTCTTCCAGAAGGACCATGGAGAAAGTCATCCACGACTTCTACTCCGATCTCTTCGATAGCCACGTCCACCTGCCCCCATGCCATCTTCCGCAGGATGGATACGTCGTTCCCTCTGTTCTCCCTTCCGAGATCCGACACGCCATCTCGTCGGTGAAGAAACGTACAGCACCCGGTCCTGACAGGATTAGAGCTGAACACCTGAAGAACCTCCCGCCAGCGCTCATCAACACCTTGGCGCGGCTCTTCACACGCTACCTGTCCGAATGCAAGGTTCCATCTCAGTGGAAGACCAGCAAGACCGTCTTGCTGTACAAGAAGGGAGACGTGCACGACATTGGCAACTATCGCCCGATCTGCCTGTTGTCCGTAGTCTACAAGCTGTTCACTCGAGTCATCCTGAATAGGATCAGCAGAACGCTGGACGAAGGACAGCCATGCGAACAAGCAGGATTTCGGAGAGGATTCAGCACGATCGACCACATACACACCATTACGAAGCTTATCGAAGTGTCGCGAGAGTACAAGCTGCCGCTGTGCCTTACTTTCATCGACCTGAAGAAGGCATTCGACTCCGTCGAGACTGAAGCGGTCATGGAAGCCCTGCTCACCCAGGGCGTTCCTACTCAGTACATCAGAGTCCTTCGAGAGCTGTACAGTGGATTCACGACCAAGATCTCACCATTCTACAACGACGTCGTCATTGACGTGAAGAGAGGGGTTCGACAAGGGGATACCATATCTCCGAAGCTCTTCAGCGCCACCCTCGAAAACGTCATGCGTGAACTAGAATGGGATGACATGGGAGTGAAGGTCGACGGCCGGCAACTGCACCATCTTCGCTTCGCTGACGACATCGTGCTCATAACACCGAGCATCAGTCAGGCGGAACGAATGCTGGCCGACTTCGATCGTGTATGTGGAAGCGTTGGACTGCAGCTGAATCTTACGAAGACGATGTTCATGAAGAACGGATGGGTTTCTGATGCCCCACTCTCGCTCAACGGAACGAACATCTCCGAATGCTCCAGCTATGTGTATCTGGGTCGCGAAGTCAACATGGCCAACGACCTAGCACCAGAGCTGAGCAGGAGGAAACGAGCGGCTTGGGGAGCTTTCAAGAGCGTCGAAGAAGTCGCGAAGAAGACGAAGAACGTCCGACTCCGTGCCCACCTATTCGACTCCACTGTTCTTCCTGCCCTAACATACGCCTCAGAGACCTGGGCTATACGAAAGCAGGATGAACACGCGATCAGCGTCGCGCAGCGTGGAATCGAGAGGACGATGCTCGGAGTGACACGACTCACGCAAGTGAGAGAAGGCCTCCGGAGTTCCGAGCTTCGCCGACGTTCGAAGATCAGAGACGCTGTCGCATGGGCCAAGTCGTCGAAAATTAGGTGGGCCGGCCACGTAATGCGATTCGCAGACACCCGCTGGACGAGAGCCGTCACAGACTGGATTCCGCGGGATGTCAAAAGAACACCAGGACGCCCACCAACGCGTTGGTCGGACTTCTTCGTGAAAGCCCTGAACGACCGATATGACGCTCTTCGTGTCCCTCGAGCGAGGAGGATCCATTGGACCACTCTGGCACGCGACAGGGACGAATGGAGACGCTGCTGGCGCCCGCTCGAGCAAGTCGATGATCAACGGGACGACAGGTGATACAGGTGATTTCGACCTCCGAAAAGGCTATTCGACTAGTCTCCCTACTTTCTGTTTCCATGGCGGTCGGTACTACTGCTACGCCAAAGGCCCTGAAGGGCACACACAGAGCCCATTTGAGCGATGTCTTCTGAAGTATAACCGGCGATCACAACATCGAGTTGGACTTCGCGGCACCAACACGAGAAGGATGCCTTATCTTTGCGAGCAAGCGGATTACGAATTGAAAGCTAAATATAGAAAAGTCGGACAGACCTAGAGGAAAGACGACGGATGGGCGAAAAGAGGACTGAAGGGGATTTCAGGAGATGTCAAGCGCCTTGTGGGAGACCTCGAACAATGCGGTTCGTCGCACGGCTGAACCAACTAACATACTAGTTGGGAACGAATTGAGCCTCTCGTCAACGTTACCATACTATAAGGGCAACAACGTCCTAGATGACGCTGGCTAGACAACGAACCGAATATGAAAGATATTATGGCCCGAACGGCCAAAGATCGGCCATCTATGTATACAACCGGGGACGGAGGAGGGGTCTCGTGTGTATGCCTGTACGACAAAAATGGATACTACTAGACAAATCTATCCTTCAATTAGTAGAAAAAATGTTTGATTTTTAGAAATTCTTTGAGCCTTCGTCGATAGGAGGTCGAACACTTCACAATGGAGTCCACAGTCACACACAATGCACCTTCCGAGCCTCAGATATGGAGGTAAAATTCAAAAACGCTGCAGGTCAAAAAACGAACTCCTGACCATGCACCTATGAAGCTATATTTTTGCTTTTTTTGCTTTATCGATGTTTGGAAACTATTGCGCTGTGAGACTGCGTTGTTACATAGTAAACTTCCAGCCCCTCTTACCCGGTAGGCTCAAGGACTTTACAAGAATGAAACATATTTTTCTACTATCATATTTGAAGGGTGGATACTCCGAGTCTGCTTTCGCCATTCTGACATTTGCACCTTTCCTATAAGTGAATAACTACTTAACAGACCTGCATGTAGAATAAAGACTGTGTATACTTTCGGGACATGTATATTCGCCTCAAAAATCCGTTAATGCACTACCTATGTTGAAGTAATTTCTTGTGTGCCGAACGAATTATAGTGGAACTTTTATTACCCGTCCTGACGTTTCGACGCGTTCGTCGTCTTCAGAGGCCTTGAGGTTGTACAAGGTATTGTAACGAAGTGCGCTATACTCCACCAAACATCTCAATCACTAGCGGTCCCTACGCTGGAGATGAAATTCCATAAAACCTCACGCAAAGAGGGATCGTCCTACTTACCATAGTAGAGTGCTAGAGCACTCTCAGTGGACTGCGTATTGTGAGTTTATCCCTATTTGCGTGAGGCTTTTCTGGGTTTTCCTTTACCGCTAGAGTGGTTAAGGGAGGAGCGCGTTTCAATATCTTGCACCATCCTCAGCCTTCTTAAGACGACGATAGCGTCGAAACGTCAGGCCGAGTATTTAAATGTCCACCATAAATCTTCGTTCTGCGCACAAGAAACTGAAACAACATCAACTTACATCAAAACTGTGAGGATCGAATTTATAGTGATCCTAAACAGAAAGTCGATAGGAACAATAGAAACAAAAGGAAAAAAACGAGCTGTCGTCTTGCGTTTCTAGTAATTGTTTTATACCTCCAAGGAATCGTGCGCATTCTGATGTGCTTTAAATAAATAAATAAATAAATAAATAAATAAATATTGAGCACTTGGCACCCTCGCGCTTCAATGCTGTCCGTGTTCCTAACATATCAGCAACTTCTAAAGATATAACAGCATATGTATGTATGTTGCTCATACCATCTGATAAATGTTCATTCCCGTGCCGCAGTTTTGACCTGTTCTGCCATTGACGACTTGTCCGGTGGCAAGTAGTTGCCTATAAGAAAACATCCTTATTGCAGAAGAAATTGTAAACGCCAAATTTTACACTGCTTGCAATCTAGCATTGCTTTTTAGCCGAAGCCGCATTTTATTGCCGCGGTAGCTTAAACATAGCTATGTTCTATACGTTTTAAAAAACGGAATATCATTCAAAGCAGTTAAGAAGAGATGTTCGAATGGAATTTCGTATAGATTTAAGGACGTCAAACGACGAAGGACAGTGTTGTGCGGAGCTGCTTTACGAAGCGCAATGAGGATTTACTGAGGTCCTATTTCTACTATAAGTTCCGGCTGCTTTTTTCTCCATTTCTCGGCATTACAGCTCAGGACAAGCACTTGAATTCCCTGTTTGCTAGGGTTTGGCGACAGGGTGATACCTTCTGTTATTGTGTATCTCCAGAACCCTGTCGCGAATCGTTTGCGTCATCAGACCAGATTCCGTGGTTGTTGGCGCTGCTGTCGTCGTTGTTGCTGCAGCTGTGGTAGTGTCAGCAGTTGTTGGTCCAGCAGTGGTTGCTGCCGTTGTAGTAGCCGCAGTTGTAGCAGCTGCAGTTGTAGTGGCTGCAGGAGTTGTGTCGGCTAAATATTAAAGCAGTGAGTGAAGCTTGTTTAATACGTCAGCGAATCCCCACTGTTTCTAGAGTACGTTAAATTTAAGGATAAGGATAAAGGACGGCGTAACTCAATCCCTTCTGGGATGCGCCAGCGCGTTCTTCTTCTACGGGATGTCGTGGAGGCGACATGAATGCGTATTTGGCCATACAATGACTTGCGGTGGCCAGTCGATGAACAAGTCAGCGCCCTAACCTTCCCAGGCAAGTCTGGTACCAATTCACCGATCCTGGAGGGATGGAAGGCTTGGTTGGCCTGGGCGGGAAATCCGGACCAGGAGCCTGGTATCGGGTGCACGCGACAGTCGCGCCTCCTTCGACTGCGCTACACGCGCCCACTGCGCTACACGCGCCCACTGCGCTACACGTTAAATTTATTAGCTGAAAATACGTCAACTCTCTCGTTGGAATTTCAACTGCGACTATCAAGTAGTGTTACATTGCAGAAAATGCAATGAACTGAGGTGCTAAATTCAATACAGCCTCCATGAACTATGAGTTCCAAAGAGTCACTCAGCTTACTTTTTATATTGTTTCTGAACTAAAGTGGACCTAAATTATAAGGAGCTGCGTCGTTCAGATGCTTGCAAAACCCTATACTCTTTTTAGGCATGACTGTGAGAAAAGTTAGTTAATCCGCCAAAAGCTTTATAGTTGTTGGAGATTTCCATCTTCTTTGTAATACATGTACTTTTTTTGTTTAGTAAGAAATTTAAGAAGGATATGCTGTTTTTTGTAAACATTTCAAAAGTCGGCGACATGATTTAAGGATGCTATGTTGTGTTTATTAAACAGATGGTTTCCCATCCATGTGAGAATACCGAACAGTAACAAAAAAAACAGAATCCGCGATAAAACCCCGGCATTCAGCACAACACATAAACGACCCCTAACTGAATAGAAGTAAAACATCTGTAGGACAAAATGAGAGAAACTTAAAACAACAAAACAAGTAATGGTAGAAAGAAGAGCAAGCAGAGAAACGTGCGAGGAATTATCTTCGGTGTTAAATATGGAGGTGCCTGCATATAAGATTTTTGAAGGTATGGTAGCTTAATCCGAAAGACCCTTTTTCAGACAATCTTTCGAAAGTGACCGCTGTTCTAATAATAAAGTAAAATCTTCTACAATTGAGCCTTGTGGCTTTGACCTGGAGTCTCCTCGAGCCATCCCTAGTGGACGTGGTTCTAATTGATACCAAGTTCTCAACTTTAAGACCAGAAGCACCATATATGACTTTATGGAGCAAGAGCAAGTCATTGACTTTCCTTCTATGCAACGGTGTCGTTAGGCCCAGATTTGCGTTACGTTCTGTGCTGGATGGAATTGCGTCATACAGGAAGCCAATGGCTCTACTCATCAATTTCCTTGAGAAGTTGTGTTAAACTTCTTTCCAGTTTTCCAATAGAATTACGTTTATACGGATAAAAACAGGGATGCCGTACTCCAATATAGGCCAAGCGTAAGTTTTGTAGGCACGAAGAAGA
Organism: Heligmosomoides polygyrus bakeri; assembly: GCA_947359475.1. Classification (NCBI taxonomy): domain Eukaryota; kingdom Metazoa; phylum Nematoda; class Chromadorea; order Rhabditida; family Heligmosomidae; genus Heligmosomoides; species Heligmosomoides polygyrus. The sequence continues at coordinate 28,948,709 of OX375869.1, read as the reverse complement.
ACTTTGCGTCCCGTGTTGACAGGGTCCTGAACATCTTGTTCACCACAGCGGGTAGCTCGTTGAGAAATAAATTCAGAATGCTCATCAAAGCAGAGATACTTGGAAATTATGAAGCCAATATCCGTATTTTCTTGTAATACATTGTCAGTTTCACCGCCACCAATGTTATAAGTTCGGTTTTGAATGTTGGACCCTAGATGAAGAACCTTAGTTTTTCTTTGGACAAAGGTAGGCCCCATTTGTTTCCCAAGTAATCATAAAATTTACTGCGAGCTGAACTGCAAGAATGTCTTCCTCAGAGTTTACAGTCAATAGATTTTGAAATCATCAACAAAAGCAAAATCTCCTACTCCAAACGCAGCAGGTGCGTCGGGTAAATCAATAATAATGATTTTGAAATGTTTGCAATTCACGAAAGCAAAAAGCAGAGACGCTAAAACGCTAGCGGCGCTAATTTAGCTATGCCAGCAAATACTAGGTGACATTGACTGCATCACTGAACGTGGAGGAGCACTCTAAATGTGATTTCAGAGTCAACTGAGTAGCCCTTTCGTGGTAAGACTATTTCACGATTTCGCAGGCTTTTTTCCATCGTCATAGAATCCGTCGTGTAATCAGATGGTTCCAGCTTTATAGCTTATTCGACAGTGTATGAGCGGCAGTTCCTTCCAGATAGTGTTTTACACTGTTCAAATCTCGGTATTCTTGTGCTTCGAACGTTTTATACACTCTGCATTTTATAACAAAAACTTAATTTTTTGGTCGCATGCCAAGTTTTCTTCAATTTTATGTCTTTCTGTCTGAAGATTTTTTCTTACTGAAAAAGCGAAGTATAAAGAAAACACGTGAAGTATCAAGAAAACAGTTGTTTTTGTTCGAGACCACTTACAAGGTACGCTTAAAAAATCTATCACTCTTCAGGAGCTTTTAGAAACCAGGTTTTCTTGAGAAAGAGAACTGTAGTTGGAAAAAATGAATGCTCAGCTACCCGAAAAACTTTAGAGACATGCTGTGATTTTCTTTCATTCCAGACTGATTATTTCTGATATTGATATCAGGAAGGGCAAGGATGAAACTGTGTGAATCTTTTCATAGGCGATATTCTTCAATGTTCCAGTATAACATTCTTTCATCATTGTCAGGTAGCTCAGGATCATACACCGGCTAGAAATTGCGTCCGTTCCCAGAGACGATAAAAATTTAAAGACGGTGTCACTCAAACCCTTTTTTGGATTCGCCACGCACTACACCCCTAACGGATATCGTAGAGGCACAAACCTTGACTCGGGATGCGCCTTACACTCGGTGGTGAAAGAACCCTAACGTAGTCTGGGCATCGTGCAGACAGTTCTGCAGCGAAAGTCTAGCCAACTATCCCATTGTTGCCAAAGCAATCGTAAAATGGCACGTGTGTTGCAGGTGTGCTTCCAATAGCGTGGCTTTGGCACAATTGTTGTACTTTGGGTAGCAAGTTAATGCAGTTATACGATATTCCTCCCCTAACTGAGACAGATCGCCACTACTCCACTGTGAGCCGGCTGTTTGCGTATGAGGAGTAGAAAAGTGTCTGGAAAACACTTGTGAAGAGTGTCACGAAACGTACTTGGGAAAGCTGCTCCTGCTTGTGGAGAGCAAAGACCTTGAGTATTTCCTGCAGCAGTTTGACATGTAGCGCCAGTTAGCGCATTAGCACAATCCGGATCAGTGCATCCTGTAGTTCCCGTGCCAGGTGGGTACAGCTGGCTGTTCAGTGCTGGTCTGAAAGGAAATTGAGTGGTTGTCAGAAGTGATTTTTCAGAACTGAAGTGTTAATTCTGAAAATAATAAAATGTAAAGCAAAGGTATAATAAAATGTCGCTCAGCTCATGAATTGAAGCGATTGAGGGCTAAAAATTCCTGCCACATACATGCTAAACGGTACATGGGAATAACTGCTTTATCTCTAACAATTGTACCTACTATTAGGTTTTCCAAAGTTGGAACAATGAGTAGCGGCCCTTTGTCAGTGGGCAGCTTTTGGGAAAAAGGGGCTGAGGAGTATAATGTTAGCTACTCTACTTGTTTTTAACTCTTCAGATCTGTATGTCACTGTAGAGCTCATTTTACACAGTTTTCTATGATTGTTTCTCAGAACGGGTGGTCTACTGAGAAATTTTTAGGGCTTGAAGCGCGGAAGAGAAAACAATACTGCAGCCGTCATAACAACGTTTTGTTGCGAGCAAAACTCTAGCGCAATGCAGGATTCGAACTCGGTACCTCTTGCTGACCAGGCAGGAGAGCTCTACGCCACTGCACCACCGGCAATGGCCGATTGAACGCAACATCCACACCTCGTAGTCCGATCAGCACTCATCTGTATATCGGGATGAGCCGGCCGCTGATATCAGCATCAAACCAGTAAAGCTGAAGGTCTTAGGGGAAATGATTCAACATAGTTTCCTCAAGCCCCAAATGGCTAGTATAATGTTTTAGCCCTATTTAGATCTTTGAGTTTACACAGCGGGACTGCAGGAGCTTGAAACAAGAACATGCCACGAAGCACACTGCTCAAAGGTATTTCTAAAATATCTCATTGAAAAATCTGTGTTGTAGAACAGCTCTGTCAGTGTTCTTGTGGAGCATATTGTGCGCATTAACATAGAAAACGACCAAATTACTCTTTCCAACTGTTGGTGTCCTTAGGAACAGGAAATATCTGATTACTACCACATCGTTTCTAAACCATACTTATTGCGGTTTCCCGCATCTAGCTCCAACGGCTATAACTTAGCAAAAAATTAACGTGAGCAACTACAACGGCAGGGTCTATGAAGCGAAAAGACTTCACAAAGAAGCTTCTATGCTGAGCGATTCAAGCTACTCTTGAAGGGTTAGAACGATTAGAAAGCTCACTGAAAGCCTGGTAGACTAACTTTAGCTTTTCACAACAACTGAAAGAAAAGAGGTATGAGATTAATGATAGTTGTTGAAAAAGATAGCTAAAGCAGGTTAGGCTTCTGACATAATGTTGATGCATAAGTTCTTCGGCATTTACAAGTACGTTTATTTCAAAAGACCGGCTCGATAGGAAAAAGAAAGCCTTGGAAAATCATCCTGGAATTCACCTCATTCCGGTTGCTTGATGATATTATAGTTTCGCATTTTATGCGTTCTCAACGCCAAATCCCAGCTACTCCTATTTATATCTTTTCTCATACCTAAACAATTGTAATTAAAACGACAGAGAGTCCTTACGAAGTTATAGGTTACCGCTTGCACTGTAGTCCATCGGATGTCCATTGTGGTGGGGTGGCTATTACATCGAGACTCTGGACACCTGACGGAGTTAGATTTGGGCATGCCCCGGTACAAGCTAAAATGTGGTTTACACCAAGCGGTTTGGTACTGTCAGACATCGTTATTAGAGTGGTCAGCAACCAAGTTAGTGGATTGAAATCGGCCTGCAAGCCTCAAAGGTTTGTCACCTGGTACAACACGCACTGACTCAGTACGGCATGGATCGCTAGACGCACGCAGCTAACCCTTCTCTTAAACTCATTTTACTTAAACTTCTCTTATACCTAAAAGCACCCAGAGCCGGCAAGCCGGTCTAATGGTGGGTGCTAAGAAGTTGGTACTCCGATCTAACGCTCACCGTCATGGTCAGCATATCAACCATATAGACGATGCAGAAGACGCCTGAATCCCAATGTAATCGTAAAAAAGGGGTTACCCCCGGCAGAGACCTCAGGGGTAGATAGTAAGTACCTGCTATTATATTCTAGCATCATACCACATGTACCATTTTAACGTCAAATTGGACACTTGTCAACTCTTCTAAACAAGCCTAACACTTTTGAAATCAAACTGAACAACTTCCAAATCAAAACATCTTCCTTCCATATAAAAGCTTGACTTTCCAAAAAAGATAGAATAATTTTTGGCTCAAGGGGAATTTTAGCATAACCTTTTTTACTTTTCAATTCACCTACGCAATAAGTGAACGCAGTGAACGTTGCTTGGAATTCTACAAAATTCTAATTTTTGAAGAAGAATAACGGTTCAAAGCTGGTTTTAAAGAACAGGAAGGCGGCTATTTTGAGTGCTAGAAGAAGAGATTCCGCCATGCCCATCCAAGACGTTGCGATTTTCATTCTATTAAGAGCAAAATTTTTGTTTGCATGGAGTCACACCTGGTAACGATGCAACAAATACAATTATAAAGAACACGTATATCCTCAATTACTCTAATGAACTGCGAATATTGAGGGCCTAACTAAGAACTGCAAATGGACAGCAAATCAATCTGTACTTCCAACAGTTCAACGCAATACAACGTCAAAGCTCAGCTAACGATCTGCGGCTGGACAATACTGTCCACCCAGGTCATGCACACTCCAACGCCCACATTGCCTTAGCCTTCAATTCCAGTTAACTCACACTTGGCTTTGGCTCACACTTCATAATCCTGACAATATAGAACAGTCATTTACAGAATATTTTCTCTAATTCGTAGTCTTCTATCATATCTTCTGGAGCAGAAAGTAGTGTCAACAATTGATAGTGGTCGGCCGATGTTAGTCGGGTTTCTTTTTCCGATTGCTCGTTGTTGCTATTTAAATATGATGAAAAGGCGATCTCTCAGTATGAACAGTGTAGAAGCGCTCATTCTTTGTAATGTAACTTTTGGCGAAGAGAGGCACCTTGCACCATGAATTAATAAATAAATAATTCTGAATTATTACTAACTACTGCTCATATCTAGTGTTGCATTTCGCGTCGCCAACGGGATGGAGCACTGCAAAGTGTCGGAATCGTTCGCAGTGAGTTTAAGAAAGCTGACTATATCAGCTTTTTTGTCTCATCTCGAAAATCTTGCAAAGATCTCGAAAATTTAAACGGATTTGATGTAGCGTTTAACTTGCCCCATTTACGGTGGTTTAAGTAGATTTTTGGTAGCTTTGGAGAGCCTATAGGTTATTCTGCCGTAATTCCGCTGCCTGTCATTATTTCGCTTGCGGCAGTGGACTTTTCTCATAATGGACTGACGATAACAATCTTTAGGTCACGCGGAGAAGGTGGGGTTGTGCTGGTGCATAACCGATTAATTGCGCTTTACAACAATATGTGTCCTTAAAATACCGGGTGCGGCTGTTACGCCGGGGTGTTTCACCCGGGAGCTGGATGTCTAGGGATGTGACCTGAACCGGACAGGAAATCGATTTATTTGCCTTCTATGGCATCAGCAGGGGTCGGTCCGCCCGCCTCTGCTGTGCCCGAGCTCCGCTCCATAACGGCCGCTCGCCAGGTTCCACCGAGTCAAGAACCGCTTCGAGCCGACCACTCGCGACCTCTACATCTGACCAGAATGATCCCGGCGCGCCCGGGTCCTCTTTATATAGGTTTGCGCGGGGGAGAAGGCCGGCACCCTAGTGGGCACGCGCCGCCACCCGACTCTGAATGGCCGGCGCTGGGCACAGGCGAGGCGGACGGCGATCGATCGATCCCACTGCTGGAAAAGCACACATACGCTGCAATAACATACAGAATTACTAAAAGAACACCGCATAGAGTAACACAATTAACCTACAAATACACAAATACACAACAAAGATCACTTCTGCGAGGCCTCGCGCCTCGCCTATCCTTCACATGGCGCCCCTTAAGGCTGGATTGTCCCAATTCAGCACTACCGACGATCCTTCTCGCGATTGCGCCTGCGGCCCTGAGCCCCGTCCTCTGCTCGCGTATGGTCGTCGCGGTGATTCTCTCGCCCGTTGGTAGTCCCCCTTTTTCGTGAATTCCCTAGGGCGCCATGGGCCTGGACCACACTGCATGGATGCTACTCGACAGCCATGATCTCTCGCCGTGGAAACTGATCCGGCATCACAGACAAGCTTGGGCAGTGCTCGCTCCGTCTTCTTCGAGCTCTTGCGGCTTTGTCGTCGCGTCGCCGCTTCTTCTGCTCCGTCGAGGAAGCTTCGAACTTTCCCACCTTCAAGACATCGCCAATCTTTTGCCTCACCTTATCCAGGACCTCTACGATCTGAAGTCCAGTGTGCGACGTCTGCCTGCAGTGTAGGTCGATCTCCAGGCAGTTGGCGGGGTGGGTATGTGTTGAGGTTTCCAACACCTCCGAGTAGTGGCAGCAATCGCCTTGCAATCGCCTCTCCAGTGCGCTGAGGTACCTGGTGAGCTCTGCGCGCACCTCGCCCATTGCTGTCTTCACGCTAGTCGACCTCATCGCCGTTGACCTTCGACAGCTGACGCTGAATGCTCTCCTTAGCAAGTATCCGTCGTTCGACTGGCTCCATGTTTATCACCCTCTTACGCTGTATGTGGGGTACACGAGGTTGAGAAATAGGAGTAGCTGCAGGAGCCTTTTCCTTGCTATTCTCTGAGACTTCTGGAAGAGATAAGCGGGCCTTCCTTGGACCTCTCTTCGCCTCAGGTTTTTGGAGAGAAACCACTTCTGCAACACGAATTAGCTCAGCAAGGCGAACTCCACTCTCCCGACAGGGATGATTGAATACTGTCCGAATGCTGCAGATGGTGATGATAGGCTTTGGAGCTCGCGCCTTACCGACTACGCGACTTCGCACTAGTGGTACGTGCTCAGCCATCGCTGTGCCCTCGCACGTGCTCACCACCTCCCCCTCACGAAACATCTTTGCTCCCGCAAAGGAATTCGTTACAGGTACCTGAATTTGGTGTTGAGCATCCTGACCTTCCTTATCAGGAAGGATCGATCCAGAGGACCGCAGTACTCTTGCTCTTGCTTTATGTCGTCACATCCTGGCGAAACATACTTTGTCTCTCCCGGCTTCAGACATAGTCGTTCAGCCACTGTGACAGTCCTAGAAGCCTTTGATTTTCGCTGCTGCACCGCAGCTTCCTTAGCTTTCGCTTCTTTTGACGCCTCCTTCCGCTGGACACTTTTGTCCTACCTCGCGACGACTGTGGCAGGCTCCAGCCTAACTTTTTTTTGCATTCGTGCCCAACAGGATCACGTCGTCACCTCCGGCCATTACAAACAAGCCGACCCTATACCAAGTGCCCTTGCTAACCTGCATTTTTAGCCTAACGGCACCTTTAAACGACATAGGGTTGCCCAAAGCATCGTAGACCGTTTTGCTTCGATCGAGATCTATTTACTCGACGTCGGCGTTAAGGTCGTACCCGTCTGCAATGCATCCACAAGCGTCTGCAGCGGTATGATGCTTACCTGCGAGCCAGTATACAAAAGGGCAGTCCGCGTCATGCTCAACAACTGGACCTGCGCCGTGGTTTGCGCTCCCACCAGATCTTCGTGGAGACCATCCACTTTGGAGACTCCACATCTCCACTTACTGAGTGAGGCCGTGAAGATCTTCGGCTCCCTTTGCGGGTAGAAACTCTCCATAGGTGCTATAATAATGTTTGTTCAAGGAAAATTTTTGTATCTTTCTTTGATATTTTAATTCACCTACCCAATAAGTGAACGAAATTTCATTAAATTTTTTGTTTTTTAAAGAAAATATTGGTTTGAAACTTATTTTAAAGAACAGGAAGGCGGCCATATCTCAGTCTCAAGAAAGATTGCGTCATGCCCTCGTCCAAGACGTAGCGACTTTCATTCGACTGATAGTAACATTCCTGTTTGCAAGGGGTTTCACATCTGTAATCGATGCAACAAACACAAGTGTTAAGAACACACACAGCCTCACTTTGATGCTTACTTTAATAAACTGCAAACATTGACGGTCTAACATAGAATTGCAAATGGACAGCACAGCAATGTGAACCTTCAACGGGCAGCGCAGGACCACACGAAGGCTAAGCTAACGAATTGCGGCTGGACTATACTACCCCAAGAAATGCCCACTCCAACGCTTGCATTACGCTACCCTTCAATTCTATTTAAATGGCTTACTCTTAAATATTCAAAAACAAATAGGCATTACTAGGTTGTTCCATAAGACCCCGCCGTTTTTTCAACAATTCACTGCAGATTTCGTCGGCGGTCTCTTGCATAGCGCTGCATAGCTTTCGAAAGAAAATAAATTGCTCTATAAAAGCTTGTATTGCATTTGTTTTTCCATCATGAGTTTTTTCAATTTTTAGGTCGTTGAAGTGAAAAGTGAAAAAGTGAAAAAGTAGCCATTTGCGCACTTGTTTTTGTACTTTTTTGCGCAGCTTTTTGTAGCATTTGGAAGACAGTGTTCTGTACTACAAGAATGTGTGTAGTACTATTTTCTCACTTGTCCTTTATTGATTTTTAGGTCATCAAATTGGGACGTCCGAAGGAGGATGGTTGTTTTTGCCGACAGCTCCTGCTCTGTGGTTGGACTTTTTGGGGTGACGTTATATGTTATTTGAAAGGAAATGTCTTGCACTATAAGAATATTTGTCGCGTTTATTCATTTCTATTGGATATCAACAAAATGCCAAAAAGAGAAAAATCGTCTTCACCAACAACTCCTTCTCCTTCTTCAGTCGTTGATATTCGACAGAAATCAGCGGGAGCCAATAAACGCGACACAAATTCTTACTGAGCAAGACATCCTCTTCCAAACGACATATAACATCATGCAAAAAAGTTCAACCACAGAACCGGAGTTTTTGGTAAACATTCGGGCGGAAAAGTCGGAATCCCCAATTTGGTGACCTAAAAATCAATAAAGGACAAATGAGCAAATAGCACTAACACATATTCTTGAAGTACAGGACATTGTCTTCCACAAGCTATAAAAAACTGTGCAAAAAATACAAACCTAAGCGGAGAGAACAAGTGCGCAAATGGCTACTTTTTCACCTTTTCACTTTCCACTTCAACGACCTAAAAATTGACAAAGTTCATGATAAAAAAGAAACGCAATACATTTTCTGATAAAGCAATTCATTCTCTCTCGGAAGTTGTGCAGCGCTATGAAAGAGACCGCCGGCGAAATCTGCAGTGAAACGTTGAAAAAAAACGGCGGGGACTTATGGGACAACCTAATATAATATTTTTCCAAGGCTTAGTTTTCTAGAGGTGGGTTTTTTTTTCTTTTCTAATATCTTTTGGAGCAGAGACCCGTATGACAGTAGCTAGTCGGGTTGGTTTTTCTCAGATTGCTCGTTGTTGCTGTTTAAATATGGTTAAATACTATATTTTATATTCCAAACATTCGCAAACATATACCAAAAAATTTAAATTGGTTTCAACAGAAGGTGCGACAATGTGAGCGGCAGCCAACAACAGCGAACGGCGAGGGGCGATCTCTAAGTATGAATAGTGTGGAAGCGATCTTTCATTGAAATGTGGTTTTTGATGAAGAGGGGAACCTTGGACCATGTGCAATAATTCCGAATAATTGCTACCTATCTTTAAGTCTCCGGCGTTTTTCTTCCTGAATCCTGTTTCATAGAACTAAACGTCAACAGTAGCGGTTTGGGGATCCACAACCGGATAATTCAATGTTTCTGTCTCAGATCCACTCAAACTACTATCTCACAAACTTTCAAGAAAAATAAAGAAATATATGGAACTTGAAGCTGTGAGCCTAGAACTTACAATGACAGCGGTCCAGTGGTTTTTAGATGGCGACCCATCTGCTACCTTACACAAAGTGTGAAGTGAACAAACTGTGAACTGGTCTGACAAGCCATGGCTTACCCTGCACTACTTTCCCAATCCGCGGATTTCCCTTTTCAGAGAATCCTCGGTCTAGATCTTGGAAGCCAATTTCACTCGTTTGCCTTAAAGGCTCTTATTATCCAAGTTGGAAGGCCCATCGAGTAATGACAGAACTAACGAACGAGTCTGGCTAAGAGTCTGGCTAAGACTGCTTGAAAGCCTCTTTTCCGGTTGTGCGATCGTTTTAAAGAAATCTTTCGTCAATACATAGCTTTATGCACATCTAGAGCATTTACAGTGAAACGGCCTGCACAAAGGTCTGATTAGATTGCTCCTTCATTTGTGCGATAATCTGATTCTATAGTCTGTCTATATTAAAACTTACTTGTTGTCGAAAACGCAAACCACTGATTGTGCTGCGGGATATGGTGGCAGCGCATTACAACTTTGATATGCGCATCCAACCTTCGTTGATTTGTAGTAGATCATCTGAAAGCCATTAATTCAGACTCATTTCTAAATTCTGATAAGCGTCAGACTTTGCTTAATTTGCCAGTCGCGCATTGTCTACTATATCAGTTTTCAGCAAAAAGATCCATTAGATTGGCCTTTGGTACTGATTTATGAGAGTCCTCGAAATAATTTGGGGATAAGTTCAATTTATATCAAAAGATTATATTAGGGCATGATATTATGTTTTATAGTATGTTGCTTTTATCACTCAATTATTCGAAAAAAATTCCTGTGAAGCAACAATGGCAAAATTTTACGAGATGGTGGCAACTTGAATGCATACCTGGCCTACACAATCACATTGTGTCCAGCCAATGTACAGGTCAGTGTTTTTGTTAGATATGTCTGATACCGATTCTGACCCCGGAGGGACGGAAAGCTTGGTTAACCTCACCTCGAAACCTGAACCAAGAACTTCTATTCGGGGTGCAGACGGCAGTCGGCGTTTCGTCCAAATGCGTTGCCGCGTGCCCTCATTGGATGTATACCTTTTGAAATTGTCGAGCATTCTCACACACAAATGGGTTTGAATAGAATACGTTTCGGTACCTAAGATCGCATGCTAAACGAGCGAGTCATCATCTCAGCGCCCTTACCCTCCTTTGTGAGATCCTATGGCCTATCGGGTCTTTATTTTCATTTCCCGCATGTATCTCCAGCTCAAAGTGCGTTATACCTTTAGTAACCGATTGATTTCGTAACTAATTCTGTTCCAATATGACTTTGTTTCACTTGTGGGATTACCTTTTCAATATTTAAAAAGTGCTATTTCACGAAAAGTGCCACTTCACGAAAATTGGACTTCTCTTCTACCGCCGAACTTGCTTTGAGCTTAGCCATAAAGCAAAGTGAAACAAATAGGATCTTTCCTGTTCGTCGTTGAAACTTGTCATGTCCTTTATTTGTGTTGCAGAATTTCGCAAAGCTCTTAAGCCAAGATTGTTATTTAAGTTTACGGGTCGGCGTCACTGTCTCGTTTAGAACCTTACGGAAACTGCCCAATGGCGGATAGGTCCCCTTCGGATGGAAAACGACGTGGGTAAATTGTTTCGATAAACTCGTACACATGGCCAAATACTCATTCGTCTCCATGATATCCCGTAAAATTAGAATGCAAGGCGTATCCCAGAAAGGGATTGAGTACCGCCGTCTCTTATCCTTTATCGTTTTATCTGATCGCTGTTTCTTGCAAAACCGCATTGAAGACTAATTGACAATGAACGCATATATTCCAAACCTTTCGATATTTTATAGTGGCGGGGCAGAGCTAGAAATGCCAATCGAACACATCCATAAATGGGATTCAGATTTTAAAATTTCAAGGCTTGTTCTCCCGTTGGGTAATATAATGTTTTTCAATTTTGATAGTCTGCTTTCCATATTGCTCCAGTTTGTACAGGTAACGATGTATCGCCACTGGTATAGATACCGAACCATTCCTACTGTTGCGGAAAGTTTTTTTGTTATCACCTCCTGTAATTGAGAGCCTCTTCATGAGCCACCTCATCACGATGAAAGGGTGAGCATTACTTTAGTGATGGCCGAGGGCACAAATGGTCACGCAGCACGCGATGCTTTGTCGTGTATGGGCGGCTCTCATGCATCCCTGGCCAGGAACATGTAAGTAACGAGACCACTGCAATGGCTCAAACAACAGAACCCGTGCTCCAGTCCTCCGCGCGGCGGAGGTGGTCTTCTACGACGTCGGTTGAATTCACCTCCGGCGAGGGTCATCTCATGTCAGAGTTAAACTATCGGGACGTCATTAGAATCGAACTACCGAAAACCCCTCCCACCACGACACGGAGACTGCCTATTTTTCTGCACTTATAGCTGTCGCATGATCGCATCTGAGAAGGATCGTACGGCATGCCTTACAGAAGCCACAACATCGACCATAACGAGCTTGTCATCATCAGAGCGAAGGTGGACAGAAGAATATTGGCGGAGTTGGATTTCCCCTCAACTCGACAGTGCATCACCTAGTAGACTCTTACAAAATCATCAGTCCGCGAAGAGCAGATCTGGTTTGGAAACCAACGATCAAGGAACCATCTCCATAAGTGGATATGCTATAACATTTGCGGTCACAGACGAAGAAAAGGAAGAATTCTACAAGCTGTTCGAAAGGACTGTCAACAACGACAAGAACTACTACAAAATTGTTGTTGGGGACTTTAACGTCACCGTCGGTACGAATGATCACGGCGAATGGAGGCTAGGACCACACGGAACTTTCTCAAGGAACGAAAACATATACTTATACTTTATATCCGCATATTAGCGGAGTTCTATCCGCATATTGGCAGAGCAACATCTGCTTCCTATCCGCATCTCTTTCATGGAAATTCTATGTTCAAGAAGTCTTCAAACCGGCGATGGATCTGGGAAAGCCCAAATGGAGAAATACGTTCGGAGATTGATCACGTTTTTACAAACGGACGCTTGAGTCTGCTCGATGTCTCCGTGCTGCCTTCATGTGACACCGGCTCGGATCAACGTTTTGTACGTGCGAAACTCATAAACCGGCACCGGTGAGTTTCCCCACATTCAAGCTGGAGTTGTTGGAATTTGAAATAAAGTCGTATGATTGGAATCTTCTTGAAGATCTATCGGAACACTACGACCTTCTCTCCAAAGGACTGTTGAAATGTCCTAGCAGCTCTTGCGAAGCCATATCACCGTCTGCTTCCAGACTCAACGCACATGCGATTAAACTCTTGGAGCAAAGAAGAGCTGTTAAACTGGATCCTAATGCTTCCTATCTGGAAAAAGTCACCATCTCGAAGGCCTGTCGAATTGCAGTGAAGGAGCCCATACAAAGAAAGAAGAAAGAAGAATGAAGCTATTAGAAGCCGCTGGGAAATGTCCAAGCATAGAGCGGTGCAAAAGAGATCCCTGCGAAGAGAAGGCAATAATGTCAGCCCTTATGGATAAGGACTAAACAACGTAAACGTCTTGAAGAGCGATGGAAGCCATCGTTCAAGAATTCTACACAGATCTCTTTCGTTCTCCCGTCACTGTCCCAAAATGCTTGATGCCACTAGATGAAGAAGCACCTCCCATTCTGGAATCAGAAGTTGCTCATGCCATCAGAAGGATGAAGCCAGGCACTGCTCCCGGACGGACGGCATTTCTGCTGACCTCCTTCGTGCGGGTGGCAGGGCCCTCTGCTCACTTGCCAAGCACTTCAACCACTACCTCCGTCTTGGTAGGATTCCGGACTCATGAAAAGAATTGATAACAGTTCTAATCTTCAAAAAAGGTCAGCAGGAGGATATTAACAACTATCAACCCATCAGTCTTCTCTCGGTTGTGTACAAGAACTTCACCAATATTTTGGTTAACCGCATGGAGCGTTGCTTGGATGAATATCAGCCAGTGGAGCAAGCAGGGTTTGGCAAGGATTTCTCCTGCATGGACCATGCTCAGACTGTCTCACCACTCATCGAAAGGAGCCGCGAATACAACGTCCTACTTGTCCTTGTCTTCGTGAATAATCGGAAAGCGTTTGACTTTGTGAAAATCAACGCCATTCTGAACGCGCTTGTGCATACTGGTATACCATCGTCCTACATCCGAGTTCTCGACGAATACTTCATCGAATTCCATCCAGTCGTTCGATCGAAAACTTAAAATTCCTATCGGGAAAGGGGTACGGCAGTTAGACACAATTTCTCCTAAGCAGTTCACAAAGGCACTCCAGGATGCCATGAAAAACTTGAACTAAAGGCTACCTTGTGGACGGTAAACGGATCAACAACCTTAGCTTCGCCGACGATATTGTTCTCATCTCTACCAGCATGGAAGAAGTCGAGGAAATGCTGAACGAGATCAATGTGGCGAGTATGAAGATTGGATTGGACATGGATATGTTCAAAACGCACTTTATGGTCAACCAGTGGTATGACACGGGACTCGTAAAGTTAATTGGAGTCGCTCTACAACATCGCTTGCAGGAGGCGCGCAGCATGGGCAGCCTTCAGCTTGATTCGCGAAGTCACCGATCAGGTCAAAGATTCCTTCCTCAGGGCCTTGATATTCAGCGCCTCTGTACTGCCTGAGATGTTTACTCGACGGAAATCTTCCCCGACAACAAGGGAATCGCCAGAGCAATGCATACTACGCATCGTGCACTGGAGGGATGTCTTCTGAGAACAAGCCTTCGTCAGCAATGGCAAAAAGGTCTACGAAGCTCGGAGCTAAGGGAGAAGTCGCAATTAGCAGATCCGCTGCAGTACATGAAGAAGACCAAATATCGCTGGGCCGGACATCTGCTTCGACGAAAGGACGATAGATGGAGCCTTCGTGTCACAGAATGGCTGCCGAGAGACCATAAGAGACCACTGGGATGACCGCCAACGCGATGGGCAGACTCATTCTCAACATCTTTCAGAGAGCGGAGTCTGCCTCACATCCAGTGCAAGCTGCCAGAGATCGAGCGGTCTGGAAGAGTTGTGATCCTCGCTGTGAAGACCTCCAACCGACAAAAGGACCGTCAAAGTATCAAAGTAAGTGAGTACAATTGATTATTGACGAAATGAACAAAAAGAACTAACGAGTTATAGCGCTTTCTGTTATACTGATTACGATATGTGTTAATGGTGACGATATCCATCAACTCATTGTCACTTGGTGGTCTACCATGTTTTTCAGACTTCCTACGCACGTGCTTTGCCAACGTTTCCATATGTAACCCGTCTATTCTTCATGGTTTTCAATCTTCTGAGAAAAATTCGAAAGCTGCACTGCTGGTGACAAAATGCCACGTGCAGTAGTTTTGAAAAATTTTCAAAACATTTTGTGGTTTTGGCCTTTTAAAGCGACAACTAACTGGTAGGATTAAAGCAATACCTGTGCCTTTGATCCATATTTGGCACCGATTCTAAAATTTTGAAGATCTTTACCCTATGGGTGTTCGGACGTATGGGGCCTAAATTAAGTGGGAAATTCAGCAAGTAATTTGATGCTGAATCCGATCCATCCCATATAAAGCAGAGGGTTTTGAGTTTAGAGACTACGTAGAAAATTTATAAAACGAAAGCGGTAGTCCTGGCAAAAAGAGTTGATGAATGCGTACATTTGCGAATGATTCCAGATTCTGATTCGAGTAGATGGCGTCTGCGGGAAGGGGGTTAAATGCCGCCTTTGTTCTCCAGTCGCTAATCGCAGCATCTACCACCTGAGTTGCTTGCAATGGTGGTTGGCTTTGCAATGCTCTGAAAACAAAATTTATGAGATGAATTCCGTTTACGCCGTCTTGATGAGGCATGAATTCATGTGCCCTTAATTTAATTAAATTTCTTCTGTGCACTCCACTTTAATGTGCCAAAGATTAATAGGGATGCAACTAAACGGAAAAATTCCGCTTTTAGTCCTATAGAGCAAACTACCCTCTTTCGAATGACCTTTAAAGTTGATAAAAAAACGGAATCGTAAGCAGAAAGAAGAGGCTATCGGCGAGGGTGATTCTTCTTTTTTTGATTTTCCAATTTAATGTCTAAAAATGGACAAAAATCGAAAAGAAAATAGCAAAACACACCTTCTGATAGAGCGAATAATAAACTTTTGAAATCTATATAACATTATGCAAAAAGCCTTCAGCGGAATTAAGAATAAAGTAATTAGAAAACGGCGGGGACTTGATTTCCAAACTAGCAGATTGGAGCCCACGGCAGCCTTATCCTTTGTTCTATCTAGACCATCAGCTCAACTGGTTCCATGCTGATATCAGCGGCCGGCTCATCCCGGATACGGGTGGGTGCTGATCGGTCCCACGAGGTGTGGATGTTGCGTTCCATCAAACGGCGCCGGTGGTGTAATGACGTAGAGTATTCCCGCCCGGTCAGAGAGAGGTGCGGGTTCGAGTCCCGTCTGGCGCTAGAAGTTCTGATCGCAACAAAACATCGTTGTGACAACTTATCCTTTGTATCAACCAAAGGGCCACTTCTGTGTTTCCATACTCTCCAACGCTGAGGAGTAGTACGTTGCAGTAATAACTACACCCAACACAGTTTCTTTGCTTGTGCAATTATCACTGTATCTCATTTATCTCGTTCACCGCAATATTACGGATTAGCTGAGGTGCATGTAGTTCGAAGGGAAACATGCTTACTGGTACATATTAAATGACGATCCTGCGATGAGTGGTAGACCCGCGTCCCGACATATTGAAACAAGCACTGTCGCAGCCTGCTGCAACATCGGGTCACATTCCTAAAGGAATTTCTTTTGAGATGCTATACCTTGAGTGTTTGCGTGAGAAAGCCTCTTTCGTGCAGTTTATTTTACAGTGTATGCTAGAAATAGACAGCAGCAGACTGTCTGAGCTGATCACTTTCTTACTCAAGCGTGGTGAACAGAAAATGAAAGGAATAGAAACGAAGTTTAGAGTTGCTGAGGCGAAAAGTACCCAAATGGTCGTGATAGTCATAATTATCTTCCCTCAGATATGGTAGAAGCCCATCACATTATCAGAAAGGTAAACACGAAGTAAATAAAACTGAAACAAAATAAATATTATCGCATGAAGGGCAACAATGTAAAAATGCCATTCCTTTGAATTAAATTGTGTGGCAAGGAGAGAAGAGAGAAACAGCTTTTAGAGAAATTTGTGGATTTTTCGTTAGGGCTCAAATCAAATACTTTCTATTTACCGAGTTCCATGAGGATGGCCTAGAGCTAGCTGGACAGCAAAAAATTTTGAGTTTCACTGCTCATTGGAAAGAGCATTAGAGACCATTAAAGATCAATGATGTCCCGAATACCCAGCATATAAATTCATATATGAATGCATGGTGTTGTAATATTAGGTTGGCAACTAATTTCGTGGACTCTCAAGAATCTTCAGCAAAAGTATTTATTAACAAATATTTATTTATTTATTATTTATTATTTATTTATATTTATTTATATTTATATTATTAGTATTTATTTATTAACTTGCGATCAAACGGTGCCGGTGGTGTAATGGCGTAGAGCATTTCCGCCCGGTTAGAGGGAGGTGCGGGTTCGAGTCCCGCCTGGCGCTAGAAGTTTTGATCGCAACAAAACATCGTTATGACAGCTCACAACCTCGATACCAGGCACTTGAGGCTTAATGAAACTGATTTGAATCGTTTCTATCAAGACCATCAGCTTAACTGGTTCCATGCTGACATCAGCGGCCAGCTCATCCCGGATACGAGTGGGTGCTGATCGGTCCCACGAGGTGTGGATGTTGCTTTCGATCAAACGGCGCCGGTGGTGTAATGGCGTAGAGCATTCCCGCCCGGTTAGAGGGAGGTGCGGGTTCGAGTCCCGCCTGGCGCTAGAAGATTTGATCGCAACAAAACATCGTTATTAACAAATAACTAATGACAATCTTTAATTAGAATAAGATCCCTCAGAACGCAGAAGTGCTTCCCATATATCAGGTAGCTGGTCTATCCCACGGCCATAGAATTATTGTGCTTTTAAGGCCAAGAATCTTTGGAGGTGCATTTTGACCCGGTCCACATTATTAAATCGTCTTCCAACCAAGAAGTACTGCACCGAACTAAAGATGTGGTAGTCACTCGGCGCAAGGTCTGGGCTGTAAAGTGAATGAGTTTGACGCTTCCAGTCAAGGTCTTCTATTTTTTGAGGCGTCCGTATCGCTACGTTCCCTCCGTTTGGTGGTGTCAAGAAGGTATTATCTTCTGGGAGCTCATCAACAGCTGGTTCCAGCATTAATGCTGTAATCTACTCTTCTCAACCTGGCCGCGCGCAGGCTGAACTCCGCTGGAATCGGTTCAGACAGATTTTCAGGAGCGGAATTATTTATCAGCAAGATAACGCCAGATCACACGTCACGAATCGGAAGCTTCAAAAAATCGAAGACCTTAGCTGGGAGCGTCTAACTCACCCACCTTACAGCACAGGCTGTGCGCCAAATGACTAGCACCTTTATAGCTCGCTGCAGCACTTCCTGATTGGAGGACGATTTATTAATGTGGACCATGTCAAAATGCACCTCCAAGGATTCTTGGCTTCAAAAGCACAAGAATTCTACAGCTGTGGGATGGGCCAGGTAGCTGATAAATGAGAAGCAGTCCCGCGTTCCAATAGATGTTACTTTGTTTGAAAACTGTTATTTGTTATTTGTTTATGAACACTTTTGTTGAAGGCACTTGAGAGTCCACGAAATTAGTTGCCAACCTAATATATGGCCACTAGGAATGAGCGATGTCTTAAAATGTTTGGGTGAGCAAGATAAGTATGGGAAAGTAACGTCAACTGACGTTGGGGTACATATATACTGCAAGTAGCTAATGATGATTACGGTCAAGTAGTTCTCTCTGCCGCCGTGCTCCGTTTCGAGATTAGATGTAGCTGACCGCAACTGCTGTCGGAACTGTTCATAATTCCGCCACTGCACTTTTGTTTATATAAGATACCGTGATGTGATACTGGAGTTCTTCTCTGAGCAGGTAGCCGAGGTAATACAGCCATGGCGGAGAGTCGTTGGTTACACCGCCCTCAGAAAGTGGCAGGGCGAAGGGCGCGCCGAGGACAAGATGTCCGGGTCCCTGCCTTCAGGGAGGGGGACGTTCTGCCTGAAAGCGGCGCGGGCAAAGACGCGGGACAGTGCCTGCGGAGCCAATTAGCGTCGACTCGCGCAGTGACACCCGCCGCTTCGCGCTCAGCCAGACAGCCCTCGCCGCAGAGGCGATGCTGACCCAGTCAACCACGGGAGCCAGTAGGTCGACCAGATTTGGTGTGATTACAATCGATAGAGGGATAGGAGGCTCAGACGGCTTGCATTGGCAGTCCAGAATATGGGACTGATCTGAACCTACCGTCTTCTATATCAGAATTTCAAGCTCTATCGAATGAGCCAAGAAAGAATCTTGTCTCAATAACCCTTACAACATTTTTTCAGACGCTGTTTAACTTTCGTTAAATATCAGTTTTTATTTACATCAGAATTAACTACGAGGCATACTTCCAGGCTACTACTGATGTGAACTCTATCATCTCCTGTACTAGAATTTCGATTTCTATCAAATAAGCTAGAAATTATCCTGCCTAAAAAACCCTTAAGGCGGCTTCAGGCGTTGTTTACTTTCCTTAAATATCAGTTTTTATTTATATCAGAATTAATTGTGAGACATGCTTCCAGGCTGAAATTGCGCGAGGAATATAACTAGATAAACGAGAGACCTTCTAAGAGAATACCAGGTGCTCACCATTTTTGAAGACGACATTATGATCTTTCAGTGCGTAGAGCACGTTCCCAGTTTTAAATTGCACGATGAGTTCGATTTGACAGTCGGTAGACTTCCTAAGAACACCAAAGTACTCTAATTTTCTCATGAAGTTTCATGAGTTTTCTAACTCGTTAATTGGTGAAGGAGACATTGGCTATGCAGGTACATTACCTGTTAGACGCGAGGTCAAAACATCGCTAGAAGCCACAGACGACTGGACGACAATTTGAAGTATTGTGTGTGTGATGAAATTTATTCTCTCTGAACATTGGATTCGATGAAGCACCTATCCAGTCTTCGTCTCGAAATATGTGATGTGTGCATTATAAGGTTCCATAGAGACAATGCCAAAGAAGTGTCAAGTTGAAACTAACGCTTTAAACTTCTGTTAAAAGATCTCTCGCCTATCTAATTGGAATCCTCGTGCAATTTTAATAGCCTGGAAGCACGTCTCGAATTTAATCCTGATATATGTGAATAGAAATCGATATTTAGCGAAAATAAACAGCGCATTAAAAAATCGCTTTAAGGGTCATTGAGGCAGGGTTCTTTTCTGGATCATTCGATAGAGCTCGAAATTCTAATATAGAAGATGGTAGGGTTGAGATCAATTCCAATTTCTGTGCTGCCAAGGCAAGCCGTCTGAGCCTCTTGTCCCTCTATCGATTGTAATCACACCAAATCTGGTCGACCTATAGGCTCCCGTGGTTGGCTGGGTCATAATCGCCTCCGCGGAGAGGGCTGTCTGGCTGAGCGCGAAGCGGCGGGTGTCACTGCGCGAGTCGACGCTAATTGGCTCCGCAGGCACTGTCCCGCGTCTTTGCCCGCGCCGCTTTCAGGCAGAACGTCCCTCACCCCTGCCTTCACATGGAGGCATTGCATTTGAGGCGAAAATTTAAAGAATTGTGGCGAAAATTGAAAGAATCTAGAGAGAAGAGCGACGTTCTCCTTTCCTCAACTGTCTCCATAGCCGAACCGACTGGAAAATGACTTCACAGATCCCCGAGATGCGTTTACCAATCGTCTCTTATCAGCTGTTAGGTTTTTGGACGACATCACGCCAATTATCGACGGTCTTGCGCGCAGCAAACTTGTACAAATAGGGCGGGCGGGCAGGGCGGGAAGTGGGCGGCGAGCACCGTGGTGTACCGAACGACTGCCCCCCATAGAGCCATTAGTCCAAGCAGTGCTGCTGCCGCATTCATCGCCGGCTACCAATGCGGAGTTTTCTTCGTTCTTGGAAGTTGGTGAAATATTGTGGTTAAGGCTATTCATGGAGACATCTGTACATTTCTACCGATCGCTCAAAAATGATGGCGAAAAGCCCACCAATGAGAACATTTGTTGTGACCCCACTGAAACTCCAAATCCTGGTTGGGCTCTTGCAACGTTTGACCTGACATCATTAAGCTTGCCTGCGATGTCCGCACCTGAAATTTGACACGATTTTCGAGGATCCTTCACTTAACTCACACTACAAAACTGTTTATTCATCGAATTTTCTTTTTAGTGTGACCCTTATCGTGTAGGTGGGTCCGCAGTATGTGTACGAATTTCACGCTTATATCTTTGCTCATCGTTCATAAAACCTGTACATGTTGTTGGAATAGATTAAAATTTTCTGCACCAGTCACCTGTATCACCTGTATCACCTGTCGTCCCGTTGATCATCGACTTGCTCGAGCGGGCGCCAGCAGCGTCTCCATTCGTCCCTGTCGCGTGCCAGAGTGGTCCAATGGATCCTCCTCGCTCGAGGGACACGAAGAGCGTCATATCGGTCGTTCAGGGCTTTCACGAAGAAGTCCGATCAACGCGTTGGTGGGCGTCCTGGTGTTCTTTTGACATCCCGCGGAATCCAGTCTGTGACGGCTCTCGTCCAGCGGGTGTCTGCGAATCGCATTACGTGGCCGGCCCACCTAATTTTCGACGACTTGGCCCATGCGACAGCGTCTCTGATCTTCGAACGTCGGCGAAGCTCGGAACTCCGGAGGCCTTCTCTCACTTGCGTGAGTCGTGTCACTCCGAGCATCGTCCTCTCGATTCCACGCTGCGCGACGCTGATCGCGTGTTCATCCTGCTTTCGTATAGCCCAGGTCTCTGAGGCGTATGATAGGGCAGGAAGAACAGTGGAGTCGAATAGGTGGGCACGGAGTCGGACGTTCTTCGTTTTCTTCACGACTTCTTCGACGCTCTTGAAAGCTCCCCAAGCCGCTCGTTTCCTCCTGCTCAGCTCTGGTGCTAGGTCGTTGGCCATGTTGACATCGCGACCCAGATACACATAGCTGGAGCATTCGGAGATGTTCGTTCCGTTGAGCGAGAATGGGGCATCAGAAACCCATCCGTTCTTCATGAACATCGTCTTCGTAAGATTCAGCTGCAGTCCAACGCTTCCACATACACGATCGAAGTCGGCCAGCATTCGTTCCGCCTGACTGATGCTCGGTGTTATGAGCACGATGTCGTCAGCGAAGCGAAGATGGTGCAGTTGCCGGCCGTCGACCTTCACTCCCATGTCGTCCCATTCTAGTTCGCGCATGACGTTTTCGAGGGTGGCGCTGAAGAGCTTCGGGGATATGGTATCCCCTTGTCGAACCCCTCTCTTCACGTCAATGACGACGTCGTTGTAGAATGGTGAGATCCTGGTCGTGAATCCACTGTACAGCTCTCGAAGGACTCTGATGTACTGAGTAGGAACGCCCTGGGTGAGCAGGGCTTCCATGACCGCTTCAGTCTCGACGGAGTCGAATGCCTTCTTCAGGTCAATGAACGTAAGGCACAGCGGCAGCTTGTACTCTCGCGACACTTCGATGAGCTTCGTAATGGTGTGTATGTGGTCGATCGTGCTGAATCCTCTCCGAAATCCTGCTTGTTCGCATGGCTGTCCTTCGTCCAGCGTTCTACTAATCCTATTCAGGATGACTCGAGTGAAGAGCTTGTAGACTACGGACAACAGGCAGATCGGGCGATAGTTGCCAATGTCGTGCACGTCTCCCTTCTTGTATAGCAAGACGGTCTTGCTGGTCTTCCACTGAGATGGAACCTTGCATTCGGACAGGTAGCGTGTGAAGAGCCGCGCCAAGGTGTTGATGAGCGCTGGCGGGAGGTTCTTCAGGTGTTCAGCTCTGATCCTGTCAGGACCGGGTGCTGTACGTTTCTTCACCGACGAGATGGCGTGTCGGATCTCGGAAGGGAGAACAGAGGGGATGACGTATCCATCCTGCGGAAGATGGCGTAGGGGCAGGTGGACGTGGCTATCGAAGAGATCGGAGTAGAAGTCGTGGATGACTTTCTCCATGGTCCTTCTGGAAGAGGTGACGGTTCCGTCAGGACGTCGGAGAGCGGTCATCTTGGTCTTGAAGTTGGCGAAGTTCCGGCGGGCATTGCGGATGCTCAGCCCTGCCTCTGCTGCTTCAGCCAACACTTCCGCCCTTCTCTCCTTCAGATCTTCCTTTATCGCCGCTCTGCATAGCTTTGCAAGCTCGGACGTCAGTTGATAGTTGCCTGACGCTCGTGCTGCTCCACGCTGGCGTATCAGCTCGAGAGTTTCCGGAGACAGGCGTCTCTTGGTGGTCTTCAAGCTCTCGGCTCCCTTAGCACTATCGTGGAGATGGTGCACGAAGCGATCGTATTCCTCGTCGACGTTGTCCATGACGGCATCTTCCCAAAGGCCGACAAGAGAGGTGTAGAGATCCCAGTTGATGGTCGTTCTGGGACTCCTCTTCTTGAACTTCGCGGCCTTCTCTCTTCTTCTTCTTCTTCTTCTTCTTCTTCTTCAGCGTTTGTCCCGCTTCGCCGCGGGGTCCGCTCTTCTGGTGTCATGACGCCACCTTTCCCGGTCATGCGCTTCATCAGGGTGGACGCCAGTTACCTTCATATCCGTGTGTAACGTATCCGACCAACGCTGCTTCGGGCGTCCTCTAGGCCGCTTTCCTAACACTTGCAACTCAAGGCCTATCTTGCGGACGCTGTCTTCCTTTCCACGCAGAACGTGGCCGTACCACCGCAAGCGAGCTTCGCGCATCTTGTCCGCTATCGGCGCGACACCGAACTTCTGCCGAATAGCATCATTTCTGATGCGGTCCATGCGGGTGACTCCAGCCGTCCAGCGCAGCATCTTCGTCTCCATGATGCTGAGGCGCGTTTCAACTTCCTTAGTCGCAGGCCAACACTCAGCGCCGTATATTGCTACCGGCCGTACGACTGTTCTGTAGACCTTGGACTTCAGGTGCTCTGGTATCTTCCTGTCGCAGAGCACACCAGTCAGCGAACGCCACTTGGACCAAGCTGCACTCACGCGTGAGTTCACTTCAACCATCAGACCCCCGTCAGATGCTATTGCTGATCCCAGGTATTTAAACACCGAAGTGCGAGCAAGCTCAGTACTGTTAATCTTAATGGAGCCGGACTCGCTTACGTCAGTCGTTAGGTACTCGGTCTTCTTGACGTTCAATTTGAGTCCGAACATCGCCAGGCGGTCACACCAAGCTTGCACCTGCCGCTCGAGATCATCTTTATCTTCGCAAGCGAGCATCACGTCATCAGCATAGAGCAATTTCCATGGGACAGGCTTCTGAAGATCTCGCGTAATGGCATCCATGACGACAACAAAGAGGAGTGGAGAAAGCGCAGAACCTTGGTGCACCCCAACAGAGATGGGAAACTCCATTGAGGTTCCAGCTGCAGCTTGCACTCTACTCCTTGGGCAAGAGTAGAGTATCCGCACCCACTCTATAAGTTCCTCAGGTACGTTGTGTTGTCGCAAGGCGTGCCATATAACCTCACGCGGTACGCTGTCGAAGGCCTTCTCCAAGTCGAGAAAGGCGATATGCACCGGCTTCTGTTTCTCGCGATGCTTCTCCACCAGGAGGCGGGCGGCGTGTATAGCATCAATGGTTCCACAACCAGCTACGAAGCCGCACTGGTTTTCCGAGAGCTTGACGATCTCACGAATTCGTCTATCGAGGATTCGCTCGAAGATCTTCATGCTGTGCGAAAGCAAGCGAATCGGACGATAATTGGAGCAGTCTGCAGGACTGCCTTTCTTCTTCCAAATCGGGATCGTCGTACTGTTGCGCCAACACTCCGGTACTTTCTTCTCCTTTACTACCTGGTTGAAGAATTCAGCCAACCACTCAGCAGGATACCAGAGCTTCGACTTCCAAACATCGGCTGCCAGATCATCCGGTCCTGTCGCCTTGCATGGCTTCATCTTCTTTAGAGCCGCTTCTGTTTCCTCCACGGTGATCTTGTGAACGGGACCGTGAACAGGATCCACAGAAGGGATGGCCGGGTGAGGAAATTCCATAGTGGAAATTTCCTCAAAGTAATCACGCCATCGCTTCAGCGCCTTTTTGCGGTCTATCAGAAGATGGCCGCTCTCATCATTGATGCCAACAAACTTTTCAATATCCTCGGTTTGGCGATGGCGGGTCTTAGCAAGTCGATACAAATACCGCTCACCATCGCGCGACGCGAGCTTTTCGTTGACATCACTATAATGACTGGCTTTCGCAACAGCCACGGCTTTCTTTGCAGCCTTCTTCGCCTTCTGATACTTCTGCCAGTTGTCGGCTGTTTTATCGCTGAGAAACACATGATAAAGCGACTTCTTCTCTCGAACCTTCGCTTTCACATCGTCTGTCCACAACCATGTCTGCTTGTCGACCTTGCGTCGCCCAGGCTTCGTTATGCCGAGTTCCAACCTTGCAGCTTGGCGTATCGCGTCGGTTGCTTTCTTCCAAGTTTCGTCGACAGTCGTGACTGTCGGCAACCGTACGCGGGAAATCACAGCTGCTTCCTTCTCTTTCATTCGCCACCACTTGATTCTTGCAGCACCGCATCGCTCAACCTGCTGCACCCTCGGAGGGGTGATCTTAAAGGTGCACACCAGCGGTCGATGCTGTGGGGCGACCGTCTCATACGGCACGATCTTCGCGTCTGTGACAATGCTTCGGTCGCGATCCTTCACAAGGACAAAGTCAATCTGTGACTTGGAGCTCCCACTATAGTATGAGATGAGGTGGGAGTCGCGTTTTCGGAAAACGGTGTTCACAATGGTGAGGCTATGCGATTCCGCATACTGAAGAATACGCTCACCATCGGCGTTACGAGACCCGTATCCGAAACCACCATGACAGCTGTACCCGTCCTTCGCAGCACCTACGTGCCCATTAAGGTCACCAGCGACTATGATGACATCTTTCGACGGTACCTCTGCTGTCTTCTCATCAAGCAGGCTCCAAAACTCTTCCTTGGCTTGATCGGAGCAGCCACTCTGCGGAGCATACGCAGAGAAGAAGTGATAGAGTCGCTCCTTCGCGGCGACAACGATCTTCATCAACCGATCGTCATAGCGTTCAACGCTTACAATCGAGTCACGAAATCGTTCGGAGACGATTATTCCGACACCACTGGTGGTCCTGGGACTTCCACATAGAACGGCCTTGAAGCCACGTCCTATGTCCCTTGACTTGCTGCAGGACCACCTCGTCTCCTGCACCGCACAGAAATCAACTCTTCTACGCTCCAGTGCTTCAACCAACTCGCACGAGCGGCCCGTCAACGTACCCACATTCAGCGTTGCCACGCGGGTCCTGCTTACGTTACGGGACTTTCGGACTAGCTCAGTTGCCCCCCGATGCCGTCCTCGCATCAGGGACCCTCGCATACTTTCCACACTCGCCGGGCTCTGCGAGTGCGCGTCGGCTCCCGCGGACGCCGTAGCACAATCTCGAAACACTTGAGCTGTCATACACCATGTGATGTGACATGGGTCTTCGTAGGCCGGCCTGTCACAAGGGCCTGTCGCCTGCATTCGAGTGTCCGTGCTTAGCTTAGCTCACAAAGCGAGCAGTTTCCAGTGGCACCACGTGAACGGACATCGCCACCTCGCGGCCTTCTCTCCTTGACGCGAAAAGCGGAACCTCGCGCGAAGGAGGCGGTGGTCCGATCACGTGTAGAACTTGCGGACAACGGAGACATCGGTCAGGCAATACTTGCGATTGAAGATGATGTGGTCGATCTCGTTGTGGAACTGGCACCGTGGGTTCCGATGTGAAGTTCTTCCGGCGACCTTCGTGGCCCGATCTTGGCGTTGAAGTCGCCGACGATCACCTTGTAGAAGGTGTGATCTTCCTTATAGAACTTCTCCAGCTCCACGTAGAAGGCCTCGACGTCTTCGTCGTCGTAGTCGGATGTTGGGGCATACGCGACGAACACAGTCAAGGCTGGCACGGAGCCACATCGCTTCAGTCGCAGACGTCCGATTCGGCTTGTCAGAGACTCGTACGAATCGATGTTAATGGCCAAGTGCGTGTTGACGAGGACACCAACGCCGCCTACTCCCCTGCTGTCGCCTACGGTCACCTTGAAGAAGGTGTGATCTTCCTTGTAGAACTCCTCCAGCCCCACGTAGAAGGCTTCAACCTCTCCGTCATCGTAGTCGAGTGTTGGGGCATACACGACGAACACGGTCAAAGCTGGCACGGAGCCACATCGCTTCAGTCGCAGACGTCCGATTCGGGTTGTCAAAGACTCGTACGAATCGATGTTTATGGCCAAGTGCGTGTTGACGAGGACAGCAACACCGCCTACTCCCCTGCTGTCGCATGTTCCGAGGAACAGTTCTTCTCCGGAGTCGTAGGCGGCGTGTAGGGGGTGGTGTCTTCTCGTCTCGGTCAGTCCGATGACGTCGTACTTGATCTTCTTGGGTTGCATCATCAGGTCCTCGACGGATGCATCCGACGCAAGCGTGCGGGCGTTGTAAGTACAGATCGTCATCCTAGTCTTTCTCAGTTTGCGCAGCCTGGTAAGGCCCTGAGATTTTAGCAGCCTCTCCGTACTCGTCCTTCCCATCGTCCTTCCCATGCACCAGTCAGGTTTGATTATTAGCTCCAAACAAGGTGCGGCTATGTCACTGATAAACCGGCAAATATTTGAACACCATCTTGCTGACCAATCGGTCTATCACAGTTCACAAAAAACTTTGTAAAGGCTTGCATTTAATAGTGTGTCTCAGTTACTCAACATTGTTCGAATAGCTGAGCTTTCTGTCAGCGCTGGTAGAACAACAGTGAATTTATAGTATACATTGGGGTGGTACTCCTAAGCACTGGGAGCTCATTGCAATGGGGCATTGGTGAACCATTTGCCCTTGGCGAACTGAGTTCATGGTCCAAAGTTTCGAGATACTTTCAGGCCTTGAAAAAAGGCGATTTTGTATCTAAACGTTAGGCCGCAATAAACGTTGTTCCACCATAACAAATCTGCATTTCAGACTCCCTTTGTTAAATTGTAGCACGGCTTTCGCTCTTTTATGGTGCATGTAGTTATTTATTTTCATTCATTTATCACGGAACGACTGGTCCTCTTATTCAAGAAACAAGGCGTGCTTCGTTTCTCAAAGCCATCCTCTAGAAGAATACTATTTCCGATCCGAAACCCTCCAATTTTTGGGAAAGGGTGTTTGTGCTATCATGAATCGATATATATGCATAGAATTCTATCAAAAGTTTTTTCTAATGTAAAAGCTCGGTGTAAAGATTTTATCCTTCAATTCGTAACATCTTCTTGCACCATGTACTGCAAATAGTGCCAAGACTTTTGAAGAGCTTTTCCGATTTACAATTTTTTACAGGTAAAATTCTATGAGAATTTTCAGAGTTTTGCCATTGTATGCATGTAACTTGGGACAATTACATTTATAGCTATAGCACAAAAAAATGAAATTATGTTTTTTACACTTTAACCCTTAGAAATTCTAATCAGTCTTGAAGAAGCTTCCAAAATTTTTATATTTTTTTTTTGTGCTATAGCTTTTCGCGCCAAGTAGCAGAATTAATCTTCGTTTCAAGGTATATATAAATAAAGAAGTTTTTTAAGCCATTACGTCCTAGGGAAAGCCACACATACTGTAGGCTTTTTCGTGCTCCTTCAAAAAACTTATACGGATGCGGCTGTAATTTTTCTTGCCGACCTTTTCCAGGGCTCCGTAAAATCATGAACCGACGCGGCTATCGAGTCATCATGCTTTACGAATTTAAATCGGGACATTTTGCCGCAGAGGCATCCCGTAACCGTAGCGCATTTGGGACAGACTGTCCTTGCGAACGAGCCGTGAGATCTGCTTCGAAAAATTCGCTTTTGACGATTTTGATCTCGAAGAAAAGCCGGGTAGCAGGGCGCAAGTCATCGCTTGACGATGAAGTTTTGAGAAGAGCCGTCGAAGCAAATCCGGAGGCGAATACAGGTACGTTAGCAGAGGACCTTGACGTACATCATAGTGCGGTAGCAAGACACTGGGCGGGAATCGGCAAGGGGAAGAAGATGTCGAAGTGGGTGACTCATGAGCTGAGCGATGAGCAGCGTCCAGCACTGGCTACAACCTGCTAGTTCGCTATAAAAATGAGCCTTTTTTAAACCCTATTATAATTGTAAAATTGTAATTGAACAATGAGCCCTTTACGATAACAGGGATTTGTCTAGGTAGAAAAGGATGTTACTCCAAACATCCTTTCCTAAACCCGGCCTTCCCCCTAAAAAAAGTTATGCTTACTTGTGGTGCGGTTGTAAAGGTGTAATCCACTACAGCTTTTTCAACTTGGTCAGGCAGTCGAGCTTTATTGCTGTGATTAAGACCAAATGTATGAGAAGTTGCAAAAATTGTGGCCGCCAGTGGTGAATAGAGGAGGGCTGCTCCTCTTGCCGGACAATGCAAGGCTACACACCTTACAAATCACTCGCGAAAATTGACTCACCTAGGTATCAAAGTTTTCCCTCACCCACCATATTCTCCCGACCTTTCCCCAATGACTAACGCTCTTTCCGAACTCGCGATTCTCATTTGCCTCAGAAACAATTCACTAAAGTGGCTGATGTTGGATGTGCCCTCCTTGATTTCGTTAATTTCTGTGATCTCAGTTTTTTTGTGAAGGATTAGATTCACTACCTGCCCGTTGGCAAAGATGTGTGGATCTTGGTGATTTTCGCTTAAATTAATAAAGTTCAGATTAAGCTAAGTTACAGCAGTTTGAAGTAACGACCTATTTCGGCGACTAATTTTGCGACAGCCTAACAGTTTTGAAAATTTAATTTTCTTCAAAACCTATGAGTTGCATATATGTCACAGAAGCACCTTGAGACATTTCAATTTTTAGGAAAAAATTTTCAAGGTTGACAGATCACATCGTAGATTTTAAACAGCTTTAACATACTTGTAAGGAAAATAGGCTGAGAATTAAGAGCATTTTTTTCGATGAAGTACTTCCTCAGCGCAATTTTGTAGAAGATGGTGGAATCACCAGTCACTAGAAACAAACTTTCGTTTCCCTACGGTTATATTTTCTTAGATTTAACACATAAGCTTAGTCTGGAATTATCAATGAACGTCCGAGAAAGATTTTAGAGTTTTGTTCGTCAGTTCCTCTTCTCTCATCACACTCACGTCACTAACGTCCTCGTCTCGAGCTCCGTCTTCCTAATCGTATTCGGTAATAAGCGAAAAGCACTGGGCTTTGAGCGCATCTCCTGTATTATGTAAAACATTTCCCATCTTTTACTTCAAGCGTGTGCATAACTATGAGTTACGACTTTAGCATCTACATTAAACATTTGAGGTTGTTTAAGCGGTACCGGTATACGCCATTTGTCTCGCATGGCTTGGATTTTCGCATTCATGATCATCGATCAACAGGTATCCTCCAGGAAAATTCCCTAATTTGAACATGAGTCACACTATCAAGAGCTCAACTATGCATCTATAGTTTATGTACGGGGTATTTCACGAGGCTCGAGTGTTCTATCCCCTCGTCCCCCTGGCCCGCTTACCCCCAACCCCCTGGGCTTGCTCGAGAGTCTAGTGGCTGCCTTACGAGATAGTGGAGACGCAGACATTTGCCACGCCTCTGTTTAAAGGGCGGGGGATAGAACGCCACTCCGCCGTATTTCACTACTCTTATTTTTTAAACGCATTTTGGAGGAGGGTAGAAAGGTGGCTTCAGGCAGTGGAAAGACGCTAACAAAGCGATGGAAAGGTAAATGTCCGACAACTAAATGAAGGAGGCGGGTATAACCCGAACGCGAACGCAAAACCGAACTATCAAATGCTAGTTGAAGCTAGTAAACTATTGTAGACCCTAATCGCAATGCCTATGAGTATTTCCTGACTTTCAAAAATTCAATAGCGTTAATTGAGTAATTAGAGGAGGCGTTGGCTCTCGCTTCCACTCCGAATTGATTCAAGGTTCTAGATTTGCGTAAGCCGAGCAAGCCTTCTACCCTTCTGGAGCCGACGAATAGGCACCAATCTCGTTTTGTGAGAGCAAGACATTGACCATCAAATCGTTCTATCATGAATGTCATCGTTAATTTCAAATGAACTATTTCACATAATAAAAGAGCGCCGACACCCACTCCAAAATTTGGGCTTGTGCCTAGTAAACGTTTGGTCCACCAAAATTGAAGGCTATCGGAAAAAGTTATATGGGTTTTCAAACAGTACGAAATATTGCTTTCTCCTCTTGTGCTTTTATGTTTGAAAGCTCTTCTCACTCTGCAATCCACTGCTCCGAGGAGAACCAGCTCTTTTCGACGGCACAAAAAGGATGATGTTGTAAGGATGCTAATTGTAAGAAATATCAAAATAGGATAACCTTGAATATTAGGATAAACGATGTTACTTACTCACGTCGTTAATATGTTTAATGCTATGACATCCGTTTCGCTTGGAAGGCCGGTCGATAGGCAAGTCAGAATTTTTCAAACATTTATTTTATTTAACATTGGCAGACCTAACGCCGATATTGCTGATCAGAAACGGTAGTGTGCTTGGTTAGTCCCAAAGTGGCAAAAAGGTCAGAATTCAATGAGATGCATCCGAGCAACACCTTCCACCTCAGTGAAAATACACAGCCTCATGTGGATATACGTCACATTAGGCGATGAATTTTCTTTTTGGAAAGTTGGACCCGTTGCTATTTTTGCTTCCGATTTCCGATTTAGGACGGTTTTGTCATTATTGCGCCATATGAGAAATCCTTACCATAAAATTCAGATAATTTATTCCGAGCCGGCTCCGCATTTTTACAGTTTTGGAGGTAAGGCAATGAAATATGCCGATAAGGCTCTCCCTGATTGACCACTTCAAATTCATTTTTTGCCAAGTCGTTTTTACTAATTATGGTCAATTTTTGACAGAAGACGGTCTAAAGTTTAACCTTGGAAATATAAAAGGTTAAAGGATGGCGTTACTCAATCTCTTTGAGATGCGCCATGCATTCTACTTCTGATGACGTCATAGATGTAATTTGATGCTTATTTGGCCTATACTGAATGACTTGCGGTGGCGATGAACAAGACAGCGCTTTATCTTTCCTACACAAACCTGGTCACTGACATCGGTGGGATGGAGACCTTGGTGGCTCTAGGCGGGAAATCCGATTCAAGACCTGGTATGGGGTGCACGCTACAGCAGGCACCTCTTCCGACTGCGCTCCATGTCCCCATGAGAAGTGATAATGCAGTGTTCTAATAGGGGGTCTGGTTAGTCGAGTTTTTTTTTTACAAGATTTGATCAAATTTGACTGGCTCAAGCAGTAGGAATTCCTACATGAAACGCTAGCCGTAGTTTTGTTGGAGACAGTGCATCGATGAGAACAGCACCGTTATCTGGTATCTCTCTCAAGAAAAAAATTGTATCTGACTCACAAGTTGGCGCTGCTTGTGCATTTCCGCGATGTATTAGTCCAGCGACCTTAAGCAATACTCACTTATGTCTCGACAGAAAATTGCTGACAGGCGTGGGAAGAATTTTGCTCACCAGAAAGAGAATGATTATCTTCATGGCTCTGTTGAAGATGGGCTACAGTTGAGCTGCGAGGCGGCCTTTTATTGGGTCTGCTTCTGTTGACTACTTATCGTAGAACAGAAGAAAAGCACTTTCACCGTTTTTCGAATTCGTTGATAGCATTATCTGTGCAAATCAAAAACGAACTCGCACATCAGCCACACCATCTAGGAGTCGCTCATAACTGTGCCATTCTAAAAGCTTTCGTTCGTCGTTATACAGGGTGTCTCAGGAAAATGTATCCACTGTTCGAAAGGTGATAGCTTTGCTTGCAGTAAGGGTAGTAAAGAAGTTAAAAGCTCATATTAAGCCTGAGAAAATCGAAGTTTTCTGACATATAAGCGGAATGGAACGCGCCATGCGCTCGTCTAAAATTTTGCATTTTACACAAGATTTATTGTATTTCGCTTGAATACTTGCCATAATTTTTTAAAAAGTGGCCGTTTTGATTGGTTTGTGTTTCTTTTAGGGTTTAAAACTTAAAAACACATTACGGCTTGCGGAAAGTGCAGGGTGTCCTAAAAAAACGAGGGTAATATTTGAAACGTTTTAACACTGCTGCTAGTGGAGCATTTGAAGACGTTTGAGACCCAGTTGAAGGCGCAGGGTGATGAGAGTATTGTGACGTGCAAACAGTCAAGATTGCTCCATGCCCGCCTGAAACCTCGCATTTTAGACTCGATTGATTGCGCATGGGTTGAATGCCTGTCACAATCTTGTTACCATTTCGCCAGATTAACCTGTGCTGTGCTTTTTTAACGTTTAGAACTTGACAATCCTTTGAAGACACGTGACATGCAAGTCTATTGATCGCACGATTTAAATTTGAGCATGAGCCCCATTTTACATGACGCTGTGGACTGATGAAGAAACATTCAAGCTGAATGGAGAGGTTGATCGTCATAATAGCAGCTACTGGACGACGCATAACGTTAAAAGAAGCAATGCACAGGTTAAAGTGGCTAAGTAGTAACAAGATTGTGACAGGCATTCAGCCCATGCACAATCAATCGAGTCTGAAAATGCACCTTTTCAAACGAGAGCATGGTGCAATCTTGACTGTTTGCAATAATAATAATCTCGTTACTCTGTGATTTCGTATGAGCTTCAAACATCTTCAAATGCTTCACTAGCAGCAATGTTAGTACGTTTCAAACAGTGCCTGCATTTTTTGAGATACCCTGCATTTTCCGCAAACCATAGTGTGTTTTAAGTTTTAAAACTTAAAAGAAACGCAATTCAATCGACACCGCCACTTTGTAAAGAAATTATAGCAAGTATTCAAGCGAAATACAATAAATCTAGTGTAAAATGCAAAATTTCAGGCGAGCGCATGGCGCGTTCCATTCCGCTTATATGTCAGAAAATTTCGATTTTCTCAGGCTTTAATATGAGCTTATAACTTCTTTACTACCCTTACTGTAAGCAAAGTTATCACCTTTCGAACAGTGTATAAATTTTTTTTGAAACACTCTGTATAAGCCTGTGACAGAAAAAGCGTCATCTAGGTCTGTCATAAGGACCGAATGAATTCTGCAGCTCAACACAGCGTTGTGCACCAGCAAATCCTCGGGGTTGTGCTCTTCTTCAGGACACAACCAGTCTCGTCTCCACAGCACATTGACCTGCCAATATGTTACCCAGGTTTGCTAACACAACTCACATAGTACTAAGCGGCTGTTATGTCGATTTCAACAAAGACATACAATTTCCATGATATCGAGCAACGCTTGTCGAGAAGAACAGCACACTAGAATATTTAATGTAAAAGTTAAGCTGCAAGAGCATGTCAGGACTATTCTGCTCCTTCTGCTCCTGTGTCATATATTTTCCTCAGCCCACTCACATTACTAAATCAGTCGCATCTCAACTCCCCCTTTCTAAGCGTCTTCAGTGTTGCAAGGAACGTCATGGCCGAGGGGTCCGCGTTCTGACCTTGAGCACATTGTTTACAGGGTGGCCCATAAGTCCTGCAACAAAACTAGGAGAGCTTATTGGTTGTCTTTTTCCAATTGCAAAAAAACCGCACACCAACAGTTATGTAGGATATACTTAGTGCTATACTTCTGGAAATTATCATGGTTGTAGCTGCTTTTGTTACAAAGTAATGCGCTCTCAGGTGAAACTAGCGAAAATTCTTCTCTGGCCCGTGGTGCGGCGCTTCCGTTCCGATGTGACTAAATTTCGGAAGATTGGTTGTTGAACATGCAATATGATGGTATTGTGTAGGGCAGTGCAGAGGCTTCTCAAGAGTGAACATTAGATGGACGGATCTGAACTACAGTAGAAGAACGCTATTAATTTTCTGATCATACAGGATGCAGCAACCAGCTGGAACAAATTCAATATTCAGCCGTGTGCGTAATCTATTACTAAGCAATATGTTGTTTCTAGAAAACTACAAGGAAAGCTCTACAAGTCCGCAAGTGAGATGAAGACTCAGCTATGAGGAGAAGAGAGTAGAAGGAAAAATTTGTAAGCGCAGTTGGAGGGCGTCGTTCGAAATGGGTATTCAGCCTCTGCCTCATTCGATGAAAAATTTCTCAAAGTTGAACGATCTCAGAACGGTCAAAATAATGGTGCGTTTAATGCTACCTTTGCGGGAACCTGATGATATAAAAACAACGGCCACGCATGGCAGGTTTTTGTCATACACGATTTTCCAAAATTTCTCCCCACACTCCATAGGTTTCTGTGTAAAAATAGTGAAAATCAATAAAAATGTTCGTTTGATAGGAACAAAAACCTAACACCATATATTAGAGACTCAATCGCGTTGTTTAAAGGCAAAATGCACATTCTGGTACAGCGATTCCTGTAACAGCAAAACAAAAGGACGTGGTAGCGGTTCTCAGTCCATCTGCAAAATATTGCACCTGCGAAAGACTAGCTGTGAAATTTCTGAATCTTTAGCCTTTCGATCTTTGTTTATTAACCGTCTTTAAAAAAATGTCCTGCTCTATATAGCGTGGTAAAACTATTGTTCAATATCTTCTTTGGAACGAATAAGAAGTAAAACTCCGTAAGAGGGGCTGCGACGTGAGCTGCAAAGCAACCCACACGATCTGAAGGCTCTTATCAATTCAGGAGTGGTCCCTTATGAATAATACCGCTCCACCACAATCTACAAACCATGGGCAAACATGGTTTAAAAGAGTACCAAATTTGTTGCATTCTTAGCCTTTTTATACGCCTATGTTTTTGTTGCAGGACTTATGGGCCACCCCGTATATAATGCAAAAAGTGTTGCTATTACGAGTTATGACTTTACGATTTACGGCCAATTTGGGCATTTACGAAATTCCACTTCGGTTTTTGGTCGTATAGCATAATCGTTTCCCAGAGTTTTCTTCTTCTTGATCGCGAGCTCTTACACTCCTTGTCCCACTTCTGGCTCATAAAGTTTCCAAGATTTATAATCGAATCTCACTCCATTAATTTTTTTCTGAGCAAAAATTCCCTGTGTTTTTCCTCTGTGTAAGCACATTGATTACCATCCATCTGTTCGACAGAAAGCTAAAATTTCTATCGCGAAAGGGGTACGGCAGTTAGGCACAATTTCTTCTAAGCAGTTCACAAAGGCACTCAGGATGCCATGAAGAACTTGAACTGGGACGATAAAGGCTACCTTATGAACGGTGAACGGATCAGCAACCTTCGTTTCGCCGACGATATTGTTCTCATCCCTACCAGCACGGCAGAAGTCGAGGAAATGTGGAGCGAGCTCAATGCAAGAAGATTGGATTGAACATGAACATGTCCAAAACGCAATTTACGATTAACCAGTGGTGTGACACGGGACTCGTAAGGTTAAATGGTGCCGCTCTACAACAGGTCCACTCCTACGTCTATCTAGGAAGAGAGCTGAACATGGGTAACGACCAGAGATGTGCGGAAATTTTTCGGGAAAAACGGAAGACGAAATGCCGAACGGAAACGCTCAAAAATGGCCGGGAACCGGAATACGAAACGCGGAAACGGAAATGATATATATTTTTTCAAAAGTGCATCTTAAATTACGTCAGAGGTGGCTTCTATTGCATTTTCTCTTGCTCAGATCTTTGCGAGCGGCAGAATCTTCTACGATCAATGCTCATCGTCATCATAACACATCATAACATAGCAAGGCATGGATTCATAAAATTGTTATAATAACCTTTTAGCTATGGCTAGAGCAATAAACGAAAACAAATTCATGGTCCTGTCTTATTATTTTTCACTATTTCAGCATGCAATCTCTCCGCTGTTAGCATATCTAGTTTCCGGGTTTTCTCTGACTTTTTGTTGCTGTAATTTTTTTAAACTTTGGGTAGACTTAACCGACTTAACCACTCTAGGCTGCTTACAGAACAGCTTTTAAAAACTCACTCGGGTGAAGTCTAAAACTGGAGCAGCCACCTAGATCATCTTCGTACCAGAAAAGACATTCCTCTTAACATTTTTAGAAGCCTGTGGCATCATGGACAACGTGATGACTGCACAGATATCTGCATACTAAAGATTAGTATTAGGAGTTATATTCTAATCACCAAAACTATAGTAGCACTCAGAATACATTCTGGGATCTAAGATGATAACTGGATGACTGATCAGTCATAATAAGTTCACACTTCCTTAGGAATATTCAGTGTGCGCCAGCCTAGAAGTTCCCTGGTATGAAGGTGAAACAGCTGGACAGTTCCTAGATGGTTCCCAAAGTAATAGATTTGTTTCGGAATTTAATATATCACCCTAGTCAATCAAAATAATAGCTCGTGGTAGATATTCGTGATGCTGCATTAAAAATGTGATGTATAACTCTATATGGACCTAATAAAATTGAAGATTGATATATGTACACCTTCGATCAGTAGCATTGATGTCATCTTGAGCAGAAAAGCGCATGGCTCAACCTTCACCGAACCCTTTTCTTTATGATACTGCGCTATAAGCTTGGAAAGTTTTTGTAACTGAAAAAGAAAAAGAAAATTTAGATTATTCGAATATTTATTTAATCGACTAAGCTGAAACATAGGCTCATTTGATTATTCGCTTATTCGATAAACTTCTTGGAAAGCACAGGTATGCATGCACAATTTCGTTGAGAAACAAATTTTTGTCACGCAAAATGTTTTATTGCCCATAGAATGTAGAAAAGAATCTCTTCGCCACACTCATTAGAGGAACCTTTCTGTCATGGTCCTCTTCAATATGAGCTGGCTGGAATTGGTTCTAAATACTTCTGATCCTCAATAGATGAGGATAGTTTAGATAGCGTGTATGAAGACTGTATGTGTTGAGCACTGAGACCTCCTAGTCGACTGGTATAAGTGGTAGCAAGCATAATTTATTCTATTTCAACCTAAATAGGTAAGGGCGATAGCCTTAAAGGTGAAGTACATCCGTGTTCATGGTGTATCCGAAATCTCCTTAGGAACTTCCGAAATTGTAAGTGGTCGTTAGCACGTTGACGACGAGAGCGATTCTCGGGTGTCTGGTGCGTGAGACGAAGCATGCCGCACAAATGTGACACGACATATCGTGACCCAAACTTCGTCTGAGGATAAATTTGACATGCCAATCACGATGCCAATGTTCGTGTCAACAGTTATGGCCGGTAATCCCCTCCCCCACGTTGTTAACTAGGGTGGTCACATCAGGATCACACACTTTGCCGAACTTCGTCCGAACTTTGAGAGGTTGTTTCAGATGCTGATCACGGATCTCACATTCACTTTTCCAAATTCGATCAACTACGCTACTATGCGATAAATAGTCTTAGGTAGGGTGGTAAAGGAGACGAGAGGAATGTGTCCGATGTGGGCAGAACTTCGTCTAGGAGGTTATTTTGGTGCTCATGACGAATCAAACGTCCGTTTTTGAAATTTCAGCCAACTAGCGAGGATATGTTGTGATAGGGAAGGGTGACACTCACCAGCGTATACCTGCCGTCACATACCCTGGCGGCGGCCATTCTGCCTTGTGGAAGGACCCAGCCATAGATTGAATTTTGGGGTTCCTTGTAGATTCGTTACCCACCAGGCATGTAAAAAATGTGTGGTTGTAGAACAAGGAAAGATTGAGCAATTGAACAGTGATTTAACAATGATGTCGATATCAGGTAAGATTTGTTTATAGCTTTTTGAATAGCTCGTACGGCAGTTTGGGTAAAGTCGGTGATCCTGACACTACTACTGATTAAAAGGGAAGCTGGCCGTAAGCGTCCAAAGGGAAATCGGCATCGTGTTCAGCATCCTGAATAACCTCTCTGGGCGAAGCTTGGATGGATCGGATATCATTCTCGTTGAAATAATATACCGCCACGCCCTGCACCATTGTCATAGTCCCACGAGACAGACTGGCTGTCGCGCACCGTTGAGCAACATTGTCGACAACGTGTTAGAAGTGCTGACCATAATCCCTTATTTCCCAGCACAGCATCAACGACCACCCACTGTGAAAGGAACTCGCTCGCGATAAGGGGTTGCAAGAAGCGGTATGAAAAATGCAATCAAAGGACAAGTGGCTCATGATTGTCCTTATCAGCACTGTCATACGGTCGTTCTGAAAACAAAAATAGTCTTCAGTGAGGCGGTTTTTTGATATTCACTCCTGCGGCTTTGTCACTTGACAGAAAGCACTTCAGTAGGCATACGTGTCGTTATCTACACGTCCAGAGAACAGTTTCAGGCCCTAAATTCGAAATTGCTGACGGAGTCAGCGAGTAAGATACCGTAGGACTTCGTGTCTCTCTGAGCCAAAACCAAACCAACTTTAAGGAAGCCACAGCAAAGTGCTCGACACCGCTCTCCTTAGATTTTAAAGGTATAGGCTCTCCTCTTGTATTTCTTTGAATCGGCTTTGGATATCTGACGAGACACCTATATCCGAACACCGACTTTTTTCTACCCAAACAATCTGGGTTTTAACACAAAATGGTAGCACCATCTGCAGTCGTTCTCTTTCAAAATTCTCGAAATTTTCGCTTCCACCACTTTTGATCCTCTAGTGTTGTTGGACTGTAAGATAAGTTTCGCGTCCATATTTTACCTTTACTAGTGTTTGTTTTCATTTTTCTGCCGTGTTCATTCTTTTTGTTTTTTGTCCCATGTGTATTTTACTGTTCCTGCTACATTTTTCACCTTCTACCTCCCTTTTCAGACCGCATAATTCCCTGAAGCAGTCGAGAAGGTTTCTGAAGAAAGTGAGTGTTTATCTGTATTTTACTGTTCAGTAGTGCTAGTTTCCAATTTGTGTTGCCTTCCTACAGCATTTTCTATTATTTTTCTATATATTTCTATATTTTTACATAAAATTTTATCTTTCCTCTGTTTGTCAAGAGGACGTCATCAGACCGTTGTGTGTTCTTGACATCTGCAACCAACATTGATTGACGTTTCAACTCATTCGCTATAGGTTTTAAAATGTCGTGCTCAACCCTCGTTCCCCCTCATGGCCTTTTTCGATAATGTATTCATCAATTATCGACGCTCGTGGTCAGTGCTAAATGCATTGTCGAAGCCCATGCGAAGGCCCCAAATTGTGTGAAAATTACCTAATTTTTGAAAAAAATTTGGAGCGCAACAAAGCAGCAATCATACAGTGCATTAAAAGACTGGGTCGCGCCATACTCTCGAAAAGCAAGTCGCAATGTTTATTTGATTGATAGTTTAAATACTCCTTTCATGCAGCATCAAAGTGAGAAAATGTGTGTTTTTCATGATTGTTTATGTTGCACCGGTTGCACGTGTGAAACTCCATGTAAACAAAAGTTTTGCTATCCATCGAATAAAAATCGCGACGTTTCGGGCGAGGGCATTGCGGAATCTCTTCTTTTGAAATTGGAACATATTTCTGTTCCTTAAAACAAGCTTTTAACGATTTTTTTTTTCTGAAAAATGAGTGAAATGTGAAAAGGGTCCGCCTTGATTTGAAAAGGGTTCAATTCGAGGCGAAAGTGGTATAAATATTAGGTTGAGTCATAAATTTTGCAACATTTCTGTTTTTTTCTGGAATTCAAAGTAAACCCACTGAAGTATTATAATTTGTTTGAAAGCATGTTTCTTAGCGATCATTTCGAGTTTTGAGTCGTTAAGTTTCCTTGCGTTCTTGAAAAGTTTTATTCACTAGAACAATGACCACTCAAAGTGAAAAAGTGTGTTTTCATATTCAATTAGTTCAAGCTCGGCAGTAACCCAGTGACGGGAATCAACCACATTCAAGAAGTCACCAGCAGGTTCACTCCTAACCGAAAAAATTATTGGAAATGGTACAAGAAGTTGCTTTTCGCCCAGAAGGGCAAGTCGAATTCTCCTTAAACCCCACTAGGACTGACCGCTGATCTCCACTACTCCCAACGAACCACCGCTCGTCAGCTGCAGAAGACTGAAAGGTCGCCAAAATCGCTTTCATCAGTGCCTCTGCGGTGACGGAAACCCACATAAATCGCCGTGCTTCCGACTTCCGAGAGCTTCTGCACCGGTTCAAGCGACGAACCCGGATCGAATCTTTACCAGCGGTGAAAAGCGGATGCTTTATCACAATTCTAAAAAAGCAATAGCTGGAACGCAACGATCTGGGTGTTCTGATGTCAAAACCGGAGCTCCACAGAAAGAAGGTCCTGCTGCGCGATTGGAGGACGTGTAGTGGTCCCGTTCACCGGGAGCTACTCTACATACGTGGTAAAACCATCCTCGACGCTCGTTTCCGCCAACAACTCGACTAGTTCCAGCAAAAATTAGTGGAGAAACAAGTCGATACGAGCCAATGTTTCATCCACCAGGGCAACAGCCGATCGCTTACGGCACTTCAGACACTGGAGAAAACCTAGGAATTGGGGTGGACCAAAATCAAGCATACACCACGGACACTGCGCCATCTGACTGCCATCTGCTTTTGTCGATGGATCACTTCCTCCATGGTAGGCGCTTCGCCGAAGTCGATGAGGTCACGGAGGTGGTGCACGACTTCTTCAGGTCGAAACCGACCAAATTCTACAGAGATGTAATCCACTCATGAAAGCGGAAGAAACTCCTTGAGAATAACAAAAATTACTTCGGCTAAGTCAATCATTTTTCTTCAGAGGTATAATCTTAATTTTGCTTTCGTTGCAAAATTTATGACTCAACCTAATATTATTGTATTTGCTAATATTTCATCTACAACTCAATGTACATGCTTTATCTGGGTGGGTAACTGTAGAATTTATCAGCGGCACATTTTGCTTAAAACATTTTGAACCAATGTTGTTTCTTACAGCTGAAGAGCCGAGTATGCAAAAAGTTTGTTGTTTGTGCAAATCCACCGCTTGTTTTTGTGAATTTCTTGACTTATGATCGCAGCTAGAAATCGCCTGATGTCGCGTAATGTCCCAGAACAATAAAGGTCACCTATCGGCAGTAAAGAAGCGAAAGTTCTAGAGAAGAAGTGTTTTTAAGCACTGCTAATCAAGTTATGGCTGCCGTGTCATTGAAACCGTAACCGTGTTCGTTTCAAACAACAAGCACGACAACCAGTTTTTCGAACAGCATAAGTAAATTACCGATAAGCGCTATCAACTTTGGTAACGAGGAAAGAAGTTTCAGCAGGGTTTTTTTTTCTCCAAATGTACTTCAAACTTCAAGTATGGATGGAGAAGGTTCTGTATCGTTTTCTAATTCTGAGAAACACTGTTCTGAACAACAGTCTCCAAATTCTAACCTAATTTACTGATGTCGGAAATACGAAAACAAATGTATTATTTGTTTTTTTTTTGACTCTTCAACGCAACGGGTAAAAACGTTTCCTCTTCAACGTGCTCATAATCTGCTCATATTCGTGTAGCTTGTTGTTCTTCTTTGTCTACCTGGTTTGCCATGAATGTTATGGTTTGTGCAGCGAGTGTTTCTACGAATATCTATGCTCACTTAATAACTTTCTTCCAGGCGTTCCAAAATTTCCTAACATTATCGAAAACTCCGCTTGCTTGCTAAGCTTTGTACGAGGGTGAAAAAACCAACCTTAGCGAAGGTGAACCTTCACCCCTACGATTTTAGGTGTTAACCTTTCAGAGGATAGCTTTATTCAAGGCCGGAAAGAATATATTCCAAATATGTAGTCTAAATATTAGGTTGTAACGAAATAAATGGAACTGAGGCACTGTAAATTTAAACAGTTAATATCTCGGCTTGTAGGCAAGTTTATTAATCGAAATAAAAACCTTCTGATTCTACTCATCTTTGCCAACGCAACACAAGCTTTTTTATCCCAGTAGCATAAAAATCAGAAGTTCTGGAATTGACGAAATCTTCGAAGGCACTTTCGGCATCCTCTTGGTATTTGAATATTTTCCCTACCAAGAAGTCGCCAAGATCCTTGAAGAAATGGTAGTTTGTTGGGGAGAGGTCGGGAGAAAACGGAGGATGTGGTAGAGTTTCAATGCTCAGCACATTCAATTTCTGCAACGTCATTCGTGCTACATGGGGGCGAGCATTGTCGTGCAGAAGGAGAACTCGCCTTCGGTTTACCAAGGCCGGCCGGATATCCTTCAACTTTTTCATCATTTCTTCAATTTCAATGCAGTACTTCTCTGCCGTGATGGATTCACCGGGAGGGAGGAAGCTGTGGTGAATAATTCCCAGCGAACACCGCCATACTGT
This sequence comes from Heligmosomoides polygyrus bakeri, assembly GCA_947359475.1. NCBI lineage: Eukaryota > Metazoa > Nematoda > Chromadorea > Rhabditida > Heligmosomidae > Heligmosomoides > Heligmosomoides polygyrus. Next base: position 28,905,932 of record OX375869.1, on the reverse strand, counting down.
CACCATTACTTCCTTTTGGTGCAATTCCTGCTTCGCAAAAACCTTGGGGCTCTCATCGCTGTCCACCACTGTGCCGATCGTCGCCTGTTGTCGTACATTATCCATTTCTCGTCACAGGTTACGATGCGATCAAGGAATGGGTCCGCTTCGTTCCGTAGAAGCAGTGCGGACGAGATCTCATATCGTCGGTTTCTTTGCTCCTCAGACAGCTCGTGAGGCACCCATCTTTCCAGCTTTTCGGTCTTTCCAATTTCCTTCAGATGCCGGGCAGCTGTGTTGTGACTGACGCCAAGAACCTTCGCTATCTCCCTGGTACCTTTGTGTGGATCCTCCTCACCACATCTCTCAGCTTGTCCTCATCAACATCACTATGCCTCCCACGACCTTCGTGTTCTTCCAAGCTCTCATTTCCATTCCGGAACTTCTGATACCAACGTTACGCCGCCCGAATTGTGGAACATCCTTGACTGAATGCGGCATTGATCTTCTCGTCCGCCTTCTTAGCTGTAGTGCCCAGCTTGAATTCATACAAGTAAATGCCTCGGATTACTCTTTTGTCCATCCGCAAAAAAGTCAATAAAACTCTAAAGTTTCCCCACTTTTACATAGAAAGTTTGGTGCTCACCGGTAGAGCAAAGTTTGCGCTTCTAAAAGATATGCCACATGCTACGGTTTGTTCATGATCAAACGCGTAAAGACGCGCTAAAAAAATGGCGCGAGCCAGTGCCATTTAATTCGTTACAACCTAATACATTACCTTAGTCCAAAGAAAGGGCAGCCTAAATCGCGTATGGTTCAGCATAAGTACAGGAAATCACCTAGAGCACGAAATCGAGTTGTGACTTGTGCTCACGCGTACACAGGCACCCATCCTTGTGGCTTACATAGAATTTCAGAACGACTTGAAGTTTCTACGCGTAGTGGGGTTACCAGTCTAAAGAGTCTCAAGCACAATTTAAATGCCTTCTCACGGTAGCAGTTGTCCTACCTTAGCACTGACCTATCTAAGTTTCTCTTTCAAATAAGTGCGCCTTTTTGTCTTATATTTCTTGTTTTATGTTTAACCAAGGGCGCGTGTAGCGCAGTCGGAGGAGGCGCGACTGTCGCGTGCACTCGATACCAGGTTCCTGGTTCGGATTTCCCGCCCAGGCCAACCAAGCCTTCCGTCCCTCCGGGGTCGGTGAATTGGTACCAGACGTGTCTGGGAAGGATAGAGCGCTGACTTGTTCATCGGCTGGCCACCGCAAGTCATTGTATGGCCAAATACGCATTCATGTCGCCTCCACGACATCCCGTAGAAGTAGAATGCGCTGGCGCATCCCAGAAGGGATTGACTAACGCCGTCCTTTATCCTTTATCCTTATCCTTATGTTTAACCAATGCAGACCTTGCCAAAACCTGCACAGATAAGGAAGACAATAAGGTGTAGTCACCTTTCCCACCACAGGAGCATATCTCACAGTTAGGGGCCTCGCGGAGAGGCTCGTACAGTCTTTTGCCGACCACCGCCACTTCTTAAGATTGGCGACTAAAACCCAATTAACGCAGTCAAATCTGCTACGACACCTCTAAAATGGTGTGCTTCTCTAATGGACTCAGAGGCGCCATAACGGAAATCTTTGTAGTCGGAAATGCCGTCTTCTTGGGCCTTTTGTTTACGATACTTGGAAGGCATAAGGTGAAAGGCGTTTTCGAGGCAATATCGTCTGCAACGCCGACATTCTAAACATTCCAGATTACGGTTGGGTGATATCGAGGTGTCCGGAACATTAACTGATCTATAGGCCTCCATAATTGACGAAATGGAACTTTTCTTTGTAGCCCTGAGCGACTTGAATCGTACGGTAACCGAGTTTCACCTTGGTGGCACCTGACACTACGGCTGTAAAAGAATCTAACACGTAGCACCGGTGGCCCTTCGGAAGGTGGGGCGACGAAAAATAGTTATACTTCTTTGAGGACAATTTATATAGTTTAAATGTTTTTAGAACTGGATGCTTTTTCTATGTAATAATACTGAAATCTTCTATCAAATAATGGAGCTTGAAACTCAACAAAGACGGGGATATTCCAAGCACTAAGACGACGGAAACTTTAGGTTTGACATAGCTGGGATAAAAATCTGGTAGAAACAGAATAATATCAATGACATTAATAAACAGTAATATATATATATTTCTGGGCACAGCAATAACATAAGCAACAAAACATGTAAAGAAAGCATGAATCAGGCAAAAGCATTCTAGCATTCTACATAAGCGCTAGCCAAAAAGTGTCAACGATGGGAATTTTCTGCAAAAAATTCTAGCCTCCTCAGGAATCTTTAACCGTAGATCACTGACGTTTACTAGTGAAGACTATTGCGGTTCCGTTAGCTTTAAATGCACTTAAACTGTTCAATACACCTGCCAAAAAGGCTTTCGACCATCTTGTTTTCCGCGTAAGCGCTATAGCAGATGCGGTTGCTTCTTTGTGCTCTCAACTACAAAGGCCGAAAAAATTTCTTGCCTGTTTTCCGTGTTACGGTTATTGCAGTAGTTTACGGTAGGGACACCTCGGTTTTCTTCATATGGTCCATTTCTTTTCCTAGATTGTTCCTTAGGGCAAAAACAGCACTCAAAAACATTTTCCAAGGACATGTGCCCATTTCGTCACCAACACTCCTTTAAAATCCATAATAGAGATTAGGGAGAGGGCAGTTAACCTACCCCAATTTCACTTACAGTCGTCAGTCGTCGTCATACCAGTCGTACAGTGACTCTGAAAGCGGATTGTTGCGAATCGGTGGCCCCACTCTCGAGGGAACCTGTCCCTGTTGAGTGGAGTCCCCCACTCGCCCCGTGGTGCTACGAGGTACCCAAGAACCCAGGACCCAAGGGGGACATAAGGGGGACCCCATGGTGTGAACAGGCCACGCCCCCTTCCCTGGCAGACGGGGGCCCCGCGTGGTGACTTCTACCCCTTCGCGCTCACAGCGCCTGGATTGACGCACGCCCGCACCTCGCGGGCGTGCTGGACTGCATCCCGACTGTATTGAGCACACCTTCCCCCCTGAGTTACCCGACAACTACAAGAAACCCCATACACCACAATGGCAATAATGCCCCGACACGATATACCCAACACAACAGCAATACTGCCCCCAATACGACCCCACAATAAACATACACAATACCAATACCAACAACACAATAGTAAGGGACTCACCACCTTCCTCGTCTTGTGCAGGACACATGAATATAACCACGGTTTATTCCATACATCAGCACCGCACAACCATAATAATATAGCAGCTAGATACTAGGACATATGGAATAGAGGGACCGCTCCGGCCGGTAGAACTGTAGTGGCTATCCGAGGCTAGGCAAGCCCCATCCAGGCTCGCCGTCCTCCCTGTACTGCAGCCGGCTGTATTGCGATGTCAGGAGCGGCAAGGCTCCGCCCGGACGATCCCCGGGATGTTGATGAAAGCGGGCTCACAATGGCGGCGCCCCAGAGCCGCGCCCGCGCAGCCGCTCGACGGGTCGATGGAAGTTAGGAATGAAGTCGGCGGGGGGCGGCGCATAGCCGGCCCGCCGATCGATAGCGTGCGCGGGCAGGCCGGAGTCTCGGGAGCGCCTCATCGGGGTCCCGAGCGGATACGGTAGCCCGCGGGAGTATGAATGAAAGGGAGCGAGCTATCGCATTCGCGACACTCCCGCCGACAAAAAGAAATTGGTCCCGCGGGGGCTCCTACCGAATCCTGTCTTGCCGCGTGGGGCTTAAGGCCCTTTTGGATTGAATGGTAACCGGCTGCATCACAGGTGGGAACAGACGGACCCGTCCGGAAACCCACGTCTAACCCGAACACCCAGGGGAAAATGCGCTGGGCGCTGGAGCGGTCTCATCCTGGACTGACTACAGCTACCGTGGGTCACAACTATGTACAACAAGAAAGTCAAAATTGTCAGCCGCTACCTGTAATGCCTCGTAATTTAACTACTACATAACTAAGAGGCTTTTAACTACAAGGAATCTACGGGGTCATGGTTGGACTATAATATAAATAACTTCTACTACAAAAGTACTACACTAAGCACTACTACCAGGGACGATAGAAATCAACAACAACAACAACAGAATAACTAGGATTAACTAAGGATAAAGTTGTAACAGCTGACCTGAACTGAGTACATGGGAAACGAATACAATGAATCATATGAAATAACAAACAACAAAAACAACAGCGAACAATAACAACGCTGAAGTGACTACAATACAACATTGTGCACTCACACACCGCAGGTAAGACGGGTTCCGCCGTGAGGGCGTACTTCCGCCACGCGCTCAGCCCATCTGCGCGTGTCCATGCTGGGGCCCATCCATGGGCCAGTTCTGGAGCCGCTCGTCATTCGCTGGGACTGGCGCCTGCTGCTGAAACAAGGATGTGAGACGCGCAACACCGTTCTGTAATGCCTAACTGGAAGATTAGCTCATGTAAAATAAAATATTATAAATTGCGAAAGAACTGTAATGAGTAAACAAAGAATTTTAAAAGAGTGGCTTAGGCTTTTCTGGCGTCCGTAGAGCTAATCGTCTTCTGTCGCCATGGAGCGCGTTGTCGTCGTTGATTCGGCATCGATGTCGACCGTCGGACTGGTCTTCTTCCCGCTGCTCCACGGCGTCGTAGCTCGTCGACTTCGCTGCTTGCCCCCACGGAACCTCAAACGACTGGATTGCGTAAACAATTAAATCATTACACAAAGGAGGAACTCAATGGGGGATAGGTGGCAGCCTTGTCGATCCTTCTTCGGGTCGGACTTCCACTTTCCACATCCTCCGAACGTGTCCGTGGATCGCCTAGCCCATCTCTATCTGCAATGACTAAAAGATCATAAATAATGACAAACTTACTGTAGTGACTCGTTTCTACCTGAAATGAGTAATTAACAGGTCTTGGGGTTACGTCCCCACTGTATTGCCTTACCACGATCCGTCGCTCTCGTGGTCCGGCTCCTCCTCTTCGTGGCGTCGCTTGTTGCTTCCCTCTCCCGGAGAGGCCTCCCGCCGGGCCGAAGAAGAGGGAGGAGGAGGAGGCGGCTGTTGCTGCTCGGCTTGCTGTCTAAGCTGTAATGCGGCTTTTAACGGGAGCGGGTGCCGTTCTGGAGCCTCCATTCCTGGGGGGTACGGCCGGAACGTGGTGAGTTCGAGCATCCTGTAGAAGGCGTCCGGTGGCTGAGTTATGTCCGCGATGGCCTTCGGGTTCTTGAGACAGAATGCCCTGTGGTGACCCGGCTGTTTGCACTTGCTGCACGGGTCTCTCCTAACACAGAAGCCTCGATGTTGCTTGAGGCAGATGGAGCAAAGGCTGTGCTGCTTGGCGAGCTGTACACGTTTCGATATCCTCGGATGGCGCAAGCAGTCCGAACTGTAATGGTCCGGTTGCGAGCAGAAGGCGCATGCGCGGTTTGTCGGGGGCGGCGGGATTGGAGGAGATCCCGCCAGCAGTCTTGCGTCTTCTGGAGCCAGGCGGATCGGGCTCGGTCCTCGGTACGGGTTGGCAGGCCAAGGTTCTTCATCTTGTTGTGGTCCGAGCCGGTCGGTGTTTCTCTGGTCCTCCTCCGTTTTGCGCTTCTGCTGCACAGCTGTAGTGAGTGACGTGGCGCCCTTTTTTGGGAATGTCCTCCTCGGCGCCGGTTGTTGTGCTGGCGGCTGTAATGGCGGTTGAGCAGAGCTAAAGCTCTGCTCCTGGACTGTCTTCGCGGCGTCCACTGCTGACGCGGCCGGTTGTTGTGGTGGTCGCGTACGTCGTGCCTCTTCCAGTTGTTGGTCGACGGCGTGGGTGCGGAGGTATCCGTCCGTCGATACGATCATTAGGGCGTCAGAATAGTTCTGGCGCCACCACTGTAATGCCTCCTGATACGTCGACGGGTCCCCTGTAATGAGCTCGGGCACGTCGGGCCTTGTCGTGGATGCATACTCCCTGTCGGCTTCGGTCACGTTGCCGACTCGATGGTGCAGCACTAGGAGAAGTTGATGTGCTTCCACGACGCGCATCATCCGAATGGCGTGAGCTGAAACGACCGACGCGAACTGTATTGTCTCCGAGAGGGACTCCGGCGTAATGTGGAAGAGCTGTAGCGTGGACCTAAAGTAATTCTGGTCGTTAGACCAGTCCAGGAACCTCGGTACGGTGAGCTCGTACAGCTGATGGATGTTGGCGTCGATTGACGAGATGCTGTGCGTGAGCTCGTGGATCCATCCCATAAGGACGCCGTACCTAAACTGTAGTGGATTGCTGCGACCTAGCATGGTGGCTAGGTTGTGAAAGCTGGATGTAGTGGCCGCCGCTAGGCGCTGCAGTGTCTTGATGAGGTGTACGATCTGCGCCGCTCTCTCGTAGTCTTCACGTCTTGCGGGAGTGACCTCCCGTGGCGGAATCTCCAGGGCTTCGATCTGGGCGCGTAGGATGTTACTGGTATGAATGTAATCGAACACCGTCCTGAATTGCCTATCCGTAAGCTGGTCCGTGGTGCGCGGGTCGACGAGTGTAGTGGAGGAGATGGGGACTGAAGTGGGTGCAGTCGTGCGCGCCAATGTTGATGGACCTTGCATTTCCGTTCGCCCTAACCCTGTACTGAGTGCGAGAAGCTGGTCGTACTGGCTGCGCTGGTCTACCGCCAGTCCTTCGGGTGTCCTCTCTTGGAGAGGAGGTCCTTGTTGTGCCGGCGTCACCACCTGCGGTGGTCCCGCAGACTGAAGGGCCTGCTCCCTAAGAGGGGCTGTACGCTCCCCTTGTGTCGGTCGACTAGACTGATCGTGAGGCTCGCTGGAAGTGACTGCAGAAGTAGTAGTGGACGGTTTGGATGGGCGAGCCCCACGAGGTGTCTTTGTCTTGACGACACTGTACTGCCTCTCTTCAAACTCCATATGCTCTGCCCACGATCCCTGGAGCTGTGGTGGCGCTGGGTCCACCTGCATGGGCGACGCGATAGGCACTGGAGCCGGGGACGGTTCTGTATTGACGGACGTAGGCACAATGTCTCCGGTTGGAGCTGTAGTGGCATGCGACGAATGAAACTCACGGTCCGGGCTCGGTCTCCATGCCGGTCTTGTCCATCCACTCCTTCTGCCTCGGGCCGGTCTCGGTGTCTCTCCACGTCCTCGTCCGTGGTCGCGCTGGGTGCGGGCACGTTTGGCCGATTGCTGGTAATGGTCGCTCATAGTGCGATGAAAGTAAGAGCACGAGTCTGAAACAAAAAATTTCAAGAACGTCCTGGATTGTCAGTAAAGTGCTGTGATGAGCGCACTATCAGTTCAACGAGGTCTCTGAGTGATGAGGCTGTAGTGATTGGGCGATAGAGACGAAGGACACGATAAAAACGAAAACGGAAATTAAAAGTGCCGTCTCCCGCCAAGACAAGTGCGCGGCTGGGCGCTGATGATGACTAATCAGCGCCACTGAGGACTCACGTGCTCGGTGGGTTTTCTTCTCAGGACCCACTATGTACGGCTACCGTGCTTTGGCGCGAACAGGAAATTTTTAACTGACTGGAGTGACCAATTCGAGAAAGCTACTGGAGTGAGAAGGCTAAAACGAAGGTAAAGAAGAAAAAACTAACTAACTAGGAATACTACACTACTAAGAGACTACACTACGGTAGGAGGAGAAACTACAAAAATGAAAAAGAGGCAAAAAAGTGCTGAATTGACGATATTAGAGGTGAAAAGGTGTATGTGATGAGATCTACTGATGGAAAAACAATACTACAGGAAGGACAGAGTAACTACAGATGTAGGCAGCTTGGCCGAACCCGCGCCTTACTTATATGGGAAGAAAAGCGCGGGCTGTCGAGTAGCTGCCGCTGGGCGCGCTAACGAGTTGCCAATGGGGTACAAGGGTGCGTCACCGAGGTGACCCTGTACTGCGCGCGTCTAACCTACGGTTACTAGAACCAGCGGCGCTAAGATGACTAAATACCAGGCCAGGCTGAGTTAGGAGATAGAAAGGAAGACTACGGTTAAGAACTATAGGAAAATTACGCTAAGCTAACGGTAAGAAAAGGGGGGCTAAAAATAGAAGACTACCGAACCTAATATAGGAGATAGAAGAAACATAACTAAATTAGACAATAGAAAAGCGAGACTACTAAATTTACTTAAAGGAAATAGAGAAATTTAAGGAAACTGAACTGATTAGACAGCGGGAAGGAATAAATGGCGAAGAACGGAACAAGATGGAGTAAACTCATCTGATGAATTGCTTCTTCGCCTTCCGTGGTGGCTGGATCCGCGTTGGCGTCCTAGGCGTCGGCTTCTTGATCGAGTCCTTGTCTTCTGCTGCGACTTCGAGCGGGATGAGCTGGTTGACCGATCGATTGAGGACTTTTTGACTCCCCAGCTTAACCGCGACTGATCTTATGGAGCCATCAGCTGAAGGGTTGGTCTGGACGATGACGCCTAATGGCCAGTTGGATCTACTTGTATTGTCCGTCTGTATTAGCACGACATCCCCCACTTGTGGCGATCGTCCGGTGCTCTGCTGATTCTTCGAGCGCAGTTGGTTCCGCTCAGCAAGCACTCGTAGGTATTCCGTATGCCACAGATCCCAAAATGTCTTGAGGGAGTCACGTAGGAGGCTGTATTGAGAGACAAGATATTCTTGAGAATCCGTGTTTGCATACGGATCTCTCGAGGTAACTGCTGTATTAGGGCTACTTAAGTAGCCTAAGCTGAACTGAGGAGTAATTAAATCAATGGGCCGCAGAATATGTGGTTCTGAACCTGGATTGTCTGAAAATGGGGTGAGCGGTCTTGTGTTTAGTGTGGCTTCCACCTCCGCAAGGAGGGTTTGGAAGTTCCACAGGTCGAGAGTGTTCCGGTGAACCGTCTTTTTCAAGGCGGTCTTAACAGAACCCACCAACCTCTCGTAAAAACCGCCCTTCCAGGGAGATAGCGGTGTTATAAATCGCCACTCAAAACCTGCCGCTGTACTGAAGTCTAAGACCGCTTTTTCTTCCCTGAACTGAGTTAGTTCATTGACTAGGACTTGTCGTCCTAGTTTAAACGTCGGCGCGTTATCGCTAAGGACGAGGCTGGGAGTGCCTCGTCGCGAAATGAATCTGCGAAACGCGAGAAGGAAATGGGTAGTTGAGTTGTTCATTACGAGCTCCAGATGGATGGCTCGTGTAGACATGCACGTGAATAAACATACCCATACCTTGTGCTCTGGACTGTCCTCTGTTCGAATCGTGAGCGGTCCGAAATAGTCGAGCCCGGTATTTTCGAACGGCCGACTCTGCGTGACTCTTTCTGATGGCAGGTCCGGCGTTGCCGGATACTTGTAGTGGCGTCCCTGGTGCCTTTTACAGGTCTTACACGCTGAAATGACGCTATTGACAAGTCTGCGCGCCCGTGGAATGAGAAAATCTTTGTGCAGAGCGGACAGAAGGTGAGATGACCCGGCGTGGAGAAGCTTGAGATGGTAGTGCGTGACCACCATGCGAGCTAGTGGATGGGACGGTAAGAGCAAAATTGGACTCTTAGCCGCTGCCGATGTTCTGGCATTGCCCATCCTGGATCTCCCGCGATATATTCCGTCCTGACTCTGCTCAATCTGAAACCTTCGCACCGAGCGACTTTCGAGATGTGCAGGGAGTTCGCGATAATGTTCGCGAATGATGGTAAGCTCTGCAAGCTTCCAGTCGCCGTTAGTGATATGCGGTGCAGAACTGAATTGACTTAGTATGCTGTTCTCGTCTCGAGGCCGGTTTGCGCGTTTCCTAGCGACTTTCGATCGCAACTTGGCGATGAACTTAAGCGCATAGGCCGTTATACGGACGAGCTTTGGGTATGAATTGGTGCGTTCGAAAGGTACGAACGACTTGTATACCTGAATTGACGTTGTATTGACTGATTTGAATTCGACTTCCGCCTCTTTAGGAGGAGGAGTCGCCGCAGTGAAATCCATGTCGGAGTTGGGCCAAGATGACGGTTTTCGCAAAATATATTGGGGCCCATGCCACCAGAAGTGGTTTTTGATCTCTGAGGCTGTTAGGCCTCGGGTGGCGCAATCTGCTGGATTCTGATCTGTATTGACATAATGAAAATGGCATGGGATGTTGGCAGCCTCCAACTCGTCCTTCACTTCGTGAATGGTTTTCACTCGGTTATGGACGAAAGTTTTCAGCTGCTTCTTGGAGTGAATCCAATATAGTGCTATCTGTGAATCAGATAGCAAGTGGACTGAACTGATTCTTATTGGAAGCTCCTTCCGGAGAAACCGTACCATTTTAGCCGCAAGAACGGAAGCCTGGAGCTCCAGTCGTGGGATGGTGGACTTTCCTGGAGCTGCGAGTTTCGCTTTCGCGTAGATGAGGTGACTGAAGGGCTTCTGCTGGTGGGGCCTGCATACCAGGTATGCGGCCGCTGCGAAGACCCTTTTTGACGCATCTGAAAATACGATTAACTCGTACTTACCCTCCGAATTGCTGGCGATGTATCTCGGAACAGTGCCGGTGAAGCCTATAATGTTTTGGGCAATCTCTGCCCATCTGGCCGTGGTGTCGCCGTCTAAAGGCGTGTCCCAATCGGCCTTTTTTAACCATAAATCCTGAATAAAGGTTTTTGCTGAAATGAATAATGGGGTTAAGAGGCCTAGCGGATCGAAAGTTGAAGCGAGTGCCTTAAGGGCTGTCCGCTTGGTGGTGACCTCTTTCATGGCCTTGACTGGAACCTGTATTGTGTCTAAAAACGGATCCCACCTGACGCCTAGCAGCTTGACTGTCGTTCCTGTCGTCCATTGCATGCGGTCCTTTGCCTGGATACGGTCCATGACAGCGTTGTAGTTGGACATGAACTCCCGGAGGTTCATCCCCATAGCAGCAAACGTGTCCTTGCACTGGCGTTGTTTCGCGATACCGTCGCTGGCGTTCCTGGCTCCGATAAGGAGATTGTCGACGTACGTGTTGGCAAGGATTTCCTTCCTCAAGCTGCTGTCGCTGTTGCGTTCCAACGCATACTTGATGGACATGCTAAGAAGGAACGGGGAGGCGTTTACGCCGAATGGAATGCGCGTAAATCTGAGGATGCGTATATTGTTCCTGGTAGGTGGCTTGGATGGATCTTTGAGCCACAGGAACCTGGTTGCATCCCTTTCGCTCTCCTGCAGGCGAATTTGGTGGAACGCCTTTTCGACGTCGGCTGTGATAAGAACTGGAGTGAGTCGAGCGCGGAGTAATGTTCCGCAAAGGTCCGGAAGCATAGTGGGACCTTGATGTATACAGTCATTGAGGCTTGGTGCGCCTCTCATATGACTGGACGCATCGAATACGATGCGTAATTTTGTAGTTTTGCTGTCTTCCTTAATGACAGCTTGATGGGGTATGTAATAAAGTGGAGTGCCTACTGGAGGCTCTCCTGTAACATCCTCGATTATGCCGGCTTTGAGCTGTTGCTCAAATGTATTGCAGTATTCACTCCACATCTTGGGATTGACATGGAGCTTCCTGTATTGACTCTCAAGCCTTCGCATAGCTAAGGCTTTGTTGTCCGGCAAAGGAGGGTGATTGGCCTTCCACGGAAATTTCACGTGGATTATGCCTTTTCTCATCTGGACTGTATCCTTGTATTGCTGGATGATCTCCGAGTCCGTTGTGTCACGGTCTTCGTCCGCATCCGCTGAGTCGAGGGCGAGCAGCCTGCGGACCATGGAGTCCGTGTCAGAACTGCTCTCTTTTTGCTCGACTAAGGTCGAGTTAATTTGCGGAAACGGGGCATTGGGACCGGATAGGATTGGACCCAGCTTAGTGTATGACTTTACTAAGCCCGATGGGAGTTTCTGATTATGGTTTAGGTCAATGACGCTCCAGTAATAGTCCATCCCTATTAAGATATCGACGTCTGTCGTATCTCCAGTGGATGGTTTGTGGAGAGCAGTCTTGACCTTTTCCTCCTCTGGGACCGACGTGATGTACGATCTGGTCCAGAGCTTAAGCTTTACTGGAGTGCCCGTTACTGGATTCTGGAGTGTGATTCTCACTTCATACGACGTTTCGGTGTGTTGGTGCCCACCGAATGTAATAGCTGTAATGTCCTGAGGATGTCGTAGTTTAAGACCGAGGGATTTAGCCGTCTCCTTACGGATAAAGCTATGCTGACTGCCACTGTCCAGGAATATAGTGAGCAGTTCATCGGCCTTAGTATTGAAATTGTATGTCTGAGCTTCTACTATCATGAGCCGAGGTGATCGTCCTGGCGATCTCGACCGGCACGCGACCGTTTTACGGGACGCATCTGTTATTACTGCCGTATGGACCTCGGTATGAAGCTCTGACTCTGAATTGGCTTCGGACTCATCAGCGTCCGTCGTAGTGACGTCTCGTGATGAATTAATGCAGTGCTGTGTAGTGAGTGGATCACTTTCGAGAGGATCCGTGAAATGGACTTTAGGACGAGGAGAGTCCTTCCTATCCCTATAACGTTCCTGACGAGGGGAAGGCGACCGATCCGAACCGCTTGACGACCTTGAGGGTCGTCTGCGGTCATTGCGTTCTTCTCTGCGTGGAGAACGGTAGCGACGTGATCTTGGTCTTGGCGAATAGCTTCGTCGCGGTGAGCCTGAACTGGACCGGCTACGTGCTCTGCGTTGATTAAGGCAGAGTGCCTTGTGATGTTCCTGCCGGCAGATGGAACACGGTGGGGCCTGGCAGTTTTTGCTTCGATGTCCGGTCCGAAGGCACTTCCAGCAGAGTTGGCGGTCGCGGATTATTTCTCTCCTGCTGTAGTGGGATTGTACTTCAGTGCACTGCTCGGGTTCGTGTCTGCCACGAACGCAGAAGGGGCATCGTGATGCTCTCCTTCTGTTTGGCGAACGCTTCCGCCTAATTGGACTGTACTGGGGGGACGGCGAGCGTCGCCGCTCCGTCCTGACGGGGGAGCGTGAGCTGTGTTGTCGTGCCGTCCTTGTATTGTGGGAATAGCGTTCTGGGTCGTTGTCCTCCATGACTTCCAGCCTATCGACAACTTTATCGAGGGCGGACAGGAGGGTGTTGACGTCCCAGTTCTCACCTATCGACCTCATCTCACCCACTTTGTCCCTGGTGTTGTTCGGGAACTTTGCGCGTATCGTGCGCATGTGGGTTGTAGATGCGGGGTGCTCACCTAGCCTCTCGAGCTGTACCCACAAAGACTTCAGCGTGCACAATGTTGTGCGCTGGGACAATGGTGACCTGTGGGCTGGTGGAACAGCTTCGAGTTGCCTCTGGAGCTTATTCCGCAGAGGTTCCGGTCGCAGGTATGTATTGGTGAGAATCTTAATTGCCTCACTGTAGTTGGCCTCTGTGAGCTGTAATGCTGAAATGAGTTTGAGAGCGTCTCCCTTAAGTTTCCCTCTAAGGTAGAGGAACTTTGTAATAGCCGGCACACTGTTGTTATTGTGCACCGCTGCTGTGAATAGCTCCCAGAACTCGGGGAATGAATGCATCTCACCCGAAAAATCTGGGAGTTCAAAGGGAGGAAGTTTTATGTATTGATTAGGATTGCAGCTGTATTGGTCAGCCTGGAGCTGACTTGGAGGCGGTGCTTGATACATGGCGGTGGGCGGAGCTTGCCCCTGCGCCGCACCGTCCTGCCTAACTGGTGATGGCAGCCCCAGAGGGGTCGCTGCCGACGGAGGGAATTCTCCGTTCAAATAATATTGCTGTATTGGGCCGTTGGGAGCTGGTAGTCCAGACTCCCTATAAGTAGGGTTGACAGTGTCACCCACTGTATTGGCTCTATGTGGGGCAGTGCCTGGAGCGGAAGGGATGCTCCTATCCTGAGCGGCCTTAACTCTTGCGAGCAGCCGCTCCGCATCTGCCACGAGCTGGTCGCACGCGTTGGCATCCCAGTGGGACTGTAAGTCCCCTAGGACGCTGGCCTCCTCTTCCGGGGAGGCCTGACCTTCGGCCAGCGCGTGCGCCCCCTCCCAGCGGTCCTCGAGTCTCTTAAGGAGACTCCGAATGTACTGGGCGTGGTAGTTGATGTTAAACTCACGCCTACTTCCTGTCGACTCGTCCGGGCTGACTCGGCCTCCGTCCGGGGCAGGTGCCAACTGGCGCTCCGCTTCTTCCAGGGCCTTCCTCAGCGTGTTGACGGTCTTCGTAATCTGCGCCTTGGTCGCTCCGATGGTGGCATAGTGACAGCTCGACTGCGATTTTGCCTGAAACACGTACTAAACGACTTGCGGGGCCCTTGCGGGCACCCATCGCGACGCGTGAGGTTCAAGGAGGATGATGGAATAAATGCTCAGGATAGCCAACTGGAGCGGATAGAAAGGGAGACTACTAGTACTACTATGAAATAAATAAACTACTACTAAAAATGTGAGAAATATATAAGGGAACACTAAGAAGAATGAAAAGACTGTAATGCTGGTGCACGGAATAAACCTGTATTGCCGACGAGGAAACTGGTGACTCCCCTTTTTTACTTAACCCCGACTACTACAAAAAAAAGGGGGGGGTGCTTTGGGTGCGCGGTGCGCCAACCCCATACGAGCGCTGTCATCGCTCGGGGGTCCGGAAGCATCCCCATCTGCCGTGAAGGGGGGGGGGGGGTTTACTTTCCCAACCCAAAACAAAAGAAGGGGGGAGAAGGCTGTAGTACAAGGGGGGGGGGGCATAGCTAGCGCACTACCTGGGTACTAACGGGGGGACTCTGGTGCTGCGGCAGCGATCCATCCAAACACCAACACCTACTGCCTGAACCGGGTGGCCAACCCGTATGGCAGAGGATCAATGAGGCGCCTCCCCTAGGTGCGACCAGGGCTTACCATGCCTGGTACTGACAAGCTCGGACTCCGGAGTACTCCTGCCGCCGACGCCCCGCGCGTCGCCCGGTCTCCACCCCGCTTTCCTACCGTCATGCGCTAGCCCAAGCGCTGCCCATCCAGTGCCCAGCAGCGCATTATGCGGCTGTCTGCCACCCAGCCAGATGGTATGCGCGCTGCCGTGGCGCTGGATGGGAGCTGTAATGCTGTTTTGCCCCAACCCTCTCGAAAGACCCCAGGGGGGGGGGTACTACAGCCGCCCAGGGGA
Organism: Heligmosomoides polygyrus bakeri; assembly: GCA_947359475.1. Classification (NCBI taxonomy): domain Eukaryota; kingdom Metazoa; phylum Nematoda; class Chromadorea; order Rhabditida; family Heligmosomidae; genus Heligmosomoides; species Heligmosomoides polygyrus. The sequence goes on along the minus strand of OX375869.1, from coordinate 28,890,876 downwards.
AGGCATGGTTCCCTCGCATCAGGGCGTGGTAGGGCCTTAGGCCAAATACGCATTCATGTCGCCTCCACGACATCCCGTAGAAGTAGAATGCGCTGGCGCATCCCAGAAGGGATTGACTAACGCCGTCCTTTATCCTTTATCCTTATCCTTATGTTTAACCAATGCAGACCTTGCCAAAACCTGCACAGATAAGGAAGACAATAAGGTGTAGTCACCTTTCCCACCACAGGAGCATATCTCACAGTTAGGGGCCTCGCGGAGAGGCTCGTACAGTCTTTTGCCGACCACCGCCACTTCTTAAGATTGGCGACTAAAACCCAATTAACGCAGTCAAATCTGCTACGACACCTCTAAAATGGTGTGCTTCTCTAATGGACTCAGAGGCGCCATAACGGAAATCTTTGTAGTCGGAAATGCCGTCTTCTTGGGCCTTTTGTTTACGATACTTGGAAGGCATAAGGTGAAAGGCGTTTTCGAGGCAATATCGTCTGCAACGCCGACATTCTAAACATTCCAGATTACGGTTGGGTGATATCGAGGTGTCCGGAACATTAACTGATCTATAGGCCTCCATAATTGACGAAATGGAACTTTTCTTTGTAGCCCTGAGCGACTTGAATCGTACGGTAACCGAGTTTCACCTTGGTGGCACCTGACACTACGGCTGTAAAAGAATCTAACACGTAGCACCGGTGGCCCTTCGGAAGGTGGGGCGACGAAAAATAGTTATACTTCTTTGAGGACAATTTATATAGTTTAAATGTTTTTAGAACTGGATGCTTTTTCTATGTAATAATACTGAAATCTTCTATCAAATAATGGAGCTTGAAACTCAACAAAGACGGGGATATTCCAAGCACTAAGACGACGGAAACTTTAGGTTTGACATAGCTGGGATAAAAATCTGGTAGAAACAGAATAATATCAATGACATTAATAAACAGTAATATATATATATTTCTGGGCACAGCAATAACATAAGCAACAAAACATGTAAAGAAAGCATGAATCAGGCAAAAGCATTCTAGCATTCTACATAAGCGCTAGCCAAAAAGTGTCAACGATGGGAATTTTCTGCAAAAAATTCTAGCCTCCTCAGGAATCTTTAACCGTAGATCACTGACGTTTACTAGTGAAGACTATTGCGGTTCCGTTAGCTTTAAATGCACTTAAACTGTTCAATACACCTGCCAAAAAGGCTTTCGACCATCTTGTTTTCCGCGTAAGCGCTATAGCAGATGCGGTTGCTTCTTTGTGCTCTCAACTACAAAGGCCGAAAAAATTTCTTGCCTGTTTTCCGTGTTACGGTTATTGCAGTAGTTTACGGTAGGGACACCTCGGTTTTCTTCATATGGTCCATTTCTTTTCCTAGATTGTTCCTTAGGGCAAAAACAGCACTCAAAAACATTTTCCAAGGACATGTGCCCATTTCGTCACCAACACTCCTTTAAAATCCATAATAGAGATTAGGGAGAGGGCAGTTAACCTACCCCAATTTCACTTACAGTCGTCAGTCGTCGTCATACCAGTCGTACAGTGACTCTGAAAGCGGATTGTTGCGAATCGGTGGCCCCACTCTCGAGGGAACCTGTCCCTGTTGAGTGGAGTCCCCCACTCGCCCCGTGGTGCTACGAGGTACCCAAGAACCCAGGACCCAAGGGGGACATAAGGGGGACCCCATGGTGTGAACAGGCCACGCCCCCCTTCCCTGGCAGACGGGGGCCCCGCGTGGTGACTTCTACCCCTTCGCGCTCACAGCGCCTGGATTGACGCACGCCCGCACCTCGCGGGCGTGCTGGACTGCATCCCGACTGTATTGAGCACACCTTCCCCCCTGAGTTACCCGACAACTACAAGAAACCCCATACACCACAATGGCAATAATGCCCCGACACGATATACCCAACACAACAGCAATACTGCCCCCAATACGACCCCACAATAAACATACACAATACCAATACCAACAACACAATAGTAAGGGACTCACCACCTTCCTCGTCTTGTGCAGGACACATGAATATAACCACGGTTTATTCCATACATCAGCACCGCACAACCATAATAATATAGCAGCTAGATACTAGGACATATGGAATAGAGGGACCGCTCCGGCCGGTAGAACTGTAGTGGCTATCCGAGGCTAGGCGAGCCCCATCCAGGCTCGCCGTCCTCCCTGTACTGCAGCCGGCTGTATTGCGATGTCAGGAGCGGCAAGGCTCCGCCCGGACGATCCCCGGGATGTTGATGAAAGCGGGCTCACAATGGCGGCGCCCCAGAGCCGCGCCCGCGCAGTCGCTCGACGGGTCGATGGAAGTTAGGAATGAAGTCGGCGGGGGGCGGCGCATAGCCGGCCCGCCGATCGATAGCGTGCGCGGGCAGGCCGGAGTCTCGGGAGCGCCTCATCGGGGTCCCGAGCGGATACGGTAGCCCGCGGGAGTATGAATGAAAGGGAGCGAGCTATCGCATTCGCGACACGGATGCCAGTAGTCGTAACAAACGTCCCAAGTGAGCCCTTGGACAGGCTTTTGGCGATTCTTTTTCTACCTCTGGAGCTGTGAGAGCACACGTGTTCACATTTGCAATAAGAGAGAGTTTGAAAAAAAATTGGCACCTAGACTATCAGTAACACAAGATAACGCATGTAAAATTGAGTAAAGTAAAATTTGCAAGAAAAGCGTTCTCTATAGAACGCCGAAGGTTTATCAACAGATTTTGCTGAGGGATCAAAACAATAGTTGCCTATCGTGTTCTCAAATGGAACGGTAATGCGATGAGAAACTGTTTTAAAACGAATGCAGCGCATTAGAAACGAATCACGTAATAGCATAATCTAACAAGGAGTTTCCAAACGAGACAAACGTGGTCAGAGTCAAGCTTGAGGTGCGATTTTTGAAGAAAATTTACGACCCCCCTTCAGAAGCGGGTTTGGTACGACCCCCCTTGTCTACATCTCTGGTTTATTTCTTGTCTGTCATTATTTTTTCAATTTTTTATGTGATTTTTGTATATTAACAAGCTCTTCTTTCCAGGTGTGTCTTCGACACTGTAGAGATTCGGGCGGTTTTTTGACAGAAAGTGAGTGTTTATCTGTATTTTGCTCTTCGCTAGTGCTAGTTTCCAATTTGTGTTGCCTTCCTACAGTATTTTCTATTTATTTTTCTATATATTTCTAATTTTTTTATATAAAATTTTGTCTTTCCTCTGTTTGTCAAGAGGACGGCATCAGACCGTTGTGTGTTCTTGACATCTGTAGCTAACATTGGTTGACGTTTTGACTCATTCGTTATAGGTTTTAAAAAAGTCGTGCTCGACCCTCGTTCCCCCAGGATCAAGCAGGGTCAAGCGTGAGGTGCGATTCTTGAAGAAAATTTACGACCCCCCTTCCGAAGCAAGTTTATACGATCCCCCTCCTTGTCTCCATCTCTGATTTATTTCTTATCTGCCATAATTTTTCCAATTTTTTATGTAATTTTTGTACCCATTAACAGGTTCTTCTTTCCAGGTGCGGCTTCGACACTGTGGAGATTCGGGCGCAGCGTCGCTCACTGAGGAAGACATGTTAGTATAGACTGAATGAATGAATTGATTGATTAAAGCACAGCACCGAATAAAGTTTTTAATTCTGATTATTTTGAGGTAAAAAATAAAGATTTCCTGTCTGCAGATTTCAAATGGATGAGCTGTGTTGAGTTTTTTTTTCATTTTTTTAGGATGTTATGGAAACGACGGCATTCTACCTGGAGGGGCGACATCTACGTCCAAAACTGTATTGTATAAAATTTCGAATGTTATTTACTAATGATGACTTAACTGCTTTCCTTACGAGATTTTTTGAAGGGCTCTTCGAATCAATGACGGAGTCGAAACCCAAGGATGGACTTCTCGCGGAAAATTTTTTCTACCTTCTCAAGGAAAGTACATCAGAGACTGAAATTGTACCATATAAAATTAAGAGCCGTGATCATTGTACAGTAAGAAAGCCATCCTTCTTCCCAGCGATCTTCGATATGATTAGGGCGGATCGTATTTAAATTTTTCGTTTTTCAAGAAAAATTAAATAATTTTTACCTGAAGCAGATAACCCATAAAGCTGAAATTTGCCGCAAGAAATTCCAAATCTTGTTCAATGCACAATGTAAAAATCATGGCTTTCTGAAACGAATAGATAAGATCGAACCCTGGTCGATATGGCACCGACATCATAGTAGCGACGAAATTCGACGTTCACAAGAATGACTATAACTCGGTAAGTTTTGAAAATTTTTTAAAAAGCCAATAGCTTTATAGAAACTAAAAGAAAAATGCTTTCATATAATATAAAAATCAGTTTTCGAGAGCTAGGTCTTCATACGGGGGAGGCCTTCGATTTTTATGCGAAAAATTGAAATGATTCTGTATAAATAATTATATTTCGGTAAGTTTTATGAAATTTGAAAAAGCCAATAGGTTTTTGAAAAGTAGAGAAAATGCGTTTCTTATATTAGGATGGTGCATAAGTTCTCGGACATTTGATCCCTCATGAATTGAAAGCGCATTTTCCCGCCAAATTTCTTACATGTATGAATGCGCAAATGATCGATCGATAGAGAAAGGAAAGGGCTACAAAATTGTTCCTAACATTTGAATGTAATGAACGAGAAGAGTCCCCGATGACACTGGATTTGGATGGCCTCCGAAGTAGAGTGGAAGCGGACCCATACCAAACCACTCGCGAACTATCAGGCACTCTTGGTGTTAGTCAATCAACAGTCGTTCGAGAATTGACGTCGATTGGCAAGGTGCAAAAATTGGGTCGCTGGGTACCTCACGACTTGACACAACATGACATGGATCGCAGAGCCGATGTCGCTCTGTCTCTCCTTACCCTCAGACGTACCCACGGATGGCTGGACAACCTTGTCACCGGGGATGAGAAGTGGATACTCTACTCTAATTATCACCGGCCTGCACAGTGCGTTGACGCAACTGGAGAGGCAGAGGACGTTCCGACCTTCACGTGAAAAAGGTGATGCTATGCATTTGGTGGAGCGTTCTTGGCGTAAAATACTGGGAGCTGCTGGACGAAGGGATAACAGTGACGGCAGAGGTTTACCGCAACCCACTGAGGAAGTTGAGGGCCCACCTCCAAACCACACGAGGCGAGCAAGTGAAGGTGTATTTTCAACACGACAACGCTAGACCGCATATTGCTAGAGCGACGGCGGCTGAGTTGGCGGACTATGGATGGACCGTTCTTCCACATCCACCTTACTCATCAGATCTCGCTCCTTCTGATTGTCATTTGTTTTCAAGCGTTCAACATTATTTGGACGGCCAGCAATTTAGGAACCGTGAGGATGTCAAGGAGGCACTGCTCACATTTTTCGAATCACAACCGGCCACGTTTTGGAGAAAAGGCATCCATGACTTACCAGCGCGTTGGCGAAAGACAATTGATGTAAAGGGTGGTTACTTCAAATGATTTGATATTGTTGTTCGCATGTTGTGATAATAAATATTTTACGCCCCAAATGTCCGAGAACGTATGCACCGACCCAATAGTATAGGAATCAGTTTTGAAAAAAAAGGGTTTTCAATCGCGGCGAGGGCGTGCGATTTTTGGTCGACTTTTGCAGAAATACTTGCCAAAAATCGCACCCAAGGCGCTGCTCATGAAGATCCCTTTTTAAAATGACTCATATATTAGAAATTTTTTCTAATTTTCAAAAGCTTTCGGTTTTTTTGAATTTCCAAAAACCGACGGAGTTATAATGTATGTATGATCGACCATAGAAACTGGGAACAACTTCACAAAAACGATCATAACTTCGTCGGTTTTTGGAAGTTCAAAAAAGCCAAAAGCATTTTGAAAACAAGAAAAATGTGCTTTCATATAATATAAAAAGCGTTTTTGAAAAAAGGGTTCTTCCTTCGCGGCAGGGTGGGTGCGATTTTTGGCAAGCGTTTCTGCAAAAATCGACCGAAAATCGCACCCCCTCGCGGCGCATGAAGACCCTTTTTTTCAAGACTGATTCATATATTATCAGAAAGCGCATTTTCTCTAGTTTTCAAAAAACTTTTGGCTTTTCCAAATTTCCGATGTCTCAGCGTTCAGTGTCGACTCACTTGTCCTAATGCCACGCAGACTATTTTGCCTCAAATTACACTGTTTCTTTATTTATCGCCATTATTCTGAAATACTACAAAAATTGTTAAAGGATGATCTCACCAAATGCGCTACTGTGCGCAATCTCTGAGACTTGTGGAAGGGAGGACGTGAGGCGGCGAACTTGAGGAGTCGAAGACTGTCTGTCCGAAGACGAGAATGTCGCTACCGAAGCCGAAGCCGCTCCTCCTCCTCACCACAAGCCTTTATGCTGTACTGATGAAGCGATAACACCGCGCTGCGCGGTTCCCAAAACAAAAAGGCAGCTAGGAAAGCCAAACAAATCAAAACGTTATGGCATGAAACTTCTTATACAATGAAACTAACGATTTAATTTCACAAAAAATAGATCAATTTGGTCGACGTAGTCGACAGTAAGCTTACCGAAATTTAATTATTTATACAAAATCACTTCAATTTTTTCGCATAAAAATCGAAGGCCCCACCCGCATGAAGACCTAGCTTTTGAAAAACGACTTTTATATTGCATAAATCAATTTTTTCTTGTTTCTAGAAAGTCATTGGCTTTTTAAAATTTTGCAAAGCTTATCGAGTTACAGTCATTTTTGTGAACGTCGAATTTCGTTGCTTCTATGACGTCGGTGCCATATCGATCAGGAGTCAATCCAATTTTTTCGTTTCAGAAAACCATGATTTTTACATTGTGCATTGGACAAAAATTGAAAATTCTTGTGGTAAGATTTTAACTGCATGGGTTATCTGCTTCAGGTTAAAATTATTTAATTTTTCTTGAAAAACGAAAATTTTAAATACGATCCGCCCTGTTCATCTGAGATCGCTGCGAAGACGCTTAGCGTTTTACTGTGTAATATTCATGACTTAAAGCACCATGACGCACAATTTCACTCCCGCATGTTCTTTCCTTCAGATGATAGAAAAATTTTCCGCGATAAGACCTTCTTCAGTGGCGATCGATGCTATCGGAGAACGCAATGGCTCCACGTAACCTACCATTTTTCGGAGTTTGTTCGACGTCTCTGAAAAATTCACAGAGCTTAAAAACTATAAGAAGTGTGGATTCTACGCAATAAAAAGCAGGATGTAAAAATAGCGGCCTCCATATAATTAACGGTGTCGACAATTTTCGGCAAATGATACAAATCGGAGCGTCTGTTCATACAGAGGATCGTTCCAGAAAATCGTTTATTGCCGTATGTAAAACTGTTGCTTGAAATTTCATAGGGTACAGCTTCACTTTCTGGTGCTGTTTCCTGCAGAAGAGAGAAAATTAGTTCCGTGACAAGCTCATCCTCCGGTTGTCATTCCGTCATCAATTCGAAAGGCGCTTCCAAAAATCTTGTAGGGAAAGCACTTAATTTTCCTCAGTAATTGATATTTCATGTTTTATAGAGTGCAATTTAGGACGTAGATGTCGCTCGTTCAGGCAGAAAGCTGTCGCGTCCATGACTTCCTGAAAAAATATGAAAAATGGATACCTCTCATTGACTCCAAATCTGCCGGCAGAAAATCTTTATTTTCAGCAAGTAATACATGCAACTACCATTTAGAACTTTTATTATTAATAAATTTTTATTAATTTTCGCATCTTCGGGGAACAAAGAAGAGACTCCACGTCTTCGTAGACATTCCTGGAAAAAACAACTCAAGTACTAAGAACGAAAAACATCGCCTAGAAACCCGAAAAATAAGAGAAAATCCTCTGCCAAAACCGGAAGTGTACGACCCCCTCCAGAAGAGGCCATATACAATCCCCCCTGCGATTCTCGCACCTCAAGCTTGACCCCGAACGTGGTTCAATAGGCGAGCGATGTGTTTCTAGGCGGCGAAGACTAGCCTGCTCTGCATCTGACAAGAGGCTAGTAGCAATGTTAGAAAGCGAACAGTATCGAGGCCAAAATGCGCTCTTAATTTGGTAGATTTGTGTCCAGAATGCAGAAAACCAACCACGCTATCAAACCCCTGGCCTCCATTCTCCAGAATCCACTACGCATTTCACCCGGCCATCCAATCGCTGCCGGCTTTCTGGTGGATGTCTGTCCTCAGTGTGCCTTTTTTATTAGGTAACCTAGAAGCTTATGTGCGCGCCATCATTACATTTTCAAATCCGTCACAGATTAATTCTTGAGCACGGCGAAACAGTTCCTTGCGTCGCTATTGCTTTATCGGCCCATACTCAAGTGCAACGGTTTTCGCAATTTTTCAGAGGTCGACAGAAAATTTTAGAGCCACTACGGCACTTCCCAGGGAATGCCCTACATTGATATATGGGTCGCTTCAAAGACTACACGATCAGTTCACATATCTTCTTCGTAAATTATCTGATGATAGAGAAGTCGAGACACATGGTGTGTGTTCATCTGCCTGCTCCGCAGAATGGCTGCGTGTTTGTAATTTGCTCGTTCTCACGTAACTTATGCGTAGCCTTTAAAGAAATTATTCCATTGGTCACTAAAGGAATTCTGATTGATTTCGTTCAATACTTCACTACTCAATTTTATGCGATGATTTATAGGAAGAGCTCAGCACTTTAAAAGCCTACTTGTTATACTCTCCATGAATTTACATACATATAATTGTTCCTAGTCCGGCACTGTTTGTGCCCACTTGTATTAGGTTGGCAACTAATTTCGTGGACTCTCAAGCGCCTTCAACAAAAGTGTTCATAAACAAATAACAAATAACAGTTTTCAATCAAAGTAAGATCTGTTGGAACGTGGGACTGCTTCCAATTTATCAGCTACCTGGCCCTTCCCACAGCTGTAGAATTCTTGTGCTTTTGAAGCCAAGAATCCTTGGAGGTGCATTTTGACATGGTCCACATTAATAAGTCGTCCTCCAACCAAGAAGTGCTGCAGCGGGCTGTAAAGGTGCTAGTCATTTGGCTCACAGCCTGGACTGTAAGGTGGGTGAGTTAGACGCTCCCAGCTAAGGTCTTCGATTTTTTGAAGCTTCCGATTCGTGACGTGTGATCTGGCGTTATCTTGCTGATAAATAATTCCGCTCCTGAAAATCTGTCTGAACCGATTCCAGCGGAGTTCAGCCTGCGCGCGGCCAGGTTGAGAAGAGTAGATTACAGCATTAATGCTGGAACCAGCTGTTGATGAGCTCCCAGAAGATAATACCTTCTTGACACCACCAAACGAAGGGAACGTAGCGAACCGGACGCCTCAAAAAATAGAAGACCTTGACTGGAAGCGTCAAACTCATTCACTTTACAGCACAGACCTTGCGCCGAGTGACTACCACATTTTTAGTTCGGTGCAGTACTTCTTGGTTGGAAGACGATTTAATAATGTGGACCGGGTCAAAATGCACCTCCAAAGATTCTTGGCCTTAAAAGCACAATAACTCTATGGCCGTGGGATAGACCAGCTACCTGATATATGAGAAGCACTTCTGCGTTCTGAGGGATCTTATTTTAATTAAAGATTGTCATTAGTTATTGGTTAATAAAGAGTTTTGCTGAAGATTCTTGAGAGTCCACGAAATTAGTTGCCAACCTAATATTACAACTTCCATGCTCCTGGTAACGAAACAAAGGTGGTATGTCTAAGCTATTGTCGCGTTGAGAAAAATGTGTTAGTTGTAGCAGTGCTTATTTCGATTAATAAAATTACTCCCAAGCAAAGTTATCCGTCAAAAATTTCAGTCAAAATCGCCCATTCCATATGCAACAACCTAATAAATTATGAATACGAAGAAAGCGAAACGAGCAAACTGCGACGCCCGGTGAAACATTTCCACCGTGCTTTTGGCATCATTATATTAGACCTTACGATTAGACCTATTTCATTACGAACGTTCCACAGGAATCACACAGTGAGGAATTGGAAGGGCGGTGCTAGGAGTTACACGATCAACGTCCAGAGCCGGAGGTTCGTCGACGCTTAAACATCAGACCCGCTCTACAAAGGAGTCTGCAGAGGGGTCCACCCTGTATCTGGTCCCCAACTGGCCACCTTTTCGACGCTGCTGAACTTTATTATTAGACGTGTTTCTAGAGTTCTAGTGCATACACAGTCGTACTATACTTCGTACCGAATCGAATAATTTCGAATGAATATTCGAATAAATTCGAATATTCAAATATTCATTAACTGAATATTCGGTGAGGCCCAAAATTCGAAAATATTCATTATTTGAATATTCGACGAGGCCCAAAATTCGAATGTAATCATTATTCGAATATTCGACAAGGTCCAAAATTCGAATATATTCGTTATTCGAATATTCGGTTTTTCGTGAAACCGAATATATTCGATTATTCGTTTATTCGAAAAAATTTTGGAAGGACACAAGTATAAGTCGTACTTTGCGATTTTGCATTAAAAGCTTCCTGCTAAATTCTAGGGATGTTGTGGACAATAGGAATGGTGGATCCTCATCTCGAGACTTGCAAGACTCGGATTCTGTAAAATCCGCTTTCGTTGTGTTATCTCAAAAAATATCGAAGCAACGTGAGCGAACAAAAACACGACTACCACTTTATTATTCTCACGTGTTATGTTCTTTTGCTACATTTAAATTGAGATAACCTTGGCTAGTATTAATAGTCACAAGTGTAGTTTAGTAGACGAACGAACGAATCGGTCTAACGAAGAGAAGCTAGCGACCAGAAGACGGAGTTGTTCTTGTACAGGCATTCTGAAGAAAAAACAACTGAGGTAATTTTGAGAACACAAAACCTATCATGCTATATAACTTAGGTCTGTATTAGGAGAAGGCAAACAAACGGCTGGTGGCAGACCATTGATCTTGTTGTATTTGAGGTCGAAGAATGTCTATGCCTCCCGGGTTTTCTCGTTCTGGTCTTCCCGCCCGACTCTGTATCAGATCCGGTATTGATGTTGTCCGTTGAAAGATCGTCCTTGAAAAGAAAACGTAAAAATTACCTTCCTAGAAAAAGGAAATCGCTATGCAGAGAACACACGTTGTGCTTTTAAACACCGTAAGTCTAAAGGAAATAAAGCATTCTATTCGTGTTGTGAGGAGGCAACCACACAAATAAGGTATCAGGATGGTCTTGGGATAATAACGGATTGTGCTGCTCTCCTTTCTATTATAAATCTCTTCCGTAAAGATTTCAAAAGAACGCCACACATGGGGTTCTCTTTTAAAAGCATAGTGCCTGCTTTTATAAAAACGTATATATTATCGAAAAACATTTGATATGTTAACATATCTCAAACGATTTTCCAGACCTACCACTTGCTACATCAATACCATTTTCCTTGCGCTATCAAAGTAGCCCATCACAACCTTGGAACAAACCGAACAATATCAAATTCTTCCAGACGCATAATTACAAAAAATGCCTTCGTTATAATGTCCATTCAGACGAAACGTCCGCTTTGTTGGTGTTTTGGTCTGCGAAGGTTTCCAAGACGAATTGTTAAAGTAGAAGGATTCAATGACCGCTTGATGAAGGACGTTATCCGTATCATTTCATCCATACAAGCGCATCGCAGACAGTCAATGAAGACGGGCCATCTGAGTCCCTAAGTAAAAATTCAAGTTCATCCAGGGGCAAGATTCATCAACGACTTATAGCAATTTAACAGAGACGGATACAGCCGAAATCCCTGATAGCGCGGCTTATCAAGTGATACGGTGAACGAAAAGTCGCTTTATCTGCGTTTTCCGCTGTGAATTCTCTGTTAAAGTTATGTAAGTCGTTTATGAATCCGACCTCAGATAGATAATTCTTCACAACGACTGTAATAGCGCCTTAGCATGTGGAACACGTAAAAGATATAGCAATAGTGTCATTCAAGGGTGTATGACAATAGAAACATACGACAAAGGTTCGGTATCGCCCCGGTAGCCGACAAGTTGCGCGAAGCCCGTCTACGATGGTATTGCCACGTCCTTCGCGCTAACGAGGACATCGTCTGTAAGATCGGCCTGAACTTGAAGTCTCTGGAAAACGGCTCAGAGGATACCCGAAGCAACGTTGGCTAGATTCGTTGCATATGGACTTGAAGGTAGCTGGTGTCCATCCCGATCAAGCGTTTGATCGGGAGAAATGGCTTCACCACACCAGGGGCCGGATTCATCAACGACTTACAAAATTTAACAGAGGAAGGTACAGCCGAAATCCCTGATAGCGCGGCTTATCCAGCGATATGGTGAGCGATAAGCCGCTTTATCTGCGTTTCCCGCTGTGAATTCTCTATTAAAGTTATGTAAGTCGTTGACGAATACGACCCCAGAAGAGCAAGCCCCGACACCAAGAGGGACAAAGGCTATTGAGAATGGTAATGATTCAAGGGTGTATGATTAGCAATATCCACTCATGTTGCATCGTGGTTGTCCTATCCTACTATATATGTAAAAGAGTTAGCGGTTGTCCGTCTGTCTGTCTACCCTTTCATAGACGTCGAGTAACAAGCGGCCGGATTCGAACTGGGTGTCAACCACGTCGCGCACCAGGTGTCCGGCTTCAGAAGATGTGTCACCGAAGTCGAGCAAGGTTCATTAAGGTTTAAAAGACATGTCACCGACGTTGTTCGACAAGTGTCCGGTCTAAGAAGACGCGTCACCGACCTCGTGTCCCAAGCTTTAGACGCTGATGTCCCGCAAAGGGCTTGCGGGTTCAAAAGAGGTGCCACCGACGTCGTTCACCAGGCGTCCTGGTCAGTTTATATTAGTGGAGAAAAAGAGGAGAAAGTAAAGAAATATTAGTGGAGAACATTCCAAGCACAAGCCTTTACGCATTTCGATTTTCCTTACATCGGCGCGTCAACACGACCACGAAAGTTATGGCGAAGAACAATCCTTGAATGGCCGTGTGCTAATATCATGATTTATTTTTTCTGGAAACTATCCGGAATTTGAATGAAATGATATATAGGTAAATATTATCAGAAGCGTAGATAATGCTATTATCTGCAATTGAGAAACGCGACTCCCTTCGTTATCAAAAGAAACTTGCGCTACATAAGCCACAATCGACGATGAAGCAATGAATATCTCCTCTAAGCCGTCGTCAAACCTGACTGCGGTTCTTCCTCAGATATGGCCAGAAATGGCATTTTTTCCTCTGGTTAGTTTCTACATTATCAATAAACTTTTATATGGTCTCTTATCGTGTGCCACTATATTCGTCATTGATCAATCATAGTGAATTCATCTATTGGTCTACTTGAAAAATTTTGCACAGTCGACATCTAACTCTGAATGGAATTTACATCGGTTAGATCGATACGCCAATACTCTACATTTCCTGGTCTTTTAAACGAGCATTGCACATAGTAAAAGGAGAACTCTACATTCTGGTAATGGATGGATGTCTTAAGAGTTTCAGGCGGTAACGAGATACTCACATCATCATTAGATCCTTTGTCTTGGTCTAATCTTCCAACCCAATCCAAGCGTTTGTCGATGTCAATAGAATTTTCCTTAGCAATTGATCGAATTGAGTGGAGCATGTATCTTAAAGCCCTACTTATATTTACACAAGGATTTTCTAAAAAGATTTCTTACATGTAGTCAGGCTGTTCAGCAAAAATCATGCAGTTCACGTATTGCACAAGTCGTTTGAATTGCTTGGGTACAATGCGATAGCAGGTAGGAACTGTAAACACTTAACTAGCACTGAATATTACTAATGATGCTAATTCTGATCAAGATGTTCGAGTTTGGAAATTTAAATTTTGTTTAATGTGCAGACAGCTTACTCTTATCTTGGAAGAACTTCTCTTTCAGGAGGACGACTTGGCTTCGATCAGGCAGACGTTTCCAAGGCACTCCATTCTCGCAATCCATCAAATCAAATATCTAAATCAATTACATATCAAATTTAATTTTTCTGGGTTGAAAAAATGTCATTCATACGATAAACTGCACGTTTAAAAAAATGTACTGCGTTAAACTTTTCAAACTACAGCATGTCGATGTACGCCAATTTCTTATCGAAGGCAGTGACAGAATACAATTTAGACAAACCCACATTCGATCATTGTGAAGGCACACAGTCACACCGCTTAACGAGCTTAGAGGTCAGCTTTTTAACAGAACGAGATTTCAACATGTAGATAGATATCGATGTGAATTACATGTATTTTTAGTCTCGTTATTTTTGTTTTTGTCTTTAATCAAAGGTATTTTTTTATGTTTGTACATGAAAGATTAAGCGCACGAAACAGTCACTAATTTCAGTTGAAGTTGTCTAACCAAAGAAACGTTTTGAGCTTTCAAGAAACTTTTGATGAAGACCTATCTGGCTAGATGGAGCATGCAATGCTGACTACAAAACTATAGAAAAACTGTCGAGAATTTTATTCAGCATGCAACGAAATTCAGCAGTATAATCAACACCGTTGGTCACTACAATTTTCATCGAATGGAACGACGATCAGCGATTTCCTGCTCTAGGAACTGGGGAGACCGGAAGTCAAGGAAGTCGCTTACCGCCCTTTCAACATCGTCAACTGTTGAATTTTTTTCTTCGCTAGGAATACTTTCGGTGTCCACCATAGCTATTTATTCATCTATTTACCACAATATAAATGAGGTAACTGCCACTGACGTTTGAGTGTCCTTATCCAAACAGAATCACCGTATCCCACTTGGGCAAAATTCGTAATTTATCCTGGGATGTTGGTGCAGGAGGGAAGCTCTTCCTCCTTGACACAACGGCAACTGCGTGCGTTTTTGAACGTCCGAATTCAGAAAACGCGTCACTGATGTCGTCGGAATTCGAAAGAGTTGCCAACGTCATGTAATGTGTGCTGTTGAGCATGAAAACGGTCGCGGAGCAACCTGTGGGGGGGGGAGGGGTGGGCAGAAGCGCTGTGCAGCACAAACCAATGGCGTTACTGGAGAGTCGGGAAAGAATGCCTATGATGAGTATCGAAGTAATGAACGACTTCATGCCGTAAAATTAAGCAACAGAACCTAGATGCTCTTCCTCCTTGACACAACGGATTTTAAGTTTTACAAAAATTGCTTTCCGTAGGTTAGTGATTCTCCAAGACCGCGCGAAGCGCACAAGTGCGAGAGACGCCGTTAAGCATTTCGGAGCACTTGTATAAATATAATAGAGAAAGACTTGAGTCACTGACTGTAGCGATTCGTCAACAGGTGAAGTTAAGTTAACAGATGAAGAACTGAAGGTAACTTCCCAGTTCGCCGTATCGGCACCGTCAATCTAAGCATGGCGCCGTAACAGCTCGACAAGACCGCCGTGTTCACCACAAAGACACACTGCCGGGGTGACCAAAGAACATTTCCATGATGAGGTTTCGAATGAAGACACTACAGCTTGGATTAGGCTTCACCTTAGGCGACATCACGAAGCGTACCAAAGAGGGACCGACTCATCTGTCGCAGGACTATCTCCACTTATCTGGCCCTGGTCAACATCAGCGGATTCAGATGGCAACAGCGACAGGTGATGATGACGAACGAGTGAAATTAGTGGCAACAATGTTGTGACTAGCGAGTGACGAAATAGTACTTGTCATCCAAGTGTCGGTGCAAGCAATTCAGGCTTCCTTTAAATAAACCTAAAAATGCTACCATGATTGCTGGAATTGGAGTGTGTGTTATAATGAATAATAAATAAATATCGATAGACAAGAAGTGAACTGAAATGCTTCAAAATTACACCGTCACCGCAGCTCAGACTGCGATTATGGTACTAACCATATAAAGCCAAGACTCAAGGTCGTCCTTTCTTCCCTGCTCAATACAGTTGTGGCATGCTCTGGACGCAAACCTTATGGTACCAATGAATTTCACTCGGAGACGTGGAGCCCTGTAATTCATGGCATGCAAGGTTTATTTGTCTCTAAGAATCACGCACTTACTTTACTGCTTTGGTATCTCCAACGGTGTACTTTCTTGCGATGCCGAAATCAAGAATAAAAATGGTTTTCTCCATCTCTTTCAAACCAATGGCAAAATTTTGTGGCTTTATATCTCTGAAAGTTTCCTGATAGATAATTTATTCAATCACGGATATTTCCGAGTGTCGAGGTCTCCTACCTGTGTAGGTATCCTATATCATGAAGGTCAGCGAGGGATTGCAATGTTTGAATTGCGATTTGCATTGCAGTAGATCTCGAGTAGTTCCTACCGAGAATATTTCGTCGGACGTCTTCTATAGTTGGTCCAACAAGGGTCATAACGAGAAACTGCAACAACTTTGATATAGCGTGCCAACATAGCTTCTCTACCTATCATTTTACAAGTACTGAAGGGCGTTTATAATACCCTTGAAGTCTGTAGTCGTCGTTAGTTTTTTTTGAATTCCTGTCCGGTTAGAAGCCTGTGCGGGTTCGAGTACTGCCTGGCGCTTGAATTTTGATCGTAAAAAAGCATGAGCATGCAACCCCAGAAGTCGCCATTCAAGTTCAAAGAAAACGAAACGAGTTATAGTTATTGTCCTGTAGGCGGTCAACTCGAAGGTGGCCTTCACGCCGGCAAGTCTTAAAATATCACGCAGATTCTGGGTGCTGAAGTGTCAGTGTTTGAGTACTCTCATGCATTCCTCAAGCTGAATTACAACCCACCTTAAATTTTTCTTTCTTCCCACGGTCGATTATCTCGAGGAAATGCTCTTTCCGCCGAGGGTCCTCTATATTAAGACACAGGGTTAGAACGTGTACTTCAATTTTTAGTCGTAGGTTGCGCTTGTCACCTTCAACCATTTCAGTCTTCATTGCATACTCCTGGAAGAAATGAGAAGTTCTCTAGTAAAACTCAGCTGAGAGACCGAAAATGTAAGAATGTAAAATATTGGTCCCCAATACTTTCGAGTCCGTGGTGAGTATATTATTGATATGTATCTTGTTCATACCGTATATTGTTCCGGTATGGAAAAGTTTTGTGTCAGGTCTTGTAACGCTACCCTATTTGCATAAAAGCCGCGATCTCGGTACTTGTATTGTTATTCGTACCGTCTTCGCCACGAATAACGGCTCTTCAACAGAGCTTTCAGAAGGAAGACCGATACGTTATATTTTAAGAACCACGTTATTGAAGTGGATAAAAGTTGCTTATAGCGGACCTAACAGCGCATCTTTCACTTGCCCTCTGTGAGAAGGGTTTGCATAGTGCACAATCTATCTTTCACGTGCGATGTAAGTGCAACCCTTAAGGACTTTGTCCGTGGAGCAACCCAAAAATAAGGTGCACTGAAAGTTTTGGGTTAATCCCATGCTTGGTTGGTCCTTAGTCTTAAGGAGGCTAATTTTGAGGTAATTTCCCTCCTGTCTAGAAGTAGTCGATGTGAAAGTATACCGCCCGACCACACTATGCTTATTTGCGCCGTTCTCAGCGATGCCGTGGCTTTCCATGGTTCTGAGCTTGTTCTGCACGAGCTATTCCGAATCTATCCTAGTCGGAGAGAGGCACATGGTGTTTTATTTCACCATTCTCTCTCTTGATCTTGCTGTACAGCCTAACCTGCCTCCCTGTAATATCGGCGACTCTTAGCCAAACTCAGATAAGGTGGTGGTGTGGCATTACATATAGGTCAGGCACAACTGTCGCCCTAAGTTTGCCCCCCGCACTAGGATAGATCCGCTATTCCTTCACAATGTTGCCATAAACATCTATAGTTCGATTCTTTGTTAGCACCTAAAGAATCCCCCAAGCCTCGACTTCGACGCACAGATTTCCTCTTCAAAAGATTCTCTTGGAAGAACTATTACTTATTCCCCTCGTTGCGTTTGCGAATAGAGCATAATCCATGTTGATGTGATTGTGAACCTGTCAGCATTCCTCAAATTTTGGGGTAGCTTTACAAATCAGTGATAGCCGCAATCGGGTAGCATATGCCGAAGCTTCTAAATCACCGCCTATCATTTCACTACCACTACCTGTTCACCACCACTTCACTAAAGATAAAAGGGTTCGTCGCTAATTTTTGCTAATTTCATGCACCTGGTTTCTGCCAGTAATTTCTGACAAAGCGACAATCGACAGCTCTGAGCGCGTCCCTACATAGTAGAGAGACTATCTATATCACCTTAGAGTATATACATGAAGATTAATTTGATCTGGACCAATTTTGCATTCCACTCAAGCTGTTTTGGAAGCGATTTTCGCTGTAAACGTGTAAGCATAAAGGGCGAAGGACAGCATAAGGAAGGATAAAGGTAAATTCTTGTTTGGGAGGCGCCAGGCATTCCACTTTTATTAAAGCGCCTGTGCAAGACGCCCGAGGAAGTGGGAATTCATAACTGCGGAAAATGACTTGAAAATGAGGATTCGAACGGTGTTCCAAACAGACGCTACTTGCCTTTCTTAGGGCGGGCATGAGGATCAAAAGGAGTGCACTTTGCTGTTGTGCCACGTAGGTGTCTTCTGGTGCAGAGCAGCGCCTAATGGAGTCGGCCTTATGACTTTCATCACGCTACTCGTTATGCTCTCCTGCTCCTCCGTGGTCGCTGAATGCTCTGCCTCTGGTTTTCGTTTCTACAACATGTACGGTTCCGCAAAAGCTATATTATAGGATGGACGACGGCATCAGTTAGGCGTGTTTGAGATTCGGCACGCATTTTACTTCTACGGATGTTGTGGATTCAATTTGAATGCGTATTTGGCTGTAACAATGATTTGCGCTGGCCAGCCGATGGACAAGTCACTGTTTTATTCTCCAAAAAGAAACCTTTTAACAGTTCAGCGAGCACGAGGGGAAGAACTTACATAGACATGATTTGGTCTGGGCGGGACCCAAACCAACAGTTGGGGTGTACACGACAGCTTGCATCTCTTACTGCGCTACCATGCTTTGTAATCATATATTAACGTGGAACTATAACATAGACACATTTTTGTCTAAGCCATCTGGTAAAGAAAGACGTTATGGTACTTATTGGACTGACGCCCGCTGCAAGATTGCGCATGGTCATGGAGCACTCACATAAACACGTTTCCTGTGATTTCCTCCGAGAGGAGGAGAAGACCAGACCTAGGCACGGGAAAGAACTCAGGGGTCTGTCTGGTTACCTTGACGGTGTGTAGCAGGCACCAGCCCGCTTATTACCGACGTTATTAATTTCTTTCTTCCTTTACCTGATTTTTCGACCGGCTGTTATCGATCGATTTTATCGATTTTTGCTCTAATATATAAACATAGCAAATTCGTAGAAGTGAAGAAAGGTGTAAAATAATAGAATTTTTAAAATTATAATTAATTAAAAGAATGGTATGTCACAAAATATAAACATATAAAAAGGTTTGTTTCGCCACTACCTTCAGACGAACCTTTGTGTTATACTCCTCTCGTGGCTCTTCAGTGAAGAAGAGGAGTATATTTTAAGATTTCTTTAAAATCTGTCTATAAAAGAAAGAGATAGGAGAGCGAAAATGGAAGAGAGAACAAATGAAAAAAGATGAGAAAGAGTGAAGAAGGAAAGATAAAGAACTAGAGACATTTGAGAGAAGTAGAATTAGAACGTGAAAATAAATAAGGAGTAAAAAGATAAGTTAAGTAAATCATGAGGTACAATTGAAAGTGGTAATAAAATATGATTTATAAGTTCAATGTGACTACTTAAAATGACTAAGTTGGCCACTGAGAGTGGGAGTCGCGGGCATGTGTCGGCCGCATGCCAGATTTCTCAAATGGGAGGCGGTATAGATCGACTGGCTGTTATTTATCGACCAATTTTTGATATGTTTGCCCTTTAATCAATATGGTGGATGGAGAATAGTTACATTCCCAAGTTCATCGCAAATAAGAAATATCTGTTTCTACCACTTACTTGGGACAAATCATCATTTTCAATAGCGTTTGTCCCGCTTGGTGGTGGGGTCCGCTCATCTGATGTGGTGACGCCAATTCTCCCGATCAAATGATAGATCACGATGCACACCAGCTATCTTTACGTCCAGATGCAACATATCTAGCCAACTTTGCTTCGGGCGTTCCCTTGACCGCTTTCCAGGAACCTCAAGGTTCAGGCCAACCTTACGGTGTCGTCATTAGCGCGAAGGACGTAGCTGTACCTTCCAAGGCGAGCTTAGCTCAACATTTCGGCTATCGCGGCGACACCATCGGGCTTTGTCGTATGGTGTCGCTGCAAACGCTATCCAAACACGCCACTCCAGCCGTCCACCTCTAGCATCTTCGTCAGCATTACACTGACATCGACAATGACATCGTCGCTCTTCTACGGCGACAACAATCTTCATCAAGCGGTCATCGAAACGTTCCACGTTTGCCCGCGTTACGGAAACGCTCGGAGACGTTCATACCGACACCGCTGGTGGTCCTGGGACTATCACATAGAACGGCCTTGAAGCCTCTTCCTATGTCCCTTGACTTGCAGCAGGACCACTTCGTCTCCTGCACCGCAACTCTTTTATTCTCTAGTGCTTCTGCCAACTCGCACGAGCGTACCCACATTCAGCGTAGCCACGCGGGTCCTGCTTACGTCACGGGACTTTAGGACTAACCCACTTGCCCCCGCTGCCGTCCTCGCACCTGGGACCCTTGCATACTTCTCACACTCGCCCGGCTTTGCGAGGGCACGTCACGCGGACGTCGTAGTATTATCTCGAGAGTTCATCGACCATATGATGTGACACAGAATGTTCGTAGGCCGGCCTGTCACAAGGGCTTGTAGCCTGCATTCGATTCTCCGTGTTTAACGCTTTTCGAAAAAAGCAAGCAGTTTCCAGTGGCACCGCGTGAAGGAAAGGACATCGCCACCTTACTTGAGCGAATCACCAGAAAAAGAGACCGACCCTCATGGATGGCCTATTTCTGCCTACATGTAATACATTTTGTGGCCACAAAATTGACAGTGTGATATTTCACGTTTATATATGAGCGGGACAGATTTGCAACAGATTTACATATAATACAGTACCGCGCATGTCTTTTGGTCAATTCCCGAAAAAGCCGCTTTGGAGCGTTCCAAAGCGGCTTTTTTAAATAACTTTCTTCAAATTCAAGCGCTTGTGAAAAGAAACATATATTTTAGCTCAACAGGCCAAGCTCTATCTTTTGACGTATAAATCAATGGAGTTGAACAATGCATATAGGCCGGACATAATCAATCGAGTGGGCGCGAGAGCCTGTAGAGTGACCGTTTCGGGAGTTTTATCGCAAATTCCCAGCCGTCCTACTCAGAAATTGCCTTAAGACTGTCCAGCTTGCCTTTAGAGTGCGCCGTGAATAATGCATACAGGATCGATCCTATCAATCGAGTAGGCGCGACCACTCGCAGAGTGAGGACGAGTGGGCGCGAGAACCTATAGAATGACCGTTTCGGGGTTTTTAGCGAATTTCCCAGTCTTCTACTTAGAAAATGCTTCTATCCTGTCCAGCTTGCCTTTGAGTGCGCCGTAAACAATGCATACAGAATCGATCCTATCAATCGAGTCGGCGCGACCACTCGCAGAGTGAGGACGAGTGGGTGCGAGGGCCTGTAGAGTGACCGTTTCGGGAGTTTTATCGGAAATTCACAGCCGCCCTACTTAGAAATTGCATTAGGACTGTCCAGCTTGCCTTTGGAGTGCGCCGTAAACAATGCATATAGAACCGAACCTATCAATCT
>OX375869.1:28572098-28869028 GCA_947359475.1 Heligmosomoides polygyrus bakeri | reverse complement strand
AAAAAGAGATTTTTTGACAATTTCCCATCGAGGACGTGGACCGAACCTGCGCGGACGATGACGTCATAGAAAATCGATATTTTCGAAATTGGCGAAATTTTCTCGACCAAAATCATCTGGGGTTATGTTGTGCGCTGATTACGAATCCGACGTCCGTTTTTGAAAATTTGGCCGATTTCGGTAAGTTTTGGATTTTCTTCTGGATAACTGAGGGTGGTCGTGTCAGGGTCACCGATTTTGCTCAAACTTCATCTAAGGGCAAGGGTTATTCAGGGTGTCTAACACGATGAAGAAGTCCATTTGGCTGATTATGGGAGAAGACACCCGTACTGATGACTGAGGGTGATCGGTGATCCCGACCCGACCACCCTCAAACGGCAGGTAACCTACCGAAATCGGCGAAATTTTCAAAAACGGACGTCGGATTCGTAATCAGCGCACAAAATAGCCACTAGATGATTTTTGAACGGGAAAACTTGGCCAATTTCGAAAATATCGATTTTCTATGACGTCATCGTCCGCGCAGGTTCGGTCCACGTCCTCGATGGGAAATTGTCAAAAAATCTCTTTTTCCAGAATTGGACGAGAATGAAACCATTCGATAGAGCTTTTCGCGCTGAAGCTAACGGTGTTATTGCGAGTGTCGAGAACTCAATTATGGGCGAGTAAGGGCGCAGGAAACTTCAGCGCTAAGTCCACCGCCCTAAAATGGCAGCTGGGGCTAAGGCGGTTTAGGCAGCTGAGGACTTATGAGCATGTCATCGTAAAGTACCATAAGCGTTCTGCTCGCCCATGCATTTGTAGGCCGGTATCTCTCCGCGTCTGCCCGCAGGGGTCGACTGAAATTGGAAGAAATGACCTGCAAGGCCAAGGCTAACCTGCATTTTCACAGTGCCGTACCTTAGTCCAATCATAAGCTACATTGCTCTTTTTCAGCGCACTACTAGAACATTTTACTGCCTACAAAAGCCATACAAAAGCCACAAGCTGCAACCGGAAAGGTTCACACATGACAGAGTTATCGCGCTCAGAACACGGCCGCGCGTGCAATGCAATACAACAACGGTCCATGTTCTCCTCGCTCTTACTCGCCCAGATTACAGTTTTCCCTACTCCCAATAACACCATTCAATTCAGCATGAAAAGCTGGCCCGAATGGTATCTAGCATGGCCCAATTCTAAGATATCGATTTTCTATGACGTCATCGTCCGCGCAGGCTCGGCCTGGGCGCCCGCGTCCTCGATGGGAAATCGTTGAAAAATCCATTTTTCTGTAATTGGTCGAGAGTGACACCATTCGATAGAGCTTTTCGTGCTGAAGAAAAGGTGCCATTCCGAGAGGCGGAAGCTTGAATCTGGGTGAGTAAGAGCGCAAGAAACTCTAACCTCTATCTTACGCCGCTCTAAACTGGCAGATGAGGCCAAGGCAGATCAGGAAGCTGAGGAGTTGTGAGCACGTCATCGTAAAGTGCCTTCAGTGTTCTGCTAGGATACGCGCTTGCATGCCATTAGCACGCCGCGTCTTCCTGCAGGGCTCGACTGAAATCGGAAAAAATCGTGTCACACACGGCTAACCTGCATTTTCGCTTGTTTATAAGCTATAACACTGCACTTTCACGGACTATTAAAGCTTTGCACTGCCTACAAAATCCACGAGCCGCAGCCGGAACGATTCGATCTCGACAGAGTTATTGCGCTCCGAACATACTCGCGCGTGCAATTTGCGAGTGGTTGCGCCTACTCGATTGATAGGTTCGATTCTGTATGCATTGTTTACGGCGCACTCAAAAGGCAAGCTGGACAGGCTAGAAGCATTTTCTAAGTAGAACGGCCGGGAATTTCGATAAAACTTGCCAAACGGTCACTCTACAGGTTCTCGCGCCCATTCGACCTCACTCTGCGAGTGGTCGCGCCCACTCGATTGATACGTTCGATTCTATATGCATTGTTTACGGCGCACTCCAAAGGCAAGCTGGACAGTCTTAAGGCAATTTCTGAGTAGGGCGGCTGGGAATTTCAATAAAATTCCCCAAACGGTCACTCTACAGGCTCTCGCGCCCACTCGATTGATTATGTCCGGCCTATATGCATTGTTCAACTCCATTGATTTATACGTCAAAAAATAGAGCTTGGCCTGTTGAGCTCAAATATATGTTTACTTTCACAAATGCTTGATTTTAAAGAAAGTTATTTAAAGAAGCCGCATTGGAACGCTCCAAAGCGGCTTTTCCGGGAATTGACCAAAAGACATGCGCGGTACTGTATTTCGTCGTCAGTCTGTCATTAGCTGCCGTTAGGCGAAAGCATTGTTTTATGAAAGTTCTTGAACAGTCAGTCAGCCACAAATTCCAAATATGATCGTTTTGAAGTGAACTAGAGGCGTAAGTGGCCTAGCAGATTGTGTCGCCTTCATATGGCATGCAAACCCTTTGTTTGTTCCTCATGAGCGGCATTTTATTATACAACACACAAGTACTTCTTTCAGATAAGTTCTCTACCACATTTTTACGACAAGAGGGTATATGAGAGGCCTGTCGATAAAAACCTCGTGCTTCACTGTATTGCTTCCACTTTTTCTTCTGGGCTGCCGTCTATCTCGTCTACCACGCAGCCTGAATTTCATTCGAATTCGATTATTCGAATCGAATATTCAAATTCGAATGTTCAAAAAATCGCGTTTTCGAATGTATTCTAATTCGAATATTCAGCAAAACCACGTTTTTCGAATATATTCTCATTCGAATGCTCGAAAATTTTTGGCATTCGAAACCATTCGAATATTCGAAATTTCTGTGAGAGCATAAGTATAAAAGGAACTAGTGCATGATGTAATCTTTCCTAGTGAAGCACTCAAAAATTCTGCCTTTTTAACTTTAAAATAAGCTCAGAAGCACTACTGTAGCTAAAATAATAAATATTTTAAAAAATTAACAACACTGGACCACAGTCTGGATACACTTTGATAGAGGTTTTAGGTCTTCGCTTTTTACGTTGGCATAAGGCAAGCGTTTGAAAAAAGACCACTACAGAAATGTGTGATAAAGTACGGTACAGGACATCTCGAATTAACAACAGGCAAATATAACAACTCATATCTCGGGCTAGAGAAAGCAAACGGCTCTTATCAAAAAGGTAGAAGCACTCAGAAATGGTCGTTCCGTTGAGCGGGAACGGGGCACCACAAACTTGTGCGTTTCTCATGAACGTCGTTCGTAAGATTCAGGGCGCAATGCGTGCTAGAGGAGTGTGGCTCTGAGATGACTATTCGGCGCTAAGATACGTGGGAGTCACTTTCCAAAAATGCTGTAACGCGGGCAAGGACGAACAGGACCTCCTTCTAGTGAGGAAAATAAACAAACAATAACACAGCTGGGTTGTGCGCTCTCCTCCGCGTCAGGGCACAGAATTTTGGCAGGGGAAGGGACTCTGAGGTGTGATTTTTCATTAAAAGCACAAAACATAACAACGGACAAGATCATACATTCGACGGCCTTTCAAGGAGTGGTTATATAATGTGTCTATGGCATGTCCGCAGACATCTGCTCAGCTACGAAGCAACGTAGTCACAAGAAGTGTTTCATTGATATCTGCCACACATCCGAGTAGGGCTACCAACGGGATTCTGCAGAACGACAGCAGGGCGCAATGCGTGCTAGGACAGTGCACTGCTGTGACGATTTTTCTTATTCATTATTCCTAGTATGATTTTATGTTCCAACAGAATCCTAGAGTCGGGGTGGACAACGGTTAAGAAACTGCGACATACTTTGCTACCCTGTGTGTGGTCCAGCGAAAAAACCCACGCCTAAATGGGAGTGCTCCCCTAGCCCAGGTGGCACCGATAATAAAATATCATGACTCCTACCAACAGGTTGCTCGAATGGATCTATGCTAATAGGAGAGCACTTCATTCTCTTCATTCGGGAGCAGGTCAAAATTGAAATTGAACCATTTTACAAAGGCAAGACATTGAGTTAGAGGACGAGAGCGCCTTTCTTTAGAATTTTCGATTTTATGATTGAGGTAAAGTAGCTTGAAGCAGTACCATAGCCAATGTAATGCGTGTTGGGGGGGGGGGTGCACCTTCCGTTGTGGCGAATATTCTTCTTATTCATTTTTCTTACCTTCGTGCTCTAGAGAAATCCTAAAGCTGTGCTGTATGAACTACGGTGAGGAAAGCGCAACATGATGTCATATCGCTTGAGTTTTGAATTGAATAAGCCCTTTTTTTTTTGGGGGGGGGGAGGGTCTCTTGACATGCCATGAGTAAAATCGCAGTTATAGTTCCTATTTGTGCTTTCATTAACAGCATAGTCGCTACAATCAACTGGTTCTCTGACGCTTTGGCGTCAGCACTATACCTTAGTCCTTGGGAAAAATTCGAATTTCGAATGATCCTACTATATATAAGCGAGAACGGCCGTTTGTCTGTGGGTGAGTGCGTGTGTTTGTGGGTGTGTTTGTTTGCACAGAAGTGCTGAAGGAGTGTGTTGGGAGGAAGTATAGGGAAGGGGGGGGGGGGGGGGAGAGGAGTTGTAGTTGTCATCTGTTGTCAACTGTTGTAGTTGTCGACAGGCGTCCATGTTCAGGCGACATGTCACCAAAGTCGCGCAAAGAACGTTAAAATTGAGAAGAGGTGTCACCGATGTCCCGCGAGGGGTGTTCGGATTCAGACGACGTGTGACTGATGTCGCGCAATGCACGTTCAGGTTGAGAACACATGTCACCGACGTCGTTCATCAGGTGCCTGGATTCAGAAGAGGTGTCACCGATGTCGCGAAAGGCCTTCCAGATTCAGACGACGTGTCACGATGTCGCGCCAGGGTTCCGGATTCTCACAACGTGTTAACAATGTCACGCAAAGCACGTTCAGGTTGAGAACACATGTCACCAACGTTGTTCAACAGGCGTTCGGGTTCACAAGAGGTGTCACCGATGTCGCGCGAGCGTTCCGGATTTAGAGGACGTGTTACCAGTGAAGGTGGGACCAGCAATGGGAACCGGTGAGGGGATCCAGTGAAGGGGAACCGGTGAAGGAGGGGAGAGGGGTCCAGTGAAGGGGAGGACCGGTGAATGAGGGGGGAGGGGTCCAGTGAAGATGGGACCGGTGAGGAAGGGACCAGTGATGGGGGCCGGTGAAAGGGGGGGGGGGGAGTGGTCCAGTGAAGGGTGGACCGGTGAAGGAGGGGGAGGGGTCCACTGAAGGGGGGACCGATAGAAGGTTAACCAATGAAAGAGGGAACCAGGTGAAGGGGGACCGGTGAGGAAGGTGCCAGTAATGGGGACCGGTGAATGGGGGGAAGGGGTCCAGTGAAGGGGGACCGGAAAAGGGTTGATGAATAAAAGGGGGACGAGTGAGGGTGGGACCAGTGATGGGGATCGGTGAAGGATAGGATGACCAGCAAAGAGGGGACCAGTAAGGGGAGGTCCATTGAAGGTGAGAGCAGTAGTAGGGACCGACGAAGGGGGGGGGGGGGGGGGGAGGACCAGTGAAGGGTGAACCGGAAAAGGGCTGACAATAAAGGGGAACCATTGATAAGGGATCAGCTAAGGGTGGTCCAGTGAAGGTGATGGGCCTGTTTTGCCCTATTCCGCTATACCATTCTATATAGCAAAACCAGTTTTTTACTGTAATGAATGAGAAAAGGTCTAAAGAGGAGAAGAAGACGTTCGGAGTGTTCTATTCTCCGGGTTTGGGGCGCCCCAACCAGACATTTGGCCGCCGGCAGGCCGTTGAACGTCTGGTGGAATAATATTGGAAATATTATTCCATAATTCGAAATATCAAATTTTCGAATGACCTAATATTTTCCGAATATATTCCGGTTTTCAAAAAGTGGAATTTCGAATAGTCAAATATTCAAATAATCGGACGTTTAAGGACACTCTTATTTATTGTAGCTACCCAAGGTTTTCACCTGAGCGTCTAGTCCCGCGCAGTCGCAGGGCCGCTGTTCGTTCAGTCCGTCGCCACCTCCCCAAGAGCGTCGTCTACCGTGGCGCCGAATTCAGCGAGATTTCTCTTGATGACGTCCTTCCACCTTTTCCTTAGGGCTCCTCTCGGCACTTTCCGGGTGCCTCGTAGTCCAGGGCCAACCTTATGGAGTGATTCTTTGGTTCTCTGAGGATGTGACTGTACCACCACAGCGTTGCTCCCTCATCTTCTTCTGGATTGGGGTTGTCTCCACCACTGCGCTAACACCCTCATTTCGTACCCTGTGCTTGCTGGTCCACCTGAGCATCCTCATTTTCGTAGTGTGTAGTTGCCCCTCCTGCGTCTCACGCAGGGCCCAGCGCTCACTGCCATAGAGAAGGGCAATCCTCTCTATACTTGACTTTGAGCGCCCTGAACCACCGATTGTCGCAGAGGATTCCTGTGGACTATATCCATTTGAGCCACGCTGCATCTGTCCGTCCCTAACCGCCTCCTCCACACTTCCTTTCTCGGATAGATGACTTCCGAGATAGCGGGATTCTCCTACTTTCTCGATCGCCCCTCTTGGCATTATAGGATCGGTCCATTGCATTGCTCAGAGCTGACGAACTTCGCCTTCTTCCAGTCAAGCCGCAGGCCGTTGTCTACAAGCGCTTCTTGCCACGGCTGTACCCTTACCTTCAGTTCCTCTTAGCTATAGGCTGTTATGATTATATCGTTTGCGTAGAGGATTGTCCTGAGGATGAGTTCCTCAAATCAAGGTGATTCACTACACAGTCAAACATCAGCACGAAGAGGAAAGGACTCAGAGCCGACCCTTGATGTACCCCACGGTTATATCCATCTCCTTTGCCATCCCGTGTGCAGTTCTTACCACCGCTTTCTAGTGTTCGTACATGTCCTTTTGGCTGTGACCAGACATTCCGGGGCGCTTCTCTCTCGAAGGGGTTTTCAGAGCACGGCTAGGGGTAGCCTGTCGAGGCCTCCTCCAGATCCAGAAATGATAGGCAGCAGAGCTTTCGTTTCTCCCGATACGTTTCAGGTATGAAGCCCCACCGCTCCTGAGGGTTATGATCATCTCCCTCATGCGCCGTTCGACCTGTCGTTCGAAGGCATTCATCGTATGTGAGACTAGTTTGATTTCTTGGTACTTGGAGCACTCGGACGCGTCCCACTACCGCTTGTAAATGGGAATTATGATGCTGTACATCCAATCATCCGGCATCTTTCCCTCAGGGACTTTGGGCGCAATGCACGGGAGAGGGGGCAGTCCACCAGTACTCAAACACAAGTACGAGATGACGTAGCATTTCCAGACGAGGACTAGTTTTTACCCGTTAAGTTCGGTCAAGACTTAGCGTTTGACCTAAGTCCTTCTCGCTGCAACCTGCATTGCACGTCGTCAGGTTGCGTACGATGTGGGAAATTCCACGTCACCGTATCCGACTGCTACGTCCTGCTAGGTGGAAGCCATGGGCTGCCCCCTCTTCATTGCGCGGAACTCTTGAAGAATTGTGACAGCCAATTGACTCCCCTGTTCTCAAGCAGTTTCCGAGCCTCTGTTGGTACCCCAGAAGGCCCAGCTGCCTTCCCGAGTATTATCTTCCCTATGGCGTTGCGTACCTCTTCCTGCGGAATGGGCCCTCCGTTGGTTGTTCTTCCTGGACCTCCCCACGAAGAGGAAGGAAGTTCCTCGTTGATTTTTTTTGAAGTACTTCTCCCATCTTTTTGACTTTGACTGGCTTCCGTAGTGCTCTGCCGTCAGAATTTTTCACCGCTTTAACCACTCGAATGTCGACGCTAGCTCTATGTCGTGCCTTAGCCAGCCGGATGGCGAGCTTATCTTCCGGTGGCCCGTCCAATTTCTATAGGGCATCCATCTCCGCGTTCTTTGCTTTTGCTATGGCTGCTATTATCAGCCTCTTCATTCTGCGTAGAGTGTGAGATGCTCGGGTGCCCTCGTCTTCTGCCACTGCGTATAGGAATCCTTTTTCTTTGACGCAGCTTGCACCTCTTCATTTCAAAACCATGCAGCCTTATCCCCTCCCTTTGTTTCAGCGAGGGCTTCCTCAGCACATCGTAGGATCTTTTGGTCACTCTCCTCCAGGTTCATTCACGGGACCACGGAGACCTGCTACGAACAATGCCCTTCGTAGCTCGTTGCGCTTTGGACCTCTCTGTTTCCATCACTGGATTCTGGGTTCTATCCTTACCTTGAGTTTGCTGGGTAGAGGCATGTTAATGTTGGCTACCATGTGCCTATGCTGTGGCGCCACACCTCCCAGCAGGACTTTCACATCATGGACGGTTTTCAGGTCAGCCCTTCGCAACGGGATGTGGTCGATTTCCGTCCTTCTTCCTCCGCTAGCATAGGTCACCTGGCTCTCCCTCTTTGCAAAGAAGGTGCTAAAGACCCATGACTCAGTGCATATTTACCTTAGTAGGAAGGCTCATGTATGTCTAGTTACATCAGGAATGGCGTAGTTCAGTTCAATATAGGGTTAGAACACACCAGCGCGGCACAAAATTCTTAATTTTGTACAACTCAAAACGTTGTATAGCGTTGTATAAGTATGTCCTTCATGGTGGCCTCCCCCTTCCCTCCCCTAACCTACTGCGCCGTCTTCTGTTATTTCGGAGTATTCGAGCACTGTAAGGGTCTCTCTCAAAATATCATAATGCCCTTTGTGGCCGAGCAAGCTACATAGTGTTTCTATGAATTATTTTCATTGCTGTATCGTACTCTACCTTTCTATCTTGATTTTCTTCCTTAACAACCTTGTAGACATCTCCGAATCCTCCAGAGCCCAGTAATTTTAACACCGTCCACCTGAAATCAGGCACGCAGTTGCGGAAGAATTGACCCAAATCGGATAATCCCATGTTTCAGTGTTCACTTGAAGTTATCGCTCTGTAGCGTAGCACCTGGACCCAGTTTCTCCCTCTTCAGCATTTTCTCCTTCCTTCGCTTTTCAGCTTCTCCAGGCGCGCGCTTCTTAAACAACGGGTTTTGCAAAAGATAAGTGCTGACAATGCCGAGGAATAGCAGGAAGCACACCAACCTCCCTTTTTCGAATAGGCATAGCACTTCTTGAAACGGAAGATGCATGTCGTCGTACCGTACCTTGAGTGAGTTCGACCTCCACTGCCTTCATGAGTGAAAAATAGACAGACAACCAACAGCCAACTGCTTTTATACTGCTCGATATCGTAGTACGTGATAGCCAACAATGCAGATAATCTTCTACATTACTCTCCACTTGCGTTCGTGAAAGAAAAGGGAACTTCGCCCGTAGTGTCCAAACTGCGTAGCATGACCAGTTTTTGTAATTCCTAGTTGGTGGTGGCCGCTCTTAAACAATTTTCCGACATAAAGAAACGGTAGTAAGCGGGCTGGTGCCCGCTCCGAGACTGCACAATGTCATGGAACACTCACAGAAACCGTGTTTATGTGAGTGCTCCATGACAAAATTGGACCAGCCAGACCCCGGAGCCAGACCCCGGAGTTTTTCTGCTAACGCAGAGGAGAGAACAGAACTAGGCAAACGAAAAAACTCCGGGGTCTGGCTGGTCCAATTTACCCGTTTTACGATACCTTGCCAGTGCGGAGCGAACACCACCCCGTTTAGTTCCAAAGAAACACAATAAATGGGCAACAGATTTAGAAATAAGTAAACATGCAGACATGGGGCCGGATTCATCAACGACTTACAGCAATTTAACTTAGAAAATACAGCCGGAGTTTCTGATAGCGTTGCTTTTCAATAAGCGATATAATGAAGTGTTTCACCAGTATTTTCTCCGTTAAGTTGCTGTAAGTCGTTGATGAATCCGGTCCCTGGTGGCCCAAATAGACTTTTTCTGAGTTCCTAGTCGGAGGAGGGGAACCTAAAATGGACCATTCTCGGTGTAAATGTAGTAAGGAACCCCTACTAGATCTGCACCGAGAACGATGCATCTTCAGGCGGCTACGATAGATAACATCTGTGAAATAAAATAAAAATCTACTGCGACTGCTATCTACAGTCTACTGCTACACTGACCGTGAACGGTCGTGCGTGCTTCCGCATCGCCATTTCTATACCAGGTATATCTGTTGCCTTTTCCTTCCAGTTTCAGTTGTTTTGTATGCCGCCGACTAAGACGCAGCGAGGAGCAAAACCTGGCGTCTCATCGCCTCAACCGTCTCAACCCTCCACATCAAGTCCTACTATACCGCCAATGGATAATGTGGCTTCGCTTCATCTCGCTGATACGTCGGTCAGCCTGTTGATCAATAAGGCTTTAGAAATTAACAAAGACCCAGCAGTTAAACAGCTTCTCATTGCTGCCAAGGAAAAGATTCAAAGCGAATTTTCCGACTTTCTTAAGCATGAAAAACGCGAACGGAGTATCGTTGTAGGTGGTATCAAGGAGGAACCAGTGCAGACTCGTCCCTCTGAACGTCAACGCATCCTTGAAGAGAAAATCTACGGGGTTCTTGATGCCGCTAACATCGAATGTCGAACTATCGAGATCTAGCGTATGGGAAAAGTTGACCCTAAGCGCCCAAGTTTAGTTAAAGTGGTCCTGCCTTCGCATACACACTGGCGTATGGCGCTTGCAAATGCGCGCTTGCTACGTCAGTCAGGACTACAAACCGTCTATATAAGGAGGAGTATGACAGCAGAAGAGAGGTAACGGGACTACGAATTACGCCAAACGGCGCGCGACTGAAATAGGAGGTTAGTTATAGAGAATGGGTTGTACACAGGGATAAACTTGTTCGCATTTCGGAAATTCAAGGTATTCACTCGGAAAACTCTCAATCCCGCACGGCTGCTCCCCTGCAATAAAATGTAGTTTGCTTAATGCTCGTAGCTTATGCATTAAAATAGACCATTTACATTCGCTTCTATGTATTAATGACCTCGATTTAATATTTATAACCGAGACGTGGCTCGCTGATAAAATTCAGGACTCAGAAATCGTGGGTGGCCTTCCATACTCCATTTACAACCATGGTAAAGGAGGGGTGTTTGTTGCCTTGTTAAAACTGATCTATATGCTGATTTCGTAGAACACGCACCTCCCAAAGCAGCAGAAGTGCTTTGCATTGACCTGTTTCTTCCGTTGACATACTCCCGTATACGTCTCATCACTGTTTATAAGCCCCCGAATTCAACCCAAATAGACGACAGTTCCCTTCTTGAGCTGCTTCGAGACTTGTCTTGCGTTCATGCTAGCACTATTTTGGTTGGTGATTTTAATCTTGATGTTGACTGGGTGACTACTACACCTCTGAAGTCAAGTGCTAGGGCCTTTCTTGACTTTTCCGGAATTCAGGTTTCACACAGTTTGTAAAAAATCCCACACACAGCAACAAAATTATTGATGTCGTTTTTTCATCCACCAACAACATTCGTAATATCAGCTCACTTCCACCACTAGCGACATCTGATCATGCTATCGTAAAATTCGAAATCACCTCGAGCGTTAGTCGAAAGAAAATTTTCCCGAAATCTAGAATAGACTTTTCTGCGCTGAATCAATATCTGTTCAGTAATAATTGGCTCAATTTATTTGATCAATACTCTTCTGTAAATGATGTTTATCATCGTTTCTGCCTAACCCTTTACCATGCACTTGCCTTTTTTGTTCCTTTCAAAATTCCGAAATGTTCGCGCATCACCTATCCACTTCATATCACAAATCTACTGCATCAGAAAACAAGATTTTATCAACAATTGCTTAATTCACTTTCAAGTCAACTTTATAGAAAAGTTTGCACCGACCTGCACTATCATCTTAAAAAATTTCTTGCACATTACGAGCATCGCATATCAAAAAAGCACCTCTTAATCATTTTCACCAGTATCAGCTGAAAAACGTGAGACCTGCTGCATCGTTATCTACTTTGATTGGTCATAAGGGTAATCGCTATATTGATGACAACGAGGAAGCAGAAGCACTTGCGCAGTATTTTGCTAGCGTCTTCAGTGCAGACTGTCCTTCCAGTGAATCTCAACTGGGTGTTATGTTCGGGAAGTACTCAGCGATCTGTACTTTTATCCTGATGAGGTGTCTGCCGTACTAAAAAGACTTCAGCCATCAATAACTGAACCCTGCGAATTTCTTCCGCAAATACTGTACCGCAAATGCTACCTTTCTCTATGCAAACCGCTAGCGCATCTGTTTAATCTTTCCCTCATTTTAGGAGAAGTTCCACAGTTGTGAAAACATGCCATTGTTAGAGCTATTCCAATATCATCCAAGAACAATGATCTCAGTAACTTTCGGCCTATAAGTCTGACGCCTGCTCCAGTAAAGGTGATGGAAAGATTAATCAGAGACAAACTTGTAGCCTGGTTGAACAGAACCTCCTTTATTCCTCGCGAACAACATGGATTCTTATCTGGTGCTTCTACCACTACTAATATACTTGATTCCGTTTATGATTGGGGCGAAGCTATTAACAATGGCAGGTCAGTAGAAATCATATACCTCGATTTTTCTAAGGCGTTTGATAAGGTGTGCCATGGTAAGTTGATAGAAAAACTTATCTTTGCTGACACGCGTGGTAACTTGTTAGAGTGGTTTAGATCGTACTCACGTGACAGATTTACGACAGTTAAAGTAAGACACTCATTTTCGGGAAATTACAGATGCTCTAGCGGAGTGCCTCAAGGGACCGTTTTATCACCACTTCTTTTTTTAAATTACACTCATGATTTGCCAAAAACCCCCATGTCCCATTCTGCTATTAGTGTCAAGGCTTTTGCTGACGACCTAAAAATCTACGCTACATATGACAGCTTAAACAGATCAGAGGTGCATGAAGCTCTTGTCAATGCAGTTGAAAGATAAAACGCATGGAATAATCAATGAAATCTCCCACTCAACGTAAACAAAAGCATAGTGAAGCATATTGGTAACTCTGCTCCTGTGGATTTCGACGTCAACGGTGTTACTATGTCGAGATGTAATATTGTCAAAGACCTGGGAATAACATTTGATGCCGATCTCAAATTTTTCAAGCGTATCGACTGCTTAACAAAAAAAAAAGCATATAGAGCCATATTCATGGTTTTCCGTAACATCAAATGTTCAGATGTGTTATTATTATTACGACTCTATAAGGCGTATGTATTGCCTCAGTTCGAGAACGGCAGATTTGATATCCTGTTCTCAAAACAGATGTTTTGAAAGTTGAACAAATACAAAAACGCTTTACCCGAATTTTGTTGTACCTGTTCACTGAATGTTCCGATCCTTCTGCATTGCCAAACTACAGAGAGCGCTTGAAAATGTTTTCCTTACGTTGCCTAGTGTGTAGAAGACTACTGGCTGATATAACGCTTTGCTATCGCATTCTAAAAAGAGAGGTTAAACTGTCTGCAAGCAAATATTCGATATTTCGAGCTAGTAGCCCTAGAATGAACAACTTCAATATACAATATAATAGAATCCATAAAAAATATTTTTTCTACTGTTTTCATTTCGTTTTTCTACCGCTGAGCAAGACATGTAAGCCTTCTACCAGCTGATCTGTTCCAGCCGGGAACAGCGATCATTTTTAGGCGCAATTTAATGAGGTTAGATCTTCCGCACTCATAAAGAATCGAGCATTTTTGTTAAAATTTAGCTTCTTACAGACACCACGCTTGCTACTCTCGTTGCAAGACGACTGATGCTCCAGAGCCCATTATTCGTTCATGGTCATCACTGCCATTCGACAACAGGAAGAATAAAGCTCCGAATCTCGTATGGGAGGGAAAAACATGACAAACCCCCAATTATGAAGCTCCTGGCTTGACTGTTGTATGGTGATTCTCGTTCTACCACCTCACAAACAATAAGAATCGCAACTCGCAACAGAAAATCTTGTTACTCTCATCAATGTTCACTTGTTTCTTAAGCATATAATAATAATGTACTGTTTCAGATATGGTATCGGCACTGAAGCATTAACACGTTACAACTTCATCATCCTTATCTAAATATCATTATCATAATCTTTCCTCCAAAGTCTCTGCATTCCATTTTTGCAGTTGAGAGCTTGTTTTGCTGCGACGTTACGATTCATTGAATTTTGCATCAGAGACAAACATGCAATCGAGCAACACTCAAATAGGTTAAATGATATGTTTTTCTTTGATTACGTTCCTTTTCTTGTATAGCGCACAAACATGTGCAATCAATCAATCAATCAAAATGTAGGCCAAGACACCATCAAATGGCGTTTTGGACAGAGGCAAGACAATATACTTCACGTCCTTATCATTTGCAAACATTCTGACATAGCTAACAAATGCTTTCTGCGTTATTTATTTTGATTTCGTTAGTGCAGCTGTTTCCTAAGGAACAAATAAGTTCAATATGTTTCAAAACTGAGCACATTCAGTGCTTATGAAATCGTCTAAGGTTGGCCATCACCAACTAGGACTGCACCATGTAATTGCGTACTGTGTATAAATTGCGCCTACATGTATGTAGGGCAACTGTTTTGCAGTTCTCGCTCGTTGCTTGTTCTCCTCGGATTGTATTAGGTTGGAAAAAATTCTCTTCACACTTCGAAAAGTTGTTTACCGTTCTCCTTGTAAACGCACTAGCCAGTATTGATTGCATTTCATAATCCTATCACACTTGTCTACCTTCGCACGCGGACACGGGTCAAGACCCTTCCTGTGCTTCGCTATCTATCCAATCTTCCGGACTCAATGCCAGATCTACCTCATGGCCATTTTCGGCGCGGTATTCTTCATGAATTCATTAAAGGAGCTACAGCACGTTAGGCAGCCGACCAAATTAACCATATATATATATATATATATATATATATCTTGGGATCTACTACTCATCGCGTCTGTTATGAGTGGTTCGGAAGCTTTTTAAAGGGAGATTATTCACTCGAGGACAAGGCAACGTCAGGAAGGCCAACTGAATTGGACGACACTGAACTACTCCATCTTCTTCGTACCGATAGTAGGTAGACGACACGTCAACTGGCAGAGAAGGTCGAAATGTCTCATAGGAGAATGGAAATCCATCTGAAGGGTCTTGGCTTTGCATGGAAATTTGGAGCTTGGATTCTACATACCCCTGTCAGACACTCAGTGCAAAACTACATGTTGCAAGACTTACAAGAGAAACAATAAAGGAGCTGGCTGGGAGGTAATGCCACATCCACCGTGTAGCCCTGACCTCGCCCCTACCGACTACCATCTCTTTCGTGCTTTCAAGCAAGAAATTGGAGAGAAATGTTTTGAAACAGATGAAGACCTCAAAAATTGGATTCAGCAATGGTACGACTAAAGATCTACCGTCCTTTAAGCGAGAGGAATTAGAAAAGTACGCAGTCTTTGGAACAGTGTAGTGGAACAAAATGGAGTTTATCTCAATTGATTTGACATTGTAGTTGTGAAGTAATAAATCTTTGAAAAAATGAAAAGACTTTTTTCCAACCTAAAATAATAGTTCACTATCCTCCCCTACTATAGCACTGATGCGTTGAGGTTTATTCACATCTGTTCTCTACGATTAGTGCCATCCTCCACTAGGCTTATGTTAACGCGTTGTCGCCTTTTTCAGAGACTTCGATGTAGAAAAACGTGTAGAAACTGCTCGCGCAAACGCCAGTTCATCCTAGAAAAGATCACCTGTATCACCTGTCACCTGTCGTCCCATTGACCATCGACTTCCTCGAGCGGGCGCCAGCAGCGTCTCGTCCCTGTCGCTTGCCAGAGTGCTCCAATAGGTCCTCCTCGCTCGAGGGACACGAAGAGCGTCATAGCGGTCGTTCAGAGCATTCACGAAGAAGTCCAACTAACGCGTTGGTGGGCGTCCCGGTGTTCTCTTGACATCCCGTGGAATCCAGTCGGTGACGGCTCTCGTCCAGCGGGTGTCTGCGAAGCGCATTACGTGGCCGGCCCACCTAATTTTCGACAACTTGGCCCACGCGACAGCGTCTCTGATCTTCGAACGTCGGAGAAGCTCGGAACTCCGGAGGCCTTCTCTCACTTGCGTGAGTCGTGTCACTCCGAGCATCGTCCTCTCGATTCCACGCTGCGCGACGCTGATCGCGTGTTCATCCTGCTTTCGCACAGCCCAGGTCTCTGAGGCGTATGTTAGGGCAGGAAGAACAGTAGAGTCGAATAGGTGGGCACGGAGTCGAACGTTCTTTGTCTTCTTCACGACTTCTTCGACGCTCTTGAAAGCTCCCCAAGCCGCTCGTTTCCTCCTGCTCAGCGCCGGCGCTAGGTCGTTGGCCATGTTGACTTCGCGACCCAGATTCACATAGCTGGAGCATTCGGAGATGTTCGTTCCGTTGAGCGAGAATGGGGCATCAGAAACTTGTCCGTTCCTCAGGAACATCGTCTTCGTAATATTCAGCTGCAGTCCAACGTTCCCACATACCTGATCGAAGTCGGCCAGCATTCGCTCCGCCTGGCTGATGCTCGGTGTTATGAGCACGACGTTGTCAGCGAAGCGAAGATTATGTAGTTGCCGGCCGTCGACCTTCACTCCCACGTCTTCCCATTCTAGTTCACGCATGACGTTTTCGAGGGTGGCGCTGAAGAGCTTCGGGGATATGATATCCCCCTACCGAACCCCTCTCTTTACGACGATGAGGACGTCGTTGTAGAATGATGAGATCTTGGTCGTGAATCCACTGTACAGCACTCGAACGACTCTGATGTGCTGAGTAGGAACACCATGAATGAGCAGGGCGTCGATGACCGCTTCAGTTTCGACGGAGTCGAATGCATTCTTCAGGTCGATGAACGTAAGGCACAGCGGCAGCTTATACTCTCGCGACACTTCGATGAGCTTCGTAATGGTGGTATGTGGTCGATCGTGCTGAATCCTCTCCGAAATCCTGCTTGCTCGCATGGCTGTCCCTCGTCCAGCTTTCTGCTGATCCTATTCAGGATGACTCGAGTGAACAGCTTGTAGACTACGGACAGCAGGCAGATCGTGCGATCGTTGCCAATGTCGTGCACGTCTCCTTCTTGTACTGCAGGACGGTCTTGCTTGTCTTCCACTGAGATGGAACACTCCGACAGGTAGCGCGAGAAGAGCCGCGCCAGGGTGTTGATGAGCGCTGGCGGGAGGTTCTTCAGGTGTTCGGGTCTGATCCTGTCGGGACCGGGTGCTGTACGTTTCTTCAAGATGGCGTGTCGGATCTCGGAAGGGAGAACAGAGGGGACGACGTATCCATCCTGCGGAAGATGGTGTGGGGGCAGGTGGACGTGGCTATCGAAGAGATCGGAATAGAATCGTGGATGACCTTCTCCATGGTCCTTCTGGAAGAGGTGACGGTTCCGTCAGGACGTCTGAGAGCGGTCATCTTGGTCTTGAAGTTGTCGAAGTTCCGGCGGGCATTGCGGGTGCTCAAACCTGCCTCTGCAGCTTCAGCCAACACTTCCGCCCTTCTCTCCTTAAGATCCTCCTTTATCGCCGCTCTGCATAACTTCCCAAACTCTGACGTCAATTGGTAGTTGCGTGACGCTCGTGCTGCTCCACGCTGGCGTATAAGCTCGAGAGTTTCCGGAGACGGGCGTCTCTTGGTGGTCTTCAAGCTCTCGGCTCCCTCAGCACTATCGTGGAGATGGTGCACGAAGCGGTCACCTTGTAAAAGGTGTGATCTTCCTTATTGAACTTCTCCAGCTCCACGTAGAAGGCTTCGACCTCTTCGTCGTCGTAGTCGGATGTTGGGGCATACGCGACGAATACAGCCAAGCTGGCACGGAGCCACATCGCTTCAGTCGCAGACGTCCGATTCGGCTTGTCAGAGACTCGTACGAATCGATGTTCATGGCCAAGTGTGTGTTGACGAGGACACCAACGCCGCCTACTCCCCTGCACTCGCATGTTCCCAGGAACATTTCTTCTCCGGAGTCGTAGGTGGCGTGTAGGGGGTGGTGTCTTCTCGTCTCGGTCAGTCCGATGGCGTCGTACTTGATCTTCCTGGCTTGCATCATCAGGTCCTCTACGGATGCTTGCGATGCAATCGTGCGGGCGTTGTAAGTACAGATCGCCATCCTAGTCCTTCTCAATTTGCGCAGCCGGGTTAGGCCTTGAGATTTTAGCAGCCTCTCCGTACTCGTCCTTCCCATCGCTGCAGAAATGGGGGCTCTTTCGGGGTCAGGGGAATGAGGCCCTTTAGTGCTGCTGTTTTTGACTGGAGTACACACGGGTAGCTAGTCGGGCTCTGTCGTGCGGGCGAAGAACTCCAGGCAGCCAGCCAGACTGCCCGAAGTGACGGAGCGAGACTCAAGGCGGCCTCGAATCGCCTTACATGTACTCCCAGTCTACCGAGTGCAAGCTTTTGGCCGAGCCGACACAGTTACAGTCCGCACAGTCACGGACACATCCACGAACACTTGCATGAACATGCCGCTCCCACGCACAAGGAACGCGACCCGACACAGCAGGAGCAAGGGGTCCATCCCCTGCATCCCACCTGCGTCTCTGGGCAGTACAGGGTCGCATTTGGTTCGCGTTTAATTCCCCTATTCACCACCCGGGGACGCGCCACGTGGCCCTGCGACAAGCGGCCCGAGATCCCTCTTAACAAGAGAGCCCGAAGGCTCTCTATCGAGGGAGATCCGTGAAAAGAGAAAAGATCAAAAGGAAAATATAGTCAGGAGGGAATGCCTTAGAGCACAGTAACGCTGAATTAGTGGTGGGATTTAGTTGATCCACCACTCACTATTAGCTGGAGGAGGACTAAATCAGGTAGTGGGCATGTTATATTCAATGACCGCCTGCCTTAGGATCCATTTGATCAGGTTACATAGGAGGGTTGGAAAATGTTGTAGATCATATTGAAACGAAAGAAATGCGAATTTCTCTGCGCTTTTAGATACCGTATTCATGCCAAGCTCTAGTCCAGTACACCACGACGTTTCGTTTGTTCGTTGTGTAATTTATGGATTTGGTATGAAAACAGGCTCTTCTGCACTTTGGAATACGTCTGAACATGAGTCGCCATCATAGGCAATAATTCTTGGAGTACTCAGAATGCGTGTACTGTACGTGAACTGTAACAAGAGATGTCCTTGAATTTGCAGCTTTTTCCAAAGTGTATAGCTGGAAACAGGCGTGCAAGCATTACAGCACCTTTTCTCGGTAGCATGTCAACATTACAGAATGAGGAAGTCATAAAGGCGTATATAATTTTACCATTGTCTCGTGAGAAATTCGGATGGTCTTTGAAACACCATCTGGCTCTGCCTTCGAACGGAATTGTTCTGCAAAGTGCACGACTGCCATTGTTTGCGCTTTCGCAACAAAATTTGCACGTGAAAGGAAGTATGAGTAAGGATGATGAGACAAGGCTCGCTCTCCTATAATATTTCAGAAGTACTCAATCACGACTAATGATCCTCTTAACTAAACCTGCTTGACTCATATATGACGTACAAAAGCAACTATAGAGGTTTTATTGAACATTAATTATTAATTATTAATTGGCTCATCACCAGAAACTACAATGACATCTTAATCACAAATAAAATAAACACCCGTGAGTAAAAAGCCCATATGCATTCTTATCGTGACCTTGATGGCGGCATCAGCAAAAGATCAGGGAGTGATGATACGCATCAAATCGCGTCGGTCCGGCTCTCAAGCACTTCTTTGTTAAGGCATCTCTTCTATTCTCCACCCTGTCTCCGATCACAACACGCAATTCACCGTGACGGCCTGGCCGACATTGCCGTTGAACGAACCGCTGCCCCACCTCAGAAGGGCGTCGCAGGTGAGAGGACCAGTAATCGTCCGCGACCCAGTGACCGTCGCAACCCTGAAGCAACAGCTATGGTCACACCGACTCAAATGTTATGTTGACACCTCCGTACGCACCTGTATCCGTTGGCGCAACCGCTCAAAGTGTAGAGCTTGCACCAAGTCGTAGGATTGTAGCCGATTGTTACAGTGACACCCGTCCCGCCAATGACAGCGGGACAGAGCGTGCAGCCTGAATGAGGATGAATTTTTGAACAGCAACAACGTCTAACAATGAGTGATTAAGTTGATGACACGGTGAGAAGGAGTAGTCTGAGTGAGCCACACGGGTTGGCTTCCTACCGGTTTTTTTGTGAGAGATCAGAAAGCTGATTGGAGCAGTGAACCTTGCTAGAAAGGTGTTTCCTTTTTAAGGGTCTATTTCCAACAAGAGGAGTAAAAGATTTGTCCCAAAAAATATAAAAAAACGTCATATCTATCTGCTTGAGGAGAGTTCGGTAAAGAAGTAACTTGTGGTTGGAAAGTACTGAAAATGGCGTGCAATCACCAAGAGCTGTCCAACGAAAACAATGAAGGTGGTAGTTATACT
This sequence comes from Heligmosomoides polygyrus bakeri, assembly GCA_947359475.1. Taxonomy (NCBI): domain Eukaryota; kingdom Metazoa; phylum Nematoda; class Chromadorea; order Rhabditida; family Heligmosomidae; genus Heligmosomoides; species Heligmosomoides polygyrus. The sequence continues at coordinate 28,848,773 of OX375869.1, read as the reverse complement.
CTCGTAGTTATACTCTCTGTGAATCTAACTATAACTCTTGGTTTCAGTATTCGTGATCTTTAATCAGTTCGTTTCTATTAGGTTGTGCAACGCTCCATCTATTAGGTTGTCCCATAAGTCCCCGCCGTTTTTTTCAACGATTCACTGCAGATTTCGCCGGCGGTCTCTTGTATAGCGCTGCATAGCTTTCGAAAGAGAATGCTTTTCTCTATCAGAAAATGTATTGCATTTCTTTTTTCATCATGAGTTTTGCCAATTTTTAGGTCGTTGAATTGAAAAGTGAAAAAATGAAAAAGTAGCCATTTGCGCACTTGTTCTCTCCGCTTAGGTTTGTGATTTTTTGCGCAGTTTTTTATAGCATTTGGAAGATAATGTTCTGTGCTACAAGAATATGTGTTGGTCCTATTTTCTCACTTGTCCTTTATTGATTTTTAGGCCATCAAATTGGGACGTCCGAAGGAGGATGGTTGTTTTTGCCGACAGCTCCTGCTCTGTGGTTGGACTTTTTGGGTTGGCGTTATATGCCATTCGAAAGGGAATGTCTTGCTCTATAAGAATATGTGTAGCGTTTATTGATTTCTATTGAATGTCAACAAAATGCCAAAAAGAGAAAAATCGTCTTCACCAACAACTCCTTCTCCTTCTTCAGTTGTTGATATTCGGCAGAAATCAGCGGGAGCCAATAAACGCGACACAAATTCTTACTGAGCAAGACATCCTCTTCCAAACGACATGTAACACCATGCAAAAAAGTTCAACCACAGAACCGGAGTTTTGGTAAAAATTCGGGCGGAAAAGTCGGAATTCCCAATTTGATGGCCTAAAAATCAATAAACGACAAGTGAGAAAGTAGGACCAACACATATTCTTGTAGCACAGAACATTGTCTTCCAAACGCAATAAAAAACTGTGCAAAAAAAATTACAAACCTAAGCGCAGAGAGCAAGTGCGCAAATGACTACTTTTTCACTTTTTCACTTTCCACTTCAACGACCTAAAAATTGACAAAGTTCATGATGAAAAAAATGCAATACATTTTCTGATAGAGCAAATCATTCTCTTTCGAAAGCCATGCAGCGCTATGCAAGAGACCGCCGGCGAAATCTGTAGTGAATCGTTGAAAAAAAAAAACGGCGGGGCTTATGGGACAACCTAATATACCATTTTCACGTCGCATTGGACACCTTTCAAATCAACACTTTTCAAACCAAATTGGACACTCTTCTATGCTAGGTTAAAGGCTTTCGAAATAAAAGCGAATTCTTCCAAATCCAAATGTCCTTTACCAGGTTAAGCTACAAACTCACTAAGATAGAATATTTTTTGTTCAAGAAAAATTTAGTAGAACTTTCTTTGAAATTTTTCAGTTCAGCTGCCCCAACAATTGAAATATTTTTTCAAAAAGAAGAAGGTTCATCAACGACCTACAGAGATTTAATAGAAAATCACAGCCGAAATTCCTGATAACGCCAACATTTAACCATATCACCTGTTGGTAAGCCGCTTTAATTCGCGTTTTTTCAGGAATTTCAGCTATATTTTCTCTGTTAAATCTCTGTAAGTGTTGACGAATCGGGCCCCTGGAGGAATGCATCGTGCAATCCCATCTTTTAGTTCTAAAAAGCTACTGTCTTGCACTTCAAAATAAACTTTTAGTTGTTTCTCGAGAATTGAAAATTATATAAGATTTCAAATAGTTGTTCACTTTTTGCAACTGATGAACTGAAAGTTCCGAAGAAAGCAATATATAAATAAATTATAATAAATTTTCCTTGGACAAGAAATTATTTTGCCTTACTTGGAAAGTATATTGTTTCATCTGGAAGGCTTGTTTTTGGAGGATGTTGAGTTTGATTACAAAAGTGTAGGACGAAAAGGTGAAAAGTATCTAATTTATGTTGTTACGGGATGTTTTTTGCGATCAAGACTCTTGCGCCAGGCGGGACTCGGACCCGCATCTTCTGCTTTCCGGGCAGCGATGTTCGTCTTACACCATCGGCGCTGTTTGACCGCACTTTATCTAATTTAGTTTGAAGGTGTCAAGTCTGACATCAAAATAGTGTATACTATTACGGAAGAAAAATCCCAAACGCAGGCAGTTGTTTTAGGTGCATGCCTGATTATCGCGATGATTCATACCATATTCCAGGGCACTGTCGCCATAGTATTCACCTACACATTCACTAAAAAGCGCCACCAAGGTCTCTGGAAATTCGTTTTCTAATTGCTTCTGCACGAACTGAAAGCACCCTCTCGCACTTCAATCAATTTATAGAGTTTTCTCCCAATACACTGGCTTCGAACTAAACTCAGCTTAAGCTAAAAATCTTTGGGAAACTCACTGAAAAGATAACAGGCTTGTTGCTGCACGACAGTCTGAACGCCGTTGATGGTTGTAATCCATTGGCCGCTGACGCATGACATTTGCGTGGTTTGGGCTGCAGGCGGTTCCATTGTGACGACACCGTTTGACGTGACAAGCCTCAAATAGACAGACTTCAGGCAGTCGTTTCAGTATGGCAAAATCGGTCCATGTCGAGAAGATCGGCAGCACTGGGAGGTGGAAGCGCGCCAGCCAATCATGGTATCGAACGTATCTACGGATGGCGCGCACATTTAATGCCGCTTGATAGGCTGGCTCGTTGCCACCTAATTATGCTCACCTACTTGACATGGACCGAAAATGTTCGACTTTTCAGAGCAATTTTTTCGTTCATCCTCTCTGTTAAATAAAAAAAGATTGCGATTACCTCAAATAACGCCTAAAATTTTGGGCATGAATGAATACACCGGGGCGGTTTCATTACTTCTCGAGTAAAGGAATCTTTTTTCCAAGGCGTTGTTAAAGACCTTTTGGTAACAGAAAGCTATAACGGATTGGATTACTCCAGCAGTAGCGAAAATCTTGCGTATTCGATGGGAAATACGTCTCATAGGAAAATGTGATGTAGAATACACTAAAAAGAAGCCGACTTACTGAAAACTGGTCTATTGCAGGTGCAGTTGATAAAAAAATACACTGATATTCCCTTGATCCCGGCGTACTTCATAATTCAGTCCAGTGAACAAATTCTGGCTCGGAGCTTTAGGCCGATGTCATACCATCGCTCACCTCGACCGATGCCTAATGATAGGCTCCCATATCGACTCATCGCTTCGCGCGATAGATATGGGAGCTCATCATTAGGCTTCGCTCGGGATGAGCGGTGGTATGACATAGGCCTTACAAGGAACGTCGTATGAAGAAATTGGGGTGCGTAGCGTTCGTACCGGCTGGTCATGGGCGCCGCGGCTGCGTGCGCGACCGGCCCAACGAAGGCGGTCGTCGGCAGCCCCACGACGGCGGCCTGGCGGACGAGAGGAGCGCGCAGGTCGACCAGATTTGCTGGGACTGCTGTCCATATAATGTTCAGAGGGCTTACAAAACCAGGGTAAAGATACATATTGGTGTGAAACAAATATATTTAGCTTCTTCTTCTTCAGCGTCTGCCCGCTTCGTAGCGGGGTCCGCTTTAAAAAAGGGACATCAGGGACTCTCGCATACTTCACACACTCGCCAAGCTCTGCCAGTGCGCGGCGGCTCCCGGGGACGCCGTAGCACTATCTGGATACTTACATAACGTCATCAACCATGTGATGTGCACTTGGCTGTCCGTGCTTAGCTTAGCTCGCAAAGCGAGCAGTTTCCAGTGCCACCACGTGGAGGAACGGAAACCGCTCGAAATTTTAATGCGACGAAGCTGCAAGAGGTATATTTCCAGGCTAAAATTTCACACAGAATTCAACGGCGTCGTTTAAATACCTTCTAGGGAAACTCTTTTTTTACAAAAAAAAATGTGTGTATCACACCGTTGGGGACATGTCTCCAAGCCTACATTGTACGCAGAATTCAATCACGAAGTTGATACCTATCCTATCCCACCATATATAATAGAGGAGGGTTTTTTTGTCTCAACGTGACCGTGGGAAACTTCGTAAACTCCGCGGGCTCGATGGTTTAATCACCCAAGTTTGAGGCAGGTTCTCGACTTCTCTCTCCGAAGGGAAGCGCAGGGAGGTGAGCAATCGCCGCTGCCGAGGAGGACACGTGAGGCGTTGCGAAATAGGCCGGCGCCACGACTCTGCCCGCGCACGTGTTGGGTGGCTACTGCTTCGAACTGACCTCCTTGAAGGCTCCTGTCCTTGCTACCGGTCAATTAGTGCTTGCAATTAGGTGCTGCTACAGTTGTGTTACCGCAGGGTACAACTCTGCCGCCTGTGTGCATGGCCGAGGTCACTCCTGTTCTTGCTACCTTCTCTGTGTTCGGGCATAATATTCTGATGTGTACGAGCTTCCGCCTTCACTTTTCTGAGAACAGCTCCTGCTGTGTTAATCCATGCTGCCGCTCTTCGTTACTGCCTTTACCACCGTTTCACTTTGTTTCTCTTCGAGAGCCTTTTAAGTTGACGTCAGTGTTGTGGTGAGAATCTGCGGCCCTATTCTAGTGCTCCTCGCTCTACACGCTAGAGTATGCCCCTTGGTAGGAAGGCACATGTATGCCAATTCACAGCAGAAGTGAACTAACTTGGTTCACCATAGGGCTAGAACCCATCAGTGCTGCTGATATTTTTGAATTTCATACAACACAAAACGACGGATTGAGCGTTCCTACATCGTGGCCCTCCCGCCCCAGCCTATTTGATCCCCACTGCTAGTTGTAGCACTTATATCCACTCGTGTGCTTCTTAAAGAGGCTGACAACCACTTAACACGATGAGCCCTGTCCACCTGACCCGTTTTGTGCCTGATTCTGTAGGCTGTAAGTAAGATTCTCCCATTCTAAGTTGGTTGAATTGAGCCCATCAGTTTCTCCCGCCCACATAAACTTCCTACTTTCTACACCCTTCCAAGCTGTTGGATTTTTATTCGAGTGATAGCAGAGGTTGAACAACAAACAACGGTGAGGAACATACATATCCTACCTTTGTGATTAAGTGGCTTTTACACTATCAGTCGATTAAAGGCTGCGGTGAACTCTTCGAGGGCATGGTGCGATCTCGTCTTTTATTGCGCTATATGCTTGCTCATAGGCTGTAAGTAAGATTCCCCCATTCGAAGTTCGTTGTGTCGAGCGCATACAACAGTTTCTCCCGCCCACTCATGATTCCTATTTATCGCTTGGGCCCCCTTCAGACGTTGCGATATTTATTGATAGCGTAAGTTTAACAACAAATACAACAGTGAGGGACACACATATCCCCACTTTGGTGGATCAATTAGGTGGCATTTTTGGAGTGCATGGCGCGATCTCATCTTTTAATGCGCTATATGTTTGCTTCTTAGCTGCGGGCTGTAAGATTCTCCCATTCGAAGTTATTTCGGCTGAGCGATTTTTATTCGATTGACAGCAGAAGTTGAACAACAAATACAACAGTGAGGAGCACACATACCCCCACTTTGGTGGTTCAATTAAGACGCATTTACGCTATCAATCAAATAACCAGTGGTGCTATCGGTTTTCTCTCAGACCTAACCGATCGGGATTGGAGTTGCCTGATTATGTTGGCCGACGGGAGCGTTCCACAGTGGATTGGGCGTTTTGATCAGGCAGTCGATATCGATCGATATTATCGATCATTTGAATGGTGCTATCGGTTTTCTCTCAAACCGAACCGACAACGATTTCTATCTGGCACATTGGAGGTAGGGAAATCAGAGACAGAAAATCGCACCATATATAAAGGAGAAAGGCATACGTCACTGTCTATAGTGGTTCGTCAACAGCGGAAACCAAGTTCCCATTCCACCCCCAGTTTTCGACTCCACTAGACTCTCGAAATAATTCTTCCCGTACGTTCCTTCAAAATTAATGGCTAATGAAGTCACCTCCGGAATTCGCCACACCTAGCAGCTCGAAGCACGACGACTGGACAGAAGTGTCAGACATTTCTTTAGGCTTGACAAGCTGCAATAGGCTGTGAATTCAACGCTAGATGAAGGAGTGCTGAGAACATTCTTCTGCGTGCTATGCTGAGTGAGTGGTACCAAGCTAGAAATCAGTCTGGAGTAGGCACAACTTTCAACGTGCTCGACGCTACGGATGCTTCCTTACCCAGCGTTGGTTGCCGGCGAAGCCGGCGACCGACGCTTGGTGAGGAAGCATCCGTAGCTAGGTTTGGGCTACGTCCCTAACGTGGCCCGCCATACCCGACGCCGGCGGAGCCGGCTAGCCTGGCGTGGCCCGTGGATGCGATGCCGGCCAAGCCGGCTAGCCTGGCGTGGCCCGCACACTCCAGCGTCGGCGCCGGCGGAGCCGGCGACCGACGCTGGTTACATATAAAAGAGAGGTGTGTGTGTGTGTTCGCTGAACACGAATCTGAAGTGCGCTTTTAAAGTTTCGATCGCTATCAATCGATATTGATCAAATTATCGATTGTTTGTGGATGTCATTCAACGGTCTGAAACTTCAGCCCCATGGATAATCGAGGTCTCTAAACACATATAGTCTTTCTTTGCCCTCCCATAATACCTCGAACTCCTGAAGGCAGTGCGTCCGGGGGTCAAGATTGTGCCTATTAATCGGTCCCTGCTTGCTGCTAGCGAGCCCTGAGGTAGTACTTCCAGGGGTTGAGGTCATGAATATTAATCGCTCCTTGTTCGCTGCTACCAAGCCCTGGAGGCTGTGCCTCCAGGGGTATTAATCATCAATCATGCTATTCATGCATTAATCATGCTTATTAATCAACCCTTGCTTACCGCCGTCATTACTTACTTTACTTTACTTTGATAGTCCTTTTGTCGACTAGAGGTCTTCTCAGCGGAGACCACAACTCTTCCAGATCGCAGCATCTCTGGCAGCTTGCATACAGTGAGGCAGACTCCGCTCTCTGAAAGATCTTGACAATGAATCTGCCCATCGCGTTGGCGGTCGTCCCAATGGTCTCTTATAATCTCTCGGGAGCCATTCTGTGACACGGAGACTCCATCTATCGTCCTTTCGTCGAAGCAGGTGCCCGGCCTAGCGATATTTGGACTTCTTCATGTACTGCAGCGGGTCTGCTAACTGCAGCGGGACTTCTCCCTTAGCTCCGAGCTTCGTAGGCCTTCTTGCCATTGCTGACGATGGAACTTGTCTTCAGACGACATCTCTCCAGTGCACGATGCGTAGTTTGCATTGCTCTGGCGATTGCCTTGTTGTCGGGCCAGGTTTCCTTCGCGTAACACATCGCAGGCAGTACAGAGGCGTTGAATATCGAGCCCCTGAGGCCGGCATCCTTGACCTGATCGGTGAATTCGCGAACCGGCTGAAGGCTGCCCATGCTGCGCGTCTCCTGCGAGCGATTTAAGGAGCATGGGCGCTGTCTATGTTCAGCTTTCTTCCCAGATAGACGTAGGAGTCGACCTATTGTAGAGCGACTCCATTTAACCTTACGTGTCCCGTGTCACACCACTGGTTGACCATAAATTGCGTTTTGGACATACTCGCATCCAATCCAATTTTCATACCTGCCACAATGAGCTCGTTCAACGTTTCCTCGACTTCTGCCGTGCTGGTAGAGATGGGAACAATATCATCGGAGTTGCGAAGGTTGCTGATCCGTTTACCGTTTAAGGTAGCCCTTACGTCTCAGTTCAAGTCCTCCATGGCGATCCCGGAGTGTCGCTGTGAATAGCTTAGGAGAAATCGTGTCTCCATCCCGTACTCCTTTCCCGATAGGAATTTTAAGCTTTCGATCGAAAACTGGATGGTAGTCAGTCTATGTGTTCGAGAAGCATTCGTCGAGAAGTCGGATGTAGGGCGATGGTATACCAGCATGCACAATCGCGTTCAGAATGGTGTTGATTTCCACAGAGTCGAACGCTTTCCGATAATCCACGAAGACAAGGACAAGCGTTTCCTGCAGGGCGATAACGTCGTATTTGATGTTGCGGCTTCTGTAAAGCGGTTTCCGAAGATCCTGCCCACATGCTATCGTACGACAGTTATAAGTTCAGACGAATAGGCATTTCCGTGTCATGGTGGGAAGGGGTTGCCGGTAGCCCGATTCCAATGACGTCCTGATAGTTTAACTCCGAGATTAGATGGCCCCTCGCCGGAGGTGGATTCAACCGATGTCGTAGAAGACCACCTCCGACGCGCAGATAACTGGAGCGCGGGGGGATCGAGCGTTCTACCCCCTCGTCCCCCTGGCCCGCCCACCCCCAACCCCCTGGGCTTGCTCGAGAGTCCAGTGGCTCCCTTATGAGATAGTGGAGACGCAGACATTTGCCACGCCTCTGTTTAAAGGGCGGGGGTAGAACGCCACTCCGCCGGAGCGCGGGTTTAGTTGTTTGAGCGATGGTCTAGTTGCTCACATGTCCTGGCCAGGGATACAGGAGAGCTGCCCATACACGACAAAGCGTCGCATACTGCGTGACTGCTTGTGCTGTTAGCCATCACTAAAGTGATGTTCACCCCTTCGCCGCGATGAGGTGACACATGAAGAGGACCGCCGTCATTACTTCTGTAAATTGACCATATAGTAAAGTTGCACCAATTCTCCATTCTTCAGTCAATACAGGTGTCGCTGAATCTCCTATGCACTTCGACGATGTTTTCGAACTTCCAGTGGCACTTCAGGATACACTCATTCTCTTCGAAGAAAAGCCTAGAGCCGGGTCTGACTCCTGTTATGGGCTTAGATATGTAGATAGCGTTATTAGAGCGATTGCAAGATCTTTAAATTGTGCAATCAAAAAAACTCATCTGTCACGTGTCCTTCACGTAGTTGTAAATTTTTAAACATTAAAAAATGCTCCGCACAAGTTAGTGCGGCCAAGTACTAACAGGATTTTAACAAGAAGTCAACCCATGCGCAATCAATCGAGTTTGAAACAAGGTTTCAGTCGAGTGCATAGCGCAATCTTGTCTATTTACACGTCAAAAAATTCTTTACCCTGTGCTTTGCTTTCATGTGAGTCTCAAACATCTTCAAAAGCTACACCAGCAGCCACTCAAATAGTGCATGCATTTTTTAGGATGCCCTGCATTTTTCCCGCCCCGTAGTGTTTTTTCAACTTTCAAGCCTTTAAAGAAGCTCACATCAATTGAATCGGCCACTTTTGGAGAAATCGTAACAAGTATTCAAGCGAAAACAATCAATCGAGTATAAAATGTAAGGCTTCAGACGGGTGCATTGCGCAATCCATACCGCTCATTTGTCAGAAAATTTCCATTTTCAAAAGCTTTCATATGAGCCATAAAGCTCTACAGTACCTGAATAATTACACTGACCAAAGTCATCACCTTTCAAGCAGTGTACACATTTTTTGAGACACCTGTATTTGTGAACATAAAATTTGTGGTTGAACTCTACGTAGAATGATGGCTTGGAGACATACCTCCAACGGTGTGTCACACACAATTTTTTCTTCAAAAATGAGTTCATTTAGAAGGTATTTAGACGACGTAGTTGAATTCTTTGTGAAATTTTAGTCTGGAAACATTCCTTTTACAGCTTTGTAGCAGGTTTGCGAAAAATTCTTTTTCAGTTTTAAATTTGAAGAATATTCATCAACGGTAGCATTGATAAGCATGAGGTAGAGCTCATTAGACAGAGCTTGAAATTCTGATGTAGAGCTATGTTTGTTTCGCACCAACATGTATCTTGACCCTGGCTTTATAACCCCTCTGAAGGCCTTATTGACTGCTGTCCCAGCAAATCTGGTCGACCGGCGCGCCTCCGTTGGACCGTTGTCCTCCGCGCGCGCGACGGGTGTCACAGCGTGAGCGGAGATGGCGAAGGGGGATGACGCCGCAGATACGGCCACCTGGGCGCGCGGCGGCGCCGCCTACAACCAGCCGATACGAACGCCCCCCTCCCAAGAATTTGTTGCTCAAATTAAGCCTTCCTTACATAGAATAACGCCTAAAAATTACACATTCTTTAGCTGCAGAAATTTATTTACCGATCAAGTGAACATTGAGATATGTACGTTGAACAAGCACGTACATGGAGCGATCTCAGTATAATGTCGACCCATAGTTACACGCCTTTTCGCTTTCCTGCTCTTCGAAATAAGCTAAAGAGCGTCGCTGAAGTTAGAAGGGCTAAAGGCTCATTTGAATAGCGCTGTCATTATTGGGGCACTCTGCGGCGTGCTCTTCTCTTTCTCAGAGTAAATCAGGCACCTGTATCGCTCATTTTCTGAGCATCCCGCAGAAAGGGTGGAACAACCGCCATCTCCTGCATCCAAATCACGCCCGCGAGTTGGGAAGAGGCGGCTGGGCGAGGCTGTGACTGGCAGAGCAGGACATGTACAGCCTGGAACAGTATGGCGCAGTTTAGGCTGTGGTTGCTAAACAAGTTGTTTGGTACAAACAACGAGGTACACGTCACGAAGATGTACAGCGAAAGGTGCGGGAACGCCCCGCTGCTCCTACCGCGATCGCGGCAGACAGTCACTGCGCCATGCCGCCGAAAAGGGATAGTTCGATCGGTGCGTGACTGGCTGGAGAGATTACGGTCGGCGCTCTTGTCGTTACCGCACCCCCACCCCCTCAGCGCATCCGCTGCGCATGTTCGCGACATGTACCAGTGGTTCTTCTGTATGATCTAAAGTGGCAAAAGGGATGTCTGTTTCAGAACGAACCGGTTTCGCACTGAGCAATCGAATAGACGGCTCCTGCCGGATCGACCCATTGAGACAAACCATTGCAGGACAGCTGGGTCACTGTTGTTCTCCCGCTTCCTGCCGTCATTAGACCAGTGTCACAGTACACCTCAGGACATTGTCCTGAACCAACACGCGAATTAGTTCATTCATGGGCCCTCACTGAAATGAGCGTGCGCACACTTACCTGTTGACCTTGTGAGCACCGCCTTGCATCGGAATCCAGAAAGACAAGCCATACCGGTGTTGAGCAGACTCGTGCACTGGTCACAGGCTAAAGGAGATGTTGGTAGCTGACTTCACACCTCACGCAGCCATCGGAACAGATCTATTGCAAATACGATCTCACGTGTTTCACACTGCGCAGTCGTGTAGGTGGCGGCTTGCGTATCAACCCAGACTCCTGCAGTGTTGCACGTCAACAGAGTCAGAGAGGTACGGTCGGCGTTTCCTGTTAGTGTTCCGCTAGCGCAGTAGATTTCCGAGCATTGTCCTGAAGTTAATAAAGCTTAAGTAAAGATGAGCACTTGCAATGCACTGGAAAACTTCACTGTAGTCACGCATAGTTTCTTGATAATGCTAGAGAGCCTTGCGCTCCAAAGGACTTGTTTAGAAATCGAGGGTTGCCTACGAATGTCATAGATAGCAAACTTGAGCTTGACCAAAATAATCATATGAAGACGAGAATTGCAACAGTTTTCACGTCGCTGCTGAACATTTTTTTTGGCAAATATCTATTCAAACAATGTTCTACAGCTCGCAGGAGAAGCCTTTCTGTTAGGTACTATCAGTTCGGAGGCCTCCCATCGACTTAATCTGCTCATTTCAAACTGGGTAAGGATCTTCTGAAGAAAAAAGATCTCCACGCATTGTCAACTTTTCAGCAGCGCTGATTACCGGACAGATGTTAGCAGGATCGAAAAGGATCGCACCACAGGTGGTGATCCTTCTTCGCATTCTTTGGTACGGTAACCAGAGTGCTTTCTGTCGAAAAGGGTGAATTGGAGAATCGAAAACGAAATGAAGCAAGAGAAATACATGTGGACTAGGATAAGCAGATATAGTACCCTACAAATTGGTGTTTGAAGTAAATACAAAATGAAAAGCATGAAAATCTAGATGGTTACTTAAGTTGCGGAATCCTTAACCTGCTGTGATACACATATTAGGCCGGACCAAAGATCTCCCGCTGTAGTGTGCTTTGTGGGGCAGTGCGTTCAAAAATGGTTAAACCGTCGTGAATGACCACGAGGCATTTGCAAGCGGCCAGTTCCTCAAGACTTGGTAAACACTTCTGCGCGAGTGAACTATTAGCTAACCTGCGTCGGCCGCCGGCTTCGCCGGCACCGACGCTGGTGTGGCGGGCCACGCCAGGCTAGCCGGCTTCGCCGGCATCGACTCCGCGAACCACGCTTGGCTGGCAGGCTACGCCGCCCACCATCAGGTGCGCGAGCCACGCCAGCCGAGTTTTTGGTTATTTCTTACTCACAGAAAAATGATAGGGCTGGAAATAAATCGTGAGTGGAAAACCACCGCAAGTTTACTGTACTTGAGGAGCGGAGAGGAAGGTTCCTCTGGCGAGAAGTGGACGAAAACGATGTAAAATCCACCTCAGGTTCCATCCACAATTATCCTGAGGTAAAGAATAGCAATGCAGATGTCTCACACAATGACGTAGAGGTCTAATTGAAAGGTGGTCGAAGGGATATGAAGCGTAAGTGAAGCAGAGTGAGGAGGGGCAGCAGGAAAATGGGAGTGTCTTGAAAAGGGATGAGCAGTGATAACAATGAGCGACGACGGTCAGCTGGAAACTATTTGACAGCAGAGTTAAGGTAGGATCACAATATCGTTTGGAATAATAAATACGCCGATAGGAAATGCAGCATTGACGAAGAAACTGGTACCATAGAAAGGTACTTAAAAGTAGCGAAAGCCTGCACAGTGTTGGAATGAGGACGCTCACGTCAATCAGGTCAGGCACGGTTAGCGCGGGAGGCAGAACACGGACTGCTGATCTGCAAATGGTCGCACTTGATAGGCCTGAAGGGGAACCGAACGAAAGCATCATAGGGAGAGAACGCTCACTGTACATTGGATCAGTCGATCACGTAAATATACGCGGAGACCTCACCAAGCACATTCCTTTTGAAAAGTTCATTGCATAAAGCCTTCACTTTCAAGCTAAACACGCGTGCTACTAAGTCAGGTCGATCGGAGGCGCTCTGGTTGGGAGCGAGGTCCATCGTGATCTCTTCCCAACATGGGTTGCAAGTGAACGTGAGGAATATGTCTGGCTTCCCACACCTGGACACAATCGTCATGGCGTCCTGATACTGAGCGATCATATGACGTGGACCACCAGGAAAGCTGGCGCGAGTATAAAACGTCCAGGAGGGCCACTATGGTCGGGATCACCGATCATATAGTCGGTGAGACCTTGAATGGTGTCTAGCCTCAGCAGGCTCTGATTCAGTTTGACGTAGTTTAGACGGTTCATCTCTATCTTTAGCCAGCTGTCGACAACATACTGTTGGAAAAGTTTCCCCGCATGGAGCAGCGGATTAAAAACGTTGGCGCGGGGGAACATTAGATAGGAGTAGAACTCTTTTTGGGTGACTCGCGTTCTTCCGCTTCTGCTGGTCGATCGCTTCTCCATATAGGGATGCCATCCATCATCCCCATTTCGGAAAAGCAACGGATAAGTGAGAGGATCGCATATCTTATCCAGATAGCTGAAGTCTTCAGAGGCCCGCCACGTCCACGAATGACCAAGTACCGCTTGCCTGGAATACCCTCTTCATCGCCTACATAGACGACAGCAATCTCGTTAGCCGTGGCTGAGTTGTAGCGGCGGGCATCATCGGAAGGCCGCTGTCCGAACACCATATGTACTGGGTGTGGAGTTGGCCCAGCCGCAATGGCAGTCTCTTCTTCGGTGCGCAGAACCTCATCCATCATGACAAACGACTGCGCGTAAGGGTTGACGCGAAGAAGTAGGCGATGGAGATCAGCGAACAAATTGCTGTCGCAGTCGCTGTTGACTTGCCGCGCAGCCAGCTCTGCAGCTGCTTGCTAAGTGTCCATAATAAGTATTTGTGCGTACTGAGGATGGATGCCCGCTGCCGGTCGCAGAGCCCCGACGAAGTGGTACACTTGGCCGTGAATCTTGTAACAATAGGGTCCTCTTCCTCGCGGATAATCCACATGTGCAACCATGGAAGCCATTGCTAAACTGCTGTTGTAGTTGCGAAGGAAAGTTTTGAAAGGGCTGCATAGAAAAGTTACCTAGGTTGCAGCACATGTTGTATACTGTATCCGATGAGGTAACTTTTTCAGTTTGGAAGTGGAGGGCGGCGCAGGAGCTGCAGGGCTGGTCCATTCGGCCCAAGGAGTGGAGTGAGGGCCTATTGATGATGTCGCGTGCCATGCCAATGGATCTAACTGGAGTCGCATTAGATCGTAGAAGTCGATGCTCTTCAATAACTTGAATGCGAGCTTCTGCAAGGCGAGCTTCGTTTGCGAGGATGCGAGCGCTGCGTCGACGACCTGTCTCCGCTGCTCCAGCTTCTGCTCGAGCATTCTGCGAAAGTGCGGCTCTCCTTCTTATCTGGCTTTCACGCAGCTGCGTAAGCCGTCGAGCTCGTCGTTCCTCAGATAGTTCTGGTGGTGTGACTTCAATAGCACCTTCGTTGGCAGCAATGCGAGCGCTGCGTCGTCGGCCTCTTTCCGCTGCTCGAACTGCTTCTCGAGTATCCTGCGGAAGTGCGGCCCTCCTTCTTGTCTGGCTTTCGCGTAGCTGCGTAAGCCGTCATGATCGTCGTTCCTGATATGGTTCTGGTGGTGTGACTTGAACAGCAGCTTCATCAGCGAGGCAGCTTGTGCCTCACCTGACCTTTCTGGATTTGAATACAAAAAATTATTCTAACCATCTAGAAGGGTATTTAGTTAAGCTGGTAAGAAGCTCGTTTACCTAGCAGCAACGTGCATGGAAAAAGCAGCGAAGGTAGGAAGAACAGTAGCGACCTGTGGGTGGGTCGGCCAACGCAATCACGAAATCTCACCCGTTTCGGTTAGGTCTGCGGCCATGATAATCACGTAACACCCACCTATTGAGCAAAGAACAAAAGGAAGAAGAAAGACACGCTAGCAAGAACGCGTAGCGAAACAGTGGCGACTTAGCAGGGATACAGAAGCGAATGTGGATCGCGTAGACCTCTCTAAGCACTGGTCACGGGGTGTGAGCCGTGTTAACCTGGCAGCGGCGCCTCGTCATAACGGCATGCCTCACAGCCGTTGGGAAATGTTGCAAAACCTCATCAAGTGGATGTTCTTTGGTGACGACCTGTAGTGGAAGGCAGTCAACAGCGGTGGTCGTGGCTGCCTGCCACGCATCCTTGTTTACCTCTTTGCACCCGTTCACAGCGTTTGCACCCGTTGTCAGCGTTAGCACCCGTTGACCGTCAGTGATTCATGCCTCTCCGCTTCATATAATAGGATACGTATTGGAACGATTTCTACTCGAATTTGAATACTACAATTAGAATTTTCGAAAAATTGCGTTTTTTTTTTTTGAATGCACACGAATTCGAGAATTCAAGAAATCTTAAATTCGAATGAATTCGATTTCGAATTTACAGAAAAATCGCGTTGATCGAATTTATTCGAATTCGAAAACTTGAAATATATCACCATTTGAAGCCATTGAAATACCCAAGAGCATAGGTATACTTTGGCAGTATAGATGAATCATCTGAAGCGTGTTGTACATATGTAGTAGCAGTGCCAAAATCACTGTCGAAGGAACTTTCCTCCTCTTGTATTATCTACATTTCGATCTCCAATGCAGCGTCGGCATCTTTCCCTATTCTTTTACGTCACATAAACTGATGCTGGTTATCTTTCTGATGACCCCACTCACCCTCTCGCTCCTGAGCAGGTACACATAACAATCCTTTGGGGCACAGCATTCCTGTATTGGTAGGGGCAGCGCATTGGGTGCATGCTGAAATTACTCTCCTGCAATATTTATAATAAAAATAAAAAGTATTAAGATCGGCGTTAGTTGATTCCTTTTCGGGATTTGCCACGCATTCTGTTTCCATGAAGTATTCGAGAGGGGATATTTAGGATTTGACCTACACACCCACTTGGGATGGTGAGGTCATAATCAAATCTGTGTTCTCCCATCCGTAGAGGGGAATGGCGGAAATGGCGAAGAAGTAGAAGGCTTCGATGGGCTGGGTATGTATGTCCCGAACCCTGAAATGATTCGGGACGCTAGTGGGAATGGACGCTTCCACTCACTGTGCTTGGCGCGGCTAGCAGCCAAGAAGCGAATGGAGGAAACATGTCAGCATTATTATCACATCAAGATCCGGTCACGAGACATACCTTGAGGATGTTGAAGTTTGGCTAAATACTGTAGCTGCATACTGCCTCCTGTAGTTGCACAATTTTATTGGGCTCTGATTTGCTTAACATCTTCATTGGCCTGGGTAAATCAAGGTCCACTCTCAGTGCTAGCAATAGTTTTGATCGCGTTAAGAAAAGTGCACTGTACCATAAAAAATTTATCAGCTGTTACATGGGCGTTATCAAAACTCTCGTGTCAGACGGCACGCGAACCCGCACCTTGTGCTTTCCGGGCAGGATGCTGCGACTTATACCACCCGCTTCTTCGTCAGCACGCACCATTCACGACATCCTCATGTATGCATTGCATGTAATGAAAAATTATCTACAGATTACGCGAATGTAATTAACATTATCACATCCGAGCGATATGAAGAGCACCTCAAGTCAGAATACAAATTTGCATAAGGGGTTGCTAAAAAGCTATCGGAAAGGAACACTATGTTTTCGGGCCTCCTAGTAAGTTTCACCCTAAAGTTTTCAGCATTCATGCATGGCGGAAATAGTCGAGCTTGTTTAGAGTTTATATGCATATAGGAATCTGTCGATCTACGGCGCATCATATTTCGTACGGCGCAATGGGCACACTCGGTAGAAGGCGTCGGCTAGAGGACACACAGACATTGCTGTCAGATCGTCCGCATAAGTCGTTGTCTAGGGGTTGCGAGGATATTCTTCTATATTACAACAACGTTAATCCAAAGACATGATTGTTTCAACCTTCGCATTTCTGGCCTTAGCAGAGATATCGCTGCAGCTGAAAATTTTCAAGGAACTAAGCACCCACATGACTCGCACTGCGCGGCAGTGTAGACGGCTGACTGCGAGTCGATCCACTGCGCTGTGCCGTCGCAGGACAACGAAGTGACGGCGACGTTTCCCGGATTCGCCTTCATTTCTCCCTCTGAGCAGGTCATAACAGGGCACTGTCCTGAAACGAGCTGTACGTGGAATTCCGCCAATGAGTCGACACTGTGATTCCGACCTTGGCGAAGTTCTCAAATTAAAGCATTGTTTCCGGAAGGGCTATAAGCCGCAGTCAGTTTCGTCGCTTTAGAAGTTCAAAAAGCAAGAGGCAAACTTAACTCGACAGCTCAGCAACGGCGACGTGAATCACCACGCTAGTGTTAACGAACTAAGAAATGGTAATACAAATAGTGCTTAAAGTTCTAACCGGCTAGACAGCCAAAATATCCAGTGCTCGCATGCCAGCGTTGTTCTCACTACTATTTCTCTGCTGATACAGTTAGGTTTCGTTATTGCTCTTCGTCTACTTCATGGCACGAATTGTAGGCATTCAGCTAACCTGACTGAGAGGTAGCCGCTGTGCAAATGAATCCTGTTGGGCACGTCATTCCGGTGTTCGTCAGAGCTGTGCACTGGTCGCAGGCTAGAATACGAAGATGTTTTATGCCATACGACTTTGAAGCTGGACACTTTTCAATCGATTTGAACGAACACTATTTTAAAATCAGAATCAATATTTTTCTACTCATGACGGAGGCGTTTAAAGTCAAACTGAGTTGTCTTTCAGGGCTTAAATAATCCTTCGATTTCGAGGTTTTATCCTGAAATCTGTATAAGCAGAGTACCTCACCAACAGAGTACCACTTGTACAAAAAAGCGTTAACTCATCATTGGGTTTTGAACTTATCCTGGACTGCAAAAATATGTTATACTCCCCCTTCAACACATCGCGATGTTCAAGTGACTGCTAGTAGAAATTAGAGTAGAAGCCTAGAGAGCGAGGAAGCAACCGTGTGTCCTTTTCATAGCCGTTAGCTTTGCTCTAGCCACCGCAAGATCAAGTCTCCCTCCAAAGTGTAGCGCACTGCAAAACTGTGCATCCATTGTTTCTGCTTTACTCTATACAGTACAGCTTCATATAGGCGACATTAACGACATATTCTAAGAAACACTGTAACCTACTGGAGGTGCTAGTGACCCGATTGTGCGCCACCCTCCAAATCCTGTATTTACGAATAAGCTTCAAGGATCCCTGCTGCTTCTTCTATCGCCTGATAGTGTTCTTGTTATAGCCGATCACCAAGATTGTTATCCAATATTATTCGGCTTAGGTTTCGGCGAGTTTCACCTTCTTTAGAGCCTGAAATACCCGGTACCATCTACAACACTACCAGCCCAAACATCATTTTAAGGTGCAGGGTACTAGTCTCATCGAAAATAGAGACACGACTCAAGACCACAGTTTTTAATGGACGCCTTGGGGTGGATGTCGAAGCGGCCCCCAAAAGTCGCAGATGGACGTAGACATGGGTGAATGAGCTCCACCGTCGAGACCACCTGACTTAATCACCCTGCGCTTTGGATCGCAGTTATGAGTCCTCGGGTCAACCGGAAGGAGGAGTGCCTAGCGGTAACACAAGAGGCGGCATCCTTCGCACAACTCTCATGAGTTTCGATCTTCATGACCTTACCCACAGGGCGATTAAGTCGGGTGGTCTCGGGGATGGAGCACATTCACCTACGTCTACGTCCATCTGCAGGTCTTTGGTGGTCCGCTTCGGCATCCATCCCGAAGGTTAGTCGTCCACTAAAAATTGTACATATAGTCGGTGTCTCTATTTTCGTTGAGATTAGTACCCTGTACTTTGAAATGATGCTTGGGCTGGTAGTGTTGGAGATGTTTCCGACTATTCCAGGCTCTGAAGAAGGCAAAACTCATCGAAACGTAAGACGAATAAAATTGGATAACACTTGGTGATCGGCTATAACAAGAACACTACGAGTTAACGCTATGCCAAGACATCGAAAGTCGAACTTGGGAGTTTTTGTTACCGTTTTTGACTTCTTGCTTCAACGATTCAGGTAAATCAAGGCATTCATTATAACAGTCTCAGCTCGGAGAATCGTCGAATGCAACATTTTTCATCATACTGCTTAAAATATTGCCCAATAAGAGAAAATCAGTGCATTCAAGACGAGTGTTTGCATTATAATGAAGACCCTAACCAGTGTAGCAAAAATAGCCGCTCTGACTTTAACGGCCGCGAAAGTTTCAGTCATTTTTGTTGCGTCGAAAAGCATTACGTATTGCTGCGGTGTTGGTATTTCCAATGGTGTTTCTGTATGGGAGACGCTTTTATATCTTGGCATCTATTGACCAAAGAGATTTAAGAAAAATTTGAAAACACCTCCCAAATTTAACCCTTTTTAAGGTTTCGGGTTTAAAACGTGTATGTCTATTATTGAGCCAAACTTATTTGGTTTGTGCTAGATCTGGAAAGATGATACATATATCCACGACCTCTGGGCATGGGATGTTCTAAAAAGCTCTCCTTTTTTAAATGACTCTGCCTAAAAATGTGAAGCAGTTCTGATAAACGAGGAAAGCGTCCTGCGCCCAAGTTGGGTGCTCGCATTCTTCAACCTTTTCCATTAGTTGGAAAGCGAACTCACGTGTTTCACACTGTGCAGTCGTGTAGGTGGCGGCTTGCGTATCAACCCAGACCCCTGCAGTGTTGCACGTCAACAGAGTCACAGAGGTACGGTCAGCGTTTCCAGTGAGTGTCCCGCTAGCACAGTAGATTTCCGAGCACTGTCCTGAAGTTGATAAACGTTCGGTAAAATGTGCACCTGCCACGCGCTTGAAAACTTCGTTGCAGTCACGAAGAGTTTCTTCATAAAGCTGGAGAGCCTTCGAGAGCCGAGAGAGGTTAGAAGTGTTTTTTCTTACGATTGTCACAGTTCACAAATTTGAGCGCGGAGCAAACATTCATATATGTAAAGGCGAAAGTCGTGTCCACAGGTAATATCGTCTCCTTGACCTCCCTCTGATTTAATCTCCCTGAACTGAAAAAAAGATTTGTTGAGGAAAAGACACCTTCGCGTGGTTGTAGAAAGCGACAGTTAAAAACATTAAGAAAATCAACAGGAACCTGTTACAACGAGAGTTTCGAAGAGGATAAGTTATAACTAGACCAAAATTTAGGGCAGCAGTAGAACAGATTGCTTCATCATGTGGACAACAATAAAAATGATAAGGTCAAATAACGGTGGTAATGAAATAATGTGGTTTCGTTTCTTATTGGAAAATGAAAATTTTTCCATAGAGCAGTAAAGCATTATAAAACATGGACCCGTTGCGGGAAAATGAAGCAATTTGGGATTGAAACTGAAACTCACGCCCTTGAACCATCACAAACTTGCAGGGCGCTTACTGCGTACATAGTAGTTTAAGGTTTCTCGGTGATTGGTTAGGAATCGCTGGTGTTTATAATAAAATACAAAAAGCAAGAAATCGATTGATGCAGAGTCTAGCAGTTAAAATTTGCGAACAAACTGCGAAAATTGTGACAGCTGCGTGTTACCCTCGAAAAATAGGAACCTTTTACACATAGCGGCGGTAACACCAAATATCACATAGGGGAATTGAGCAGCAATTTTGGCGGATTTGGCATCGAGTTCGCCTTCCGCCTTGTGTAATTTGTTGGCGTGTCGTTAGTACAATGTTATTGTTACGGAAAATCGGTGAAAGCAGAGAGATCTCGATAATGTGCCTAAGACAATGGCAGAAACGTTTTCCAACAATTTTTCAGCACTAGAAGGCTAAACAAATTCTGCATATATGCCATATGTAATGGTTTTTATATCGCCTAAATTCATTTAGAAGCGAAAACGAAGGAAACTTTCTCTCGACAATGAACATAATTTTAAAAAACTGTAAACTCAAAGAGCTATGTATCTATCAGCAAAACTACGGCTAGTCTCATATATATATATATATATATATATATATATATATATATATATATCCACGGATCTCCCTCGATAGAGAGCCTTCCGGCTCTCTTGTTAAGAGGGATCTCGGGCCGCTTGTCGCAGGGCCACGTGGCGCGTCCCCGGGTGGTGGATAGGGGAATTAAACGCGAACCAAATGCGACCGTGTACTGCCCAGAGACGCAGGTGGGATGCAGGGGATGGACTCCTTGCTCCTGCTGTGTCGGGTCGATGCGTTCCTTGTGCGTGGGAGCGGCATGTTCGTGCACAGTGTGCGTGGATGTGTCCGTGACTGTGCGGATTGTAACTGTGTCGGCTCGGCCAAAAGCTTGCACTCGGTAGACTGGGAGTACATGTAAGGCGATTCGAGGCCGCCTTAAGTCTCGCCCCGTCCCTTCGGGCAGTCTGGCTGGCTGCCCGGAGTTCTTCGCCCGCACGACAGAGCCTGACTAGCTACCCGTGTTGTATTCCAGTCAAACACAGCAGCACTAAAGGGCCTCATTCCCCTGACCCCGAAAGAGCCCCCATTTCTGCAGCGATGGGAAGGACGAGTACGGAGAGGCTGCTAAAATCTCAGGGCCTAACCAGGCTGCGCAAACTGAGAAGGACTAGGATGACGATCTGTACTTACAACGCCCGCACGCTTGCGTCGGAAGCATCCGTCGAGGACCTGATGATGCAAGCCAGGAAGATCAAGTACGACGTCATCGGACTGACCGAGACGAGAAGACACCATCCCCTACACGCCGCCTACGACTCCGGAGAAGAACTGTTCCTCGGAACATGCGACAGCAGGGGAGTAGGCGGCGTTGGTGTCCTCGTCAACACGCACTTGGCCATGAACATCGATTCGTACGAGTCTCTGACAAGCCGAATCGGACGTCTGCGACTGAAGCGTTGTGGCTCCGTGCCAGCCTTGACTGTGTTCGTCGCGTATGCCCCAACATCCGACTACGACGACGAAGACGTCGAGGCCTTCTACGTGGAGCTGGAGAAGTTCTATAAGGAAGATCACACCTTCTACAAGGTGATCGTCGGCGACTTCAACGCCAAGATCGGGCCACGAAGGTCGCCGGAAGAACTTCACATCGGAACCCACGGTTTGGAGTGGAACGAGCAAGGTGAAAGGCTGTCTGAGTTTATCATGTCGACCAAGACCATCCATGGAAACTCGCAGTTCCAGAAGCCTCCCTCCCTACGATGGACCTGGGAATCCCCCGGTGGCCAGTTCCACAACGAGATCGACCACATCATCTTCAATCGCAAGTATTGCCTGACCGATGTCTCCGTTGTCCCCAAGTTCTACACGGGATCGGACCACCGCCTCCTTCGCGCGAGGTTCCGCTTTTCGCGTCAAGGAGAGAAGGCCGCGAAGTTCAAGAAGAGGAGTCCCAGAACGACCATCAACTGGGATCTCTACACCTCTCTTGTCGGCCTTTGGGAAGATGCCGTCATGGACAACGTCGACGAGGAATACGATCGCTTCGTGCACCATCTCCACGATAGTGCTAAGGGAGCCGAGAGCTTGAAGACCACCAAGAGACGCCTGTCTCCGGAAACTCTCGAGCTGATACGCCAGCGTGGAGCAGCACGAGCGTCAGGCAACTATCAACTGACGTCCGAGCTTGCAAAGCTATGCAGAGCGGCGATAAAGGAAGATCTGAAGGAGAGAAGGGCGGAAGTGTTGGCTGAAGCAGCAGAGGCAGGGCTGAGCATCCGCAATGCCCGCCGGAACTTCGCCAACTTCAAGACCAAGATGACCGCTCTCCGACGTCCTGACGGAACCGTCACCTCTTCCAGAAGGACCATGGAGAAAGTCATCCACGACTTCTACTCCGATCTCTTCGATAGCCACGTCCACCTGCCCCCATGCCATCTTCCGCAGGATGGATACGTCGTTCCCTCTGTTCTCCCTTCCGAGATCCGACACGCCATCTCGTCGGTGAAGAAACGTACAGCACCCGGTCCTGACAGGATTAGAGCTGAACACCTGAAGAACCTCCCGCCAGCGCTCATCAACACCTTGGCGCGGCTCTTCACACGCTACCTGTCCGAATGCAAGGTTCCATCTCAGTGGAAGACCAGCAAGACCGTCTTGCTGTACAAGAAGGGAGACGTGCACGACATTGGCAACTATCGCCCGATCTGCCTGTTGTCCGTAGTCTACAAGCTGTTCACTCGAGTCATCCTGAATAGGATCAGCAGAACGCTGGACGAAGGACAGCCATGCGAACAAGCAGGATTTCGGAGAGGATTCAGCACGATCGACCACATACACACCATTACGAAGCTTATCGAAGTGTCGCGAGAGTACAAGCTGCCGCTGTGCCTTACTTTCATCGACCTGAAGAAGGCATTCGACTCCGTCGAGACTGAAGCGGTCATGGAAGCCCTGCTCACCCAGGGCGTTCCTACTCAGTACATCAGAGTCCTTCGAGAGCTGTACAGTGGATTCACGACCAAGATCTCACCATTCTACAACGACGTCGTCATTGACGTGAAGAGAGGGGTTCGACAAGGGGATACCATATCTCCGAAGCTCTTCAGCGCCACCCTCGAAAACGTCATGCGTGAACTAGAATGGGATGACATGGGAGTGAAGGTCGACGGCCGGCAACTGCACCATCTTCGCTTCGCTGACGACATCGTGCTCATAACACCGAGCATCAGTCAGGCGGAACGAATGCTGGCCGACTTCGATCGTGTATGTGGAAGCGTTGGACTGCAGCTGAATCTTACGAAGACGATGTTCATGAAGAACGGATGGGTTTCTGATGCCCCACTCTCGCTCAACGGAACGAACATCTCCGAATGCTCCAGCTATGTGTATCTGGGTCGCGAAGTCAACATGGCCAACGACCTAGCACCAGAGCTGAGCAGGAGGAAACGAGCGGCTTGGGGAGCTTTCAAGAGCGTCGAAGAAGTCGCGAAGAAGACGAAGAACGTCCGACTCCGTGCCCACCTATTCGACTCCACTGTTCTTCCTGCCCTAACATACGCCTCAGAGACCTGGGCTATACGAAAGCAGGATGAACACGCGATCAGCGTCGCGCAGCGTGGAATCGAGAGGACGATGCTCGGAGTGACACGACTCACGCAAGTGAGAGAAGGCCTCCGGAGTTCCGAGCTTCGCCGACGTTCGAAGATCAGAGACGCTGTCGCATGGGCCAAGTCGTCGAAAATTAGGTGGGCCGGCCACGTAATGCGATTCGCAGACACCCGCTGGACGAGAGCCGTCACAGACTGGATTCCGCGGGATGTCAAAAGAACACCAGGACGCCCACCAACGCGTTGGTCGGACTTCTTCGTGAAAGCCCTGAACGACCGATATGACGCTCTTCGTGTCCCTCGAGCGAGGAGGATCCATTGGACCACTCTGGCACGCGACAGGGACGAATGGAGACGCTGCTGGCGCCCGCTCGAGCAAGTCGATGATCAACGGGACGACAGGTGATACAGGTGATATATATATATATATATATATATATATATATAAGGTTGTCCCATAAGTCCCCGCCGTTTTTTTCAACGATTCACTGCAGATTTCGCCGGCGGTCTCTTGCATAGCGCTGTATAGCTTTCGAAAGAGAATGAATTGCTCTATCAGAGCATGTATTGCACTTTTTTCATCATGAGTTTTGTCAATTTTTAGGTCGTTGAAGTGAAAAGTGAAAAGTGAAAAGTGGCCATTTGCGCACTTGTTCTCTCCGCTTAGGTTTGGAATTTTTTGCACAGTTTTGTATAGCGTTTGGAAGACAATGTTCTGTACTACAAGAATATGTGTTGGTCCTACTTTCTCACTTGTCGTTTATTGATTTTTAGGCCATCAAATTGGGAATTCCGACTTTTCCACCCATTTGGACCACGCTGCGCTCACGCGCGAGTTCACCTCGAACGTCATACTACCATCAGACGCAACTGCAGATCCAAGGTACTTGAAATGTGTCGCTCGTACGAGCACAGTGTCATTGATCTCAATGGGCCTCGTTCACGTCTGTCGTCAAATACTCAGATCCTTTGACGTTCAGCTTGAGCCCGAACGCCGCCAAGTGGTCACACCAAGCTTGCACTTGTCGCTCAAGTTTGGCCTTGTCTACACTGGCAAGAATTACGTCATCTGCATATAGCAGCGCCCAAGGAGTAGGCTTCTGAAGGTATCGTGAAATAGCATCCATTACGCCAATAAAAAGTAGTACGGGAAACGCGAAACTTTGGTGAACAGACGGGAAACCCCGTCGATGTGCCGGTCGGCGCTCTCACTTGACTCTCGGGAGAAGAGTAAAGAATGCGCACCCACTCAATAAGTTCTTCGGGAACATCGTGCTCTCATAAGCCGTACCATATAACCTCACGCGGTGCACGATCGAATGCTTTCTCCAAGTCGAGAAAAGCGAGATGCAGCGAGTAAGCCGAATAAAGAAGGTCGTAACAATCTTGGTTAACGGCTACAACAAGAAAAATACACTAACAGTTTAACAACGATATGCCAAGATTTATCGAAAGTCGAACTTGGGCGGTTCTTCATGATGTACCAGCCGGCTGTTATCGACTTGTTGCGGATGTCCTGTCGCTGAGACAGAAAATTGTCTTGGTTAGACAGACGCTCCACTTTCTCCGCCGCTGTATAAAGCACGGAGTGATTCCCAACTTTATTAAAAGAAAGAAACTCCACGAACTGTGCGGCCGACCGATTGACGACAGGAGAGTGCGGAAAATTGAAATGGATGTTCTGAAGACGGCTACCAAAAACAAACAGGATCATATGTATTCGCTGTTATCGAAGTGCTTGTCTAAAGAATTGTCTTGTGAGAGGTATGTGCCTGTTCGCCTTTGGAGGAGAATAGTGGAGCAGTCGAGAAATATTTGCGATACTATCCGCTCTAACATCAAAGTAAAATTACAGGGGAAGTTCTTGAGGTTAATAGAACATGACCGCTCTGGCAGTGACAATGCGGCTAACAGCTTTTTGTTTCCTAATTCTCACCACAGTACTGGAGTAGACGAAGGTGAAGTGCGCCGCCCACGAGTCACGGTAATTGGCAACGTAAACCTATCGACCGACGCACTATCCGTGTTGGACCTGGGTCCTAGCTTCGCTCCCAGTCGACATCTGTCTTGTACCGAATCGCGCAAGATAGTTGGCAACCTACAGTCGTTGCACGATCGCCTGCGCGGCACGGCGAATAGTAATATGCGGGATAATGGGCACGGTATTGTGAATACCGCTGCGATACCACCTCCACCATTTCCCTCGGCGTATCTCAGGTCACAGGAACCGAACAGTGTGGTAGATACAAAGTTTCGTATCTTGGCCACTTCCGTTCTAACCGCACTACGGCGTACTATAGGAAAGAGGATAAAAAGCAATTTGAGCATGGAGCAAAAATGCGGTCTCAAAGAAGTAAGGGAAAAAGTTACTTCCGGTGCATTAAGGGTCACTATCAGTGACAAGGGTGGGGAGTTCGTAGTACTGTCCCAGGAGATGGATAGGGCGATCACGAGATTACACCTTCAAGATCGCACTATCTATAATGCGACTACTCCTGAGGAATTTACTATGCAATATCGCCGACTAAATCGAAAGTGGACCGAGATCGCGAAGTCGACGAACCTCCCTAGGTACATTACAACACGGTTAAGGTGTGAACTACCCACATGTCCAGTGTTATATGTCCTTATCAAAACCCATAAATTGCCTCCGGAAGGTGCTACCATTGAAGATCCTTCCGCTTTTAAGGTTAGACCAATTATTAGCGGAGTCGATGGCCCTACTGACCGCATCTCTTGGTTGCTAAACTTGGTTTTAGTTCAACTGCTCAAATTTGTACCCTCACACCTGCCAAACACCAGTGCTTTTCTGCAGAAACTCCGTGAGACCACGGCGGAGGATGGATGTGTCATGGAATCGTTCGATGTTACTGCGTTGTATACCAATGTCTCTAGAGAAAGCGCTCTGCAGGCTGTTTCTGAAATGCTCACAGAACACCAGGCGGGTGTGAATCTCTATGGCTTGAGTGTAGCTCAGATAATGACGCTGGTTAGCGAGTGTCTTATGTGCAACGTATTCCGATGGTCAGGAGAGTACTACAAACAGGTTAGAGGGTTGGCTATGGGCCAGAGATTGGCTCCTGTGTTAGCTGTGGCTTTCATGTCCGAGGTGGAAAACCCCATTCTGGAACGCATGCCTATATTTTACTGTAGATATATAGACGATTGCTTTATACTGTGCTCCACTCAGAATGAGATGGATGCTTGCTTTGAGCTGTTGAATCAGCAGTCCGAGCACATAAAGCTCACACGCGAAAAACCTACAGAAAGTTGGCTTGCTTTCCTCAACGTCCAAGTCCACCTTGCTCACGGGAGTATCAAAACTCGGTGGTACCGAAAGCCAAGTAACAAGAACATCCTCATTCACTGCCAATCTGCTCACCCTTCTAATACAAAGAAGAGCATCATTAAAAATATGTTTCGAACCGCCACATCAGTTTCGTCTGATTGTGAACAGAAACTGTTCTCGATGAATATGGCGCTTAATATTGCGAAAAGTAATGGGTATCCAGGGGACCACTGGCGTACGGCACGCAGGCTGCAAGCCAGCCACGCTGTTCGCCAAGAGGAAGAACGTACGAAAATACCCTTTTGCGTGCCTTTCATCTCAGACAGATTAAGTGCGGAGATACGCAGACTTGTTCGTAACGCTGATCTCCACGATGTGGTGAGGGTTGTTGACATCCCTCCTAGCACCTTAAAAATGCAACTGGTTCGAAACCGAATCTACGATAGGATGTGTCTCACACCATCCTGCGTTGTGTGCCCTAACGGGAAAGAAGGTGACTGTATGACATCGGGTGTGGTCTATCAGATGTCATGTAATGAATGTGGGGAGAATTACATAGGGGAGACAGGAAGACCCCTCTGAAGGACGAATGCCTGGCGGTAACACAAGAGCTGGCACCCTTCGCACAGCTCTGTGGGTTTCGATCATCGTGATCTTATCCACAGGCTGATTAAGTCGGTTTGTCTCGGGGCCAAAGCTCATTCACCCACGTCTACGTCCATCTGCGGGTGTTGGTGGTCCGTTTCTGCATCCACCTCTGAGGTTAGTCGTTGGGAACTGTGGTCTCGGATCACGTTCCTGTTTTCGTCAAGACTAGTACCCTGTAGTATGAAATGATGTTTGGGCTGGTAGTCTTGTAGATGTTATCGGCTATTCCAGGCTCTGAAGAAGGCGAAACTCGCCGAAACGTAAGCCGAATAAAGAAGGTCGTAACAATCTTGGTTAACGGCTACAACAAGAAAAATACACTAGCAGCGGTTTTTGTTTCTGGCGATATGCCTTCTACAAGAACACGCACAGCATGAATGGCATCGACGGTGCCACAACCGGCTGCGAAGCCACACTGGTTGGTGGAAAGCCGGATGATCTCACGAATACGTCCATCCACAATCCATCGCTTGAAGAGTTTTATACCGTGCGAGAGCGGTAACATGTGCAGTCCGCGGAACTGCCCTTTTTCTTCCAGATCGGGATTGTTGTGCTTTGCTGCCAACTACAAGGTATTCTATTTCCGCAACAAACTGGTTGAAAAACTTCATCAGGCCCTCAGCGAGGTGCCAGCACCTAGACTTCCGTAGATAAGCCGCTAAGTCGTCTTCAGCTGTTGCCTTACCTGGCTTTCCTCTTTTCCTCTTCAAATCTGCTTCCCTTTCTTCCACGGTGATCTTATGCACAAGACCGTGCGTTGGAGGGAAAGGAATTATCACTTTATCACTTTACTCCAATCAAATCTGCTCACTTATGGTTTGTCATTAAATTCTTTTTTCTTTCGGCAGAGGCAGATAGGAAGAGAGTCACAACGGTAGTATCTTCTTGGGGGGCAGTGCGTTCAGAAACGTCTCAACCGCCAGTGATGACCAAGAGGCAGTTTCCATGCTTCATGGCTTTATGATGTCACTCGCAACGGGCCATAGTATCGTTGTCAAAATCAGCTTGAATTTCTTCCATTTGTTGTACCTAGGCTTGCCAGTCTAATGGAGCGTAGGACCCAGTTTTTGCTTCGCGAAGACTGGTGCTGCATATTTTTCTGATGACTCCACTTACCTTCTCGCTCTTGGGCAGGTACACATAACAGTCCTTCGGGGCACGGCATTCCTGTGTTTGTAGGGGTAGCGCACTGGGTGCATGCTGAAAATATTTATTTATAACATTTACAACAACAGAAAATGTAAAGGTCGGCGTTATTCAATTTCTTTTTGAAATGCGCCACTCATTCTGCTTCAAAGGAATATTCGGGATGGAATGTGATTGGAAATTTCGCCTGTACACCCACTTGGAATAGAGAGCTCATGAAATCAGTACTTAGAGACCTTTATGAATATTTCAACAGGACTACCATCTGCTATAGGTCCTTGATTTTTTTGTGCCCTTATTTTTTTAATATTTTCGGTAGATTATGTTACGACACGGTCTCCAATGCTTGCAACAGTTCAACAGTTGTTCTTATCGCATTGTGCGCAACCATCCCTACCCTCCAAGGATCCCGACCTCTTCTCACATGTCGAGTGGAAAAGGATCATCTAGTTGAGCTAAAAGTTGTAGGAAAAAGGCAGTGCTAAGAAAAAATTTATCACGTAGTGACCTCCAAATGATAGCCAAATTCCTTTTCTCTCGTATTCGACAAGTGCCCCATCTAAGTAGCTTTGGAGGTGAAGCTACTAGCCGAAATAGGACAAAGCTCTACGTGATATGGTCTGAGCGAAGTGTCAAGAACCAAGTCGCAGTCGCATCGCCGCGACTGGTCCACCAACTTCTCCCAATGGACTTCCATCGGAAAGTGATAATCTCGAGAAAGCTCAGAGTGTCTGCGATGCGAATTCGGTTGTGCACTTATGGTTGGTGAACGTAAAGGTGTATGGCACCACCACTCTAGGGGAGAGTAGAAGTAGAGAGTTTTTCTTACCTCTCCTTCTAAGGTTCTGTAAAACTTTATACATGTATGAGCCAATCTACTACGCGTAATATTTCTTGTGGTCCAGCTGCCATATGCAATAGGAAGAAGACGTTGGGTACAAGTAATCGAACTAGTGTTTGAATTGTGACCATAGCTACCTTTCTGAGCTGAAATGGTCTGGAAGGTAAACCCAGAGAAAAATGACTATCAGACCGCCCGCATAAATCATTGTATGAAGGTTGTGAGGGTATCCTTCCATATAGCAACAAAGCTGAATGCATGACACATTCCAAAGAAATGGATTGTTTCAACCTTCGCACTTCTGGGCTTACAATTAGCAGAGATTTCTCTTCAGCTGAAAATTTTCAAGGAACTAAGCACCCACACGACTCGCACTGCGCCGCTGTGTAGACGGCTGACTGCGAGTCGATCCACTGTGCTGAACCATCGCAGGACAACGAAGTGACGGCGACGTTTCCCGGATTCGCCTTCATTTCTCCCTCTGTGCACGCCATGACTGGGCACTGTCCTGAAACAAGCTGTACGTGAGCCTCCGTCCTTAAATCGATGCGATTCCGATGTTGGCGAAGTTCTCAAATTAAAGCATTGTTCTTGCAAGTGCGCTATGCTGCTGTCAGTTTGCTCGTTTTTGAAGTTCTGCAAATCAAACGATGCCCATATGCTAGCAACTACGACATAAATCATCATTCTTAGTGAAAACGATGAAAGCTGGTAATGCCAAGAGCACTTGAAGGTTTAATCGGCTAGACAGCCAAATGATCCAGTGCAGCTCATTGCTTTACCTCCAAGGTCGTTGTCAGGTTTCATTTCTTCTGCTGGTTTGCCATGTAGCATGTATTTCAAACAACTGACCTGCCTGAGAGACTGCAGCTGTGCAAACGAACCCTGTTGCGCAGGTCATTCCGGTGTTCGTCAGAGCTGTGCACTGACCGCAGGCTGGAATAATGAGAAGCTGTGTGCTAATTGGCAACAATTTTCACATCAAGGAAGCGCTTAAAATAAAATTATACAGGTTTTTAGAGCTGACTTAAACTTCCGATTTCTGTTCCAGGTTTCGCTAAGAGTATTATTAGTAGCTTTTGGAAAGCGTTCAAAATAGCTTCACTAGAAAACTTATGATGAGATGCTTTTCAATGAACTATGATCAGATACCACATGCTTCTCAAAGATCAGTCATGCTTGGCCATCCGTCGCTTAAGAATAGGGGAAAAGTAGCAGATTGTGTCATGATGTTTAAGGTCATTAGCAACAAGTTATCCGTTAATCCAACCGATTTCTTTGACTGTGCTCTGACGAGATCCGTAAGAGAAAAGCTCAAGCTGCGAGTTTCAGTTGCTAAAACACGAGTCAGATCTGATTTTCTAACATACAGCGCACCTGGTGATTTGAGCCTGCTGCTAGGTAAATAAGAAGACATTACAAGGTTATCTGTACAGGCCTGCAAAAGGTTTTCCACAGCTTAAGCATTATGGAATATTGGGTACAATACCGCCTGCGTCGCGCGGTCAAAAAGACGGTTTGCGACGGAAAAATCCGTTGCAAACCGTCGCATAGTCATGACTCCTTTAATTTTACGTTGCTTGAGAAAATGTTAGCACCGTTCGAATCAACTCCTCGAGATCTACACAAACATATATAAAACTTTACCAGACCACCGCGTTTTCACCGTGGGGGTCTAAAAAATAACTGCAGCAGGCTTTTGCGATTAGAGCACCTTATTTCCCACAACGTGCATGATTTCGGAGTATCTCAGGCATGGCGTACGTTGTCTGTGCTCTTTCATACCTGGAATGCTCCGAGAGTGCGCCGCGCACAATGTATACAGGGTCGAACCTATCAACCGAGTGTTAGAAAGCATGTTCACTCCGCTTCTATCTGCCCTTACTGGAAAATGTAAAGCGTTCAAGCCTATTTCGAACCGATTTTATCAGACATTTTCAACCGCCCTACTAGGGAATTGCTCCAGTCTGTCTCGGCGAGACTAAAGTGTGCGCCGTATGCAATACGTATAGAGATGAGCCTATCAATCGAGTGGGTTCGACAACTGGTAGAGTGGGCGTTTGGGAAGTTTTATCATAAATTTCTAGCTGCCCTGCTAAGGAATTGCTTCTAAGCTGTCCAGCTAGCCTTTGGAGTGCGCCGTAAACAATGCATATGGAATCGGACCTTTCAATCGAGGGGGGCGACCGCTTGCAAATTGCACGCGCGGGCGTGTTCGAAGCACAATAACTCTTTCAAGTTCAAATCGTTTCGGCTGCAACTCGCGATTCTTGTAGGCAGTGAAACGGTCTAGCAGTACACCAAAGTGGGACTGTGTAGCTTAGAAAGAGGCAAGGTTACAGGGGAGCAAAATGCAGGTGAGGCGATTGATAGGTTCGATCCTGTATACATTGTGCGCGGCGCACTCTCGGAGCATTCCAGGCATGAGAGAGCACAGACAACGTACGCCATGCCTGAGATACTCTGAAATCATGCACGTCGTGGGAAATAAGGTGCTCTAATCGCAAAGGCCTGCTGCAGTTATTTTTTTAGACCATCCACGGTGAAAACGCGGTGGTCTGGTAAAGATTTATATATGTTTGTGTAGATCTCGAGGAGATGAGTCAAACGGTGCCAACGTTTTCTCAAACAACATAAATTTAAAGGAGTTATGACCGTGCGACGGTTTGCGACGGATTTTTCCGTCGCAAATCGTCTTTTTGACCCCGCAGCGCGGGCGGTGTTGTAGTCAGTAGACGCTTTATTATGTCACCGATTTCAATGTGCATATGACTCATTCTTTTTGTTGTGTCATACATGTCCGGTTTTTTCTCTCATTCTTTAAATAAGACTATTGTCTTTGTTTAAATAAATAGATGAATAAGTAATTCGAAAAATGGTCACTGCAAAAGCGTTACCTCATCAGTACATTCGTATTTTATGCTCGTTTTTATCTGCCAAAAAGAAGTATACTCCTCTTGCAACATTTCGCGATGTCCGTGAGATTGGTGGTATAAGTTTGGGGCAACCCTAGAGAGAAAATCCGTCGGTGCTTTTTTCATGATTAGTAGCTCTGCCCTAGCCACAACGAGCCTAGTTGAGTCCAAACCGTTGTGCGTGGTAAAATTGTGTTCTTGAAATTGGAAAAAATTCTGCTCTACCATAAATTCACAAGAAAACTCTGTCCTATATCGCCCACCCACAACTCTATGAAAACAACAGTCACATCCGTACTCAAATAAACAACGCAACCTTCTCGAGGTATTCGTAGCTCGACGTGATCCTAAATCACACTCGAAATTCTTTTCTTCTCTATGTTTGGAAAGTTTCTGGTGCTTCTCTGCCAGCGTAGTTTTCTACTCGCTTGGTTCAACTCTTCAGAAAATTCAACCCATTTATTATAACAGTACGAAAGATGGGGAATCGTCGCATGCTTTCATCTCAGATGCTCAAGATCTTCTCCTTCTTCTTCTCCCGAGCGTTTAGTCCCGCGCAGTCGCAGGGTCCGCTGTTCTTATGATCCGTCGCCACCTCATCCTATCAAAGGCGTCGTCTGGCATGGCGCCGACTTCAGCGAGATCTTTCTTGATGACATCCTTCCACCTTTTCCTTGGGGCTCCTCTCGGACGCTTTCCGGGTGCCTCGAAATCTAGGGCCAACCTTATGGGGTGATCCTCTGGTCTTCTGAGGACGTGTCCATACCACCTCAGGCGCTGCTCCCTCATCTTCAGCTGGATCGGAGCTGTCTTCATCACTGCCCTAACATCCTCGTTTCGCACCCTGTCCCGACGGGTCCATCCACAAGCCCACCTGAGCATCCTCATTTCCGCCGCGTGCAATTGCCGCTCCTGCGCTTTACCTAGGGCCCAGCACTCACTGCCGTAGAGGAGGGCAGGCCTCACCACTGTTCTATAGAGCTTTCCTTTGAGTGTCCTGGAGCACCTACGGTCGCAGAGGATTCCTGTGGACTCCCTCCATTTGAGCCAGGCTGCGTTTATCCGTCCCCTGACCGCCTGGTCCACACCTCCTTCCTCGGATAGGTCACTTCCGAGGTAGCGGAATTCTTCCACCTTCTCGATCGCCTCCCCTTGGCAGTCTAGGATCGGTCTAGTGCACTGCTCAGAGCTGATAAACTTGGTCTTCTTCACGTTCAGCCGCAGGCCGTTATCCGCGAGGGCTACTTGCCACAGCCTCACCTTCTCCTCCAGCTCCTCCCGGCTGTCGGCTACTAGAGCGATATCGTCCGCGTAGAGGATGGTCCTGAGAGGGCCTTCCTCCAGGAGTTTCACTATGCAGTCAAGCGTCAGCACGAAGAGGAACGGACTCAGAGCCGACCCTTGATGTACACCCACTGTGATGTCCATCTTCTTTGTCATTCCGTGTGTGGTTCGTACCGCCGCTTTCGAGCCTTCGTACATGTCCTTTACGATTGTGATCAGACGTTCCGGGACACCTCTACCTCGGAGCGATTTCCAGAGCACGGCCCGGGGTAGCCTGTCGTAGGCTTTCTCCAAGTCCAGAAAGGCCATGTAGCAGGGCTTTCGTTTCTCCCGATATTTCTCCATTACCTGGCGAGCGATGAAGATGGCGTCTGTGGTGGACCTCTCAGGCATGAAGCCCCACTGCTCCTGAGAGATTGTCACCATCTCCCTCAGCCTCGAGTCGACCAGACGTTCGTAGATCTTCATCGTGTGCGAGATCAGTTTGATCCCTCGGTAGTTGGAGCACTCGGACGCGTCCCCTTTCTGTTTGAAGATGGGGACTATGATGCTGTCCCTCCAGTCATCCGGCATCTTACTGTCTATCATGACTCTGTTGAAGAACTGTGTCAGCCAATTGACTCCACAGTCCCCAAGCACCTTCCAAGCCTCTACTGGCACCCCATCAGGTCCAGCTGCCTTCCCGAGCTTCATCTTTCCTATGGCGTTGCGAACCTCTTCCCGCGTCCAGGATGGGATGGGTCCTTCCGTTGGTTGTTCTTCTTGAACTTCGCGACGAGGCAATTCTTCATTCAGGAGCTCCTTGAAGTACTCCTCCCATCTTTTTCTGACCTCGACTGGCCTCCGTAGTACCCTGCCGTCAGCACCCCTCACTGTCTTGACCACTCGAATGTCGGCGCAAGCTCTATGCCGCGCCTTAGCCAGCCGGATAGCAAACTTCTCTCCCTGTGGCCCGTCTAGCTTCTCATATAGGGCATCCATCTCCGCTCTCTTCGCTTTCGCTACAGCTGCTTTTGCCAGGCTCTTCATCTTCCTATAGACTGTAAGATGCTCGGGTGCGCTTGTCGTTTGCCACTGCTTATAGGCCTCCTTCTTTTTCCTCACCGCAGCCTGCACCTCTTCATTCCAGAACCATGCAGCCTTATCTCCTCTGATCCCTCCCTTTGTTTCACCGAGGGTTTCCTTGGCACATCGTAGAATCGTTTGGGTCACCCTCCTCCAGGTCTCGTTCACGGGACCAGTTGGATCCGGAAGACCTGCATCGAGCACCCTCCTTCGTAGCTCGTTGCGCTCTGAACCCCGCAGTTTCCACCATCGGATTCTGGGTTCTGTTCTTACCTTGGGTTTGCTGGGTAGAGGTATGGCCAGGTCAGCTACCAATGGCCTGTGCTGTGGTGCTACATGTTCAGCCGGAAGGACCTTCACATCCCGGACAGTTTTCAAGGCAGGTCTTCGTACTAGGATGTGGTCGACTTCCGTCCTTCTTCCTCCGCTAGCATAGGTCACCTTCTGGCTCTCCCTCTTCGCGAAGAAGGTGCTACAGACCACCAGGTCGTGGGAAATAGCCAGCTCGAGAATTCTTTCTCCATCTGGGTTCATCAAGCCGACCCCTTTACCTCCATGAACCCTTTCTACTCCTCTTCTGCCACTCCCTACGTGGCCATTCATGTCCCCTGCTATGGACAGGTAATCGCCTTCTGGTACGGACCTTATGGCCTCCTCGAGCGTGAAGTAGAAATCATCTTTCTCGTGCTCGGGGCATCCGGTCTGAGGGGCGTAGACGGACATGACAGTCCAGTAACCCTCCTTCGTGTCGAGCCGCAGTGACATGATGCGGTCGTTTATCCTTTGGACAGCAGCTACCGAATCCCTGAGGGACTCTGCGACAGCTATCCCGACACCGTTCTTCTTCGTATCCTCTCCGTTGTAGAACAGCTTGACCCCTTCTCCAATCTCCTTGGCCTTCGCTCCTTTCCATCTCGTTTCCTGCAGACACACGACTTCTATCTTTCTGCGCTTCATCAAGTCGGCCACCTCTCTGGATCTTCCGGTCAGCGTTCCCACATTCAGAGTCCCCACTCGAACTAGCTTCTTTGGCCGAGGTCGTTCTGCCCTCGGTAGCCCTCGCATACTGACCGCAGAACTCGGGCGGGGGTTCTGCGCGTCACTTCCGGGTGACGTCCTAGCCTTTATACTGATTCCATTGCGACTTTTGATCATGGTTTGTGACAGGTTTCTCCATCAGCCGGCCTGTCAACCTGGGCCTGACGCTGGAACCGTTGCCATTTTTGCAATTTCTGCAGGGCATGGCGTGCCGGACTTCACATGAGGTGACACCACAAAACCAATAACCGTTTGTGGTGTCTACCTCCCTTCTCGCCCCGGGCGGAGCTCGTATCACCCCTTTCTTGCCTTCGGGGTGCCCCTTTCGTGCCTTCGGGGCGTGCTGTGATTCAGACTTCGCTAGGCTTCCGAAGAATTGTCGAACTCCTTCTCAGCCTGGGAGACCCTGCCGGAGATTGAAAACCTCCGCTGTACATCGCAGTTCGACACCCATTGCCACCCCCACGCCGCGATGAGGCGCTGAACCATGTGGGAGATCTCAGATGCTCAAGATATTTCCTTGAAAAGGGAAATTAATGAAGTGGCAGCACTCCTCTTGGTTTGTTTTCCCTTCTGTTCTTCATGTTTCTGGGTGTTTATTATTGCATGTTCTTTCTAATTATCGTACTTTGGCTTAGAACACTAGCCAATGTTATACGGATGTCATTTTATACCGTTTCCGATTGCATTGCCTTCACATGGATTTTAGTCATGTATTAAAGAATATCAATAATTGCTTAGACAAATGGGGTACACCGTGTTGCAAACGACTCCAGAGTTCGAGAAGAGTTGAAAAAAACTCGTCCAAGCTACGCCCAGGAGGTTATTTGAGGTAGCTGTTTTTGAAATTTCGGCCGATTACAGTAGATTGCGGTAGGTGTGTGTGTATAAGGCAGTCGAGGTCATGATCTCTGATTGCGCCCAAACTTTCTTTATGGGGGTTGTGTGGGGTGTTAATCGAGTAATACCTAATAATCCAATGTAACACCAAAAACGGATGCCAGATTAGTGATCAGCATAGCAAATAATCCCATAGACGAAGTTTGGGTAAAACCGGTGGTCATGAACTCGTCAGGCTTAGTCACCCGTACCTACAGTGACCCACCGTAATCGGCCGAAATTTTGAAAACGGTTGTCAGACTCGTGATCCTAAATAACCCCATGAGTTCGGGCGAAAACTTCTTCCGACCTCTCATCGGCCTCTGGAGTCGCGAAAGTGCAATAGTGCCACAAGTGTTATATTGTAGCGAATACCGCATCCCAGATCACAGAATTAACCGCGTAATAACCGCCACGAAAGTTTCAGTCACATCCACCTGGCGTTTTTGCTGGAACCGAGAACATTATGTATTGCTACGACCTTGAAATTTCTGACGGTGTTTTTGTATAGAAGAAGGTTTTATCATGACTCCGCTGCAGGAGACTTGAGAAATTTTTAAGAAACGTTGATCATTATAGGCCCTTGCACACTTCTGCGACAGCGCGGCGTGGCCATGATGAAGCATAGGGCCGCGACGACCGCGGCGCGACACTGCGACACGTGCCGCAGAGAGGGGCATGCACACCTTTGCGGCTGTCGCGGCGGCTATCGCAGGCGACGTCGCGCTGAGTGCCGCTGGCTGGAATGGTTCAAATCATTCCTGGCGACGCGACATGCACGGGGACGTCGGTCCTGTTGCCTATAACGATGCTCTAACGCGACCGCGCCGCGACCGCAGGATTTCGCGGAGGTAGCCGTCGCCCCACTTGTCGCGCCGCGGTGTCGCAGAAGTGTGCATGGGCCTTATGCCGCCGAAACCTTTTTGCATTTTGGACTCAAAAGACGTAAGCCTATTATTGAGCCAAATTTATTTGGTTTGTCCTAAATGTCGATACTCACGTATACTGGGCTTACCAAATTAAAAAATTTCCTCTTTAATCGTTCCTTGCCTTTAAAATGTAGAACAAAAACACCAAACAAGATAAGCTGCCTGGGATTAATGTGAGTGCCCTCATTCTTGTAGCTTTCCACTGGTTGAAAACGAAACTCACGTGTTTCGCACTGAGCGGATGTGAAGACTGTCTTCTCGTCATCCACCCACTGACTCTTGCCGTTGCACGTAAGCGACGTCACCGACGTCCGCTCGGAGCTAGCCGTCATTGTTCCAGTGGGACAGTAGGTCTCTTTGCATCCATCTGAAAATGTGAAGTGCACAACTAGAGGGTCCGTGTGATTTTTATGGTTTTAGAATCCTCCGGGACGAAGAAGCGAGATCCAAGTGACTGAAACCTACTCCAGTTAAGAGGCAGGGAGGGAGCCCACTTGCTGCTGCCAATCAGTTACCAATTAGTCGCTCGTTAATTTATTTTCATTTGCTTGCTTGCCTTAGCTAGAGATGTAATCAATTTAGAGACGGCTGTATAATTTAGCAAGGAGTTCATTTGTCGTCAAGAAATAGATGATGGGTGTGCGGACACATCCCCTGCATCGCCTACTGCTGCTTCTCAAATTGTTCAAGCGTGAAAAGAAATGCTTAACACGTCCCTGCCACGCGTACTACAAGCCAACTAGCTCTTCCTAGCTCGTAGATACGAAATACTTCCCACCATCTGGTCCTTTGTTTCCACGTGCGTGGAAAGGGCACCTCTTATCGACTATCGAAAAGAATGTGGGAACGGTCCTAGCTGGAAGTTCTTCAGCTTTCCTACATTTTCGAGAGCCTTGAAGGATTCCCAGACCGCCATCTCTTGTACATTTGAAGTAATAATAATACAAAAGTTTGTTTCACTGAGGGTGAAGGTGAACCGCTCCTCTTATGTACTTATCCATCATTTTACTCACTCGTCCTCGTTGAGGCAACAGTTCTGCCGATAAAAAATTGCTTTGAAGTCAGTGCGGCTTGGGGGGATGACCTTGCAGAACAACTCTATTCAACGCTTCGTGTTCCACAAAATTAAATTTTTTATGCAGCACGGGTGTGTTCTACCCCATGACGAACTAAGCCAGACCATTTCTGATATGATTAGACATAGATGTGCCTTCTTGCCAAGGCGAATATCCTCTGACGATGAGTACAAGGTGACTCGCTCGAGCTTATTTGAGCGGTCAGAGCTGTATAATTTCTGAGTTCAATATAATTTTTTTTGTGTTTTTTCGTTTACGCGGGCACACTGCTCAGTAGTCAGAATAACTGAAAGTAATCACTAATGGCAGCAATATTAGGACGTACCCTCCTTCTCTGACGGTGGAGAGCAAATCAGGCCCTCCGGACAAGCCATGCCGGTGTTCGTGAGTGTTGTACAAAGCAAACACGCTAGAAAATTTTAAAGATTGTTTCGAAGGAATGTGAAAAACTTTCCCTAGGGAGCTGTTCATATATACTCACACAACTCGCACTGGGCGGCTGTGTAAGTGGTGCCTCCAGCGTCGACCCACTGGGATTGACCGTTGCACGTTAGGGAGTCAACTTCCACGCCATCAGCGGTCATGATACCAGACGGACAGTATGCCTCAGAGCACTGTCCTGAAATACGAATAACTTTCCCTAGGAAATAATGACGGAAAATAGCTTACAGTACCTTCTCTCTCAGACACCGTAGTACAGGTATGACCATCAGGACAAGTGAGGCCGTCGTTGAGAAGAGCAGTGCACGCATCACATGCTACAAGCAATAGTTGACTCGTGGTCAGTTCGGAAACGGTCAAGTGGAACTCACGAGTTCCGCAGGCTATTTGGGAGGCAGCCTTTCCGCTGACCGTATACGCTCCGCCAATGCAGCTGGCTTGCGAAACAGGCTGGCCCTTGCTGAACATCTGACCTTTCGCACATTTGGCTGTCAGACATCCATGAGAGTCTGCCGAGTAGGTGAGTGAGCTGAAAGAAAGATGAGGAGTTAGAACTCGACGCAAATTCGACTAGAGCTGTCGGTGAGTTAGCGAATGTAAGCGGTACAATCAATAAAGGATTACTCTGGAGGAAGGCTAGTCATCAACAATTCTACTCGGATCATTAAGAATGAAGAGTTCTTTGTGGAGAAGAAACAAAGGCGACTGTTTCTGCATTCTTAAACCATAAATTTCTATCCCAACCCTACGCGGAGTTTATCGAATACCACTATTTCAGCGTGTAGATGAACACAATAAGCAACGGTATTCTTCTTCAGCGCTTGTGTCGCTTCGAGGTCGATTCCACTGTTCTGGTATGGTGACACCGATTTACGTGATTAAATGCTTGATCGGGCTGGATACCAGCAGCCTTTAGGCCATTTTCCGGGCACAGCTACGTTAAGGCCAATCTTCCGAACAGTGTCACTACTAGTGCGAAGTATACCTTTGTCCTTGGGAAAAAATTTCGAATTTCGAATGATCGAATAATATTCGATTTTCAAAATTTCGAATTTCGAGTGATCGAATAATATTCGATTTTCAAAATTTCGAATTTCGAATGATCGAATAATATTCGATTTTCAAAAAGTCGAATTTCGAATAATCGAATTTCGAATAGTCGAATATTCGAATAATCAAATGAACACTATTATTTACTGTCGTCACCCAGTGGTTGACATTTAATTATTTTTTATTACCCACTGTGAAGGAAATGGATGGCTGCTCCATCCATTTCCTTTACGAGACCAAAGGACAATAACAGCGGTATAATGGCAATGAAGCACGCTTTGCTTCCCTAAGAATTCGTGCACCGAGAAGAGAGAAACACCTTGGGTAGGCAGAGCTAGATTGTTATAGGTCATTCTCTATAGGTTGCTTAGCGAAGCTTCCAGGTGGTAAAAGAATGATTATCATGGGCGGAGAAATGACACAAAGGCGATCTGTGCAGAAAGGGCGCACTGGAGTCTCATGAATGGCATTCAGTTTGTGTTCTAGCTCCGTTGAAGAGAAACGGACCCGCGTTGGAATCTAATCTGACAAGACACTACGACTTGGACAGTGTTAGAGCGAAAATGGGGATGGCTCACTTTCATAGGAAACGGAGTATGACTGGCTCTTGTACTCCATAGCCATTGCTCTTCCTCTCTTCTTCAACGTCTTTACTGGCAGAAAGCAGGAGCTTTCTAGACCCCTGAAAGTTCTACCTCCCTACCGCAGCCTGTTCGGCTCTAATCGTTCCCTTGTTGTAACTGGGGTAGAAATAGAAAACGAAGATTCTCCCGTAGTATACTGAAGGTAAAAATATCTGTGTACAGGCATAACCCTAATCACTTGCGATTCACGTGAATGGCCACAGCACGCTCGACGGCTGTTTACAAGGAAGCAGGGCCGCGCTTGCAGCGCTTACTTCGCGTCAACTCACAAGGGAGGTCAATGAACTTCCCGTGGGAATCTTATAAGTGACCTATTGAGCGCTGTGGGGGATTGTCCGAGAGGCACCCCAGTGGTTTAAAACTGAATGCAGCTAAGGGACATTTTATTTAACGAATTTACCGAATTTACCTTTTTAACGCGAACATTTTTCGTTAAAAAGTGGTCGTTAAAAATTTACCGAAAAAATTTAACGCACACCCCTGCTGCCCATCGCCTCCCCACCACTCTCTGCTAATCGAAGGTTTAGGGACTTGTACTCCCACAACTCCGGAGATCGAAAGCAGGTTTCGCCCAAACGTCGTCTAGAGGGCTAATTGAGGTGATCGCAAATCTAGTAAACGTTTTCGCGTGATCGCGTGATTCCACATTTTCATGAGTGATCAAGTTTATCAGTTTGAGTACATAGAATCGCTTTCTTCACCTACATATGTGATCAGACTTGCTTTCCAGTCTTCGACTTCGAGATGGAAAGTAGTGGACGAAAAATGGATAATTTAGAAAAAGAAATGACAGATTCGTGGCAGCAGCCTAAATAATTTCCTAAGGCGAGGAAAGGACGAAATCAGTGGTCATGACAACCCCATCCTTACTCACGAAAACACACTATGAAATATCGTAAGCGGCCAAATTGTCGAAATTGGATACCATATTCGTGCTCAGCATCCAAAATAACAGTACAGGCGATGTTTGGGCGAAAAAATCGACCTCCACTCCACTTTTGGAGTCACAATAGTACAACGCGGCCGGTTATTCTGCACCTTTTCTCGCACATACTCACCGTCGCCTATTGTGGTTGACGGTAACACCGAACGCGTTTGCCAGCTTCGTGATCAGAACCTCAGTCAACCCTCAGGACAACATTTGTACGAAATTTTATTATCTACTTACGAAGTCATGGGGATTAATACAAGTACCTACGTTTGCAAAGCCCCCCCCCCCCCCTGTCAGTGCGGGAGAGTGGCCGAGGAAGAATAGGTTGCAAGAAGAGCAATAGAATAAGTTAATCATATATGTAAATTCTAATACTCAAACAGTTTTAAATTCAATGTCTAAACAACGAAGTAGAATTAGAAATAACCTGGGGTATACAAGAACTCTAAATCACTCTGTACTATAACAAACACAAGTGGAAAACAAGCAACAACTAAAACAAGTAATAACTAAAACAATGGTAACAACAACACTAAACATGTCTTGTTTCGCCTCTGCCTTCATACAAAACATGTTTATAATTAGTCACCCCGAGGGTCGTCAGTGAAGAAGGTGACTAATTAATTTAGTTCTTAGTACTGTATTTGGTGTTATATGTCAATGCTACGAATACTACGGAGTACAATACTACGGAGTGGGTCAAAAATGATGCATTTTATAAGAGATGCTAAAATTAGTAAAATTTACAAGAGAAACGTTCTCTATAGGAACCCGAAGACTGATCAGCACATCCCAGAGATGGACTGAAGCAACACATTTCGATCATGTTCGTAAATATGGTTAAAATGAGAATATGTTCTACATTTACCAAAACGCACAGCAATCCGTAAACAACTCTCCTAGATTCGAACCTGGACCTCTCCCCGCTATCCACGCCCCGACTGCAGTGAATGATTCATTTGACCTAATAAATTGTCAGATTTCTAACATCTAACTATAATTAAAGCTCTGTAGCATCTGCATGTTAATTTCTGAGTATTTCAAGGCCATTCAAGGCGTCACTTTCGCCTTATCAGCCAGCATTGAAGTGCTACGGTTTTTTGTAATTTTTGACCTACCCTGATGCGTAGAGGACATTTGAAGACCACTACGGTGCTTCTTAGACACACCCTTATAACAAGCAATAGGTCATTTTGGAAATCTCCACGGGAAGTTCATTGACTTCCCTTGTCAGATTACGTACACACAATTCGGCGCACTTTGAGCGACGCGCGAAACTCAAACATCGTTTTTTATCATAAGGCCAGACTCCCCTGGTTTTCGAAAAAGAGTGCCAC
This sequence comes from Heligmosomoides polygyrus bakeri, assembly GCA_947359475.1. NCBI lineage: Eukaryota > Metazoa > Nematoda > Chromadorea > Rhabditida > Heligmosomidae > Heligmosomoides > Heligmosomoides polygyrus. Next base: position 28,805,427 of record OX375869.1, on the reverse strand, counting down.
TAACTTGTTAAGAGATTGATAAAGAATATTCGAATATTTGACTATTCGAATATTCGATATTCGAAGCCTTCGAATATTCGAATAAACGAATATTCGAATATTGGCCACTTTCGAATATTCGAATAAACGAATAATTCGAATATTGGACTTTCTCGAATATTCGAATAATCGAATAATTCGAATATTGGACTTTCTCGAATATTCGAATAATCGAATAATTCGAATATTGGACTTTTTTCGAATAGTCGAATATTCGAATATTCGAAATTCGAATTTATTCGAAATTCGACTATTCGAAATTCGAAAAGGACAAAGGTATAGTGCGAAGAACGTGGCCATACCACCGAAAGCGAAAGAGAAAAGAGAAAGCGAGCTTCACGTAACTTCTCAGCAATTTGAGCGGCACCAAATTTCTGACGTCTTGCTTCGTGGCGAATAGGTTCAGACGCGAAAACGCCAGCCATTCGTCAGCACTCTCGTTTGAAATACGCTGAGGCGAGTCTCAATCTCCTTGATTACAAACCAGCACTCAGCTCCCTACGTCATCCTCGACTTGAGGCGCTCCATTGTCTTCCTATCGCATAGAACGTCTGTCATTGGATTTGGGCCACGCTGCGCTCATGAGTTAACTTCGAACGTCAGACTACCGTCAGGCGCGTTAGCAGAAACAAGGTACTCAAAGCCAGTACGGGTGCAGCGCAAATGGTCGCAATAAAGCCGGCCTCGCTTAAGTCTGTCGTCAAGTACTCGTATTTTTTGACGTTTAGCTTGAGCTCGAACACCGCCAAGCGTCACACCAAGCTTGCACTTGTCGCTCGAGTTCTGCTTGTCTTCACTGGCAAGCACTACGTCATCTGCATGCAATAGCATCCAGGGGAAGGACTCTGAGAAGACCTCTCGAAATGGCATTCATTACAACAATGAAAAAGAGCAGGGAAAGCGCAGACCCTTGGTAAACTCCAACAGAGATAGGAAACTCCTCCAAGGTACCGCTGGCGCTCGTACTGTACAATACGCTCAAATTCTTTGAAGACGCTTTGAGACGATTTAAAACGTCGCAAAGCGTCGCTTTGTTATAAGTGGCTCCTGGTTCATTAGCAGGAATTCTACTTAGCGCCATACGATTCTCCCTTTTGAATAGCATCTGAGAGCTGCTGGAAGCGTTTGGTTTGACAACTTATGACCTAGTTATGAGGCGTTTTCTTTTTGAGTACTGTTAACTAATTTACGACCCCTCCGAAACCGCATCTCAATTTTCTCGTCAGATCTGAATTCAGGATGTTGTGGTCATTCTTGTGAAATTACACAACTCCTGATATTCTCAAATTTGAAGTTATGATACCTATAATCCAAAGTCAGGAAATGTCCCACCTTGGGTTGTCATTAAATCGCTCAGCGCTCCCACCCATGGAGAATCTTAGCGTCGTTGAATTAACTGGAGAATACCCTTTCACAGTGTAACAAAAAGCTTTCAAAACTAAGGAATAATTCATTCATTTATCCAGAAGTCCGCCAGTTTTCGATTGTGGCTGGCGATTTTCTCAGTGTTAAATGGGTCGTGGTTCTAGCCGACCACACCACAAGTGGTTTTAGTTGGACAAATAGCGTGGTGCCCCAGGATCCTTGGTCGAGCGCAGCGTCCTCGATATCCTCGTTGCATTAGCTTCTCAGCACTCACCCATGGTACCCGAATGAAAAATAAATGAGTAGTGAGGTAGATGAATAAATCTGTCGCTGGAACACAATGAATATCGCTCACTCTGTCTTTGCGGTGCAGTCATAGCCGACTGAACATGGCGATGTGACGGTCGTTATTTCGGAGCACGTAGCGCACGCTGGAAAACCTGTATTGGCCAAGGCATAGGGTACAGAAGGCGAGTGATGCACATTTTGGTCGCACATGCTTCTTGTGACCTGTCACTCATAACAGCTGTGGTGGATAGCAGAGGTTTCGCTTTCAGTACGTTTGAAAGCAGTGGTACTATTCGCTTTTCTGCAAGCAAAAACAGAGAGACAAGTAGCGGTGTTAGAACTTTTACAGTGGATATAGCTAGAGCGCCTACGTACGCAAGGCTTGCAATCAATGAGTTGTACTCTTCCACCACAATGTGGAGACATAAACACGACATTATATTGCTCTTCATTTGTCTTTGTCTTGGCATTCCTGCCTACAAGACACTTAATCAGTATCTCGTGTTTGTGAGCGCTTGTAGCAGTCTGCAAACGATTCTAGCGTGAACGCGGATCGCTTTGCACTAGATCGTTGCCGAGTCAGGCAAATATAAGATTCCATTCCAAGAAGGGTGTGGTGGCGCTTCTATCCTAACTACATGGCTCCTAGCTCCAGACATTAATCAAATTTATTTATTTTTTAAATAGGATTCTTTTCTTGGTGATACCGTAGCCTACACCGTTCCTGTTCAAGAATTACTTTAACCTTTTTCTAGTAGTGAAAGATAAAAGGCGTAGCTAATCAATCCCTTTGCAGGATGCGCCACATATCCGACTTCTATGGGACACGACACTGTGGTGGCGACTCTGAATGCATACTTGGCCTGCACAATGACTGGCGGTGGCGAGCCGAGGAACAAGTTATGTAGTGATTTATCTTTCCCAAACGAGTCTGGTACCAATTCAACTACCACAGAGTCTTGACTGCCCTAGGCGGAAAATACGAACTAAGAACCTCGAATCGGGAGCGAACTACTTACAGCCGGCGCCTTCACCGAATGCGCTTCCATGCTTGAAGATGCAATCTTAAAGAATCATTCAGAATGGATAAATATGCACATGTGTGCGAAAAAACTTATCATATAGTCTTAGTATTCTTAAACGCAATAATGTTATGTAGACTGAAATAAATGAAAGAACCAAATGTCTTCTGATGATTTACAATTAACATTGCGCCATACGTTCGCCTACTGATCAGATGTGTGCTTTACTGATGGTACGTTATTTTTGCTATTTTCTAGTCGAAAATTACACGGCCCTTGGCTTTGCTGAATCTCCAATTTTGACTGATTTTTGATTATTAGAGATGTGCGAAATATTTTGAGATAGTAACATATGATGTTTGGGGAAAATTATGATGGCTGCGTTGTTTTTTTGTTCAAGACATAAGTTGAGATTAGAAACAGCCTCCACGTCTCTGTAACAACAAAGGGTTCTGAATTACGATAAAAATGTCCAATCGATATCATGCTCACCTCCTTCCGCGTATTCCCTCCAAAGGTGGTGCTAAAGCTACGATTGAAGGCGAATGTGCAAAAGACTGGGAGCGTAATTCACTGCTTCTCATTATGTTCAAAATTTGGAACTGTCTCAACTAAGAAACAGACTTTTCAATCTAAGAACAACACATCTAACCAATCTTTTTATTCACTTCGTTCTGGCTGAGAGTTCTGTAAATAACGTAACGAGTCAGATTATAAATCTACACACTGCTACATGCTACACACTGCACCACGTCAATGCAGCCGTGACTGAACAACTGCAAACAAATGACCCTTCCTCCTGTGGGAATGAGCGACTTCCTCAAACCATTTCAAACAGCTGATTTCTGGAGCGGGTTCTGCACATTCCATTGAGAAAATGTGACGAGACTTTAGAGGAAAAAATTTTGTTACAAGCAAATAATTTCAACTTCTCTTGCCATAGTCAGAAATATAAAGATTGGTTCAATTCCAATCAGGGGGGGGGCACTCCATACTCACGTTGAAACACTACATAGAGATGAATACTTGTAACATAACATGCCTACCTGAACCCCTACTGTGACTACTGCAGTCTTCCCCTTAAAATAAAGAGGAAATTTAGACGAAAAAATGCCGGACGAAAAGTCGAGGAAAAGGCGCGTCGACAGGTTCACCGTGGCGATTCGTACAGGGTAGCCGTACAGTGGCCGTGGGTCGATACGTGGAGCCCGCAGGCGTGGGTCGATACGTGGAGCCCGCAGAGATCCCTGTACGTATCGCCACGGCGAACCTGTGGACGGGCACACATGCGCTCCGGCCCGAGGCCGCCGTGCCCCCCCCCCCCTCATTGGGATTGAAGCTAAAAATTTATATTTCTAAAAAGTTGAGAATGTTGGTAGGTCACCAATCAGATGACCTACAAACAGCGTACACAAGCTTTTGAACACTCTATAATATGATCAAATGTATAGCAAAGTAGTGGTACTGAAGCCTTAGGTTGGCACGACAAACAAAGAGGACTGGCTCGATTCTCACTTGGAACAGGCTGATTATCATAACTTCTGGTTCATAATTGTGATGCTGCGAGGCAGTTCCTATCAGTTTTTCTTCTTCAAAATCAATCTATTAAAATCTCGAGGACTCTATAATTTTATTATCAGCATCATCATCTCATAGTCTGTTTTTCAGGACCTCCAAATTTTACTGTCAATTCCCGCTGAGTAAAAGATAAATTGATGTTTTCTCAACGTTGGCTTCGCACTACGTCGTGGATCGTCAGTTTTCCACTGCCGACGCGAAGGCAGAATTTCCGGGTAAATAGGAAGAGAAGTAGTCGCTCACGGAATGCGCACGTTGCCTGCAACGTCTTTCCGTAGACTTCGCCGGTTTCAGTCTTCCAGACGAGCTGACTGTTCGTGTCGCAAACGGCACTGTCAACGGCGCTCGACACCAGGCTGATGTAGGCGATCATCTGACCTTTGGAGCACGAATACCTGGAGGCAGAGACATTCAAGTGCTTTTCTGTGTGGGACCATCGAAAGCAATGAAGTGTCCACTTACGTCGAGCACTGAGCGCCATTCTTCGTTCTCTTGAGGTAGGAAAAGTCGCACATGTACTCTTGTGGGCATGTGAGGTCGGTTGCGGCTGCGCAGTTATCGCAGACTAAATACCATTTCATAACTGAATCTCCATTTCAAACCCACTTCCTTGCAATCGCCGCAACAGAAAGAAAGATCGCTTGCCACCAGTCACTCACCAGGATCATCAATGTGCGGCACCTGAAAAATAGGGAGTGAATTCAACTACTTCTTTCAATTGTGAACATCATTAATCGCCTTGCTTTATTTTAGTGGAGCGCTTTAGTATGAAACTGAGCTCATTACACTTTTCCCCAGTACGCCAGATGGGTTTCCCACTAGTGTAGGTAGTATTACACTCAGTAATCATACTGGAGCGCATTTTTCGTACTTAAAATGCATTGCCTACTACTAGCAAAAATTACTTCTAATCCTTGTGTGCAAAACTACGTTTACACTTGTTTATTTCAGAATTTCATTCGGTAAGAACCAGAGCGGTATAAAGCAATCGGAGGAGACGCAGCTCAAATCAATTGTAATGGATCGGTGGTTTCCATACAGGCCAACGAACCCTTGCTTACAACCATTTCCAGTCGAAGAATTGGTACAGTACTTATCCGGGAAGGACAGAACTGACTTTCCCATGGGCTGGCCACCGAAAGTTGATGCATAGGCCAAAGATGCATTGAAATTGTTCTTTCGATGTCCTGTAGAAGTGGAATGCGTGGTGCAGCCCAAAGAGGATTTGATCAACGTCGTCGCTTATCCCTGCCGGGAGATTCGTAAGCTCTGCAGCAAAAACTCATTCGTAAAGAAGCGGTGAGTGGAACAAATTCGATACAACTCGAAACACTATTTGTATATGCATTGTGGATTATGGTGGAGCAGTAGTATTCACAAGGGACCACAGCTTTAAGAGCAAGTACCCAATAGGTGATAACAGCCTTCAGACTAACAAATAAATGTAAGCACCCACTCGGTTTGAAGCTTCGCAGGCCCAGCACCTAATTTGCGGAATATTTCGCGGAGTACGAACGGAATCTTAATCCTATTTTTTTGCAAAGAAGACGTTAGACTGCTAACTTTTTCTACCCTTGTAGCCCAGGATTTATTTTCTAAGACAGCGAACAAGCAAAGATCAATGACTCAAAGATAGACGCATTTCTTAGATAGTCTTTTGCGGGTACGAATTTGGGCAGATGACTGGAAAACCGCCACTCTTTTTGTTGATAAAATCGTCGCTTCACCGGGTAGAGCACTTTGCCTTTAAATAGCACGTTTGAGTTTAGAAAATATAGTGTTGTGGTTTCTCACCTATCGGGAAAAGGCTTTTACTAATTTTCACTCTTTTTTGCTGTAAAACTAGAGCGTGTACACTTGTTTAGAAAATCATGGAAGACGAACAATCGCCATGCACAGCCACTATTTGATCACTTTCCTTAGACGCAGTATTACGTACAATATTATTTTGACCTTTCCAGAGTGACGCAGCTTTGACAAATTTGGTCTGAGCAGAACCAAAACTAGTGACCAGAATAAGGCTGCACAGGGCAACCGGTCCACACTCCAAATGCGCTTGGCGCTCTAGTACTCGTCCTTAAAAATGACGGTATCAGAGACTCTTCCTTGCAAATCGTTAACCCGTCTCATTCTCATAGCACAATTACGTGTAATGGAGGGCGCGCTTGGACTTTGGACGAGTTCCAGTTTTTTATTGTTCGCCGTATGGTGAAATCTCAGCGCACATCCATCGGGATGACTTATGCCGGTGACGTGTGAGAGTCTGAGTATCACAAGCGGATGCTGTAGCGACATGGGCCAAATACTCTTCTACAAAAGAAAACCGCAAGCATCCGAAACAGAAGGGAATGATTCTATTTGGTTGACCAATTGAACACGTTGAACCGAAGGAACGAACGAATAAAATAAATTCTGCGGTGCGGGCGGGCAAACACGCACATACTTAGACAGGTTTGGTGTTGCATTTAGTAAACACTTATCGTTAACACTAACCGATTGGGAATGGAGTTTAATCTGTCTTGCTCCCTTCAGCTGCAACTTTTCGCTATGATTTTGCTGATACGTGGTGGGTTAAATAGAAAAGACGTAAAACGTTTAAAAAGGCGTAAAATGTAGTATAAACTAAAGTACACCGTATTGGTCTCGAAAATTTCTGGAAGCTATAAAATGTCTGCAACAACAAAAGAAAAATAACTGTGTATGTAGAAGGAACCCCTGTACTGTTGAACGCTCTGCGATCAACACCTTTATGGATACGACACCTACATTAGTTATGGGCAAGTCATTTTGGCCTTTTCTTTAGCAATTTCACAACGAAAGCTATTGTATTTCAGCGATGCAAATATGGATTCATTATAATCGCAAGGGCTCAACTGAATACCGAAATGAAAGAACCTTTTCCGATAAAAATATAACAGTGAAAAACCAACTATAGAAGAAAAAAGCTCGTGATGAGAGAGATTAGAGCACTCGTAACTAAGAATATTCGAGGAGGGAAATAGTCCTGAATAGTAAAAGCTTCGATACATGAGTTGTAGTAAGAATTGATTCCAAAAAGACTCACATGGGTTTTTACTTAGTACTGTATGTATGGATAGCGTGTTGGAGTAGCCCAAGGACTCGCCGAAAAAAGGAGGATGCGTTTCCGCAGTGTCCTTTTTCGAAAATAAAGAATAGCTCTTAATTTCATAACTGAATTTTAATAGCGAAAAGCAACTTTAATCAATTTTGAACATTATGTTTAGAAATTTAAAAAATAAGTAGGGATATTGGATAAAGGATGGGGTTAATCGGTTCTTCGCTGGGACGCGTCGCACTATCTAGCTTTGCTGTGGAATAAATTTGGATGCATGTATGGCCAACCGTTGGACAAGGCGGTATTTTATTTTTATTTTTTCTTTACCAGAGAAGTCTGGTACCGGTTGTGCGACCCAGGCACGCGTCAACCGTTGTCTTCTCCGGCTGCGCTCCGACACTCTCAAAATTTAATTATTGGCCAGAAGCCTATCTAGCTGAGATTGTCCATGCTTCCGCGGCGCGTCCGAACAAGCAAAAATATGCTTCAAATCAATACGCTTGCAAATAACCCTTTGAATAAAAGTGGAATAAGGGAATGTTCAAATAGTGGAATAAATAAGTGAACTTGCAAGCACTGTTCAGAAGCAGAGGTACAAATTCCTCAGAGATTCTATATCTAGCAAAAATTCATTCACAATTTTTTGTTTTTGTTTAAGAGTGGATACGATGTCAGAACACGGCGTTCCGAGCAAATAAGAGAAGAGTAATGAGAAAGAAGCTCACATCTCCTGGCACAGTCTTCATGCAAGCGCTGCTGCCGTTAATCAGCACCAGCACACAGATTAGGAGAATCATCGTCACCGGTTTGAAATTGAACGAAGAGCCGGGTGGCCACTCCTCTATATATAGGGTCCAGCTTTCTATCAAGTTTCAGCGGGGTTTCACTTTCTCGAGGTGTAATGAGAAGTGAGAGAAACTGTCGGCACCGTTGCATTTAGGAATCCGCCGGTCACCTCCCAGTGAACGCTGATCCGAGATGCGCTTGGCCCAGCGATTCTCGCTTGAAACAAATTGGAACGGATGCGGAAATTGGAAGGGCAGGCGAGGTTCACCGCGTACGCTCGGAACAGATATCTACCGAGGAAAGAGACGTCTCCCCCACAACAAGGGTTCAGATCGGCCAGAAAAGTGGGGGTACCCTTCGACAGACGTAGTCATAACGCAGACTAGGTTACGTCCTCGGTTCTTAATAAAATAAGCGACCATTCTGCGTTTGCCTAGAGCTCCATAACCCCCAATAGCGGAGTATCGTGGCAAAGAATTTCACACTACGAAGCACCATTCTAGATCTCCTTCCCTTTCCCTGTAATATAACTGCATTAAAGATTTTGACAAAAACGTTCTGAAATACTCAGCCTTCGATTTCTACAGAATATTAGCGCACGCGTGCAGTAACCCTCGGTGGAGTTTCCAATCTCTGTCGGAGTGCACCAGGGATCTTCGCTATCCCCACTGGTCTTCGTGGTCATCATGGATGAAGTCTCACGAGGTCTCCAAACGGCGGCACCTTGGACGCTGCTGTATGATGACGACGTCATGCTTGATGAGAAGACAAGACCGAGCTCGAGCGACAGGCAAAGGCGTGGTGCGATCCATTGCTCTTGTTCGGTCTCAAGCTAAACGTCAAAAATGCGGAGTACTTGACGACAGATATGAACGAGCACGAATCTGTTATGATCAGTGGTGCTGAGCTCTCACTAGTTACATCCTTCAAGTATTTCCGATCAACAGTCATGTCCGATGGCAGCCTAAAGTTGGAGGTGAATGCGCGCGTGAGTACAGCCTGGTCCAAATGGCGCTCACTGACTGGGGTGCTTTGTGACAGGAAGATATCTGAGCGCCTCAAATTAAAGGTGTATAGAATAGTTTTTCCCTCTACATCCTAAAGATTTTTCTATGCTCGAAATTACCGTGAATGTAAATTCTGCAAGCTCGTGAGTTGCAGTGAATTCGAGGATGGTCCCGTTCCGCTTGGAGTTCAAGACCACGCAGATCTTTCGGAAAAACCTGCATACGGTCGGGAAAGTGCGTCAATTCCAGCGTTCGTCCTAGTAGCACTAGAAGCGCTGTGTGTTCAAACCACATTCACTTAAACCTCGCCGGAGATTTCATGATGCTGTACTGTGTTCAAAGTAATCTCTGACCTTCTCAAAGTCGGTCCCTTTATTTAACGCTTTTAATCTAAAACATGGTGACTCGGTAAAAATTGGATAGACCCTAAGTATTGCGCTGCATATGTTTGCATCTAGTGCAGGGCCATACCATTGTAATTATCGCTAAACTCAAAGTTGCACGAAATCCTCTTGGCCTGTAGGCGAGAAGCAGGTATTAAGCTCCGAATAGCCCGTGTGTAGTTCGATTGAGCTTGATTATTTTGGCTCTGATGTGATTTGCATCAGGTTGTAAGGAAGTCAGTCGTCACTGTTTAAGGCCCACTCAGGAGACTAGAAAAATGTGTAATTTTATTCACTACGCTTTGAATTTTCTTTATTATACCTTGGCTCGAAAAGCACCTTTTCATGGAAGCCAAAGTCATTATATGCGACACTCCCTTGCCGATGTGATGCATATTGGAAGCACGCATTTTTTGGAAATCTGGTGAATTGTGGCGTTTCAAATCACCGGAGAAGAATCCGGCATTGCGTTTTGTTACAAGCATTGTTTTCCTAGAGAACGCATTCGAATGTTGGATAAAAAGCAAACTTGCTTAGGACTAGCTTCATATTTCGTGTGCTGTGGAAATATATTTTTGACGCCGTCCATTACCGGTGATGCTGCGAGCTTTTGAAGAAATCCGTGAAAATCGAAAATTTCAAAATGTTGTGTAGCAAATAATGAAGTTGAAGTGAGACTTTGAACTCTAATTTCTGCAATTTTTGAAGAGCCAGCTTGACCGGTTGCTGCTGCAGTTGCAATTTGAATGACGCTCTTTGTTTATTACAGCCAGAAATTCGCAGTAGACCTTCAGATTTCCCCCAAAGTTGTCATCAGCATTACTCGAACGAAATTGAATGCTTCTTGGATTATATCATGAACAACAACAATAGATTAACGGCTACAATTCGTGATCCTCTGAGAATGAACTAAAGGTTTGATTTGTCTCGGTGAGACAGTTTTCTTCACAGTGGCTGGTTGCGGCACTATCGATGCCATACATGCCGCTCGTCTTCTGGTAGAGAAGCATCGCGAGCAACAGAAACCGGTGCATCTTGCGTTTCTCGACTTGGAGAAGGCCTTCGTCGCGTACCGCGTGAGGTTATATGGTAGGGCCTGCGACAGCACGGTGTTCGCGAAGAACTTGTAGAGTGGGTGCGAACGCTATACTCTTGTCCAAAGAGTCGTGTGCAAGTTGCAACAGGAACCTCGACGGAGTTTCCTATCTCTATTGGGGTGCACCAAGGATCTGCGCTTTCTCCACTCCTCTTTATTGTCGTAATGGATGCCATTACGCGACGTCAACAAGACCGAGTATTTCACGACTGACGTAAATGAGTCCGGCTTCATTAAGATTAACGGTACTGAGCTTGCACGCACTTCGGTGTTTAAATACTTGGAATAAGCAATAGCCTCTGATGGCAGTCTGATGATTGAAGTGAACTCACGCGTGAGTGCAGCTTGGTCCAAGTGGCGCTCGTTGACTGGAGTACTCTGCGACAAGAAGATGCCAGAGCGCTTAAAGTCAAAAATCTATAAAACAGTCGTCCGGCCAGTGGCGATGTACGGTGCTGAGTGTTGGCCTGCCACTAAGGAAGTTGAAACGCGCCTCAGCGTCATGGAGACGAAGATGCTTCGCTGGACGGCTGGAGTCACGCGCCTGGACCGCATCCGAAACGAAGCTATTCGGCAGAAGTTCGGTGTCGCGCCGATAGCTGATAAGATGCGAGAAACTCGCCTGCGATGGTACGGCCACGTTCTGCGGAAAGGAATACAGCGTCCGTAAGATAGGCCTTAACTTTGAAGTGTCTGGAAAGCGGCCTAGAGGGCACCCGAAGCAGCGCTGGGCTGATACGTTTAACAAGGACTTAGTAGCTGGTGTCCACCCTGATCTAGCACGGGATCGGAAAAGATGGCGACATGGCACCAGGAAAGCGGACCCCGCCATGAAGCTGGACAAAGCTGAAGAAGAAGAAGGAGAAGAAGAAGAAGACAGTTTTTATTTATTTATTTATTTATGTGCTACGCCACTGAGGGGTGTGCTGAGGATTTTAACAATAAAAGACAAGGTTAGTAAGGACAGAGTAGTGGGCGAAAAAAAACTTAGCAAGAAAAACCAACAATACCAAATACTGGTTAATGGCAATACAACATTTGAAATAAAAGCAAAGGGCCAACGAAATGCGTTCTGAGTGTTAAGCATTACTCTCAGTCGATCCATCGGTAGGAAAACTATATCTATATGTGGATTCTACAGAAAAAAAACCATTCCAACCAGATCACGCTTAGATGCGACGGGAGTTGCAAAGGGAAAAAGTTTTGGAGCATTCTATTATATCACGAAAACACGTAGCAGTAATATGAGCCAAACCGCTATCTATAGGAAAGAGGACACCAGCCGGAGTAGCTGTAAACGGACAATGTATTTCACGGTGTAGTTTGTGATCCCGGTCTCCCAGGACACGCACCACCGGGCGGACTCCGTATCTCAGGAGTCTCATTATACTGGTACGCACCCAGTGGCGGCCCGGAGACACAAAACGTTCAATAAGTGAGACGAGGCATGCTGGATAGGAAAAAGTAAAAGTGGGAAACTGGGAGCAGCACGGAGTGTCCTACATGAAGAGATCAACTGCATACGCAAATTCAACCTGCTTGAAAAGAAGTTGCAAGCAACATGCCCGCTAAAGACGATAACCCCTTGCAACTCATCAATCACAACTCTGCGCAACTCAGGTTAACTTTGATTGTCTCAGAAGACTGAAGGAGCATAAGCTAACTCAACTCAAAAGTCGCCTCATGCTAAAACACTTGATCGGAAACTCAAAACAGTGACATAAATCACAATATCTCTTCTTTTCGCCAACGCACGAAAGAGAAAAAAATCAGCAGATAAGCTTTCGTCAAGAAAAGTCAAGTGGATGAGCGAAAGTGCAAATATGAGACCATAATAACTCTCCTACTTCACTAGAATAGACAGAAGCAATTGTAATAACAAAAAAACATGTAGCAAGCTTCGCTGAAACGCAGTTCAGACCGAGACCCATCAGGTAGATGAAAACGCAAGTGGCAACCGTGATCTCATTGGCGGATGGAGAACGACCAGCCACGTACCCGCTCCGATCAGAAGTCTGGAATACCAAGAACTTGGAGCAGATTGATATTCTTCAATTTAGTTCTGAATACGGATATGTTCGGGGCTTCCAAAAGAGCATCGGGAAGTTTTTGCAGCCATCTAGCTCCCCGAAAAAACAGCGAGTTGAAGACCTTGGTGGATTGATTTCTGGCGAGTCTAGGATTCTCAACTAAAAGCGAAGAAGTACGCCCATGGCAAGGTCGGAAACACCAATATTTGCTCGGCCGTAGTTTCAGATCGCCTTTAAGCAACTTGAAGCAAAACACTACATCACTAAACACTCGTCGGTAAAGCAAACTTTTGAGATTGAAATATTTTAACCGATCAGAATAACTAGGAAGGGACAATGGATACTTCGGGTCAGGTTTGCAGCGATAAAGTAATATTCGCGTGAACGTTTGTTGGACTTTCTCAATTTTCGCCTGAAGCATCTTTGTATGAGGACTCCAAATCTGGGATCCGTACTCCAGAACAGGAATTACATACGCCTTGTACAGCTTCAGATATATAGAAGGATTGGCACCCTCGAAGTTCCTGAATATCATAAAGACAGCCGCAAACGCCTTTTGAATTGTCCGGTTGATATGAGGTTTTGCATCAAGATTATCATTAATAAGAATTTCAAGATCACGCACCTCCTTCACAATTTTTAGAGCCGTGCCATTATAGTAATATTCAGGATTATCCGGTTTTCCTATGTGCAACACAACAGTTTTATTGAGATTCACAGGAATGTCCCAATCCTTGGCCCAGTCCATCATATTAACAATGGACTGTGCTAAGGCCTGATGAACCAAAACCCTAGTGTTATCATTGTATATACCATACACCTTTATATCGTTGGCGTACATCTGAACTTTAACGTCTGCATGCGTAGCTAAACATGTGGAAAGGTCTGTGGTGTATATTATAAAGAGTAGAGGCGAAAGAACACCTCCCTGAGGAACACCACTTAGGCACGGAAGTCGTGTAGAAAAGGAGTAGCCAACCTTAACGTACATATATCGCTCTGTTAAATATGAACGGATCACTTTCAAAAGAGAATTCTTTAGCCCCAGCGTCTCAAGCTTAAACAACAGCTTATCGTGATTAACTCTGTCAAAGGCCTTCGATAAACCGAAATAAATGACATCGACACTCTTAGCTTCATTTTTAGCTATACTCCAGTCAAAATTGCAGTCTGCCAACTGGGTGATGGTCGACGCTCCTGTTAGGAAACCGTGTTGTTCGCGAGGAATAAATTGGTTTCTGATCAGCCAAGAAGAAATTTCGTCTCGAATTAGCCTTTCTAGGACTTTGATAGGAGCAGGCGTAATGCTAATTGGCCGGTACGACGAGAGTAAGTGAGGAGGAGCATTAGGCTTCGGAATAGCGGTAACAATCGATTCTTTCCACATAGATGGGACTTCACTGTACGTTAACGAGATGTTCAAAATCATCGCCAAGGGCTTATACAGCGCTTGAGCACACCTTCTGAAAATTATCTGTAGGATGCCATCATACGGAATAGACATGGAAGGCTTAAGAGTCTTCAATATCTTCAAAACCTTCCTAGGATCCACTGCCATATCGTTAAACGCATCAGAACCTGTAGAACTCGACATAACATTGGAAAAATTTGAGTTAGAACGGGATGTAAATACCGTACAAAAATACGTTGCTAGCACTTCAGCTGTGTGTTTTTCATCAAAATACTGAATTCTATGCTCATCCTCAAGCAAAAGGTCCACTTGAGATCTTAGCTTGCACTTCATCAGTGAGAAAAAACTTTTACTATTGCGGCGTTCACTGGCTCTCTTTTGCTGATATGCCAGAAACTTTCGAAGATGCCGATCCAGTTTATAACAGATCGTTCTGTAGTGGGGGCTGGGAAAGGAGGAACCTTGTAGCTTTACCCGTTGATGAAACAGACGACTCTTCTGAGCTGCCAGGTTTCGAATGTGTCTAGGATATCTAACACCTCTTTTCTGAACATCCTGAACCGGAACGTATTGAGCAAGGTATTTGTAGATAATCCTGCAGAACCTTCTGTAGAGATCATCAATAGTGGTGTAACCATAAAATATATTCCACCAGTCCACAGTCAGAAGTCGTTCAGATAATGCCTTGTAGTCAGCTTTCGTAAAGTTCGGTAAAGGAATTTCTCTAGGGCGCTCAAAGGAGATGTCAATATCAAACGAGATTGAGTTGTGATCCGAGGATGCAAAGGGCGGGCAGACACTGGCATTTTTGACAATATTATATGCTGTCAAGATGATATCCAGCATAGAGTTTCCACGAGTGGGGTTCAGAACATGTTGAGTCATTTCATATGCTTTGAAAAAGTCAACAAGTCTGCGGGAAGCAGTATTGGATTTGAAATTAACCCAGAGTCAACATCGAGGTTAAAGTCTCCAAGCACACTAAAATGTTCTCCTGAGACACACAAATCAACTAAAATATCTACCAAACTGGTGTCATCGTTTACACTCGAGTTATGTGGCCGATAAACTAAAACAACTCGAAATTTTTTGCGCAGTGAAGTGTCAAAACACTCGAGGCAGAGTAAATCTGAATTGAGACGCGAGGGTAGGACCACTTCGTTGAATGTAATGGTGCATTTGGAGAGGCAGCACACTCCTCCACCCCTACTACCAGAACGATCAATTCTAAAAACTCTGTATGGATCATGCGCTACAATCTCAGAGCTTAAAGCTTTCGAAGTCAGCCAGGTCTCGGTTATGAACAGTAAGTCAGGATTATGGTGACTTAAAAAGAGATGTGAATAATGAAGCTTATTGCTCAGGCTGCATGCGTTGAATAAAAAACATCTCAGACCCCGGGAGGTGCCGTGGCGAGTTTCGAGTTTCCCGAACCTCCAGTTTTTGGTAGGTCCTCAACACGAGCCAACTCGCCACGGTACACAACCCACACCCTGGCATTAAGTTGGCTATTACGTTCCCTGCACTCTTGCCGTAAGGCGTACTCTCGTTTGCGTTCTTCCACACTCAAGCTCTTCCGAATGAAGACGTTTGAGAAATCAGTAGAACGCAAACGATGCGAGTTGGGGAGTGCCGTTATCCAGTATGCTCGAGATGGTAGAACCAACTTCACTAGCCTTGGACGTGTGTTATCGGGTCTACCCATTCGGTGCACTTCCAACGGCCGACACTCCAAACCCAACACATCCATGATCTTACCTATTTTGCCCTCGACATCGCACTGCTTGGCAGACGGCAGAAGGTCAGCTGCCGCCTCGGGAATCCCGGATATTACTAAGCTGCGCGATCTTTTATCTGATTCGATCCCTGCCGCAAACTCCTGCGGAAGCTTTGAAACAAGACCGTCCAGGAGCTTCGCCATCACCGGGTCCTTATTGCACGCCAGCATGGCCGACATAATTTCATTTATAGACATACTTGCAATGTCCTCATCAGTAGGAACTTGAGATTCGACGAGAGAATCTCGTTTTCTCCCACCCTGACGAGTTTTGGACTGCGACATTGCAAGTAAGATCAGAGGACGTCAAAAGCGAAGTCAATATCGAATTGCTGGCACGCAACGAGGATCAGGTGCGGCGCAACGACAAGAAAAACGAAGACTAATCAGAAGAACTAAGTTCCCTCTAACGAAAAACAGGGAAGGCGAACAATAAGTATGCTGCTGAAAACGAAGAGAGACTAAAACAAGCGGAAATAAATGTAAAAACGAATGAAACTTAGCTCGAAGGGACGACGAAATGGAAACGCAGCCGCTCGCAGCGCGTGCAAAACCGTGTATGAGTTTCAGTTTTCTTCATTTTTTCTATAACGTCTCCATTCCGCTGCGATCTGCGCGTTAAAAACATACCTATCTTAGAGCAAAGGATTCTATTTTTTCAACAAACAAGAAAGAATCTGCCACTGCTACATATGAAGGGTGCCAGATCACAATCTTCAGACTATGTTATCTTGATCTTTCCTATAGCACAAAGGTGGTTCATTGTTGTGCCTGTGGTCAAATAAAACTTTTGAAATAATCAAGGAAGATTAGTTGTACTTTACTCTCGCTTAATCCCTGAGCCGTCGTTCAATCTGTGCAAAGCCTTCCTCTTCTTTTGGAATCTGCAACTTCAGTTCAAAGCATTTCTCTGCCAGATATTTCAAATGGTTTTCTAAGTAATTTCACATTAACGTAGCGCTCTGCACTCCTTTTATCGTGAAGAAGCCCGGCGCTCTGGATCACAACACTTTCAACGTTTTCTGTTGGCGATGTAATAACTAAAATATTCGGTGTGTCTTTAAAGAGAAGGATCTGAAGCGTATGTCTGAGCGGCGGGTCATATAGGGAGAATCCTCACCCCTCAGTTTGTATAAAAATGTGTTTATTTTTTTACCAAGTCGCTAAACCCAAGGAGATGGGGTCCTTGAAGTCACAATGGAATACGGGTGTGAGGGTGTGTGAGGGTCTTATACGCCCCCGATGCCTCCACCTGCGGGGGGTCGGAGCGCAATGGAAGTGGGGTTGCTTCGTGTGAGGAAGGTCGGAGGTTCGGTTCTTGTGCGCTGTTGCATTTTTTCATTTCGCCTGACTGGTTTAGATTTGGGGGATTCTGACGTCTCTATCCTTTTCAGACGTTTTCTGCGCATTTTCTAGATGTACGCTGTGGAGAGTACCTTTCTTGCGACTTGTTTGTTACTGACTGGAATTTTAACCACCACAACTTCAATTAGATGTGCTTCGAAGTCCTTTGGTACGCTGGCCGTCCGTTCGGCCAGCGTGATTTCTTCATACGAATGTTCTTTGTCTAAAAGTGGGCCACACTTCAGCGGGAGCGGGTGGATCACCACTCGAGCATCTTCAGACATTGTTGTTGTTAGGTTTTAGAAAATCTTCAGCAGAGCTCTGATTTCCAGCTGACAGGCAGACATGCGGGAAAGAGTGTGTAGATGCCGCTTAGGTTAATTTGCGAGACCCACAGACCGCGTTTCTCAGTTGAACCACCTCCGACATCACATCGTGGTCTCCTTTGAAAATCCGAGCATGATGGCTCTTCCCGACGTCATTGGTCCATGTATGGAAGCAGACTGTGCCGAGCCTGCTGCCTTTATACGCTGCCCGTATTGTACCCAGCGCTGCTTCATGCATTTTCAGCATTTGTTATCACTGATGTTGAACATTTCTACATCATCATGTTGAATACCACAGCATTCAGCTGGAAAATTAGACAAAAAACATCTGAAAATGGTATAGACGTCAGAATCCTCAAATCTCAATCATTCAGTTGAAATGAAAATGTAGCAGTGCATAAGAACCAAACCTCCGACCTTCCTCGCATGAAGCAACCCCACTTCCATTGTGCTCCGAGCCGCCTGCGGCGGAGGCATCGGGAGCGGACAAGACATCGATGCCCTACTGGCAGGCGGCTCGGAGCTATTCCATTTTGACTTCAAGGACCCCCTATTCCTTGGGTTTAGCGACCTGGCAAAAAATAAACACATTTTTATACTAATTGAGGGGTGAGGATTCTCCCTATATGACTCCCTCCCCCCGTTCAGACATACTCTTCAGGCCCTTCCCTTGTTAATGAAAAACAATGAACTATTCGCCTTATCGTAAAATTCCAATCCCTTTAATTACAGTAGAATTCTTACCTTACTGGTACCTGGGTTCTATCTTGCCGTGGTGCACCAGCTTGTAGCGGAAACCGGGATATCCGCAAGGATAAGGCTTGCCAAGCCTTTGACCAGTTTCCGTGACTAAAGAACCCAAAGTGCCCAAGGGAACGCCCCAGCAAGGCTATCCTGTGGGACGAATTATGCTACAACAACTTCGTTCCCCTGCCTTAGTCCCCTGCAGGCTGTCACTGCCCAGTACGGTAGCGCCGAATCAGCAAACAGCCAAAGGCGAAGAAATCTCAGGGCCGTAGGCTACCATCGGAAACGGACAAGAGCGAGCCATTTGATTGTTTGCACATACAACTGTCGTAGCATCAACACGGCCGCTCAGTTATCAGCCTCAATCGAGGAGACAAAACGGATTTCGTATCATGTAATTGTACTGATCGAAACGAAACCTAAGGATCCTCTATCATGCATATGGAACGATGGAACTGTTGTATTCCTCGGAGCGCGTGGACCATAAACAACATCAGGAGGAATCGTCTTCATTGTGGCACCCGATTTTGCGAAGAACCTAACTAGTGTCACTTTCTATGGCCATCGAATTGGCGTACTCACTGCAACTCTGGAGAGGAACGTCGATGTCTCCGTAATTCAAGTATACGCCCCGACGGCCAACCTCAACGAGGAACTCCATGGCGATTTCTATGAAGAGCTAAGAGATCTGGTTAGAGCACAGAAGAGCAGCTAAATATTTGTAGTTGTAGACTTCAACACACGTATGGGACCTGGTAGAGCTGGTGAGCGTTTTATCGCGCCTAATAGTGCGGAGATCCGCAACGAATATGGTGAGAAGCTGGCAAACTTTTGCGAAGTATATCATCTGTATCACGGCAACAGCCAGCTTTTTAAGTCGCCATTGAAAAGATGGACACACTATCTCCGAACGGAGAGCAGCTCCACGAGCTGGACCACATCTTGTGCAGCAGAAGGGCCCTGACAGATGTCGGAGTTGTCCCATCCTTCAATACAGGTAGCGATCACCTTCTGTTGCGAGCTCGACTTCACGCGGATCGGTTTCATATACGAACTTCACGGATACGATCGAGGATTCCCAAGGCAACGGTTTTGAACACAGAGGCGATTCACGCTATGGTGGAAAGTGCAAACCTGGAAAAGTCGGACGGCATCGATGAAGACTGTACTCGGCTGATAAACGCAGTAACGACGATTGCCCACCGGTGCTGTATTGCAGCTCCAGCTCTCGCCGAATCTCCGATATCACGCGACATCTCCTTGCACAGCGACGACTGATGGACCGTCAGCGAAATCACGTTGAGTACACTATATTGTGAAGGCTGTGCAGACAAAAGCTTACGGAGGATCACAGGAGCTTCTCACGTCAGCGACTATTGGACGAAGCAGCCAACAAACGGAGTCTGAAGAAAACAAAACGTGATCTTGCAGAATATCTTCATCTGATTCCCTGCTTAAGGGCTCCTGACGGAACGCGACATCATCTAGGCCAGAAATGGAATCTATAATGGCGGACATCTACACGAACCTTTTAAAGACAAGACGCTACTCCACCGCTGCACGTCTTCCTCTTGGCGACAGTGTTCCGACGTCCCTGCGTCATGCGATTGTACGATGTCCAAAGGTAAATCCCAGGCGCCGATGTAATCACTGTGGAAATTCTGCAGGCTTGTAGTCATAAGATGTTCAACGCCTTAGCGCAGCGCTTCTCCCGCTATGTGACGCAATGTGAAGTACCGTCTGCATGGAAGAGATCCAAAACGATTTTGCTGTTTAAAAAAGGCAACAGGGAGGACCTTTCTAACTATCGCTCAATAACTCTCCTACCGGTACTATACAAGGTCTTTACCATGTGTCTCCTATCGCGCATCAGGAGATCTCTGGAAGAAGCGCAACTGGTGCAACAGGCAGGCTTCCGAAGGAAGTTCAGCACCTTCGATCACATACTCACCTGCTGTCGACTAATTGAAGCTTCTCGAGAATACCACGAACCTCTGGTGTTGACGTTTATCAATTACCACAAAGCGTTCGATTCAGTGGAACCGCAGAAAGTTTGGGAAGCACTTAACGAGCAGGGGATCGAACCACGATACATAAACATTCTGAGCAAATGCTACACCGGATGCGTCATTGTATTTCGCCCATTTCATGGCGAGTTAGAGGTGGCTGTGGAAAGAGGCGTACGTCAAGGTGATCCCATCTCTCCCAACCTCTTCTCAGCGTGTTTGGAATCAACCATCTGTCGCTGTAATAGGAGCGACTATGGCATCGAAGTCGATGGAGGCAGCTGAACCACCTGAGATTTGCCGATGATATTGTCTTCATCACAAAGTCCACGCAGCAGGCGTCAAGAATGCTGCACGAACTTCACATCGAAGGAGCTGAGGCTGGACTAACGACCAACATGTCGAAGACGAAATTTATGAGGAACGAATTCGTGGGCGGTGACCCAGTACTGTTTAAGGAAGTTCCTTTACAGGAAGTCGAAGGATACGTCTACCATGGGACTGTTGAACATGAAGAACGACCTCAGACCGGAAATATCACGAAGGAAAAAAGCGGCATGGGCGGCGTGCGGTTCTGTGAGAGACGTGGTCGAGAGCTGCAATAACTGTGAACTGATAGCTAATATCTTCAACTCCACAGTTCTTACTGCGCTATGTTACGCTGGTGAAACGTGGGCCATAACAAAAGCAGCAGAAGATCAATTACGAAGAGTGCAAACGGCTCTGGAAAGGAAGATGGTCGGCGTCTCTCTACACCAGCAGCGACTCGCCGGATTGAACAATGAACAAATCCGGGCAACGTCCAGAGTCCAGGATGTCATTCTTCATATCGATGAAGCAAAACACCATTTCGCTGGACATTTGATGAGACGAAAGGACGGACGTTGGAGTACCGCCACTGTACACTGGGAACCACTCAGCAAGAAACGACCACTCGGTCGCCCTCCTTTACGATGACAAGTTTCGCTCGCTCATCGGAACAACATCCGTACCTCTAACATCAACTCGATTAAGGTGCTCGTCCACTGGTCAACTTTGGCTCAAGATCGAACAAGGGGCGAACAAGTTGGGACTCGCGCAAGACAAATCGTTGCGGAGGAACAGGTCGCAAGTATCTTACCTTAAGTGTTCTAGAGCGCGGAGAATGGCACGTTTTTCGAAGTTGTACTCGAGCCAAGCAGTCGTACAGTTCGCCTGATTGCACGTATGTTGGTAGCATTTGGTCGTATCGAAAGTGTCCGCCGTTTTGTTGCACCATTTATTCTCTCCTCGTTTATGTCCGCTTTTGCACGGATGGATAGGCGATTTTTACACGTATAACATACTTTTCTGAAGAATGAGAATTTTAACCTTTTTGTGACTGCATGACAACGCTTCAGCTCTGCCTTACAAATACCACCGTGATATTGCTAGCAACATCGACTTCGATTGAGTTCATTACGAAACCCAGTTTTTGCAGCATTTATGCGGACGACAACAAAATATTTACAGTTAATGCTTGCCAAAAACTTGAAGAAAGAATAAAAGCTAATGAAAAGCGGTCAAACTCATTGTCATTATTTCACTTCTGAAAACTTCTATCGAACGACACCCTCCAATTATATTCGCGAAATTGCAAGAAAGGGATGTAGAAATTCAAACTTCATTTAATGAGCATTCAAAATAAGGGATATTTTCATACTTTTCAAGCTTTTTTATCTGTATGTTAGACCATTATTAGAGTACCGCTCTCCAATTTGGTCAAAAAAGTAGCTTGATTACAGAAATTGAAAAAGACCAACATATCGTTCGTTATATGTTAATGTACCTTTTGTATGAGCAACGCTTATCCCAACTTGGCCTCGATTCTTTAGAATTCAGAAGAAAAATTACAGATCTTGCAACATCATACAAATTGACTACAAATGAGATCAGTCTTAGCATCTCTGATCTGTTTGAAATTGCTCGGAGAATTGACATTAATAGAGGACATCCATATCGGATAAGACCCGATAAACCAAATACGCCTCAGTAGGAGAATTCGTTCCTCGTTAGAAGCATAGCTCTATGGAACCTCTATGGAACAGTTTGAACAACGACCTTTTTATATACAAAAACTGCGATGCATTCCATCTCGCCCTTATACTAACTAGGGAAGGGTTTCGAACTCCCATGGAACTTCAAGTTAAGGCCGCCAGGATCATTAGAAAGAGCTCGAAATGCTGATTACAAATATGGGTATCAAAATTGCAAAATGAAATTCCTGAGCGAGTTATGGCCTGCCGAAAACGGGGGGCCTCGCCAAAGGCTAGCTGTGCGACACTGGCGCGGGCGCAAGAGTGATGAGTCATCAGTGGTCCGTAAGAAGGGCGCTCCAGCTTCTGCGGTGGAGCAGGGGTAGTGTCTCTGCTCGTCAGGTGCGACTCCGTTGGTTTGGTTCTCGTTGCTGCCGGTTTTTTTTGCAAATCGTAATTTATCTTCGAAATGACCCCTTGTTCTGAATTATGTTTATTATTTGATTAAATAGCCGGAAAAGCTACCATACATGTTACAGGTTGTTACAAACACCTCTAGGTACAGGTTGATAGGGGATGATAGAAGCAACTCTAGTTATTCAATATATGATTTGGACCCTATTTGTGCGAACTAGTAAATGAAAATGTCACAATAGAGCAGTTTTTACCTTCAAGCATTTTTACAAACATGTGTGGCAGTTTTTCTGGCTATTTAATCAAACACGTGACATAATTCAGAACAAGGGGTCATTTCGAAGATAAATTATGATTTGCAAAAAACCGGCAGCAACGAGAACCAAACCAGCGACGTCGCACCAGACGAGCGGAGGCGCTACCCCTGCGCCACCGGTAGCTCGCCCTTACGGGGCGTGATGACTCACCACTCTCGCGTCAGCTGTGTCGCACGGCCAGCCTGGGGTAAAGCCGCCCAGTTTCGGCAGGTCATAACTCGCGCAGGTGTTTCATTTTGCAATTTTGACACCCATATTAGTAATCAGCATTCCGAGCTCTTTCTAATGATCCTGGTTTTAACTTGAAGATCCATGGGAGGTCAAAGCCCTTCCCTAGTAAGATAAATTTTCTAGTTAGCACAGCAATCGCCTTCACATTACTGTCGTAAACAATTAAGAAGTCATATACCTTTGCAACAGTCATTTAACAATTTAATTATATCGAAATGTTGATTACTGTAATCATAACATTGTAATATCCTGGCCTAGGATATTAACCGGAGGTTCAGCCAACAAGATTTCTTTATCAACTTTATTTGCATGGGATGACATGGGTCACAATAAAATTCATACATTTTATTTTAACAAGAAAATAGCTACTGGACCATCTAAAGGGAAAGGTTAGGACCCCATAAGGGAGCCCTAGCCAGTAGTTAGCTAACCTATAGCCAGACCCTTAGAACTACCGCTACCCACTTCGGTACTAGTTATAGGGTGAGGGAAAGTGTAGAGGAAGGGCGAAGCATAAGTGAATGACAGCTGCTGCCTACTTGGGGAGAAGCCACCACCCTCTATTCCCATACAGGAAGCAGCCGCTCTCTCATGCCTACATAGGAAACAGCCACTGTCCTTGTTCGCTCAGGATGTTCCTATTCATAAGGCACTTCAAGGTCGTGATTACATCGCTAAACTTGATAGCGGGCGGTGCTCGGATCGTTGGCTACCGGCAAAACTGCTTACACCCGATAGTGTCACACATGCCGCCTCGCTTTAGACGTTCCGGTCCTCGGAACGAAAAGAGGAGGTCTTACTGTAGGGCTTTACAGCGTAAGGGTTTGTAATGCTCATTTTAAACAGCTATCTTAAATAGCGCTTTTATTTTGTTAAGGGCTGTGTAGGCAAAACCCATCTGAGAAGAGTGGACTCTAGCGATAGATCGCGTATAAAGTTAGAGTCATTGGTTGGGACAATAACCGAAGTGTTCAGTCGGATAGCCAAGAGTACAATACTTTTTACGCAAGTATAGGATTAAATAGTATGGGAGGAAAAAAAATATGACATAGAGGAACATAGTTTTTTCACAGCATGTAAAAAGACATGAATGCTTGAAGTAGACTCCATTGGATTTCCTGCATTTGGCTTCTATCTACAAGCTGTAAGAGAAGAACTTGAGGTGGACTGAGGTAACTTGTTCGCTGCAGAAGTTGGCATAAGACGTGATGAAGCAGTGTCAAAGTTGAAGGTGAAGGTTGACGATGATGTTTGTCGTGACAGCGACTGATGTTGCTTGGGCGGCTTGAGGGAGAGGAATTGGGGAAGAGGGTGTGGTGTTTATATTTAAGCTCTCTCTCTCTCTGAGATGGATTTACTGCGCTATCGTATGGGGTAATCGTTCACCACTGAACACTATTGTTAGTTGCACAAGGTGTGGTGCGGCCTGCAGGACCTGCTGAGACTCAGAGACGCATGTTATGAAGAATTTCTGAGTGGCCTTGTGCTTATAATAGGAGTCTTCTGCGCTTCAACTCCTTATAAAGTAAAAGGAGGAATGTAAACGTATGACTTAGAAGAGTATAGACGAGAAAAGGAAAGAGTTCGTAGGTCAGGGTTCTAAAAAAACCCTTAGCCAGGACCTCCATGTAATATCCAAGGCCACTGGATGTTAGCTGGAAGATCAACCAACAAGATTTCTTTATCAACTTTATTTGCACTTTCTATATAAATAAATACACATACAAATAAATAAATAAAATATATATGTATGTTGGATCTCTTATCACAAGCTAAGAGCTGCACCTTACATCGTCAATATCACTACTGTTAAATGTAATTGGCACAATGAATGAATGAATGAACCCCTTGGCATGCGACAGGACGAATGGAGGAGCTGCTGACGCCCGTTCGAGCAAGACGATGATCAACGGGACGACAGGTGATGCAGGTGATACTCATCACAAGGCGCCGATTCTGGCTTTGAGATGCGCCGCCCAATACTCGCTTTCCCACAAGTAGCAATGGTGTCATTTGTAGGCGATTTCAACCTACATTACGAATTTTCTGGAATGATTGAGTAAGTCTTATACCTTTATCCACTGCGGGCAAGCATGATACTAAATGGCCTGGAAGCGGTTTAAAAAGACCTTCGCTAGACTAGCCGTGGAACCAAAGTCGGTGTGAATTTGTTCTTCAAGGGCTACTCAAAGCAAGAGAATAAAATATTCTCGCAGCGTCTGGCGGTTTGCGAAACGTGTCTGTGGTCGAAAATGAGGTGAAAAATGCTAAAACTAGAGCGCGATAGAGAGCCAATATTGCTTTCTAAGAAATAGTATAATACCCACGCTACGAAAAGATTAACACCGAGTTTGGAAGCTTTAAAAATTTAGGTTTTTTAAGAAAAAGTGTTAAATCAAAGCCTATTTTAAAGTGCATGGAAATGTCAAATGTTTTGTGTGTAAAGAAAATCGCTCAATGCATCCGTTCAGCCCGTATGTTGATAGCTTAAAACTGCGAAGTGTTTTCTGTAGTTTCTTCTAGTGAGCCTAGACTAGTATGTAATTTCACGAAAACAAAATGTTCACAAAAAATCAACTGAAAATTGCAGCATGCTAGGCGATGACGATTTCTTCCTTCACTCAAAAATTGCTGCCTTCATGCACCTATGTTTAGTGAAGTGAGTATTTTTATAAGGATTCAAACACCGTGTTCACGCTTTTGCGATAAGTACATTACAAACTTGCAGGAATTCAACCGGCAATAGGCAATAGTAGGCCTTAATTCTATAACAATAGTTTGTTTTACCTTCCTGTAGAGTTTTTAGTTTAATTTGGAAAACATTCTTTTCGACTAGGTTAATGCTAGGGATCATATCAAAACGCAAGAAAGTCAAAATTTCCTGCGTGTTTAGATCCGGTAGTCACTCCAGACTGTAGTCCTGTGTACTGCGATGTTTGTTTGGTTGGTTAAGTAAATTTTTGGAGTCTGGTATGAAAACAGGAAAATGCTTGATTTTCTGCGCTTTGTAATAAGTCTCAACATGAGTCGCCTTAATCTCAAAGGATAAAAATGTTGCGAACTCAATCGAGGCACTAATTCTTGGAGCCTTCTGAATGCGTGTGTCCTTATAAAATAAAACTGAACTAAATAAAACTAACGGTTTACAGTTTAACAGTTTTGTTGAGTTTTGTTTAACAGTTTTGTTAAACTGTAACAAATGAGGTGTCCTTGAATTTGCATCTTTTCCAAAGTGTCCAGCTGGAAATAGGCGTGCAAGCATTACAGCATTCATGGAATTTTTCTCGGTAGCATGTCAATATTGCAGAATGGGCATAAAGGCGTATATAATAATTGAACACGTGCTCTGTCACGCCTGCCGGCGTGCCTGGCACTTTAGCGCTTCGCGTGACGTTGCAGTATCATTAAGCTAAGGACAATCGCATCAAGCTAGCTGCTCTACTTGTACAGCTTTTTTCCTTATGTAGGAGTACAAAAGGCTCGCAGTACGTACAGTGTATAGTATGATAGGGGGATCTACTGGTTCCTCACTACTTGTCCTCCCTTAGTGAAACGGTCCCCCATTACTGGTACTGGTCCCCCTCAATGATCCACCCTTAGCAGACGACGTCTGCGACACACCTGATTCCCCAGGCACATTGGACGACGTCTTCGGCACGTCTACCTGAATCCCCAAACACGAGTAGTCGAGCGAAGTATTGGCACGTCCTTTGAGTCCCAGGCACGTCATGAGACGTATTCCGTACGTCTTCTGAATCCCCTGGCACGTAGAACACGTCTGGGTATTCTCTGCTATTTTCGTGCCCCGTAATTTGATCAGTATCGATAGATTTATTTATTTATTTATCCATTTAAATACATCTCAGGGGTGTGCCATAAGTGTAAAACTAAGAACCAAACAGAAAGAAGCCGGGTGACTAAATTACGAATCTAGAAAGAAAAGCGAGAAAAAAGTGAATAAGTTTACAACAAGCAGGTGGTTACTCTTAGAAACGAAACAGAAAACGCACAATCAAATCAGAAATAAGAATGCCAATCCACACGGGTTGAGAGGACAAGTGGAGTTGGTGGGATGGCGATCGACACTTTAAAAGCGAACTTCAGATTTGTATTGAGCGACCTCGACTACCTCCAGGGCTACAGTTTTGACCGCCTAGACGACATCAACAAAAAATCGATATTTTGATCAATATCGATTGATGGCGATCGACACTTCAAAAACTAACTTCAGATTCATGTTCAGCGACCTTGATTGCCCCAGGGCTAAAGTTCCCAGGCAGAGAGAAGACGTCTGGGTATTTTTCGCTATTTTTCGACAGAGCCTGACTAGCTACCCGTGTTGTATGGAAGTCAAACACAGCAGCACTAAAGGGCCTCATTCCCCTGACCCCGAAAGAGCCCCCATTTCTGCAGCGATGGGAAGGACGAGTACGGAGAGGCTGCTAAAATCTCAGGGCCTAACCAGGCTGCGCAAACTGAGAAGGACTAGGATGACGATTTGTACTTACAACGCCCGCACGCTTGCGTCGGAAGCATCCGTCGAGGACCTGATGATGCAAGCCAGGAAGATCAAGTACGACGTCATCGGACTGACCGAGACGAGAAGACACCACCCCCTACACGCCGCCTACGACTCCGGAGAAGAACTGTTCCTCGGAACATGCGACAGCAGGGGAGTAGGCGGCGTTGGTGTCCTCGTCAACACGCACTTGGCCATGAACATCGATTCGTACGAGTCTCTGACAAGCCGAATCGGACGTCTGCGACTGAAGCGATGTGGCTCCGTGCCAGCCTTGACTGTGTTCGTCGCGTATGCCCCAACATCCGACTACGACGACGAAGACCTCGAGGCCTTCTACGTGGAGCTGGAGAAGTTCTATAAGGAAGATCACACCTTCTACAAGGTGATCGTCGGCGACTTCAACGCCAAGATCGGGCCACGAAGGTCGCCGGAAGAACTTCACATCGGAACCCACGGTTTGGAGTGGAACGAGCAAGGTGAAAGGCTGTCTGAGTTTATCATGTCGACCAAGACCATCCATGGAAACTCGCAGTTCCAGAAGCCTCCCTCCCTACGATGGACCTGGGAATCCCCCGGTGGCCAGTTCCACAACGAGATCGACCACATCATCTTCAATCGTAAGTATTGCCTGACCGATGTCTCCGTTGTCCCCAAGTTCTACACGGGATCGGACCACCGCCTCCTTCGCGCGAGGTTCCGCTTTTCGCGTCAAGGAGAGAAGGCCGCGAAGTTCAAGAAGAGGAGTCCCAGAACGACCATCAACTGGGACCTTTACACCTCTCTTGCCGGCCTTTGGGAAGATGCCGTCATGGACAACGTCGACGAGGAATACGATCGCTTCGTGCACCATCTCCACGATAGTGCTAAGGGAGCCGAGAGCTTGAAGACCACCAAGAGACGCCTGTCTCCGGAAACTCTCGAGCTGATACGCCAGCGTGGAGCAGCACGAGCGTCAGGCAACTATCAACTGACGTCCGAGCTTGCAAAGCTATGCAGAGCGGCGATAAAGGAAGATCTGAAGGAGAGAAGGGCGGAAGTGTTGGCTGAAGCAGCAGAGGCAGGGCTGAGCATCCGCAATGCCCGCCGGAACTTCGCCAACTTCAAGACCAAGATGACCGCTCTCCGACGTCCTGACGGAACCGTCACCTCTTCCAGAAGGACCATGGAGAAAGTCATCCACGACTTCTACTCCGATCTCTTCGATAGCCACGTCCACCTGCCCCTACGCCATCTTCCGCAGGATGGATACGTCATCCCCTCTGTTCTCCCTTCCGAGATCCGACACGCCATCTCGTCGGTGAAGAAACGTACAGCACCCGGTTCTGACAGGATCAGAGCTGAACACCTGAAGAACCTCCCGCCAGCGCTCATCAACACCTTGGCGCGGCTCTTCACACGCTACCTGTCCGAATGCAAGGTTCCATCTCAGTGGAAGACCAGCAAGACCGTCTTGCTGTACAAGAAGGGAGACGTGCACGACATTGGCAACTATCGCCCGATCTGCCTGTTGTCCGTAGTCTACAAGCTGTTCACTCGAGTCATCCTGAATAGGATTAGTAGAACGCTGGACGAAGGACAGCCATGCGAACAAGCAGGATTTCGGAGAGGATTCAGCACGATCGACCACATACACACCATTACGAAGCTCATCGAAGTGTCGCGAGAGTACAAGCTGCCGCTGTGCCTTACGTTCATCGACCTGAAGAAGGCATTCGACTCCGTCGAGACTGAAGCGGTCATGGAAGCCCTGCTCACCCAGGGCGTTCCTACTCAGTACATCAGAGTCCTTCGAGAGCTGTACAGTGGATTCACGACCAAGATCTCACCATTCTACAACGACGTCGTCATTGACGTGAAGAGAGGGGTTCGACAAGGGGATACCATATCCCCGAAGCTCTTCAGCGCCACCCTCGAAAACGTCATGCGCGAACTAGAATGGGATGACATGGGAGTGAAGGTCGACGGCCGGCAACTGCACCATCTTCGCTTCGCTGACGACATCGTTCTCATAACACCGAGCATCAGTCAGGCGGAGCGAATGCTGGCCGACTTCGATCGTGTATGTGGAAGCGTTGGACTGCAGCTGAATCTTACGAAGACGATGTTCATGAAGAACGGATGGGTTTCTGATGCCCCATTCTCGCTCAACGGAACGAACATCTCCGAATGCTCCAGCTATGTGTATCTGGGTCGCGAAGTCAACATGGCCAACGACCTAGCACCAGAGCTGAGCAGGAGGAAACGAGCGGCTTGGGGAGCTTTCAAGAGCGTCGAAGAAGTCGCGAAGAAGACGAAGAACGTCCGACTCCGTGCCCACCTATTCGACTCCACTGTTCTTCCTGCCCTAACATACGCCTCAGAGACCTGGGCTATACGAAAGCAGGATGAACACGCGATCAGCGTCGCACAGCGTGGAATCGAGAGGACGATGCTCGGAGTGACACGACTCACGCAAGTGAGAGAAGGCCTCCGGAGTTCCGAGCTTCGCCGACGTTCGAAGATCAGAGACGCTGTCGCATGGGCCAAGTCGTCGAAAATTAGGTGGGCCGGCCACGTAATGCGATTCGCAGACACCCGCTGGACGAGAGCCGTCACAGACTGGATTCCGCGGGATGTCAAAAGAACACCAGGACGCCCACCAACGCGTTGGTCGGACTTCTTCGTGAAAGCCCTGAACGACCGATATGACGCTCTTCGTGTCCCTCGAGCGAGGAGGATCCATTGGACCACTCTGGCACGCGACAGGGACGAATGGAGACGCTGCTGGCACCCGCTCGAGCAAGTCGATGATCAACGGGACGACAGGTGATACAGGTGATACAGGTGAATTTAATCAATATCGATTGATGGCGATCGATACTTCAAAAAAACTTCAGATTCGTGTTTAGCGACCTCGAGTGTCCCAGAGCCGAAGTTTCCAGGCAGGGAGAAGACGTCTGGGTATTTTTCGCTATTCTCGTGTCGTAATTTTCCCCCATTTTCCCCCGAATTTTCCCCCTATTTTATAATTTCTGCGGCGGCGCCGATCGACTCATCGCTTAGCGCGTCATTATAGAGTATGATTGCCGTTGTCTCGTGAGAAATTCGAACATGCTTTGAAATGCTTTGTAGCTCTGCTTTTGAACAAATTTTTTCTGTAGAGTGCATGCACACTCTTCACTTTTACTGTTTGCGCCTTCGCAACAAAATTTGCACGTGAAAGGAAGTGTGAGTAAGGATGATGAGACAAGACTCGTTCCCCTATTTCAGAAGCACTCAATCACGACCAATGGTTGCTGCTGAATCCTCTGAACTATACCTGCTTTTGTCATAAATGATGGACATAATCAATTCTAAAGGTTTTTATCAAACATTTATTATTAACTAGTAATTGACTCATCACCAGAGACATAAAACTGCAACTTTATATCATAAATAAACACGTAAGAGAGTAAAAAGCCTATATGCGTTCATATTGGCGATCGTGATGAAGACGTCAGCCAAACATCAGAGACTGACGAATCAAATCGCGTCTGTTCAACGCTCAAACACTTCTTTGTTGAGACCTTTGTTCTATTCTCCACTCTGTCTCCGGTCCATCGATTACGAGCAGTTCACAGTAACAGCCTGGTCGACATCGCCGTTGAATGTGCCGCTGCCCCACCTGATAAGGGCGTCGCAGGTGAGAGGACCAGTAATCGCTTGAAACCCAGTGACCGTCGCCACCCTGAAGCAACAGCTATAAGTGTACCGACTCAAATGTTGTGTTGAAACTTCTGTACGCACCAGTATCCGTTGGCGCAGCCACTCAAAGTGTAGAGCTTGCACCAAGTCGTAGGACTGTAGCCGACGGTAACGGTGACACCTGTCCCACCAACGACAGGAGGGCAGAGCGTGCAGTCTGAATGAGGAATTCGATGAATTCGTGAATACCAACAACAACTACCAATGAGGGATTAACGCTGAGGGAGTCTGAGTGACCGGCACAGGTTGTGTTGTGTTGTGTGTCGTACCAACGTTTTGTGCGAGTAGACTTCAGAAAGCCAATTTCAACAGTGATGTATGCTGGGAAGTTGTTTTTTCTCTAAGGGTTAGTTTCCAAGGCGAGTAGTAGAAGATTTTCTCCAAAAACATCATATCTGGTACTGCTTGAGGTGTTTCGTCGAAAAAGAGCTTGTGATTGGAGAGTGCTAAAAATGTCATACAACCACCTAAGACTCGCCGAAAGACGCAAGTCCTTGTTTTACTCACTGTGAAGCTTACTGTAGCTCATGGTCTCAGTATTCGTTTTCTCCAATCGGATCATTTTTGTTACGTTGTGCAACGCTCCATATAACGAGCACTCATGTCTTAGGGCGCATCAAGGAGAGCGAACACGCCGAACCGTTCACTTGCATCCTTACATTCCACCAAACACGTCGGATTGTTGATTAAATGAATTTATATAAAGTTGAAAAGGTTTGTTTCGCCAGCATCTTCAAACGAACCCTTTGTCATAACATCTCTCTGGTGGCTCATCTGTAAAGCTCTAAGACATACGTTGTGCAAAAGATGAAATAAGAACAAAACTTGAATAAACTAACAGAATAGAGAAACACAGTGGGGAAACTACTAAGGTAGTGAGCTCGTGTTACTGCTTCTCAAACTGGTCATAATCTAAAACTCACGAACAACTCTAAAGAGAAGAATTTGTATCCTACTGCATTATGTGTCCGATCCATCCCATTTAGGTAGCATGCGAGAGCAAAGCTTCTACGAAGATATTCAGAAAGGCCATATCAGCAAGCATCTAAGGCTTATGTAATGAGAGTTATCATAACTGCAGGCAATGGAGTGGTTTACCTGCCTGATTCCAACTTTGGTCATTCTCTCTTCATAGTCGCTTTTAAAAATTTTTGAGAGTGGACATGGGCAAAGCAATGGCTGGCTCTTAACCAGAAATTCAGAGCGACAGCCTCTTTTGGGATGGTCTACAAAATCTACATGCTTGTATGGGTACCGTGAAGTGATTTTGAACACTTGACAATGAGCAACTACACAACCATTCGCCTGCTATATGACTGATAAGCGAATGTTATAACCTCCGCAGAAATATTTGGCATAACTCAGCCCCAGAAGGACAAGCGGCTTGCCTAGCGCGGCCGCGAAGTAAACATAAGGACGATCAGGGGTGCACGAGGGAAATCGTGCCTCACGCCTGCTGCTCTAGTACGTAGTGGTGGTGTCATGCCTAGAGTTCTGGATAAGCATCACACCGGTAACGCTTCATCAAGCCTCCTTTCAGATGTCCGATCAAACCTCCAGGAATTTTAGATTCGGTATGCTTTTCTCGAATTCCTCATTATGAACTCATAGCATTGCAACTTTCACGTCAAGTTGGACAAGCTTCAAAACAAGTCTGATGCGTTTCGCATCGAACTGAATACTTCCCAAACTCTACGAAATTAAATTAGACTCTCCCAAAACAGAAACTCTTTTGTTGCCCGAGGGCATGATTTTTTGGGAGACACTTTCTTCCCTTTCTTCTTTCCCTAACTTAAAAAATTCAACTGATGCGAAAAACGATTACTCTGCTCGAAATTTCATAGAAATTTCATTTTCAAGGATGGATATTAGTTATTAGTTAGTTAGGTATTAGTTAAAGGTTATTTTAGAGTGTAGTAAAACAACATTATTTAAGGCCCGAAAAACTGTCAGTAAATATCTGACAATTTAGAGTTTCATTATTGAATAGACAAAGCAATTTTTTAGCTATAAAAGAAGCGAGGGCGCCATGCACTCCTATAGGTTGCCGCGATTTTCATTTTTTCGATAGTATAAATGCTGATTATTTCAAACTACAAAGTGAATATGTTTGTCAGCTCTCTACCAAGGTCTTGTTATGATCAAGACTCTAGCGCTAGGCTGGACTTAACCCGACTTACCATGCTAACCGGCTGTCGTGACGATCACGACTAATTTGGAATTCGCGCCGTACCGTCTCGAAGACCGCCCGTTCGACTACCGTACCGCGCACCAGTGGATCTCCTCGGGCCTAAATCCTGGTTCGCCCGTCTTCGACTTGCTCCTCGCCGATACCCCCTTCACCGTCCGCCGTCCCGCCATGATGAGCCCGTCAACCGAACCCTTAGGAAGGAGAATAAAATAAATTTTGAGACTAACTGCTTTCACCTCCTAACTGACCACCACCGGTGCAACATGGTGCACGGCCAAACGGATTTCACTAACCCACTGCACTTTCGCAGGCTCACTACACCAATCACTATTTCTTCACATACTCAACCTTTTCATCGTTTCATAAAGTAACCTATTTCTGATTCTAATTCAAATTCCGATTTCTTATTGCCTTGTTGTACCGACTCTGTGGAGGACACTAGGTGGTGGCCTCACTGTGGTGCAATGCCTTCGGAGCGCAGCTTGTGGCAGGAGCTGCTCTCCCATTGCACCTCCCATGGGCGGTGAGCGTTAACACTTTGAAAGCTGACTCGAGCCCATTCGCACTACCAATCGCATGGACGCTAGCCGTGGGTCTCGGGATCCGACAGCCGGGAGGGCCCGGGGCCAAGGATGCAGCCGGTAGGGCCCGGGGTCGTAGATGCCCAGCAATGGTTACGTCGATCGTAGCGTCTGAGGCTACCTTGTGTTGTTAGTGCGAACGGTTCGAATTTGCAATCAACGACAGGTCAAGGACAACACGACAAAGAAATCGGATAACATCATAACTCTACTCATTCACCGTCATCCTCTAATCAACATTATAGTCTTCGTCACCATTTAACCATTATTTTAGAAACTCTTGCCACTTTTCCTACTGACCTTAACCGTTAACCATCAGTGGCACAATTCAGCGTTTAGAAACTTGGGTTCGAACTGCACCACCTCCAGTTCAAAACTTCATGGCGACTATACGTAGTAGCAAAGCCTAAATCACGCTTTCTCTCCGGAAGCTGGACAAGTCAGTAGACGACATTGACAACAACGTTTTTTCGACGAATGATTTATCGGAGCCTTCCTCTCCTAATAAACGCCTCAATACGATAGTTGAGCGAAAAGCTGTTCTAATCGAACTCAAGACTCGAATAGAGCTGCTTCTACCGAGTGCAAAAAAAAAATAAGCTCACTTCCGCCTTTGAGATAGCAAAAAATGTCGACTCGTCTAATTTCTCGTCTCTGGTGCAAAATGAACTCGATGAACACTGGGATAAAAACAACGGTGATGAGATAGAAGAGAAGGCGGAGGAAGCCTTAATAAGAGTGACCGCTCAACTACAAAAGCTAGATGTCTTTGAGTCCAACATACGCAAGGAAATCGATAGCACGCCTAAACATCCATATCTGCAAGAAATCGCAAACGCTAGAAATGCAAGTTCTCAACTCAACAACGCCTCTTCATCATGTAATCAGATGCTACACTCGCTTCAAAATTCTCCTAGTATCGCTCGTTCTAACGGCATTTCAGAAGCACAAGCAACGTTTAGAGTTCGTGATACAACTGTTACTCCTGCTGTTGAAGACAGCTGCTTTTACCTTCGCAGCTTCAAAAGCTCGAAGTGGAACCATACTTCGGAGATATTGGTCAATTCAGTGAGTTCTGGTGCACGTTTGATACACTTGTTCACTCAAATCCGAAATTCCTATCTCCGCTAAGTTTGGATACTTGAAGCTTGCTTTGAAAGGAAACGCTTCCCACGTTATTCAGCGTATTCATAATTCAAAAGAGAACTACGAACTTGCCATAGAGATGCTTCATAAACGTTTCAACAAACCTCTGTTCGCTAGAAACTCTATTTTCCAACAGTTAAAGGAGTTGCCACACGCTTCAGTATCATCCATCTCGCAACGTAATACTCTATGCCAAATACAATCGCTTATAGCTCGACTCTCTAGATATGAAGACAATAGTACTGCCACCTCGACGCTACGCATTGTTTTTGACAAGTTTCCTGAGCGCATTAAACTTGAAGTTGCCAAGAGGGAGCACGCCTCTGGAACTATCCGGACTCTTGAGCAGCTGTTAGCAGGGCTAGATTGCGTTGTAGAAGAACTTGAATTAAATCATATCAGGCACCGTCTTCAATAGTACGCTCAGAATATCCCGTCAACTCAGCGAGGCGAGTCTCTCCAGCTTTAGGTGAATCGCCTTCTGAACAGGACCACCCTGTGTGCTGTTTCTGTCTTTCGCGTAAACATTCTCCGCTTAGATGTAGAGCGAACTTTTCCGCACGAGAGCGCCGACGCATTGTTCGCACGCATAAACTTTGTTGGAAATGCTTTCGAGAAGACCATGCTAGTAACGCCTGCATTTTCCCTTCTTGTGCTACGTGTGGTCAGGACCACAACGTTTTGTTGTGCGATGCAAAAAATAAACCAAGTCGCGGGAACGAGCAACGATCTTTTCGTGTATATCACGATGGTGAACGTAGACGCTCACAAACGCGAACGCCTAGTCGTTATAATAGAAGTTCTTCACGTGAAAGTCATATGTCGATCGGAAGTTCTTTACGTGACAGCCAGGACCATAGACCTTTCCGCTCACTGAGATCGTTCTCTCCAGCACCGCAGAAATCGGTATCATTTTCACCGAGCCGCAATTACTTCCCAAAAGGAAGTCACGGCTCTTATGCACGCAAAAATGATCACCAGAGTGATGTAACGTCAAACGTCGTTAATATTCGCGACGTTAGTGACGATTCCGAGCAAGAATCACACGACGAGTTTAACTGCTTCGCAACAAACATTCGTAGAAATTCGGAATCGTCGTCTAATTCTTGCTCACGCTCGCTATCTGCGTCCTCATCTAGGCTCATGCTTGTTAACGTCAACGTATACAATGCTAGGACACGATCATATTGTAAGCGAAGCTAGCTGAGCGTTCTGTGATTTCCACGCCTTCTCTGATCCGATTGATTCTAGCGAGCCGAGGCGGAGGAGCGATCGAGGAGATGCGTGGAGGCGACGACGGCGGCCGGCAGCGCCGAGGACGAGAGCGGCGACGAGGAGCTCAACGACAGCGACAGCGAACCCAAGGACGACTCCGAGGGCAGCACGATCGACTCTCAATCCCGGGACACTGTGATCCACTCTTCGTCCTTGTATTGACTGCTGCTATGGATAAACCTTACGCCGAACCCAGAGTTACCACCCCTCGCACTTACTGGTAGCAGCGAGTGGGGGGTCACGTCCTCGGGAAAGATGAGGTACGAAATTTTCGGTCTTCGAGTTTTTGTTCGGTTTCGCCGCCTCGTAGAGGCATAAACAGATCTGGCCAATCTGATTTTGCCTGCGGCTGCCGGGCCAGCCGATAGTCGCGATCGTCTGCATCCTCTCCTCGACATTTTTTTAGATTACGGTATATTAGATTAGAAATCCGATCGGTTAGCTTGTAAAGCTATTTTTCAGAGCTCTCTTTTAGATGTATGTGTGTTGAGGTACCGTTAGCGTGGCTGAGCAGCTCAGTATGGCGTCAAACGCAGAGATTCCGCAAGTTACGGCGATTTTGCAGCACAGTGCAATGGTTAGTTCTCAGTACTGGGTGAGTCAACGCATATGGACACGTCGGTTAAAGCCATATGCCAGTAGTAGTGCGATGTGTGGCCCGAAGTTCTTCTAAGGTGAGTCCGTTTAGGTTTTTCTTTGCTGTTTACAGTGGCGTTTGGTAATAATAGACCCATATTCGAGATAAATACTAGTTTAAGCGTTCGGAATGTAATTTCCATTGTGACCAATCACTCGATTTCGTTTTGTGGCGTTAAGCAATCCAACAGCGCGTGCGTTTCCCTATTTAAATCCCTTTCTTGGTCTCGTCCTTGCCTTTTTCTCCTCACAGCTTAGCGGCAGGCATGAGTCATCGCCCACGCTGAGGTGATAGAAAGCGCGCTCCGTCGCAACGCATGTGCAGCCGCCCGTTTGAATTCGATGACTCACGTAGGTTCAGCTCAGTGACGACGGAACTTTTCTTCTGGACCCACGGGTCAGTTTATTCCTTATTACTGCCTCTTTTTTTTTCATCATAGTGCTCATATAGTGCTGGATAGTCGTAACATTTCGTCGTGTTTTCAGTGTGGTTGAACCATCG
Organism: Heligmosomoides polygyrus bakeri; assembly: GCA_947359475.1. NCBI lineage: Eukaryota > Metazoa > Nematoda > Chromadorea > Rhabditida > Heligmosomidae > Heligmosomoides > Heligmosomoides polygyrus. The sequence continues at coordinate 28,767,614 of OX375869.1, read as the reverse complement.
TCGCGTCACCGTCATCACGAGTCGACTTCGTCGAACTCCGTCTCTGCCGCTCTGGGAGGACCACGCGTTTGTGAGTTGCTATTATCACTTCTTTTTTTTCCTCTTGACCCCGGTTGCATATTTTGGTCATAGCGACCGCCGATTTTGTTCCTCTCCCGGAGGCTAGCACCAGGACGAATTTCACTAATAACTGGGCACACCCGATAGTTTTTTCCTGCTTTTTCCTCGTTCCCTCGACTTTGCTTCAGTCGCTCCTGCACCACTTTCTTAGGTTACGGCTATAGAGGTTCCGACCAGAGTACGGTACGTGATCAGTTCTCACAGACATCTCCCAGCCGGCTTAGGAATTCACAACATTAGCGCGGCTTGGTGTCGTTCCCATACCCATGGTATCCCCGATAGATAACATTCTCAGATACAGCATGTCTTCATTCCACCGCAGGCTTTGTTTATATCGTTACATTAAGCCGGAACAATGCAAGATGTAAACGACGCAAGGCATCTCATGTTGATCTCCGCTAGGTTCCCCATCTTGATGTCGGGTGAGAATACTTCCGAACATCCCACAGCGGCATATCCACATTCCTCTTCGTCGCTCCGCCCACCTTCAAGAGGATATAAAAAGCTTGAGTTAGCGAGACAGTCACCCTTGTTCACTGGTTCATCACCCGTGTACTACATCGCCGTTCATCTGTTATTGCAGCTATGGGCCCACCTACTACTAGGTCACAGACCAAGAAGGGTGAGTCCCGGGTCGAAGATACCCATCAACATAGCATATCTTGGAAGCATGAGGACACGTCAGCAGAAGATAGCCAGGCCCCCACTAATACCTCCGCTTGGATGGACCCCTTACTAAGCGTCTTCCAAGACTTGGACGATTCGGCTACTGTTAGAGGGAAGGACGCAAAGCTTCTTCGCGATGTGACCGCCGACGCTGTAGCGGGTGTTCGCCAGGAGTCTCGATACACTTCTTCGCGATTGGCCCAGGAAATCAGGGAAGGAAACGCCACCTTACTCGCAGGACTGAACACTTCGTTTGGGGCGATCGATGACCGTATTCGGTCTATGCCCACGGTCGCCACTCTGCTACCAGACTCGTCCGCTCCAAGAATAGCCTCCTTTTCTGGCACCGGGGACGGGGTCCAATTCTCAGTCTGGTTGCGACGGTTTGAGGACATCGCGCGCATGCGCGCGATACCGATGTCGTCGGAACAGAAGGCCAATCTTTTGATAGCGTACCTCGACGGCGTCGCTAGAGAGAAGATAGAGGAACTGACCGATGAGGACCGGAGGTCCTTCGAATCTATCGTGACCCACTTGAAGAAGTTCTTTGAAAGCCCCATCAGCGCTACCTGGCCCGCCAGACATTGTCATACTGCAAGCAGGAACCAGGAGAGCCGTCAGCGGTGTTCGCCAATCGTCTCCTACATTTGGTTCGAGCGGTGACCGCGGGCCAGGACCCCTCAACGCAGAAGGAGCGCGTGCTAGAGGAGTACGTAGCCCGCCTGCGTCCTGACATCAGGTATTTCGTTAAGCTAGATAATCCTTCATCGTTCGAACAGGCCGTCAACAAAGCCCAAACGGTGGAGCAACTTCTAGCCGAGGCCGCCGCCGATCGCCTCATTAACCCTGTGGGTCAACCGCCACAAGTGGGAGTCAGCGCCATCGACTACCCGCGTCAGGTGAGGTTCAATACATCCACACGTAGAAGAACTGAAACTGGCTCCAATTCTTTCAGACGCTGGCAGACTCCGGAGCGAAGACGATTCACTGCTAATCGACTGAGGGACGGTGACGACAGCAATCGTCGGTCTATGGAATGCTATAACTGTGGAGGTTCCGGTCACTTTGCGAATCAGTGCCCTTCTCCAAGACGCCAACAAGGAACGAGGTCTTCAGGTACGCGCTCTGGAAACTTTACTAACTCTAATCGGGGTAGTGCACCGACTCGCCAAAGACCCTCAACATTCTGGGCCCCATCCGAGGACTTCACGGTAGAAGAAGCCAGTAGGAAAATAAATGCCCTTTCGCTTTCGCTTCAGGAAAGTAAGGCTGCCCTTGCTCAGGCTAACGCACGAGTGTCGAGTTGCTAGAACGGAACGAGGAGCTTTCTAAATCAGTTTTTTCCTTCTTCGACTCCGTCCTCGGGTCGATCTGGTAGAGGCTCTGTTTACGTTCGAACCCTGTTCGTATGTCTAATCATGGCACTATATCTCCCTGGGGGTCACTCCCAACCAGTGTGGTTTTGCCCCACGAACGGAGGTGAGCGGTTCTGGCGCATACCCTTGTCATATAACTGTTCACAGCTGGTACCGGATGCCTCGACACCGCTGCGCGCCCTGACGATCCAGCTTTATCGTCCCAACACTAAGCGGTACGACTCACCGGCATCCTTATGCAAAATTGTCGAACAGACGGTTTTCTATTCCGTCAACTTCTTTGGTGCTCGTTCTGAATCCCACGCGGAGTCTTATAAAACCGTTTCCATTGAACACTGTCGGTTAATGGTGCAGCACGGCAGGTGCGAGTTCGGTTCTCTGTCTAAATCAGGCAGCGTAGCCAAAACTTCTAACCCGTTGGAATTCGAATGGCCCTCGGCCCCCTTTGGCTGCTGCATCGAACGCAAACTTACGGTCGTGAATTGTTATCTAGTTTCGACGACCGTTCACGGACGTCACGGTACCGCAGCACCTGAGTCTCCTGTCGGCGACATGCGACACTGCGCTTACAAAGAGGGATCGTGCGTTCTTCGTGATGGTTCAGTGATGGTGTGGTCCCCGTCCCACGAGGAGTCATGCCAATTTTTGTATCTCTCAAAAATGAAGGGTCAAATGTTAGGAAATGTCTGGTTAAGCGACTCCAAAGAGTTCGCTCTTTCCTGGAAACCGACCAACCCTTCCGTGGTCGATTGTGGACGCGCATTGACGATTACGGACCAGGGGTACGCGGTAACGTCCATGCAGCGGGTATCCCGATCCGCACCCCATTCACAATCAGTTGGATTGGTTACTTCTAACCAATTGGCGGCCCAACTCCTCGCCGTGGAGAACGCAGCCCAAGGCGCGGTAGTGACTATCTTCCGTAATGCCTTGATATCACTGTGTGACAAGATCAATTTTCTCGCATTGTCATTGCACTCGGCGTTGCTGGTGGATCCCACCTTTGTAGTGCGCACCATGCTGTAGCGACTCGACATTGCCGCATCCTACCATGGAAATGGTATGTTACAGATCTATCGATGTATCTCGATCCCAACTCCCAACTACAGCCTGCAGCCCTTTAATGCCACGTGCTAGGCAAAACCCGCCGTCAAAGTAGTACTTCCTAGCGGTACCTCGTTATCCCTCTTCTTGGATCCCACCACGCTAGTATTGGCCCCGACAGCGATCGTGGCGGATTGCAGCACTAGTCGTTTCTTTCTGTTGCCAACACCCAATGGAACGGTAAAGTTCGACGCGTTTACGGGATCAACAGCACTGGTGGCGGAGAACGACATCTCCCCAGTGACGCACCCTGCCACGAACCTGTCCGGAGTGACGGCTCCTCCACTCACTATATTCCACAACTTGGTACTCACAAACATCAGCGAGTTAATCCCTGAGCACCAACTCACGGAATTATGGGAAGCACGCACACAAGAACACATATTTAACGCCCTGGGCATGTCACATGTGCACTCTTCCCGGCCAAGCGATGCCACCAGTGCCACGGTTTTCAAATTTGACGTCTTCGCGTGGTCCATCTTTGATTGGTGGATAACCGTATGTTGCCTTTATACTTCGATAGCAATTCTGCGCATGCTGTGTATAACGTGCCCGGCGCCCTCGGCAAACAGCTCATCATATGCGACGAGGCTTCGCAAGTACCAGAACCCGTCTTTGCCGCAATTCTGAGCCGTTTGCCGAGGGCGCGCCATATCTACATCGGCGATGTACACCAATTGGAGCCGTATGCGCGTTGTTCACGGCACTCTACCGCCGCTAAGTTCGGAGCGCGTAGCGTGATGGACGCTCTAACGCGGGCGAGGGCCGTCCCCATAGCTCCCCTTGTCACCACGTTCAGGGCGCATCCTCTCCTGAACGAGCTCCCTAACCACTTCGTCTACGATGGGCAGTTGAGGAGTGGAACGGCGGCTGAGGAGCGACACATGCTGTTGAACATGATGCGGTTCCCGAATCAGTCCCTACCGTTCATGTTCTTGGACGTCAGCGGTAGTTCTCGGAGAGCAACTCACTCTCATTTCAATGATGCGGAGGCTATGGTCTGCACCACTCTGGTAGGACGTCTTCTAACAAGGGGCATCGCCGCGAGCAGTGTATGTATAATCACGTTCTACAAAGAACAGCACCGACGGCTTGCGGATTTCGCGCGCGACACCGGCGTCGATCTGTCCACCGTGGATGCCATCCAGGGCAGGGAAAAGAACGTGGTCGTGCTGCTGACCACAAAGACGGACTTCCAAGCGGACGCGGCTGAGTTCTTGGACGATCCGCATCGGATGAACGTGGCACTCACGCGCTGTAAGCACGGACAGTTCGTGTTGGGCCACCAGGCTTCGCTTGCGGTTGTGCCATTCTGGAATGCGGTTCTCGCGTGGGCAAGGCAGCATGGAGCCATCGTTCCAGCCATGAATTTGGGAGACTACCTTCCACCGGAATAGGGTAGGTGTTTCTCAGTTTGATCTAGGGATCGGTTCAGTTACGCATCTTTCAGCTAAATTCTGGGTCACGATCTTTTGGTAAAAAGGGGGAGGTGTAAGCGAAGCTAGCTGAGCGTTCTGTGATTTCCACGCCTTCTCTGATCCGATTGATTCTAGCGAGCCGAGGCGGAGGAGCGATCGAGGAGATGCGTGGAGGCGACGACGGCGGCCGGCAGCGCCGAGGACGAGAGCGGCGACGAGGAGCTCAACGACAGCGACAGCGAACCCAAGGACGACTCCGAGGGCAGCACGATCGACTCTCAATCCCGGGACACTGTGATCCACTCTTCGTCCTTGTATTGACTGCTGCTATGGATAAACCTTACGCCGAACCCAGAGTTACCACCCCTCGCACTTACTATATGAAGCGCTCACCATCTTCTTGGACTCAGGTTCGCAGCCAAGCTTCATCACTGCATCAGCCGTGTATCGCCTAGGCTTATCGGTCAGCAATCGCCAAAGCATCACCCTAGTTACACTGGGAGGCCACGCGTCATCAGAACCTTCAGGCATAGTTGACAAGGACAGGAGCGGTAAGAATTCTATCTATCGCTCTTTGTTAGAGATGTTTTGACTGCGCCTCAATTTACTGCAGCACTTGAAAGGAAGGACAGAGAATTTCTAGCAAGCTTGGGCATCAAGGACAACATGCTAAGTGGAGACGCTCAACTCTTAACGCCTGATATCCTCATAGGCATGGATCACTACTGGAAAATACTTACAAGAAAGCCTTCAGTAATGTTGCCGTCAGGATTGGTGCTCACCTATTCCAGATTCGGGCCTGTTATTTCAGGTAAAGAAGTGTTTTCGGCGTATCATTCAGCAAAATGTGCCGGAACTCCAAGCGACAAAGAAGGAGACCATAAACTAAACGAGGAGGTCAACAGGCTTTGGTCACTGAAAGCGATAGGCATCACCGATGACCCTGATCCTGAGTTCGACGCCAAAGAAAACGAGCGCATCGTCAAGGAGTTCAACGAAACAGCCAAAGTGATAAACGGATATCTTCATGTTCGCTTTCCTTGGAAACCAAATCATCCACCTTTGGCTGATAATAAAAAACTAGCATATAAACGTCTACAAAGTCAGTACAGAAGCCTTGTTGATCGACCCGACCTTTTAGCTGCGTACGCGAAGGTATTCAACGACCAGCTCGCATCAGGCATCATCGTAGAAGTCGATGAAGACTTGCCCAGTCAAGGTCGATGTTATTACCTGCCGCACCAAGCAGTAATCAAAAATAGCGCAACTTCTTTTTTTCGCTTTCGCTTCACGCGTGTACCATTTGGTGTCAACGCCTCACCTTTTCTTCTCGCCATCTCAATCCTTTATTACCTCAATAAGTCACCAATGATCCTTTACACAGTGACATTCGCAGGAATATCTATGTCGATAATATCCTCTTAGGAGCATCTGACGTATGCGACGCAATCAATCGATATCGGAAAACGAAGTCGCTTTTCGCCACAATGAGCATGAATTTACGAATTTACGAGAGTTCTTGTGCAGCAGGAAGGAAGTGAACGACGCTATTCCGACATGTGATCGCATAAAAAACCCAAGTAAAGCCAGCCTATTAGGACTCCAATGGAACGTTGATGAGGACTCAATTCGCATTAATATCAAAATAGGCCACATACAGGTAACATCAAAGCGCACGCTTTGCGCGCTCTAGCCTCTACGTTTGATCCTCTTGGACTAGCAACGCCTTTCCTAGTAAAGTTCAAAGTTTTCGTGCAAGAACTATGGTCAAAGTCATACGACTGGGACGATCCGCTGTCAGACGACGATATGACCAGATGAACAGAGCTTGTTAATGCAGTCAGCACCACACGTATCTGTCTTCCACGCTTCATTGTCTCACTTTCACATAATGTTTCATTCGAGCTTCATGTTTTTGGAGAAGCGTCTTCGCAGATTTACGCATGCTTCGCCTACCTGGTTTGTCGCCCTTCTACTATATTCTCTTTTCACTTAGTCATGGTAAAAAGTCGCCTCAATCCCAAGAGAAAAATGTCCACTCTGCGTCTTGAATTACTCGCCGCTCTCATATCCACTCGACTGGCAAAGTTTATCCAATCGCAACTTGACATCTCGCTCAAGCAAATCAACGTATTCTCGGATTCTCAAATTGCGCTTTACTGGATTCATTCTGCTAAGCCACTCGAAGTGTTTTTCAAAAACAAGGTGGTGAAGATTAAGGAAATAGTAAACTGTTTGACGACCGCTACGAATATTACGTCTAAACTTCATTATGTCGCATCCTTCAAAAATCCCGCCGATTATGCTACTCGTGGCATGAACGCGAAACATTCCGAAGATCATATCTGGTGGCATGGGCCTAGCTTTCTGCAACTGCATCCATCAGGATGGCCTCATTCGCACATGAACTTCAAGGAGCTTTCAAATGATGTTGAAGACCCAGCGCGAAAGCCAAGTTTGGTAAGTACGGCAGTAACAACGACCGAAGACCACATATCAGTTGTTCCGTTTCAAAAAACTTATCGTTATTTGAAACTGGTACGCTCGGTGGTCTATGTTTTCAAGTTTCTTAAGGAATGGCTTTTGAAACGCCTAAAGTCGAACCGCTCAAGAAGCCGAATCATGTCAGAATTTCCAATATTTGAATCCATCAGCTCCTGTTTCGTCATCAAAGGTGATGAGTTCGCAGCAGCAGAAAAGGTCGTCATAAAAGAGCATTACAGGGAAAGTTACTCAACGCTCTGTAAACTTCCCCTAGCTAAGTACAACGCCCAGCGATCTCGCGATGGTCTCATTTTCTGTCCAAACCGTCTTGAAAACGCTATGATAGCGCAAACAGCGAAAACGCCTATACTTCTTGTGCTTACTCATCCTCTTACTCGAACTATTATACTCTATCATCACAAAAAGTCCTTCCATTCTGGGACACGATCAACCATCGCGGAGCTTCGCACAAAATACTACATCCCAAAGATTCGTTCTGTCGTAGAAAGAACTCTTCGGGAGTGTATCACTTGCAAAAGAGTTAATATGCACGCCTACCAATATCCAAACATGCCAAGTCTTCCAGAATCTAGAGTCACGCGATGTCGTCCATTCCAAAAAATAGGCCTAGATTACCTTGGACCTCTTCAATGCAAGGACAACGCGTGTAGCGTGGTAAAAGTGTGGATCTGCTTGATAACATGCACCGCTACGAGGGCCATCCACTTGGAAGTGGTCACAAATGCAACAACTAAGGAATTTCTAATGGCTCTCAGAAGATTTATGGCGCGCAGAGAAGTTCCTAAGCTAATCATCTGCGACAACGCTACAAATTTTAAGGCTGGCAGTCAATGCCTCACGGAGCTTTTCTCAAATCTAGCCAAATCGGACCACTTCGCTAACCAAAAAATCACCTGGAGATTTATCACTCAACTTTCGCCATGGAAAGGCGGATTCTACGAACGCCTAGTGGGATTGTTCAAAAACGCATTCAGTAAAACCATCGGAAAATCAGTCCTACCTATGACGCAATTCCAGACTCTAGTGACTCCAACGCCTAGTCAGATAAGGGATGGGCTGGATAACGATTTTACTGTTTTCTCAGTAACGCAAGCACTGAAAGCGCTTAACGCAAAGCACTGACCTCTGTACATATAGAGGTCTCTGAAGGGCCCTGGGATAATGAGCAAAAAAGGTACTTGTGAAGCAAAGGGCCCGTGGTGCCGTGGGGTTGCCGGTAAACATGTTAACGCGGCAAGCCCACGGCACCACGGGGCCGGTACTTATGAAGCACCCTTCCTTGAGTGCCGTGGGTTGCCGCGTTGCCGTTGCCGCGTTAACATGTTTCCCGGCAGCCCCACGGCACCACGGGCCCTTTGCTTCATAAGTTCCGCAAAAAATGCTTGAGTGGATCGCACAGACACCAACGCTTATCTCAAATATCAATTGTCAGCGTAACATCATTGACCGCAGGCTGATTCCGCGTATCTTCGGCCAGCCTCAGGATATCGCTAAAATCGCGTCTGGCCTAGCACAGTTCGGAGTTTCGCCTCTCAAAATCGACACCCTATACACGGATGCGAACACCACCTTATGCTACGCGTACGAAATAATCTCAAAGTTGCAAAAAGCTCTCAAAGATCGCTTCCAGTCCCAAACCAATGCGCTATCCTCATGCCGCTGTCGTCCTACCGCCGTCGCTAGGAGGCCCACATTGCGGACGCATCACAGATCCTCCTCGCCTGTCGTCACTCGCTCGCTTGAACGATCTTCTTCGCGAAGCCCCCCAGCTGGACCAAGGTCCATGGCTCCTTCCGCTCGCCCGCCATCAAACTATAGAGGCTGCATCTTTTGCGGTGGCCGCTCTCACTACACCGCCATGTATAAGAGAACACGTAGGCTGTCTGTGAGGGCAAACCACCTCGTTAAAGGAGGCAGGTGCATAAAGTGCCTCAACAGACATGATCGCGGTCAGTGCAAACGTCGGAGTTGGTGCCTTTACTGCCACGCCTACTCACATCACCAGGCTCTTTGCAGCAAAAGAGATGCTGTCGATAATGACGTTAGTGAACCGCTAGAACAGTGCTACACCAAGATCAGCGCCTCTGCCGAAAAGTCGTACGCCTCTTACCACGCTCGGAAAAGAAGACACAGCGATAGCGAGTGATCAAAATTGTTATAGTTATTGTTACTAACAACTGTTGTTGTTCGAGTGTCAGGATGCTACTAACGCCTCCTCTCGATTGTCATTACATATTCCGAAAGGCGTGAGAACACCCACGGAAATGGCGGAATTCGCCATTACGCCTACATTGCGTGATATTATCGCAAACGAATCACCATTTCGAACTTCACGCCTAATTATGTGGAGGAAGGCCACGATGCAGTTTTGTCTACTGTCCTTTTGAGAACTAACGAGCGCCTCTTCATCAAGGAAAATCTCCCCCTCGATGTTGAGAGCCTCAACGTCGCAAAGGTGCCAAAAGCACAAAGTAGGAAAACAGATATCTTGTTTGCCTTGTTGAGACATCACCTTATCTACTCCAGTTCCCGTCGCGACTATCACTGCAACGTCTGCAACGTCATCCCTGCCACTGAAACGCCTTCAATGTCCATTTGATCGGCCGTCCATCGACTCCTCTCCCATCCGCACTCCATCCAGCTCCCGAAAGCGATCGATACATTATGTTTGGTTGTATTGTTAATTCGTTGTTGTTGTGTTGACTGACCCTTAGGTACTTGTTGTGTAAGTTGAGAAATCGCCAAGTTCTTAGGTAAGAATTCCCTTTCGGTTGACGGCCCTTCGACAGTCTCATCTTGGTCAACATTGCTGATTCGCCACGCACGACGCTCCAGCAGATTCGACTCTACGCAGGGAACCGAGAAACTTCAACCTCGGAAGGATCCTTCGCCTAAGCGCCCGGAGTGTCGTGACGATCACGACTAATTTTGAATTCGCGCCGTACCGTCTCGAAGACCGCCCTTTCGACTACCGTACCGCGCACCAGTGGATCTCCTCGGGCCTAAATCCGGGTTCGCCCGTCTTCGACTTGCTCCTCGCCGATACCCCCGTTCACCGTCCGCCGTCCCGCCATGATGGGCCCGTGAACCGAACCCTTAGGAAAGAGAAGAAAATAAATTTTGAGACTAACTGCTTTCACCACCTAACTGACCACCATCGGTGCAACACCAGCCAAGAATACCATTACACCACGGGTGCTCTTTAATCGAACGTAATTAAAAATATTTGTGTTTACTGCAAGCCCGTTTTTGCACGAGTGTGTGACTCCACGCCAACAGAATTTTTCCTATTAAGCAAAGGAAAACTGCGACGTACTGGATGCATGCATGGTACAATCTCTTTTTTTAGCAAAAGCTACTGTGTTGCACCTTAAACTTTTTCTATTGTTTTGTTAAAAAAAGTTTCATAAAATTTTAAATAGCGTGCTCACTTTCTGGAACAGGTGAACTAAAAATTTCGTTTTCAGTTCACCTGCTCCAGAATTTTAAAAAAATTGCAAACACATGCAGTTGTCGTGCGTGCACGTTCGATTATCGGAATGATTCATACTATATTCCAGGACGTAACAGCATCCAAATGCACATCCACTAAAATCCGCCGCCAAAGTCGGTGGGAATTCTTTTTCTAACTGCTTCTGCACAAATTGAAACCATCCCTCTGGCCATTCAACAAAGTTGTAGAGTTTTTCCAACACACTGGCGCCGATTTCAACTAAGCTTAACTTGAACTAAAAATTTTCGGGAAGCTCACCGAAAAGATAACCGGCTTGTTCCTGCACGACGGTTTGAAGGCCATTGATGGTTGTCATCCATTTGCCGCTGACGCACGTCATCTGCGTGGTTTGGGCTGCAGGCGGCTCCATTGTGACGACGCCGTTTGATGTGATAAGCCTCAAATAGACAGACTTCAGGCAGTTATTTCAGTGTGGAAGAATCGGTCCATGCCGCGAAAGTCGGCAGCATTGGGGGGTGGGAGCACGTCAGCCAATCATTGTACTGAACGTATCTACGGATGGCGCACGCATTGAATGCGGCCTGATAGGCTGTTTCGTTGCCAACTCCCAATGCTGCTCAACTTTCCGAACGGAGGCAAAACGTACGGTTTTTTACAGCAAATTTTTCCGTTCAACCTTTGTGTTAAACAAAAAAGACTATGGTTGCCTCAAATAACACCTATAATATATGGGCTGAAGCAACACGCCGACGTTGCTTTCGTTATTTCTCCTACAAAAGAATCCTTTTCCCAAAATACTGTTTAAAACTTCCTGACAGCAGAAAGTGTGGATACGTCAGTCTTCTTCTTCAGCGTTTGTATTACTTCGTCGCGGGGTGCGCTCTTGTGGTGTCGTGGCTCCGTGACTGTCGTGGTTTCCCGATTCTGCGCCAGGGTGGACGCCAGTTAGTTCATGTCCATGTGTAACGTATCCGTGGCTGTTTCGGTCGTTCACAGGGCCGCCTTCCCGACAATTCCAACTCAAGGCCTACCTTGCGGAAGCTGCCTTTGTTACCACTATGAACATGACCGCACCATCGCAGGTGGGCTTCGAACATTTTATCAGCTTTTGGCACAACACCGAACTTCTGCCGAATGGCATCGTTTCGGATGCGGTCCATGCGGGTGACTCCAGCGTCCAGCTGCGCACCCTTCACGTTGAACGCTATTGCTAATCGCAGGTACTTAAACAACGAAGTGCGTACAAGCTCAGTACCGTTAATCTTAATGAAGTCCGACTTTCGTCTGGGTTCACCTTTATCTTCGCAAGCGAGGCCAACATCGTCAGCATAAGGGACCGTCCAAAGGAAGGGCCTCTAAAGATCTCGTGTGATGGCATCCATGACGACAACAAAGAGGAATGGGAAAAGCGTAGAATCCTGGTGCACCCAAAAAGAGATGGGAAACTCCATTGAGACTCCTGCTGCAGCTTGCACTTCACTCTTTGGGCAAGAGTAGAGCATCCGCATCGTCTCTATAAGTTGCTCCGGTACGTTTTGTTATCGCATGGCGTACCATAGCCTCGATACGTGTTCGAAAGCATTCTTCACGTCGAGAAATGCACCGGCTTCTGTTCCTCGCGATGCATCTCCACCGGGAGGCGGGCGAAGTGTATAGCATCAATGGTCCCACAACCAGACACAAAGCCGCACTGGTTGTCGTAGAGCTTGACGATTTCATGAATTAATATATCAAGAAGCTTGATGATTTTCATGCGAAAGGAAACGAATCGTACGGTAATTGGAACAGTCTGCAGGACTACTCCTCTTCCAAATCAGAACCGTCGTACACTACGATATTTTTTCTCGATTACTTCTTGGTTTAAGAACTTAGCCAACCACTCAACAGGATATCAGAGCTTCGATTTCCAAAATATCGGGACCTTTCGCCTTGCCTGCCCTCATTTCCTTTTTTTCTCTTTGTTTCCTTCAACGAGATCTTCTGAACAGAACCATGGAATGAAGCCGGAGAAATGGCCGGATGAGAAAATTTCCTAGTGCAAATATCCTCAAAGTAATGACGCCAGCGCTTCAATGCCTCTTTCGTCAACCACTCAGTAGGGTACCAAAACTTCGACTTCCACAGTTCTGCTGCCACGTTGTCGGGCCCAGTCGCTTTGTCTAGTCTCATCTTCTTCACAGCCGCTTCAGTCTCCTCAACGTTGATCTCTTGGACGGAGCCGTGAGTTGGAGCCGTTAAGGGATGGCTGGATGAGGAAATTCTACCGTAGTAGAGATTCCCTCAAAGTAATCACACCATTGCTTCAGTGCCTTTTTGCGGTCTGTCAGAACATGGCCGCTCTCATCATTGATGTCAAAGAACTTCTCAATATCCTTGGTTTGGCGATGGCGGGTCTTAGCAAATCGGTACAAGTAATCGGTTCACCATCGCTGGTTCAACTTGAATTTTCTGTAGACGTCGTTATAAAGAGGGGATTATGCAAAAGCCACGGCTTTTTGCTGCCTTCTTCGATTCCTGATGCTTCCGTCGTCTTCCGGTTATTGGCTGTTTTGTCGCCGAGAAACACGTGAAAAGCGAATTTTTCTTGAGCTTTTGCTTTCACGTCGTCCGCTCATGGCAATGTCTGTTTGTCGGCTTTGCTGTCTTCGTAGTGCCAAGTTCCAACCTTGCAGCTTGGCGAATCGCGTCGGTCTCTATTCCAAGTTTCATCAACAGTCGTGACTTTCGGTAACCGTCCGTGAGAACTCACAGCTGATTCGTTCTCTTTCATTCGCTACCACTCTATCCTCAATGTACCGCATCGCTCAACCTGCTTCAACCTCGGACGGGCGATCTTTAGTGTGCATATCATATGAGAAGCCTCGGAGAAGACATAATCTTCCTGGGAATTATGAAGCTTTTAAAAAATTCCTGAAATCACATCTGAAGCCGTAACCTACTGATGCCTTAGAAGTTGTCCATCATTTACTTTTTCACCTATATAATATGTGTAAATTGTATTAGCTTTTCCCATTTGGTGATTTTTTATACAGTTTGCACACGATTGTACTTGTACTCGTGAAAATAAATAAATAAATATCAGCGATCGTTCCTGTGGGGCGACCACCTCATACGGTCTTCGCGTCTGTGACACGACATGGGTTGCTATTGTTGACAAGGACAAAGTTCTATAATATAATAGTTCTATAGTTCTTGGTATGAAATGAGGTAGGAGTCGGATTTTCGGAAAGTCTTGGTGAGGTTATGCGATTCCGCGTAATCAAGAATACGCTTGGCGTTACGTGACGGCTATCCGGAACAACCATGACAGCTGTAACCGCCTTTCGTAACACCTATGTGCCCATTAAGGTGAACAAGAATTGACGACATCCTTCATGGGTACATTTGCCGTCTTCTCATCAAGCAGATTCCAGAACGAGCATATGGAGAGCAGAAGTGATGGATTCGCTGCTTAGTGGCAACAGCGACCTTCATCAATCGATCGTCAAAGCGTTTCATACTTACCGAAATGAATCGAATCTCGGTAACGCTGATGACGATTGTTACACACCGCTGGTCGTCCTGGGACTTCCAGGACGGCCTTGAAACCGCGACCCAAATCCCTTGATTTGCTGCCGGACCACCTCGTCTGCAGCACCGCACAGACACTGCTACGCTGCAATGTTTCAACCAAGTCGCACGAGCGGCCGTCAGCGTGCCCGTATTCAACGTAGCTAGGTGGGTTCTGCTTTCGTTACAGGACTTTTGGAGTAGCTACGATATCCCCCGATACCGTCCTCGCATCAGGGAACCTCGCATACTTCTCACACTCGCCGATCCTTGCTAGTACGCGTCGGGTGCCGCAGACGCCGGTACCACAATCTCGAAAAACATGAGACATTAAACACCATGTGATTTGAAATGAGGTTTCGTAGGCGGGCCTATCACGACGGTCTTTCGCCCGCGGTGGGCGTGTTCAGCTTTGCTCACAAAGCGAGGATTTTCCAGTGGCTTCACTACCTACGGATTACGCCAATAAGCCAAATCTCGCCTATCCAGTACTGAACGCGTAACCTTATCGAAGATGTGATGTAGAGCCCACTAAAAAACAGCCAATTCACTGAAAACTAATCTATTCCAGGTACAGCAGATAAAGAGTACTTGGATATTTCCCAGATCGAGGCCTACTTCATGACACTTCTTCAGCTGCAAAGTTGCTGTAAATGACACTTACGCCACCGATCAAGTGAACATTGTGATACGCTGAACAAGTATATACATGGAGCGATATCAACATCAAGTCGGCTCTTACGTACATATTCGCTTTTTCGCTTTTCTGTTCCTCGAAATATGCTAAAGAGCTTCACAATAGCTAGAGGGGCTAAAAGCTACTAATCTATCTTAAATAGTGATGCCATTATTGATGCCCTGCGGCATGCTTTTCTCTTTCTCAGAATAAATTTTCTCAGAAAAAATCAGGCACCTGTATCGATCGTTTGCTCTGCATCCTGGAGAAAGGGTAGAACAGCCGTCATCTCCCGCTTCCAAATCACGTCCACGAGTTAGGTAAAGGGGGTTGGGCGAGGCCGTGACTGGCAGCGCAGGACATGTACAGCCTGAAATGGTATGGCGTAGTTTAGGTTGTCGTGGTTGCTAAACAAACGGTACGAAACGCGTCGCAAAGGTGCACAGTGGAGGGTGCGGGAACGCACTGCTGCTTGACTGGCCGGAGCAGCGACTACGGTTCGTGGTCCGGTCGTCGACGCACCCCCCCCCCACCTGCTGAGGACCTTCGCGACATGTACCAGTCGTTCTTCTGTATGTTCCAAAGTGGCAAAAGCGAACTCTATTTAAGAACGAACCGGTTTCGCACTGAGCAACCGAATAGACGGCTCCTGCCGGATCGACCCATTGAGACAAACCATTGCAGGACAGCTGGGTCACTGTTGTTCTTCCGCTTCCTGCCGTCATTAGACCAGTGTCACAGTACACCTCAGGACATTGTCCTGAACCAAAACGCGAATTAGTTCATTCATGGCCCTTAATGAGATGAGCGTGCGCGCACTTACCTGATGACCTTGTGAGCACCGCCTTGCATCGGAATCCAGACAGACAAGCCATACCGGTGTTCAGCAGACTCGTGCACTGGTCACAGGCTAAAGGAGGTGTTGGTAGCTGACTTCACACCTCACGCAGTCATCGGAACAGATCTATTGCAAATACGATCTCACGTGTTTCACACTGTGCAGTCGTGTAGGTGGCGGCTTGCGTATCCACCCAGGCCCCTGCAGTGTTGCACGTCAACAGAGTCAGAGAGGTGCGGTCGGCGTTCCCTTTTAGTGCTCCGCTAGCGCAATAGATTTCCGAGCGTTGTCCTAAAGTTAATGAAGTTTACGTGAAGATGATTCATGTGAAGGCGGAAATTATATGAATTTTAACGTTACTGCTGCATATATTTTTAACAAAAATCTATTGAGATAAAGTTCATTAGCATTAAGGAAGAAGCGTTTCTGTCAGGCACTATCAGTTCGTTCGGTGAACTTCCATCGGCTTAATATGCTCATTTTCACTCTGGGAAAGGATTTTCTGAAGAGAGGTCTCCAAGCATTATCGGACTTAAAGCAGCGCTAACCCATACTAGGCCGGACAGATGTTGGAAGGATCGAAAAGAATCGCACCACATGTGGCGATTCTTCTTCGCATTCTTTGGTACGGTTACCAGAACTCTTGCTTTCGAAAAGGGTGAATTAGAGAATCGAAAAGGAATTGATGAAAAAGAAATGCGTATTTACTACGACAAGCAGTTACGGCACCCTACAACTTGGTGTTTGAAGTAAATACAAAATAAAAGGCATGAAAATCTGGAAGGTTACCTAAGCTACGAAATTTATAAGCTGCTGGAATATAATATACATATTAGGCTGAACCGAATTCTTTGTAAGGCAGTGCGTTTAAATCCATTCGAATATTTGAAATTTTTTTCGAGAGCTAAGTATACTTAGTAATATATGTTGATGAACCATCTCAGCTTGTTGTGTAAGGCCGAAATCACTGTCGAAGGGCCTTTCCTCCACTTATTTTGGCTACATTTCGATCATCAACGCAGCGTCGGCATTTTCCCCCTATTTTTTATGTCGCATAAACTGATGCTGGCTATCTTCATGATAACCTCACTTACCCTCTCGCTCTTGAGCAGGTACACATAACAATCCTTTGGGGCACAGCATTCCTGTGTTGGTTGGAGCAGCGCATTGGGTGCATGCTAAAATTATTCATTTATCACAACAAGAAAGAGAAAGGCGGTGTTAGTCAAATCTTCTTTGGGATGCGCCACCCCTCTGCTTCCATGGAATATTCAAGGAGGGATTTGAATGCGGATTTGGCCTATACACCTAGTTGCGATGGTGATGTGATGGTCAAATTTGTGCTCTTCCATCCGTAGAGGAGCATGGCGCAGACGGCGAGGAAGTAGAAGACGTCGATGGGTTGGGCATGTGTGTCCCGAACCCTGAAATGCTTCGGGATGCTAGCGGGTGTCGACGCTTTCACTCACTGTGCTGTACGCGGCAACAGTCCTAGAAAATGAGGGGAATCAAATTTGCGGCAAAGGAATGGAGAAAACAAGCCAGCATTATTGTCCCATTAAGTCCGATCTCAAAGAAACTATTCTTGAGGATGTTGAAGTTTTGGGAAATACTGTAGCTGCTTATTGTCCGCTTTAGTTGCTCATTTTTCTTAATATCTTCAGCGGCTTGGGTGGATCAAGGACTATTTCCAGCGCTAGCAAAAGTTTTAGACCGCATTAAGAAAAATGCAATGCATAATCAAAAATTTATCAACGACATATTACATTGGTAAGGTCAACGTTCTCGTGTCAGGCGGCGCTCGAACCCCTACCTTGTGCTTTCCGGGCAGGATGCCGTGCCTTATACCACCTGCTATTTCGTCGCACGCATCATTCACGACATCATCATGTATGTCTTGCATGTAATGGAAAATTATCTACAGATTACGCGGCTATAATTGACCTTAGCAGATCCAAGGGGTATGAACAGCACACCAGGTCAATAGAGAAATTTGTAGAGGGGGAGCTACCAAGCTATTGAAAGAGGATACTATGTTTTCCGACCTCCTAGTGAGCTTCATTCTAGAATATTCAGCATTCATGCGACGAGTGCTGAAAGAGATGAACTTGTTTAGAGTTTATATGCGTATAGGAATCTACCGATTTACGGCGCGTCATATTTTGTAGGGCGCAATCGGCATACTCGGGAGGAGACGTCTGGTACAGATCACGCAGACAATGGCGTCAGCATAGTTAATTGCATATAATAGGTTGAAAGGGTATTCTTCCATGTCACAACGACAGTGCAATAGATAGAATGCATGGCACATTCCAAAGAGAGGCTATTGCAACCTTCGCAATTTTGTCCACATCAAAGGTCCCGTTTCAGCAAAAATTTTCAGGGAACTAAGCACCCACATGACTCGCATTGCGCGGCTGTGTAAACTGCTGACTGCGAGTCGATCCACTGTGCTGTGCCGTCGCAGGACAACGAAGTGACGGCGACGTTTGCCGGATTCGCCTTCATTTCTCCTTCTGAGCAGGTCATAACTGGGCACTGTCCTAAAACGAGCTGTACGTGGAATTCCGCCAATGAGTCGACACTATGATTCCGACCCTGGCGAAGTTCTCAAATTAAAGCATTGCTCCCGGAAGTGCTATAAGCCCCAGTCAGCTTCGTCGCTTTAGAAGTTCAAAAAGCAAAAGGCGCTCACACCTCGACAGCTCAGCAACGGCGACGTGAATCATCACGTTAGTGTCAACGGACCAAGGACTGGTGATACAAATAGTGCTTGAAGCTCTAACCGGCTAGACAGCCAAAACATGCAGTGCTCGCTAGCCAGCATTATGTTCGCTGCTTTTCCTCTACTGATAGTAATCAGGCTTCATTGCTTCTTTTCGTCTGCCTCATATCATGAAGGATAGGCATTCATCTAACCTGACTGAGAGGCAGCCGCCGCTATGCAAACGAATCCTGTTGGGCACGTCATTCCGGTGATCGTCAGAGCTGTGCACTGATTGCAGGCTAGAATACGAAGATGTTTTATGCCATACGACTTTGAAGCTGGACACTTCTCACATCGATTTGATGGAACATCATTTTAAAATCAGAAACAGTATTTTTCTCTTTAAGGAGGAGGCGTTTAAAGTCAAACTGTGTTGCCTTTCAGGGCTGAAATAATCCATCGATTTCGAGGATTTATCCTGAAATCTGTATAAGCAGAGTACCTTACCAACAGAGTACCATTTGTGCAAAAAAGCGTTAACTCATCCTTGTGTTTTTGAACATATCTTGGACTGCGAAAATATGTTATACTCCTCCTTGAACACATCGCGATGTTCATGTGATTGCTAGTAGAAATTAGAGTAGACGCCTAGAGAGAGGAAGCAACCGCGTGTCCTTTTCATAGCCATTAGCTTCGCTCTAGCCACCGCATGATCAAGTCTCCCTCCAAAGTGTTGCGCCGTCAAAATTGTGCGTCCTTGCGATTGCTTCCGCTTTATCATCCCTCTATATATAAAGGAGTAGCGTGTGCGTGTGTTTCCGTCCGTCCTCACAACTGGAGTGGGGGCACTGACTCTTGGCGATACTCAACGACTGATGGCAACCCGAAACTTTTGCCCTGGTGGTAATCGAGGTCGCTGAACAAGAATCTGAAGTTTCTTTTTAAAATATCGAACGCCGTCAATCGATAAGGCCAAACCGTCGATTTTCTGTGATGTCGTTAATTTTTTCTGCTTCTTTCTAACTTGCCGCAATCGACGTAGTTAATGTGTTTTTCCAACAGAAACCATGACTCAGGTTGCAGCTAAAATTGATTATGAGAAGTTATTGCCTCGGCGAAGCCGTTGAGAAGCCGTAAGGTGGCCGAGAGGCCGCTCTGATGGCCGGTAAATTTATAAAAAAAAGACGCGCCCTCGAAACAGCTCCCTATAAACGACATTCATAACCCTGTTCCAATTGTAATTCACACCACAACCTATTGGAGGTGTTGGTCTGACCGTGTGCAACCCTCCAAATCTTTTCTGTCCTTACGAATAAGCTTCAAGGATTTCTGCTCCCACTCTTCTCCTACCTGTTCGTGCTCTTGTTATAGCCGTTCACTAAGACTGTTATCCAATTTTATTTAGCTCACGTTTCAGCGAGTTTTGCCTTCTCCAGAGGCTGGATTAGCTGAAAACATCTACAACACTACCAGCCCAAGCATCATTTAATGTACAGGGCACTAATCTCAGCGGAAATAGAGAAAGGACCCGACGCCACAGTTTTTAATGGACGGCTAAACTTTGGGGTAGATGCCGAAACGGATCACCAAAACCTGTAAGTGAATGTACACGTGGGTGAAGGAGCTCCATCCCCGAGACCACCCGACATAACCACTCCGAGAATAAGATCATGATGACCGAAACTCACAGAGTTGTGCGAAGGGTGCCAACTCTTGTGTTACCGCCAGGCACTCCTCCTTCCGGTTGAACCAACCAATATCCTCCGCGCCGATATGTCACTCCCTCGCGCTAAGATCGACACATAGACCTTCAACGAGCGCTTGCTCCATGGCATCGGACGCTGTGTTCCCCAAGGAGTCCGGAGATTACCTCTTCTAAGGCTATCCAAATGCTCCTTAACTCTGGCACGGAAGGGTCTTCCTGTTTTCCCTATGTAATTCTCTCTACATTCATTGCATGACATCAGATAGACCACACCTGATGTCATTCAATCACCTTCTTTCCCATTAGAGCATGCATTGCCGGATAGTGTGGAACGCATCCTATCGTAAATGCAGTCTCGAACCAGTTTGCTTTTTAGGGTGGTAACACAAAAGTTGGCACCCTTCGCGGAACTCTTGTTAGTTTTGATTCCCATGATCTTATCCACAGGGTGATTAAGTCGGCGGTATCGGGGATGGAGCTCATTCAATCACGTCTACGTCCATCTGCGGGTGTTTGGTGGTTCGCTTCGGCATCCACCCCAAAGGTTAGTAGTTCAAGAAAAGCCGTAGTGTCAGGTCGTGTCTCTATTTTCGTTGAGATTAGTACCCTGTACTTGGAAATGATATTTGGGCTGGTAGCGTTGTAGATGTTTCCGACTAATCCAGGCTCTGAAGAAGGCGAAACACACCGAAACGTAAGACGAATAAAATTGGATAGCACTCTTGGTGATCGGCTATAACAAGAACACTACGAGTTAACGCTATGCCAAGACATCGAAAGTGGAACTAGGGAGTTTTTGTTACCGTTTTTGACTTCTTCCTTAAACGATTCAGGTAAATCAAGGCATTCATTATAACAGTCTCAGCTCGGAGAATCGTCGAATGCAACATATTTCATCTTACTGCTTAGAACATTGCCCAATAAGAGAAAATTAATGCATTCAAGACGAGTGTTTGCATATTAATGAACATCCTAAATAGCGTAGCAAAAATAGCCGCTCTGACTTTACCTGTCGCGAAATTTTCAATCATTTTTGTTGCATCGAAGAGCATTACCTATGGTACTTCTAATGGTGTTTTTGTGTAGGAGACGCTTTTATACCTTGACATCTCCTGAGCAAAGAGGCTTAAGAAAAAATTGAAAAGGCCGCCCAAAGCTTAACCCTTTTTTACCTCTTGGCTTTAAAGCTTGCATGTCTAGTACTGAACCAATCTTGTTTTTTGTACTACCTAAATCCACGGATCTCCCTCCATAGAGAGCTTTCGGGCTCTATTGTTAAGAGGGATCTCGGGCCGCTTGTCGCAGGGCCACGTGGCGCGTCCCCGGGTGGTGGATAGGGGAATTAAACGCGAACCAAATGCGACAGTGTACTGCCCAGAGACGCAGGTGGGATGCAGGGGATGGACTCCTTGCTCCTGCTGTGTCGGGTCGACGCGTTCCTTGCGCGTGGGAGCGG
Source organism: Heligmosomoides polygyrus bakeri (assembly GCA_947359475.1). Lineage (NCBI taxonomy): Eukaryota > Metazoa > Nematoda > Chromadorea > Rhabditida > Heligmosomidae > Heligmosomoides > Heligmosomoides polygyrus. The sequence goes on along the minus strand of OX375869.1, from coordinate 28,746,040 downwards.
CATGTTCGTGCACAGTGTGCGTGGATGTGTCCGTGACTGTGCGAATTGTAACTGTGTCGGCTCGGCCAAAAGCTTGCACTCCGTAGACTGGGAGTACATCGTAAGGCGATTCGAGGCCGCCTCAAAAGTCTCGTCCCGTCCCTTCGGGCAGTCTGGCTGGCTGCCCGGAGTTTTTCGCCCGCACGACAGAGCCTGACTAGCTACCCGTGTTGTATTGCAGTCAAACACAGCAGCACTAAATGGCCTCATTTCCCTGACCCCGAAAGAGCCCCCATTTCTGCAGCGATGGGAAGGGCGAATACGGAGGGGCTGCTAAAATCTCAGGGCCTAACCAGGCTGCGCAAATTAAGAAGGACTAGGATGACGATCTGTACTTACAACGCCCGCACGCTTGTATCGGAAGCATCCGTCGAGGACCTGATGATGCAAGCCAGTAAGATCAAGTACGACGTCATCGGACTGACCGAGACGAGAAGACACCACCCCCTACACGCCGCCTACGACTCCGGAGAAGAAGTGTTCCTCGGAACATGCGACAGCAGGGGAGTAGGCGGCGTTGGTGTCCTCGTCAACACGCACTTGGCCATGAACATCGATTCGTACGAGTCTCTGACAAGCCGAATCGGACGTCTGCGACTGAAGCGATGTGGCTCTGTGCCAGCTTTGCCTGTGTTTCACACCTTCTACAAGGTGATCGTCGGCGACTTCAACGCAAAGATCGGACCGCGAAGGTCACCGGAAGAACTTCACATCGGAACCCACGGTTTGGAGTGGAACGAGCAAGGTGAAAGGCTGTCTGAGTTTATCATGTCGACCAAGACCATCCATGGAAACTCGCAGCTCCAGAAGCCTCCCTCCCTAGGATGGACCTGGGAATCTCCCGGTGGCCAGTTCCACAACGAGATCGACCACAACATCTTCAACCGCAAGTATTTTCTGATCGACGTCTCCGTTGTCCCCAGGTTCTACACGGGATCGGACCACCGCCTCCTTCGCGGGAGGTTTCGCTTTTCGCGTCAAGGAGAGAAGGTCGCGAAGTTCAAGAAGAGGAGTCCCAGAACGATCATCAACTGGGACCTCTACACCTCTCTTGCCGGCCTTTGGGAAGATGCCGTCATGGACAACGTCGACGAGGAATACGATCGCTTCGTGCACCATCTCCACGATAGTGCTATGGGAGCCGAGAGCTTTAAGACCACCAAGAGACGCCTGTCTCCGGAAACTCTCGAGCTGATACGCCAGCGTGGAGCAGCACGAGCGTCAGGCAACTGCCAACTGACGTCCGAGCTTGCGAAGCTATGCAGGGAGGCGAAAAAGGAGGATCATAAGGAGAGAAGGGTGGAAGTGTTGGCTGAAGCTGCAGAGGCAGGGTTGAGCATACGCAATGCCCGCCGAGACTTCGCCAACATCAAGACCAAGATGACTGCTCTCCGACGTCCCGACGGAACCGTCACCTCTTCCAGAAGGACCATGGAGAAGGTCATCCACGACTTCTACTCCGATCTCTTCGATAGCCACGTCCACCTGCCCCCATGCCATCTTCCGCAGGATGGATACGTTGTTCCCTCTGTTCTCCCTTCCGAGATCAGACACGCCATCTCGTCGGTGAAGAAACGTACAGCACCCGGCCCTGACAGGATCAGACCCGAACACCTGAAGAACCTCCCGCCAGCGCTCATCAACACCCTGGCGCGGCTCTTCACACGCTACCTATCGGAGTGCAAGGTTCCATCTCAGTGGAAGACCAGCAAGACCGTCTTGATGTACAAGAAGGGAGACGTGCACGACATTGGCAACTATCGCCCGATCTGCCTGTTGTCCGTAGTCTACAAGCTGTTCACTCGAGTCATCCTGAAAAGGATTAGTAGAACGCTGGACGAAGGACAGCCACGCGAACAAGCAGGATTTCGGAGAGGATTCAGCACGATAGACCACATACACACCATTACGAAGCTCATCGAAGTGTCGCGAGCGTACAAGCTGCCGCTGTGCCTTACGTTCATCGACCTGAAGAAGGCATTCGACTCCGTCGAGGCTGAAGCGGTCCTCGAAGCCCTGCTCACTTAGGGCGTTCCTACTCAGTACATCAGAGTCCTTCGCGAGCTGTACAGTGGATTCACGACCAAGATCTCTCCATTCTACAACGACGTCGTCATCGACGTGAAGAGAGGGTTCGGCAAGGGATACCATATCCCCGAAGCTCTTCAGCGCCACTCTCGAAAACGTCATGCGCGAACTAGAATGGGAAGACATGGGAGTGAAGGTCGACGGCTGGCAACTACATCATCTTCGCTTCGCTGACGACATCGTGCTCATAACACCGAGCATCAGCCAGGCGGAGCGAATGCTGGCCCACTTCGATCGTGTATGTGGGAACGTTGGACTGCAGCTGAATCTTACGAAGACGATACTCATGAGGAACGGATGGGTTTCTGATGCCCTATTCTCGCTCAACGGAACGAACATCTCCGAATGCTACATCTATGTGTATCTGGGTCGCGAAATCAACATGGCCAACGACCTAGCACAAGAGCTGAGCAGGAGGAAAAGAGCGGCTTGGGGAGCTTTCAAGAGCGTCGAAGAAGTTGCGAAGAAGACAAAGAACGTCCGACTCCGTGCTCACCTATTCGACTTCACTGTTCTTCCTGCCCTAACATACGCCTCAGAGACCTGGGCTATACGAAAGCAGGATGAACGCGCGATCAGCGTCGCGCAGCGTGGAATCGAGAGGACGATGCTCGGAGTGACACGACTCACGCAAGTGAGAGAAGGCCTCCCTAGTTCCGAGCTTCTCCGACGTTGCATATAAAAGAGTTGTGTGTGTGTTTTTTATGTGTGTCATTTAAGCGGTCCAAAACTTATGCCGTGGGGTACGTAAATCGTTGAACACGAATCTGAAGTTCGTGTTTGGTGCTTCGATCGATCATCAACCGATATTGGTCAATTTATCGATTCTTTGTGGATGTCATTCAGCGGTTCGAAACATCAGCCCGGGGAGAATTGAGGTCACTGAACACAATTCTAAATTTCGTTTTTAAAGTTTCGATCGCCATCAACTGATATTGATCAAATTATCACTTCTTTGTGAATGTCAATCGAGCGGTCCGAAACTTCAGCTCTGGGGATAAGCGAGGTTACTGAACACATAGCCTTTCATTGCCCTCTCATAAGACCTCGACCTCCTGGAGGTCGTGCGTCCAGGGGCGAGGTTATGTTTATTACCAGGTAGTAGGACATGTCTATTCGTTGCTCAATCGTTGCTTACCGCCGTCACTGCTTCTGTGAATGGACCAACCATATAGTGAAATAGCACAAATTATCCACTCTATAGTCAGTAAAGGGTGTCGCCGAGTCGCCTACGCACTTCGACGGTGTCTTCGAACTTCCAGTGACACTTCAAGATAAACTCCTTCTCTTCGAAAAGAGCCTAGAGCCGGGTCTGACTCTTGTTATGGGCTTAGAAATGTAGAGAGGGTTATTAGAGCGATAGCGAAAGCGATAAATTGTGCAGTCAATGAACTCACACGTCACGTGCCTTTCACATAGTTGTCTATTTCTAGACGTTAAAATAGGCACTGCACAGGTTAGTGTGGCCAAGTAGTAACAGAATTTTAACAAGCAGTTAGCCCATGCACAATCAATGGAGTCTGAAATGCAAGGTTTCAGTCGAGTGCATAGAGTAATCTTGACTATTTGCACACCAAAGAAATTTCGTTACCCTGAGCTTTTATACGGGTTTTAAAATCTTCAAAAGCTTCACTATCACCAATGATAGAACCACTCAAAGAGTACATGCATTTTTTTTTAGGATGCCCTGCATTTTTCGCAAGCCATAATGTGTTTTTAACTTTCAAACCTTTAAAGAAGCTCACGTCAATCGAAACGGCTACTTTTTGGAGAAATTATAACAAATATTCAAGCGAAAACAGTCATTCGAGTATAAAATGCAAGGTTTCAGACGAGTGCATGGGGCAATCCATGCCGCTCATTTGTCAGAAATTTTTTGCTGTCTTAAAATTTTATATGAGCCATAAAGTTCTTCAGTGCCTTTACTCTGAGCAAGGTTCCCACACTTCAAACAGCGTATACATTTTTGAGAGACACTGTATTTATGAACATAAATTTTGTAATTGAATTCTGTGTATAATGTTGTCTTGGAGACATGTCCCCAACGGTGTCATCCACACAATTTTTTCCTTAAAAAAGAGCTCCCTAGAAGGCATTTAGTCGGCGTAGTTGAATTCTGTGTGAAATTTTAGGCCTGAAAAATTCCTTTTACAGCTTCGTAGCAGGTTTGCGAAGAATTATTTTTCAGTTTCAAATTTGAAGAATATTGCAACAACTATGACATTGATAAGCTTGGGGTAGAGCTCATTAGATAGAGCTCGAAATTCTGATGTAGAGCTATGTTTTTTCACGCCAACACATATCTTTACACTGGTTTTGTAAATCCTCTGAACATCCTATTGATTGCAGTCCCACCAAATGTGGTCGACCTGTGGCTCCTCTCGTTCGTCGGGCCGTCGTCGTGGGGCCGCCGATGACGGCCTCCGTCGGGCCGTTGTCGCCGCGCGCGCGACGGGTGCTACAGCGAGAGCGGAGACGGCGAGCGGGGGGATGACGCCGCAGGTATGGCAACCTGGGCGCGCGGCGGCGGCGCCTAAAACCAGCCGATACGAACGCCCCCCTCCCTGCTCGGAGTGACACGACTCACGCAAGTGAGAGAAGGTCTCCGGAGTTCGGAGCTTCGCCGACGTTCGAAGATCAGAGAAGCTGTCGCGTAGGCCAAGTTGTTGAAAATTAGGTGGGCCGGCCACGTAATGCGCTTCGCAGGCTCCCGCTGGACGAGATCCATCACCGACTGGATTCCGCGGGATGTCAAAAGAACACCAGGACGCCCACCAACGCGTTGGTCGGACTTCTTCGTTTAAGCCTTGAACGACCGATATGACGCTCTTCGTGTGCCTCGAGCGAGGAGGATCCATTGGACCACTGTGGCACGCGACAGGGACGAATGGAAACGCTGCTGGCACCCGCTCGAGCAATTTGATGATCAACGGGACGACAGGTGATACAGGTGATACCTAAATCTGGGGCCGGACCCATCAACAATTAAAATCGTGGGTATGCGGGGTATAAGGGGTAGATATAAGATAAGAGTCAGGTAGAGATAAGGCAAGAGTCAGAGATGAAGGCTTCACCATGGGTATCTCTGCCCCTATACCCAGGGGTTAATCGTTGATGATACCGAAATCTGGAAAGTGAGATATACCCACATCCCTGTGCATACGACGTTTTCAAAAGTTCTCCTTTAAATGTTCTCTACATAAACATTTGGAGCAGCACTGTTAAACAAGAAAAGCGACCTGCGCTCAACTTGAGGGAGAACGCTACACCTGAGTGCAAAAAGCTCAACTGTTCCTGAGTCATCCTTGCACCTTGTCCGCTAGTTGAAAACCGAACTCACGTGTTTCACACTGCACAGTCGTATAGGTGGCGGCTTGCGCATCAACCCAGGCCCCTTCAGTGTTGCACGTCAACAGAGTCAGAGAGGTGCGGTCGGCGTTTCCTGTTAGTGTCCCGCTAGCGCAGTAGATTTCCGAGCACTGTCCTGAAATTAATGAAGTTAATGTGAAGATGAGCACTGGTCGTGCGCTCAAAACATTCGCTAAATCATGAAGTTTTTGATAATGCTGGAGATCCTTGCGCTTTAAAGGGCCTGTTTAGGAACGTATGTCATAGTGCAAACTCCAAACTTGAGTTCATGTGAAGGTGGAAATCATTTCAATTTTAACGCCACTGCTACAAAGTTTTTGACAAAAATCTATTCAAATAATGATCTACAGCTCACTAGAAAAAGAGAAATGCTTACGGATTGCCATAAACAGTGACAGAACCCTACAAAATGGGGTTTGAAGTGATCACAAACTAAAAAGCATGAAAATCTAGGAAGGTTACGTGAGCTACGGAATCGTTGACCTGCTGTGAAATAACTTCTAGGCCGACCGAAGATCTTTGCCCTAGTGTTCCTTGTGGGGCAGTGCGTTCAAAAATGATTAAACCGTCATTACCGACCATGAGGCATTTGCAACAGAGGTGTGCGTTAAATTTTTTCGGTAAATTTTTAACGACCATTTTTTAACGAACAATTTTTGCGTTAAAATCGGTAAATTCGGTAAATTCGTTAAATAAAATTTCCCTTAACTGTAGTCAGTTTGGTTGCATTTTAATATGTAAAAATTAGATCTTTTACTTTGTTGATTTTTCGACTCCATATACATGGCAATATTACATGTCTACAGCGAATTATGGATCTATCCTAGTCGGAGTGGGGCAACCCCAAAGTGCCAATTCCCTAGGATAGGTACCGAATTCTTTGGTACAGTTCGTCTTTGGAAGATATTTACGAAATCCATAGAACTGTCTGTTTTACAGAACGGTCCTCTTGCCCCAAAAGGTTCTGTTCTTCCTGCAGACGACAGCAGAGAATCAAATAAACGGCCATAGACCACGGACCGTTGACCAAATTTTAATCGAATCGAATTCTATTGCACTGAGTATTTTTGTCTTCGCCACCCAAGTAACGCTTTTCAATTGGTAAGCCTTTTCTCCTCCGCCTTCTAAAGGAAATACATCTGGATCACGCATATCTATATAAGTGTTTCTCGCCCTATGTTGGCACTGTTCTACCCTGTCCTTTTCCTCCTTCTCCAAATAGAATGCGCCACTATCTATCACTCTTTCACGACTTTCCAGAAATTGACTGCTCTGACTGTATTACTGAAGCACCTGGTGCCATACTGTACAGCACATTTGCTTGAGATTCGAAGTGCTTTGGCTCTCTCAATTTCATCCTATTCTTGTATTAGGGGGGGGGGGGGCAAAAGTAATGAGACACCCCATGCCGTGTCCACATTTTTCGTGGCTGGAGTGTGGTTTCGTGCTTGTTGTATTTGTATGTTTGTATGCTACTTACTGAAGCCCATCTGAGAAGTTACCACTTCCGCCCTTTCCAGAAGCATGCCAAAAACCCCATGCTGTCTCATGCCGAAACCCCAGTCTGACGAGTCGACCTGTGTCGCGCAAATCTCGCCCAATTCCCAACCCCGAGCAGTCTGGGCTCAATATTCACGCAAGATGAGAAGTACGTCTTCTACCTTAACCCTGCCAAGCAGCGAGTCTGGGTGGGGCCTGGTGACCTGTTACCGACCTTCGTTCGGCGAGATGTTCAGGGCGAGAGGCACCTTTGGAGCTTTTGGGTCTGCGCCCATGGACAGGTTTACCGGAAGCTGTTTCCCAAGAGCACTACGATGAACTCCAAGGACATGGTGAACGAAATAGAAGAGATGGGCCGGCGACTCGCTCTTATTCATTCGCTGCGCTTCAAGAAGGTTCTCCTCTTCGACAACGCAGCACCCCATCGGGAACAAGTAACTACGGATAGGCTTGGCCAGCTGGGCTACGTTCACATGCCTCATCCGCCGTATTCACTGGACATCTCTCCATGCGACTACCACTACTTCTTGAGCCTACAGGACTTCCTAGTCGGAAGGGACACAAGAACCCAAGCAGTCCTTGACAACCATATCGAGCAGTTGATCAACACCAGGCCCAAGCAGTTCTGCAAGGATGGGATCAGGAAGTTGGCTGAGCGATGGCAGCAAGGTCCTTGCCCTTAATGGCAAATACATTCCTCAGCATCGTTGAGTTGTAATTGAGTTATAGAGAGATAAAGATTTTTTTCATTTTGTCTCATTACTTTTGGCCCCCCCCCCCCCTAATAGAGCACATTTGGTATTGAAGAGGTGTTATAGTAAGTTCGCAAATTAGACGTACGAATCCGCAGACACAAGGGAACATGCCACACCAAGCCTGCACCTGCAAGGATATACCTTTTTCGAAAAACTGAAAAAATCCTTATGCAATAGACCACTTAAAGTAGCAGTTTTTATGCAAACCTCATATATAATAATACTTGACGAAGAATGTCATCTCTTTCTCCTTTTAATTGTATGCCTTTCATGTAAATTTGTTCACTATTTCACGTACATACTCACTATGCTTCTCCAAAAGAAAATTGCCACGAGAGCTCTCGAAGAGACGAAAAGGTTGTGCAACATCGATGACATCATGGCATGAAATTTAATAAAAACGGAGCAGTGGCAGTACCAGCAGCCACGCTCTATCTATCAGGCGGTGTCCAATATTGCCTTGATGTAATTCCCTAAAATCATCACCTGCTTCTGCACGAAGAGCCGATCCCATCTTCAGAAAACTTGTGAAGAGGAGAAAACAGCCTCTTTTATCAATTGTTTCGCTTCTTATTCTTTTTGTCACGCTCTATTTGTGTCTCGAAACGTTTTTATCTCGTTTTCTATGCCTTTTCAAAATCACGTGGAAGCAAGTGTCACAAAAAACGGTGAAAAAATTGACCGGTTGTTAAGTATGAAGAACTAATATGTAGCAACCAAACGCCAAAAATGGCCAAGGAGGTCCAAAAAACTACGGCAGAGAAAAGTGGAGGCGCAGGCAAACAAATTGGCCAGGAACAAGAAAAATGTCAACGAATTTCGAAATACGAGGACAATATTGGGTGCCTATTTCCACTGATTCAAGTAAGTAAAGGGTTTCCTTGCTATCGCAACGATACTGCGAAAACTATTCTAAAAAATCGTTCAAAGTGCATTTGCATGAAAGAAAAGCAACATTTTAAAAGTTGGAGTGTAAAATTCATTTATGCAATTTAAGGGAAATATTCCTCGTTAAATTTCGTTAAAAAGTTTTAACGAAAAATGCCGGTAAATCCGATAAATCGGTAAATCGGTAAATCGTTAATCGTTAAACGCACACCCCTGATTTGCAAGCATACCACTTCCTCACGCCTTTGTAAGTACATCTGCTCGAGTGAACTGATGGAATAGGTGTTCGATTGATTTCGAATCGAATTTGCAATTGCGTTTTTTGCATGTGTTCGATTTCGAGTATTGAAGAAATCGTGTTTGCGAATGTATCCGAATTCGAATTTTCAGAAAAATCATGTTGTTCGAATATATTCGAACTCGGAGACCAGAAAAATATCAGTATTTGAGACTGTTCGAATAATCCAAATTTTTGCATTACCTGAATCGTGTTGGTGTGGCAATACCGAAAACACTTCAAAGGGCCTTGCTTCATCTTGTTTTGGCTACATTTCGATCTCCAATGCAGTGTCGGTATTTCCTTCGTAGTTTTAATGCCAAATAAAATGATGCTGGCTATCTTCACGATAACCTCACTTACCTTCTCGCTCTTGAGCAGGTACACATAACAATCCTTTGGGGCGCAGCATTCCTGTGTTGGTAAGAGCAGCGCATTGGGTGCATGCTGAAATTACTCATCTGCAACATTTATAACAACAACGAAAAGTATTAAGATCGTCGTTAGTCGACTCCTTTTCGGGGTACGCCACGCATTCTGCCTCCATTGAGAAATCAAGAAGATATTTGAATGCGAATTTGGCCTATACAGTATACTTATGCTCTCCCAAAAATTTCGAATATTCGAATGATTTCGAATACCGAAAATTTTCGAGCATTCGAAATCGAATATATTCGAAAAACGCGATTTTTCTGAACATTCGAATTCGAATACATTCGAAAAACGCGATTTTTTGAACATTCGAATTCGAATACATTCGAAAAACGCGATTTTTTGAACATTCGAATTCGAATACATTCGAAAAATGCGATTTTTCGAATATTCGAATTCGAATATTCGAATTCGAGTGAAAAATCAGGCTGTATTATAGACATGGTAGAAGGCAACACAGAAGAGAAAAGGGAAGCAATACATAACGGATCCCTTCCTAGTTAAGCACGAGGTTTTTATCGACAGGCATCTCATAAACTCCCATGTGAGTCGTAAAAATGAGATAGAGAACTTACACGTAGAACGATCAAAGGGCTTATGGAAGCGTCTAATTTCCTTGCTTACTGGAATACGAATTTTTCTCAAAGGAATACTAGTGTTTTGTTAATTACTGCTTATGAGGAACAAACGAAAGGCTTACAACATATTTGAAATGAACATTATCTGGTTGAGCCACTGTAAGCTTCTAGGTCACTTTAAAACAATCCTTTTTGAAATTGGTGGCAGACTGACTGTTAAAGAACTTTCATGAAGCAATGCTTTTGCCTAGCGGTAGCTAATGAAGGACTGACGACAAAGTACTACATGTAAATCTGTAGCAAGTCTGTCCTGCTCATCTACAAATGTGAAATATCACACTGTCGATTTTGCGGCCACAAAATGTATTACAGGTAGCTAGGAATAGGCTACCCATGAGGGCCAGTCTCATTTCGTTCTGGTGATTCACCCAAGTAAGTGGTAGGAATAAATATTTCTTATTTGCGATGAACTTGTGAATGTAATTATTCTCCAGCCAACCTATTGATAAACTACGGTAGACTTCAGAAAAATAGATCGATCGATAACATCCGGCCGACATACACTGCCTCCCCTTTGTGAAGTCCGGCATACGGCCAACGTATCCATGCGAATCCCACTCCAAGTGGCCAATTCAGAACGAAAATCGATAAAATCGATCGGTAACATCCGGCCGCTTTCCGGGAAGTGACTAGTATCGATGAGGCGCTCAGTATCCGGGCACCGAGCCACCATCGTACCACAGCTTTGATTCACAGACAGAACCGTTTTGGCGACCCAAATTACCCGAGAAACCCACCAAGCCTTTTCAAAATACGCCGATACACAAATTCTTGTTGGGCATTCGAATGATACTTTTCGAATACTTGAATAATTTTTGCTTTCTGGGAAATTGCGAATATTCGAGTGGTTTCGAATACCGAAAATTTTCGAGCATTCGAAATCGAATATATTCGAAAAACGCGATTTTTCTGAATATTCGAATTCGAATACATTCGAAAAACGCGATTTTTCGAATATTCGAATTCGAATATTCAAATTCGAATGAAAATCATTCGAATACCTATTCGAATGGGTCATTCGAGCATAAGTATACTATACACCCACTTGTGATGGTGAACTCAAAACCGTGATTTGCCACCCTTACCAGGGAATGCCGTCAGCTTCCCATGGAACTTCGGATTGAGACCTATATCACGTGAAAGAGCTCGAGACGATGATCACAGATATGTAGACCAAATTTGCTAAATGGATCTCCTAAGCGAGTTATGGCCGGCGGAAGCCGCGAAGTCTTCCATGTGTTAGGCGCGCTCAATCAGCGTTGGGCGCAGTATTGCGCGGAAATCAGCGGTTTGGCTATCATCGCCGTCAGCAGCGGCGGCGGCGCAGTGGTAGAGTGCTCGCTCCAAAGGGTTGGGTTCATTGGTTCGGTTCCCGCCGCTGGCGGGTCCTTTCCATTTTGTGATCTATCTTCAACGAGGACCTATAATCTCATTTTTAGCACATTTTTCAGCGAACGGCTAGTGGCGACTTCGTGTATTTGATGACGGAAATGCAGGTTGAAGGTTGAAGGTTGTTTCAGGTTGAATGTTTTATTCATGACGTGAAGCAAGTCAGAAATTCAAATCAAACCAAAATAAAAAGTAAAAATAAAATCAAAAATCAACTAAACTTAATAAGCATAATAAATAAAAAGTAAAGGCACTAGTTAAAAGCTCGACTCCACCGACACGACTTCGGTTGAATAAAAAATTTTCGCTGAAACTTCGTCTAGGGGGGTTATTTGGGGTGCTGATCACGAATCTGACATCCGTTTTTAACGATTCGGTCGGCGACCACCCATACCGTTGCTACAATCGTTCGGCCGAAGTCGTGTCGGTAGAGTCGAACTTTTAACTAGTGCCCAGCGAAATCGGTGACTCTGCCTGGACCACCCTTGTTAAAGGTATGAGTGGTCTCCGACCGAATCGTGAGAATGGATGTCAGATTGGTGATCAGCACCCCAAATAACCCCCCTAGACGAAGTTTCAGCGAAATCGGTGACTCTGCCTGGACCACCCTTGTTAAAGGTATGGGTGGTCTCCGACCGAATCGTGAAAAACGGATGTCAGATTCGTGATCAGCACCCCAAATAGCAATTCATCCCGAACATCGGTTTCTTGTCAAAATTGAACAATTCTGAAGAAAGTTGCTACATACCGGCACTTTCTCGCCCAAAGCAGCGCAAAAGACGGAGTTTTGCGCCGAATGGACAAAAGGTAGAGCTGGTATTGTATCTGTTAACCGAATTTTATAATGTGCTTACGATTAATAAGCGTCCACGGTGGGACAGTGCGCTATTTCAGAATATAATTTTTTTAGAGGGGCTGATGGCAAACTATTGAACAAAGTCTACCACTGCTTTCTGACTCTCCAGTAAGTTCCATATTAAAGTATTCAGTATATATGTGAAGAGTACAAGAGGTCGAGCTTGTTTCGGCTCTATATAGAGAAATCTTCCAATCTACGGCACGAATTCTTTCTCAGGGCATAAATGTCTCTATATATGTACTTACCAGGAAGCGCCGAGTACACGCGTACCAGTAATCGAATTACAATTTGAATCGTTATTACCAGTCACTATATCTGCAGACTTTTGATCCGATGAAGCGGCGTGAGAAGGTGAGTACATAGACATCGATAAAGCTTATTCAAATATGCAGGGCATACGGTGTATAGAGTTGGTTTCGAGGGTATTTTCGATATTATAGCGACATATAATTTTTGGTACATTCCAAAGAGATATAATAGAATGTTTCAACCTTCGTACTTCACGCCTCATAGGAGATCTAATTACAGCTGAAAACTTCAACGAACTAAGCACCCACATGACTCGCACTGCGCAGCAGTGTAGACGGCTGACTGCGAGTCGATCCACTGTGCTGAACCATCGCAGGACAACGAAGTGACGGCGACGTTTCCCGGATTCACCTTCATTTCTCCCTCTGTGCAGGTCATGACTGGGCACTGCCCTAAAACTAGCTGTACGTGAACTTCCACTCCAGAGTCGGCATTTGGTTGCAGACGTCGGCGGCGTTCAGAAATTAGAGCTTGTCTTCCTCGAAGTGAGATAAGCCGCTGTCGATTTCATGGCCTTAGAAGTTAATAAAAATAAAAATCAAAAAGCGTACACAGTTCCACATGTTAGCAACGGCAATGTGAAGCACCACTCTAGTGTAAACGAGCCAATCGTTGGTAACGCAAATAGTGCTTGAAGCTGTAATCGGCTAGACAGCCAAAATATCCAGTGCCCGCTATCCAGTTGGTCGGGTTTCATTATTTCTCTTCGTATACCCCATGGCATAAAGTAAAGGCATTTAGCTGACCTGACTGTGAGGCAGCCGCTCTGCAAACGAATCCTGTTGGGCATGTCATTCCGGTGTTCGTCAGAGCTGTGCACTTGTCGCAGGCTAGAATAGGAAGACCTTGCAAGGCAAGCACCTTGAAGCTGATAGTTTTCAAATCCAATTGAAGGAGCACTATTTTTAAATAATAAACAATGCTCTTCTCCTATTGGTAGAAACGTTTAAAATCGAACTGTGTTGGCTTTCATTGCTAAAAAAATTGGGCAGAGTACCCCCTCAACCTGGTTGTGTCACTACAAAAGCATTAACTCATCAGATACAGTCATGTCTTTGAACTCATATTGGAGCTCTACGTTATGTTATGCTCTTTGAACACATAACGATGTTCAAGTGATTGCTAGTAAAAATTTGAGTGGAAGGCTAGAGAAAGGGAGCAACGCTGTTCCTTTTCGTAGCTGGTTACTTTGCTCTAGCAACGCATGCCTCCAGAGAGTTGCGCACTACAAAACTGTCCTTGTAATTATTTCTGCTTTATCAGGTAATTATAAGGAAGCTTTGCGTCCTATATAGCACAGCTCCATATAGAGGACATTCACATCTCTACTCGAAGAAGCAGCGCAACCTGCTGGAGGTGTTCAACCAAACTCACGTGTTTCACACTGTCCTGTAGTGTAAGTGGCGGCTTGCGTATCCACCCAGGACCCCTCAGTGCTGCACGTCAACATAGTCAGAGAGGTACGATCAGCGTTTCCTGTGAGTGTCCCGCTAGCGCAGTAGATTTCCGAGCATTGTCCTAAAGTTAGTGAAGGTTTGGAAAAGATGAGCGCTTGTCATGCCCTGGAAAACTTCGCTGCAAACACGAAGAGTCTCCTTATACCGCTGGAAAGCCTAGAAGAGCTGCGTAAGAGATGCTTAGAAATCCTTCTTTCTTACGATCCTCATAATTAACAAACATGAGTTCGAATCAAACATTCATAAGAGGGCGAGAATTACACCAATTTTGAAGCGCTGTATACTTCTCGAGAGGAATCTCCTTGATTAAGCTCCTGCATCGCATTAAGAAGGAAAGCCGTTTCTGGTAGGTAGTACCATCTTCCTGGCCTTCCACAGATTTTATCTCCCCAAGCTGTAGAAAGATTTGTTGAAGAAAAGACACCTTAAAATGGTTGTAGAACGCGACAATTAAGCACACTGAGTAAATCAGCAACAATCCTTTTATAACATCAATATTCTAGAGGTTAAGTTATAATCAGATCAAAAATTTGGGACCGCATTAGAATATGTAGAGTTTACTAATCATAAGGGCAACTGTAAAAACTGGTATATGGTCAAATAACAATGGTAATGGAAGAGAGTTCGATTATTATTGGGAAGTAAAGTTTTTCCATTGAGCAGCAGTACTTTATTAAGTATGAACTCTGGGCGAGAAAATTAAGCAATTAGAGAACGAAACTGAAACTGACGCTCTTAAACCATCACAAATTGCCAGACAACTCTCTATGTGATGCAGCTAGGGTTTTCTGGTATTTGATAATGGATCGCTGCTGTGCTTCATAACATAACACAAAAAGCAAGTAAATAAATTAATGCACAGTCTAACAATAAAATTTTGTGATTAAACTGCGAAAATAGTTACAGTAGCGTGCAGGCCTAGAAGACAAGGAACCTGTTACACATAGCGGCGGTGACACCAAATACCACATAAGAAAATTGAGCAACCAATTTTAGCCAATTGGGTGTTATGTTCCTTGCGTAATTCGCTGACGGTAGAAGACCGTTACTATTATGGACTCCAAAAATCCCGACAGCGTGTCCAAGACAAGTTCTGAAATGTTTTCAAAAGTTTTTCAGCACTTGCAGCCTATTCAAGTCTGGGAACATCTTCGGCATATATGCCAACTGCAACGGTTTATGTGTATATCGTTTTAATTTCTCTACTCGTGTGTACTCCAGCACACGGCGTTGGTGTCCTCGTCAGCACGCACTGCGCCATGAACGTCGATTCGTACGAGTCTCTGACAAGCCGAATCGGACGTCTGCGACAGAAGCGATGTGGCTCCGTGCAAACTTTGTCTGTGTTTGTCGCGAATCATCCAACGATGACGACGAAGTCGTCGAAGACTTTTAGCTGAAGAAGTTCTATAAGGAAGATCACCCCTTCTACAAAATGATCGTCGACGAAGTCAACGCCAAGTTCGGGAGACGAAGGTCGCCGAAAGAACTTCACATCGGAACCCACGGTTTGGAGTAGAACGAGCAAGGTGAAAGGCTGTCTGAGTTTATCATGTCGACCAAGAGCATCCATGGAAACTCACAGTTCCAGAAGTCTCCCTCCCTACGATGGACCTGGGAATCCTCCGGTGGCCAGTTTCACAACGAGATCGACCACATCATATTCAACCACAAGTGTTGCCTGACCACGGTTTTTGTTGTGCCCAAGCTCTACATGGGATTGGACCATTCCTCCTTCGCACGAGGTTTTGCTTTTCGCGTCAAGGAGAGAAGGCGCAAAGTTCAAGAAGAAGAGTCCCAAAACAACCATCAAATGGCACTGACCACTGCGTCGTGCACTTAAATTTACGTTTGTCGGCAGTACCAGGCATTTCTATACCAACCCCTGACTTTCACGCCACTGATTTTGTCTCGCTTAGGCAAAGTCTTTCGAAAGTGAACTGGTTGCATATTTTCGACCACTATACGACAACAGATGACGTATTTCAAATATTCTGTTGTGTTATTTATAAAACCGTGACTCAATTCGTACTTTTCAAGATCAGGAAATCGTTCAGTCCATGTCTTCTCCGACATATAATTAATTTACTGACTCAAAAAGAACGACTATTTTGAACAACGGCTGATCCCTTGAACAGTACTTCCTACAAAAATGTTTGCGCCAATATTGATTACCACCTTAAGAAATTCTGGGCTAATCGTGAGCGGAAACCAGCTGGGAAAGCATCGATGAATCAACTTCATCGATGGGTACGTAGCAAGCTCAAATCGACCGTAGCTCTTCCAGCCTTCACCGACATCAGCGGTAAAATGCGCGCTTGTGACCGGCAATTGCTTTAGGCGACTATTTCGCTGGCGTTCTTCTCTGATGACGAGTTTTCTGCATCGCCTGGAAGATTATATGTTGGCAGAGATGGTGCAAGAGCAATGCGCGCCCTTACCAGCGTTTTATTTCATCCAGATGACGTTCACAAAGTTCTTGGGAATTTGAAACCTTCTACTACTGAACCATCTGATGGAATTCCTCCCATTATTTTCAGAAAATGCGCCAGTGAGTTATCTTAACCTCTCGCGATGATCTATAACATTTAAATGATGCTAGGAGAGGTTCCGCAGGAATGGAAACATGCAATGGTGACAGCAATTCCAAAAATTGAAGTCCTCAGTCTGTCTCTCAGTTTTGCTTTATGAGCATAACACCTGCACCAATTAAAAAATTAAAAACTTTGTTAATTAAAATTACGGAAAAAATATCAAAGAGAAATTTTTGATTTGGTTGGAAAGAGTTCATGCTATTCCACGTGCGCAAGATGGTTTCGTTCCTGGGCTCTCAACTGCTACAAGTCCTGCAGGCAGCTTATTCGATTGGTGTTTAGCTCTGAACCAAGGCAAAATGATAGATGTCGTCTACATAGACTTGCCTAGAGCCTTCGACAACGTTTCTCATTCGAAAATGCTCGATAAGCTGCGTTGCCTGGGTGTTAACGGAAACCTTCTATGCTGGCTTGTTTCTTATTTGGAGCGCAGACTTATGACCGTTAGAGTGGGATTTGAGTATTCTGATACGCGTATGTGCACTTGTGTAGTGTTATCACCTCTTCTCTTTCTCTTGTAAACGGCCGATGTTTTTGATGTCATAACGAGGTCTGTAAATGTCAAGGTTCAAACTTATGCTGCGGACATCAAGTTATATGATATTTACGATCAAGAAAGTTGTGACACAACATTTTCAGCTTTAAACGCTGCTTTGACGAACATATGCCGAAATGTAATGTGCATCGGAATGCAATTTCAGAATTAATCCGGAGAAGTGTTTCGTGCTTCATCGGGGAAGGGCGAGCCGATCGTTACAGTATCGGTGATGTGCCGCGATGCAACTGTGAGACAGTGAAAGACCTTGGTGTAATCGTTGACTTCAGGCTTGATTTTTCACACCACATCTAAAAAGCTACACAGGAAGCCTACGCTGCCCTTTACTCCATTTTTCGTAATGTGTACAGTGATAACCCCAAGATTCACGTTAATTTATATAAAGCATACGTTCTTCCTCATTTAGAGTGCTGCTCTCATGGAACCGCTCGGGTTGAAAACATATAATTCAACTCTAAATGGTTCAGAAAACCTTTGCTAAACTTGTCTATTGTCGAATGCGCCAAGGTGTTTCTTGGGGAGATTTACCTAGTTACGATGAATGTCTGAAACTGTTAGGATTGAAGTCTTTGGTAAACAGGAGGATTATTTTTGATTTGACCTTTTGCTCTAAATTACTTCGTGGAGAGTTGAAAGTCCGGGTCAGCAAGTTCTGGATTTTTAGACCTTGTGGCTTAAGAGCTGGTTCATTCAATCTTCACTACCTCCCGATTCAAAAAAAAAGAAATAAACGCAGTTATATAATTACCTTTTCTTTCGGGTAAGAAGATCGGTTAAACGCTTACCAGCCGATGTTTTGAATTCAGAAAACAGTCGTATTTTAAAGAAACGTTCGGAAAAAATTAAACTTTTCTTCAGCTTCCTTTTCTTAGTGTTTTTTGTCACTCATCCATGCTGGTCTCTTGCCCTGCTTCATCCTGGCTTTTATTTCTAATAATAAATCCTCCTTTATCTAAAATCACTTCACAACCTTTTTGCGTGCCACAAGTGATTTGTCCTAGTTGCCGGTTCCATGGAGCGGCCAGCGTACCGTGTTAGCCTTTTCCCGAATTTGGAGCACGTCCTCTTGACGTATAAATAAATAAAGGAACTGTGACATGTATACCTCTCCTGCCGGCCTTTGGGAAGACACAGTCATGGACAACATCGACGAGGAGTACGACTGCTTCGTGCGCCATCTCCTTGCTAGGACTAGGAGCCGAGAGCTTGAAGACAACCAAGAGAGGTCTGTCTACGAAAACTCTCGATCTAGTAAGCCATCGTGGAGCGGCATGAGCAACTACCAATTGACAACTACCAATACGTCAATTGGTAGTTGCTCGTGCCGCTCCCCGCTGGCGTACCACATCGAGAGTTTTCGTAGACAGACCTCTCTTGGTGGTCTTCAAGCTCTGGGCTTCCTAAACCTAGCGCGAAGGTGGCGCACGAAGCGGTCGCTCAGCTTGCGAAGTTGTGCAGAGCTACAATAAAGGAGGATCTTAAGGAGAGAATGGCGGAATTGTTGGCTGAAGCCGCAGATGCAGGTTTTTTTCGAACTTGGCCAACTACAAGGATAAGATGACGTCCCGACGGAAACGTCACTTCTTTCAGAAGGACCATTGAGGTCGTCCACGAATTCTACCCCGACAGCCACGTCTACCTGCTCTCATGCAATCCTTCGCAGGATGGATACGTCCGCCCCTCTTTTGTCACTTCCGAGATCAGACACGCCATCTCGTCGGTGAAGGAACGTACAACACCCGGTCCCGACAGGATCAGACCCGAACACCTGAAGAACCTCCCGCCAGCGCTCATCAACGCCCTGGCGCTGCTCTTCTACTTGCTGGAGTGGAAGGTTCCATCTCAGTGGAAGACGAGCTAGACCGTCTTGCTGTATATGAAGGGAGACGTGCACGACATGGCAACTATCGCCCGATCTGTCTGCTGTTCGTAGTCTACAAGCTGTTCATTTGAATCATGCTGAATAGGAAAAGCAGAACGCTTGACGAAGGGCAGACATGAGAGCAAGCACGATTTCTGAGGGGATTCAGCGCGATCGACCACATGCAGACCATTACGAAGCTCATTCAAGTAATGCGATAGTTCAAGCTGCTGCTGTGCCTTTCGTTCAACGACCCAAAAAAGGCATTCGACTCCCTCGAAATTAAAGCGGTCATCGAAGCACCTGCGCACTCAGGGCGTTCCTGCTTAGAACATCAAAGTCCTTCGAGAGCCGTGTACAGTGGATTCCCTCTCCAGCTACGTGTATCTGGGTCGCGAACTCAACACTTTCCAGAGCGTCGAAGAATTCGTGAAGAAGACGAAGAACTTCTGACTCCGTCCCCACCTATTCGACTTCACTTTTCTTCCTTCCCTAACATATGCCTCAGACACCTGGGCTATACGACAGCAGGATGAATACGCGATCAGAGTCGCGCAGCGTGGAATCGAGAGGACGGACGAGATTCACGCAAGTGAGAGAAGGCCTTCATAGTTCCGAGCTTCGTCGATGTTCGAAGATCAGAGAGGCTGTCCCATGGCCCACGTCATCGAAAATTAGGTGGGCCGCCCACGACATGCGCTACGCAGACACCCGGTGGACTAGGGCCATCACCGACTGGATTCTGCGGGATGTCAGGAGAATACCACCACGCGAACCAACGCGTTGGTCGGACTTCTTCGTGAAGGCCTGAACCGATATGAAGCTCTCCATGTTTCTTTAGAGAGGGATCCATTGGAGCCCTCTGTCACGCGACAGGGACAAGTGGAGACGCTGCTGACGCTCACTCGTCGATGATCAACGGGACGACAGGTGATACAGGTAATCGTTTGAATTTATTTAAAATCGAAAACGAAGGAAACCTTAGTCGTGACATTACAAATAATGATCAACATTTTGAAAAACTGTAAATTCAAAGAGCTATCACCACCTATATATAAAAGAGTTTGTCCGTCGAGTGATCTAACCTAAGTGAGGTACGTCGCGTTACCCACAGCGAGAGCGGTCGAGTGATCTAACCTAAGTGAGATACGCCGCATCATTCACACCAACAGCGGTCGAGTGATCTAACCTAAGTGAGGTACGCCGCATCATCTACTACGCGGGCAAAATTTGCTATTGAACTTGAGATGTTTCTGCAGCCCTTTACTGCTTAACGCAGGAGAAACGCAGCCCTTTACTGCTTAACGCAGCAGCACCTACACGCATTTCCGAGCGTTGAGATTCAGAAGCCGACTTTGAGAAAACTACTAAAGGAGTAAGGGTAGAAGGGGCTTTGAGGGTGGAGAACCGACAGCGATCGCTGCTACCAGGAGGAGCATCGGGATGGTCGATGGGGGAACAAGGAAGCAGGCCAGGAGGTGCCATTAGGGTAGAGTAGTAAGGAGTATCCCGAGGGGGAGGAGGTGGGAGGAATTTACCTGGAAGAAGGGCCTGGAGGCGGGACTAGGACGGAGAATCAAAAAGAAAGGAGCCGTAAGGGAATTCACACGAAGAACAAGGAATCTGGCGTATGCATAGTCTCTTCATGCTCGACACAGCGGTGACAGCGCGCGCTTCTGAGCTTCTCGATCCAGAAAACGGGCACCCTTCGTCGCGCAGCAAGAATCCTGATTCTGAATACGTGTCACCGACCGTATCTTGAGCATGGGAGGACCACTAAGGGGTGGTGGAGAAGGGCGGTAAGGGTTCCTCTATGGTGGACAGGAGAGCGACCAGGAAGGAAAGGAATAACCTGGAAGAGGGGCCAGGACGGGAAAACCAGCAAGAAGAGACCAGTTGGTGTGAATAGTGGAAACAAAGAACTGTGCCAGTAGTTGGGACCAGGAAGGTGGCGGACTAAAGAGGGGGGAGGGAACACCATTAAAGGCGGACCAGCAATTAGATCCAGTAAGAAGAATCGAGAGAGGAGAACCTGGCTTCGGAAGACATGTCAACTTCTTCTTCTTCTTCAGCGTTTGTTCCGCTTCGTGGCGGGGTCCGCTATTCTGGTGTCATGACGCCACCTTTCCCGATCCAGCGCTAGATCAGGGTGGACACAAGCCGCTTTCAAGTCCGTATGTAACGTATCAGCCCAGCGCTGCTTCGGGCGCCCTCTAGGCCGCTTTCCTATTACCTCGAAGTTAAGGCCTATCTTGCGGACGCTGTCTTCTTCTCCACGCAGAACGTGGCCGTACCATCGTAAGCGAGCTTCGCGCATCTTGTCAGTTATCGGCGCGACACCGAACTTCTGCCGAATAGCATCGTTTCGGATGCGGTCCATGCGCGTGACTCCCGCCGTCCAGCGCAGAATCTTCGTCTCCATGACGCTGAGGCGCGTTTCAACTTCCTTGGTCGCTGGCCAACACTCAGCGCCGTACATTGCTACCGGCCGGACGACTGCTCTGTAGATCTTCGACTTAAAGCGCTCTGGTATCTTCTTGTCGCAGAGCACGCCAGTCAACGAGCGCCACTTGGACCAAGCTGCACTCACGCGTGAATTCACTTCGACCATCAGTTTGCCGTCAGACGCGACTGCTGATCCCAGGTACTTAAAGACCGCAGTGCGTGGAAGCTCGATGCCGTTAACCTTGATGGAGCTGGACTCGGTAACGTCCGTCGTTAAATACTCGGTCTTCTTCACGTTCAATTTGAGTCCAAACCGTTCCAAGCGATCACACCAAGCTTGCATCTCTCGCTCGAGTTCACCTTTATCTTCGCTAGCGAGCATCACGTCATCGGCATAAAGCAACGTCCAAGGGAGGGGCTTCTGAAGATCTCGTGTGATGGCATCCATGACGACACCAAAGAGGAGTGGGGAAAGCGCCCCACTCCTCTTTGGTGTCGTCATGGATGCCCTGGTGTACTCCGACAGAGATGGGAAACTCCATCGAGGTCCCAGCTGCAGCTTGAACTCGACTCTTTGGACAAGAGTAGAGAATTCGCACCCACTCTATGAGCTCTTCAGGAACTCCATGTTGACGCAGGGCGTACCATATCACTTCACGCGGTACGCGGTCAAAGGCCTTCTCCAAGTCGAGAAAGGCGATATGCACTGGCTTCTGTTTCTCGCGATGCTTCTCTATCAGGAAGCGGACGGCATGTATGGCATCAACGGTGCCACAGCCAGCCACGAAGCCGCACTGATTGCTGGAAAGCTGGACGATGTCCCGAATTCGTCCATCGACAACTCGCTCAAAGATCTTCATGCTGTGCGAAAGCAAGCGAATCGGACGGTAATTGGAGCAGTCTGCAGGACTGCCCTTTTTCTTCCAAATCGGAATCGCCGTACTCCGGCGCCAGCACTCAGGCACTTGCTTCTCCGCTACAACCTGATTAAAGAACTTCGCCAACCACTCAGCAGGGTGCCAGTACTTGGACTTACCATAAATCAGCTGCCACGTCATCGGGCCCAGTCGCTTTGCCTGGCCTCATCTTCTTCAAAGCCGCTTCAATCTCCTCCACGGTGATATTCTGAACGGGGCCATGGGTTGGAGCCGTGGAAGGGATGGCTGGATGAGGAAACTCTACTGTAGAAATTTCCTCAAAGTAGTCGCGCCACCGCTTCAATGCCTTCTTGCGGTCCGTAAGAAGATGGCCATTCTCATCATTGATGCCGAAAAACTTCTCAATATCCTCGGTCTGCCGATGGCGATTCTTAGCAAGCCGGTACAGATACCGCTCGCCATCGCGTGACTCGAGCTTCTCGTTGACATCTCCATAATGAGTGGCTTTTGCAACAGCCACGGCCTTCTTTGCAGCTTTCCTCGCTTCTTGGTACTTCCGCCAGTTATCGGCCGTCTTTTCGCCGAGAAACACGTGATAAAGCGACTTCTTCTCTCGCACTTTTGCTTTCACGTCATCTGTCCACAGCCATGCCTGCTTGTCGACCTTCCGTCGCCCAGGCTTCGTAATGCCGAGTTCCGACTGTGCAGCTTGACGAATCGCGTCGGTCGTTTTCTTCCAAGTTTCGTCGACAGTCGTGACTGTCGGTAAGCGCACGCGAGAAATCACAGCTGCTTCCTTCTCTCTCATTCGCCACCACTTGATTCTTGCAGCACCGCATCGCTCGACCTGCTTCAGCCTCGGAGGGACAATCTTCAAGTGCAGATCAGCGGTCGGTGCTGTGGGGCGACCGTCTCATACGGCACGATCTTCGCGTCTGTGACAAGACTCCGGTCACGATCCTTCACAAGCACAAAGTCTATCTGAGACTTGGAGCTCCCACTATAATAGGAGATGAGATGGGAGTCGCGTTTTCGGAAGACGGTGTTTACAATGGTGAGACTATGCGATTCCGCATACTCAAGAATGCGCTCACCATCGGCGTTACGTGATCCGTATCCGAAACCACCATGACAGCTGTACTCGTCTTTCTACGTGCCCATTAAGGTCACCAGCGACTATGATGACATCTTTCGACGGTACCTCTGCTGTCTTCTCATCCAGCAGGTTCCAAAACTCATTCTTGGCTTGACCGGAGCAGCCAGTCTGCGGAGCATACGCAGAGAAGAAGTGATAGAGTCGCTCCTTAGCGGCGACAACGATCTTCATCAATCGATCGTCAAAGCGCTCAACGCTTACAATCGAGTCACGAAATCGTTCGGAGACGATTATTCCGACACCACTGGTGGTCCTGGGACTTCCACACGCCTTGAAGCCACGTCCTATGTCCCTTGACTTGCGGCAGGACCACCTCGTCTCCTGCACCGCACAGAAATCAACTCTTCTACGCTCCAGTGCTTCAACCAACTCGCACGAGCGGCCCGTCAACGTACCCACATTCAGCGTTGCCACGCGGGTCCTGCTTACGTTACGGGACTTTCGGACTAGCTGAGTTGCCCCCCCCCCCCCCCGCCCCCCCCCCCACCGATGCCGTCCTCGCATCAGGGACCCTCGCATACTTCTCACACTCGCCGGGCTCTGCGAGTGCGCGTCGGCTCCCGCGGACGCCGTAGCACTATCACCAAAAACTTGCAATGTCCATGACATGAACCATGTGATGTGACATGGGTGTTCGTAGGCCGGCTTGTCACAAGGGCCTGTCGCCTGCAATCGAATGTCCGTGTTCGGCTTAGCTCGCAGAGCGGGCAGTTTCCAGTGGCACCACGTGGAGGAACGGACATCGCCACCTTCGGAAGACATGTCAACGACAACTTAAAGCTGTTGAGCATGAGAACGATTGCGGAGGAACAACCTGAGGGGCAGAAGTACTGCGCAGCACAAACCAATGACATTACTGGTCGGTCAGGAAAGAATGTCTATGATGAAGGTACCGAAATAGTGAAGGGCTTGATGCCAATAAAGTACGCACCAATTCCTAGATGTTAGCGAATTTTATGTTTTACAAAAGCTACTTTCCATGGGTCAGTGATGCTACAAAGTCGCGCGAAGCGCGCAAGTGCGAGACACGCCGATAGGCGTGTCGGAGTACTTGTCTCAAAATAATAGAGCTGATCGAATAAGAAATAAGTTAGTAATAATATCAAATATGAATAAGCTGTAAAAGCGGAATGAACGGCTTCTACATAGAAAATTTTCTCAAATAACCATGCAGGTATCGGCTTATCCGATTGTTTTTATCGAATATGCTCACTTAGTTATTAAATTCCTTTTTTTGAGGCTGGGCAACAAGGGTATGACAAATGTAGTCCTACATGGGTCACAATGTATTCAAAAATGTTAAACTCGCCATTAACAGCCAAGAGGCTGTTGTCTGTCAATAACTCCTCATGACTTTGTAGAGCATATTATTTCGATCCATTCGAAGTCTGTTGTGGTAGTGTTACCACAATAACTGTTAAATTTCCTCCTTTGCTTTGCCTACATTTGTCTGTCCAATGAAGCATGGGCTTTCTTCTCTAATTTTTGTTTCGCATACCCTGATTCTGCATATTTTCGTGAGAACTCCACTTGCCTTCTCGCTTTTGGGTAGGTACACATAGTAGTCCTTCGGAGCACGGGATTCCTGTATTTGTAAGGACAGTGCATTGGGTACACGCTGAAAATATTCATTTGTAACATTTATAACAACAGAAAACATGAAGATCGGCGTAAGTCGATTCCTTCTGGAGACGCACCACTCACTCTCCTCCTATGGAACTTTAGGGATAAACTCAAATGGGAATTTGGCATGTACACCCACCTGGAATTCATTGAGAGGTTAGATCATGAAACTAGTACTCAGGAGCATCTATAACACGACGACACCGTCTGTAAGATTGGCCTGAATCTCGGAGTTCTTGGAGAACAGTCCAGAGGACAACGGAAGCAACGTTGGCTAGATACGTTGCATATGGACTTAAAGGTAACTGGTGTGCATCCCTACCAAGCGTTTGATCCTGAGCAATCGCGTCACCAAACCAGAAGAGCGGACCCCGCCACCAAGCGGGACTAACGCTGTTGAAAATGATGATGAGGAGCCTCTATAAAGATTTCAACAGGACTACCATTTTCTTTAGTTGAAGAGTTTCCTTGTGCTCATATTTGCTTAATATTTTCCACGACGTAGATTATGAAACGGCCTCCGGTGCTGAGCTGCCAGCTTTGCAGGTAATGCATGCATCTCTAACCTCCACAGATTCCAACCTTCATACATGTCTATTAGAAAAGGACCATTTCAGAGTTAAAAGTTTTAAGAAAAATGCAGTGCTTAGAAAAAATTATCCACCCATTGCACGGATACAATTAAAGCCCTGGCAGCCAATTTCCTCCTTTTTCGTACATGATGAGTATCTCATCTAGTGGTATTGCAGTTTAAGTTCACCAGCCGAATTACATCAACGCCTTGCGGAAAATGGTTTGGGGTGAAGTGCCGGCAACCGCGCCGCAGAAAAGGCCGCTTCTAATCCACATACTTCTTTTAATTGGGCTTCCCACGAAAAGTGGTAATATCGAGTAACCCCGCATTATGTACCTGCGGCTGACATTCGGTAACGAGCTTACAGTTAGCGAACGCAAACGGTGTTTGAGCAACACTCTACTCCAGGGTAGGAATTCCTAGAAAGACATTCTTCTCCATTCTCCTTCTAAACTTCTATCAGAGTTCACTTGTACGCAGGTATGTGGCAATCTACGACGCGCAATATTTCTCCAAATCGCTGTATGCACGAGTTAAGAGGCGTTGGCTGCCAGTAATCGATGTGAGCTTTGAATCAAAACCACAGTACTCCCTGAGCTAAAATGGTTTAGGGAGGGAAAACACCGAGACATAGCTTTCAGACCGTCCACACTGGTCACTGCCTAGAATATGTTACGAGGGTACTCTTTCAACCACAAAGACGTAGAATGCGTGGCACATCCCAAAGTCATGGAAAGTTACATCCTTCCCCCTTCTGGCCTTATCATAGATCTCTTTTCAGCTGAAAATTTTAAGGAACTAAGAACCCACAAGATTCGTACTGCGCTGCTGTGTAGACGGCTGCCTGCGAGTCGATCCACTCTGCTGTGCCATCGCAGGACAACGAAGTGACGACGACGTTTCCCGGATTCGCCTTCATTTCTCCTACTGAGCAGGTCATGACTGGGCACTGTCCTGAAACGAGCAGTACACTTCTACTTCCGGGTCAGCACCTGGCTGCAGACAGTGGCGATGTTCTCGAGTTAGAGCCTTTGGTCCTCTAAGGGCGATAAGCCGCTGTCAGTTTTATCGATTTACAAGTTCAATGAGCAATAGGTGCGCACACTTGACATGTCAGCAACGACGACACGAACCTACCATCCTAGTGTGAACGAGACAAAAATTGGTGATAAAAATAGTGCTTGAAGCTGTAATCAGCTAGGCAGCCAAAATATCCAGTGCCTGCTAGCCAGCGTTGCACTCATTACTTTGCCTCTATTGACAGTAGTCGGGTTTCATTATTCCTCCTCGTATACCTCGTGACATAAAGTAAAGGCATTCAGCTGACCTGACTGAGAGGCAACCGCTCTGCAAACGAATCCTGTTGGGCATGTCATTCCGGTGTTCGTCAGAGCTGTGCACTTGTCGCAGGCTAGAATAGGAAGACGGTGCTAGCCAAGCACTTTTGAAGCTGGTACTTTTCAAATCCAACGCTGTTTTTAAAGCATAAGCAACACCTTTATCCTAAAGGTGGGGAAGGCGTTTAAAATTAAACTGTGTTGTGTTCATGTGACTGATAATAGGAATTTGATCTAGCCACCACAAGATTAAGTCTCCCTGCAAATGTTTCGCGATGCAAAACTGAGTCTTTGCGACTGCTTCAGATTTACCATAAATTTATAAGAAGGTCATATATAGCAGCGCTCCATAATAACACCATTCACTTCTCTGTTCAAAGAAACATCCCGAACTACTGGAAGCGTTCGTGATGCGAGATGATAGGGTACATACCTTCCTGGAAATCCTTTCTGTCTTTACGAATAAGTTTCAATGATTTCTGCCTCTACTTTTTTGTAACCGGATTCGACTCGACTGCTTCTTTTCTTTATTGCTTAAAACGTTTTCTCATGGGAAGAATTAATGTGTTGTCTGAGAAGAACGGTTGTATGTAAATGGCGAAACTTTATCCCGGGTAGCAAGACTAGCCACACCGACTTCAAACCGTCGCGGAAGTTTCAGTCATTTTTATTGCACCACAGCAGATTACCTTTTGTTATGGTATTAATATGGTATTACTATCTCTATCGGAGTTTTTGTGTAACAGACGCCTTTACATATCCTGACACTTCACCTGTCCAAAGAGACCAGATAAAAAAATTGAAGTCGTCGCTCAAAGTTTAACCGCTTTTCACCCGTTGACTTCAGAACCTGTACGTTTTATTATTGAGCCGAACTCATTTGGTTTATGCTAGATTTGAAACTGAGATATACCCACCTTCCCTGGGCATGCGATGTTTTTAAAACTACTCAAAAAAATGTGGAGTAGTGCTGTTAAACAAAAAGTGCGTCCTGCGCTCAACTTGGCTGTTCTCGTTCTTGTCCTTTTTCCAAAAGTTGAAAATAAAACTCACGTGTTTCACATTGTGCTGTAGTGTAAGTGGCGGCTTGCGTATCAACCCAGGCCCCCTCAGTGTTGCACGTCAACATAGTCAGAGATGTACGATCAGCGTTTCCTGTGAGTGTCCCGCTAGCGCAGAAGAATTCCGAGCATTGTCCTGAAGTCAGTGAATATTTGGAAAAGATGAGCACTTGCCATGCCATGGAAAACTTCGCTGCAGATACGAAGAGTTTTGTTATACCCCTGGAGAGCCTTATATAGCTGCGTAAGACACGCTTAGAATTCCTCCTTTCTTACGATTGTCATAGTTAACAAACTTCAGCATGAGTAAAACATTCATGAAGTCATAAATTGCATCATTTCTGAAGCTTTGCATATTTTTAGACAGGAATCTCCTTGAATAAGGTCCTCATCACATTAAGAAGGAAAGCCTTTTCTGGTGGGTAGAACCATCATCCTGGAATCCTGGCCTCCCACTGTTTTTATCTCCCCAAGCTGATAATGATTTGTTGAAGAAAAGACACCTTCAAATGGTTGTAGAATGCGACAACTAAGCACATTGAGTAGATCTACAGCAATCGGGTCACAACGTCAATCTCGAAGAGGATAAGTTCGGATCAGCTCAAAATTTGGAGCAGCATTAAAATAGACTGCCTAGTAATGAAGGAAGTCGAAAGCTGGTATGTGAGGTCAAATAATAATGGTAACGAAGGATTGTGGTTTCTCTCCCTATAAAAAAGAAAAGGAAGTTTTTTCCATAGTACTGCGATAGGTCACATATAGAGCATGAACACTGTGCAAGAAAATGGAGTGGTTTGGTATTGAAACTGAAGTTGACACTACTAATCCATTACAGACATGAGGCCCACTTTGTAGTGGTCCAAGGGTTTTTCTTCGTGCTTAGAGACGAATTTCTGGCGAGCTTCATAATAAAACCAGCCTTGGTTGATGGCATCGTCCGTTCCCCACCCTTGAGGGCGGATCACGCCAGGCTAGCCGACTTCGCAGGCGTTGGGTCTAGTGAACGAAGCCAGGTATGTAACCCATCCTAATGTCAAGCCGCGCTAGGGAGGCTTCCTTACGCAGCGTCGCGCCCCACGTGCATATGCGGGTATCAAGAACCATTATAATTATAATGGTAATAGGCCCCGTTGCGTGAGCGCGGAAGAACGGCTCACTCTCACTTCTACTGTTAATTCTCACTACAGAAGGTTCGAAATAAGAAGAATACGCAAAAAAGAAACTCGTAGCTGGAAAACAGAATTTTCCAGTGCATGAGTGCTGAGCAGCAACACTTCCCGGCGTAACACAACAGATGTTATGTGTGGTGGGCCCTTACTTCCCTCCAATACGATGCGTTCGAGCACTAATCAATAAGGCAAACAATACAGGCAAGTCACATAAAGTGAAACTGTCACAAAGTTGACTGGAGCTTTATACATAATAGAACCTCGAGTTGAATACCCTAGTATTGGATTTCAACATTCGTGCGCGGATCCGCCTGAGCCATACCCTAGTATTGGATTTCAACATTCATGCGCGGAAGGGATGTGAGCTGTGGAGAACGCGCGGCGGCTGCAGCGGTCTCAGATACTATTCTACTGTTCTTCTAGCTGGATAGGCCTGACATGGCTTTTCAACTTAATAATTGCAGGCAAATCCAGTTTCGTTTAATTAGAGAACGGTTGTTTTAGTAATGACGGAACACCTAGATAAATGCTCCCATTGTGGACAGTCTGTTTCTTTATTACAGAAAGCACCATGCCTAGAAACTACACATATTTCAGCACAGCGCAGCGTCGTACTGAATTGTAGTAGAACTAGATTTCACTTTGCTCCCGATTACAGAGCTTTGCGTCCGTGGCCATTGGTGCAATTGTGCCGCAAAAGTAAGGAACTTCCGAATGCGCTTAAAAGAGAGAACGATTAGCAGGAGAGCAATGAACTTTACAGAAGGGGTGCCAGCCACAGTAGCCTGCTTGAAGCGGTAACGACGGCAGAGAAGGAGGCAATAGTCGCTGAGTCAGCGGCAGTTTGCATGACACGGTGCCAGCATAGAGTAGAGGGTTCGCATTTTGGAAGCAGTAGAAAACGTAGTGGATGGGAGCGCATGTTATTATTATTTATTACATGGCTAAAATCCATGTGAAGAACAATATAATTAGAAACAATCTAGAATGACATCCACATGACATTGGCTAACGACCCAGACCAAAGTGTAATAGAATGATTAGAAAGTATATGCGATAACAAAACCCGCAGAATGAAGAATAGAAAGGAGAACAGACCAAGAGGGGATCTGCCACAAGATCTCGTTATGTTCTAGAATTATTTATAAATCGACTTGCATTTGTAATAAATGGCTTCAGGTTGTACGGAATAACTGAGTTTTTGGCAAGTTTCATAGAATTCGAAACTGCTCTATTGACAAAAAAATTACGTCGAATTGAAGATTTTGCAGTGCTTAGTGAAAGCTTCTCTCCTCCACCTCGGGTTCTAGATGGTCTCACCATGAAGAAATCACGTTTGTCAAGTCCACAGAAACCATGGAGAATTTTGTGTACCATTACGAGGTCGTATATTCTTCGTCTGTATGAAAGTATCTGTAGCCCAAGTTGTTTGTTTCTTGTATCACTGCTGGGAATAGCATGGTAATCAAAACCACATTACCTAATAAATAGTTTTCTAGTGAAGCTATTTTGGACTTTTTCAAGTCGAAGTATATTTTTCTTCTTAACTGGGTAAAAAATTGTTGTCCCATACTCAAGTATCGGCCTAACGTAAGTCTTATAAGCTCTGACAAGGACAGATGGGCTTTTTGTGGAAAGACTTCTAAAGAGATTGTGTACTCCAGCTATCGCTTTATTTGCAATTTCTTCACAATGCGCGTCCAAAGCTAAAATTGCATCGAGGGGAACCCAAGATCTGTTGTTTGATCAGTGCTTGTGATCTCATTTTCACCTAACTTGTATGTGTAGCCGGGATTTCTTCTTCCTAAATGGAGCACCTTAGTTTTTTCTTTTGATAAAAGAAGCCGCCACTCGTGGGACCAGCGATTAACAGCATCTATAGCTTGCTGCAGAAGGTTTTGATTATGGATGGTGAGCTATGGTAAATTTTCAAGTCATCAGCAAAAGCTATGCATTTCACTCCTGAATTCGTTATTAGTGACGTTAGTTAGCATGTGTACTTCTATGACGGTGCTTTATAGCATCTAGCAGGTGCTATAAAGCACCGTCATAGAAGTACACATGCTCTGTAAGACGTAGCAGTTTCGGGGAAGGAGTAGCGAGGACGACTTGATGGGAGCGGTAACAAAGCAACCTCTGGGTGTGCGAAATGTCGCCCGATGAAGGCAGCGAATTAAGAATGGCCTTCTGCGACCACTAATTTTATACACGGACGGACGAATCAAACTACATACGGGATCCTGCGAGGCGTGATGAATATTTGAGGGAGGTAAGGCGGTGAGGTTGGACATGACTGAACACTCTGCCGAGCCCAACACGAGTCCCACCAACTTCGACGCATGAAGGGAGATGAAGCGAAAGAAGACTGCGATTCCTACTATATATAAAAAAGTAAGTCTGTCCGTCCATCCGTCCTTCCCCGTCGGTCCATCTGGCCTTTCATAGAGGTTGAGTAACGGGCGCGCGGGTTCAGACGAGGTGTCACCCACGTCGTGTCGCGAGCGTCAGAAGACGTGTCGCCGATGTTGCAAAAAGGGCGTCCGGGTTGAGATGACGTGTCACCATCGTCGTTCAGCAGGCGTCTGGGTCCGGAATTTGTGTCACCCATGTCGTGCAGTGGGTGTATAGGTTCAAAAGAAGTGGTATCACCGATCTGGCGCAAGGGGTGTCCGGGTTCAGAAGAGGTGTCACCGATAGGTGATCAGGGAAGAGGGGACCAATAATGGGGGACCAGCAAAGGGGAGCCAGTAAAGGGACTGCCAGTGAAGTTGGGAGCGCTAATGGGCACAAGTGAGGGGGAGGGGCTCAGTGAAAGGGAGACCTGAAAAGGGAGACCAGTGAAGAGGATATCAGTAAAGGGGTGACCAGGTAAGGAAACACCAGTAAAGGTGGGAACAAGTAATGGGGAGGGTGCTAAAGGAGGGCCAGTGAAGAGGGGACCAGTAAAGGTGGGACCAGTGAAGATGGGATAACTGAAGGAGAGGGTCCAGTGAAGGGGGATCTGTACCGGGAGACCAGTAAAGGGAGGACCAGTGAAGGATCAGAGCCGGGGACAGTGAAGAGGGGACCAGCATGGGGGACATGTTAAAGGAGATCAGTGAAAGGGGGCCAGTACCGGGGGCCAGTGAAGAGAAGACCAGTAAAGGTGGGAGCTGTAATGTTGGGAGCAGTTGGGTGGGAAGGGGAGGGAAGTCTAGCAAAGGGAGACCACTGAAGGGGTAGAGTAAAGAGGGGAGGGTATGCAGTTAGGAGGGTGGAGGGAGAGGACTCAAGCAAAGGGACGGACCAGTGAAGGCTGCACCAGTAAGGGGGAACCAGCTGGAGGGGGAGGCAGTAGGAGGGAGACCAGTAAAGGGGGTCCAGAAAGGGGACCAATTAGAGGGGGAGGGCAGCGGGATACTTGTGAAGGGAGACCAGAGGAGGGGACCACTAAGGACCCACCAGGGTTTTTATCAGTATGTACATATCAACGTGTACCCCGTGCTCCAGAAGACGCGCTACAGACGTCGTGCTCCAGGGCTCAGCAAATGTGTCAAACACGTTATGCAGCATGCAACCGGATTTAGAACACGTGACCCAGACATCGCACAACGTGCAGCTGTGGTACAGATCCAGAAGACGTTCTAATTATCATACTTCGCACCGCATCCGTTAGAAGACTTTTTAAAGGCTTCGCTCAACGAGTGTGACACTCACTACACCTCTTTTTTATTTTTGTTTTTATATTTTACTCCGGCACAAGGTAAGGAGTATTGGGTGAGCGAGGGGGTAAGGAGGAGTATGGTAAGGACTGACGGAATCGGAGGATTATGCTGTCGGACAGTTAACGGTATCGAGCGCTCTATCAATACCAATAGTTATTATATTTATGTTTCATTTATGCTTCCGCAGATTAAGCACTTTGGAATGAGAGTCTCCCAATCTGGTCCTGGGGGCGAAGCCCAACAGACGTTTGGCTGCCGGTAGGCCGCTGAACGTCTGGTAGGAGACATAAAAGAGAAACAGGAGTGGACGTTGGGGCAGCAGACGTCTTCCCCGATAGCCCTATATATAAAGAAATCGACCAATAGATCGTTCTTTCGAACCTCGTCATATTGGCCTTCTTCGGCCACTACCCCTTTGGCAGCGAACAGTCAGCGGTAAGCAACAGTCCTGGACGGTTAGCAATTGTCCCTCAAATTTGAGTGATAAAACCGGTGTCGCGACCCCGCGATCGCTCCTCGGTCCTGTGATTGGCCGGGCGCGCCGTTTCACACGATGGCTTGCCGATAAGGCACTTAATCCGGCCGAGGCATGGGAAAGTGGCTGACGTCAGCAGCCGAGGGGCGCAAGCTCCGCCCTTCCGGCACAGCCAGTCTTCCTTCGTCGTCCCTGCGCTGCGGCGGCGCAGCCAGCGCTCTGGCGCCTCCGATACGTCCTGCCGGGTAGCCATCGTGGGGCCCCGGATCTGCACTATGTTCTGACAGCTCACTACGAGGGAGCAGCAGCAGGAGGGGGCCGTGGGGTCTAGTGAGCGCTACCCCCCGCGGCCTCGGAAATATTCTGTCAATGCGACCGCAGGAGGACTCCTATTCTGCCCATATTATATTCTCTAATCGATATATGGTATATGCTGCTATACGACGACTGCAATAAACCTTATGGACTCGCCGTGTGTCCAACCGGAGGAAAAGGGTGAGTCCCTCGTTATATCTTTCAGGCCACTGCAGGGACGGCGTGCTAGCCGCCTGCAGGTTGGGCCGCGGTGGCCCATGTACATATTGTGTGGGTGTGTTTCTGTTATGTCCCTTAGCTAGTTTGGGGTTTGGGTCCGTCCTACCACGGACGGGGAGGCACGGAGTGCAGTGGCAGGAGGCGAACGAGAGGGCAATACGAAGAGCTGGAGTTCGACCAATACGACGGGCGGCAATACGTACGGGCAAGGTCAATACGCGGAGACCCTTCTTCCATCTGGGGTTAGGTAACATCTGGGACCCTCCGGTGCCCGTGGCGCGACACGGAGCTTCCAAAGGCCAGGGGATCTCCTCTGCCTGCGGGGCCACCGATCGCAACAACCGGCGAATTTACAAATTATACGAAGCGCTACTTATACGAAGCTAAGATCGGAAAAACCCACTTTAGATATAGGTCGATATTAAAAGCGTAGTAAACTAATGAATGCAGAGTCTAGCAACAGGAGTTCGTGAACAAACTGCGAGAATAGTGGCAGCGTGTGCGGAATTGGCGATAGGTACGTCCTCACCTTGCGTAAATTGTTGTCGTGTCGTTAGCACAATGCTATTTTTATGGATTTTGGAGAAATCCAGATTTTTCTTTTGTCCAACACTACGTCTAAAATGTTTTCCAGCAGTACTGCCAGCCCCAGCAAATCTAATAACGTCTTCAGTATATGAAGGAAGGTGCAATTGTTTCTGGATCGACTGAATTTAGAAGAAAAAGGAACAAACCTTTGTGTCAGCGCAATAAAATATGGTCAGAGCAATAATAGTTTTAAGAGAACTGTGAACTCAAACAGCAATCTATCGGAATAAATTAGTGCTGGTTTCAAATATAAAAAAAGCTGTAAAAGTAGAACGAGTGACAGCTACATAAAAGATTGTTCCTTAAAAATAAGGCAGGTATCGGTCGGTTTATCAACGAGTTCCAGTCAAATTTGCTTACTTACGGTTTGTCATTAAATTTCTTGCTCTTTTGTAGGTAGACAGCAAGGTGTTGACTACAACACTTTTCTTTGCGGGGCAGTGCGTTCAAAAACGTTTTAACCGTCATTAATGACCAGGAGTAGTGTACATGGGTTCGCCATAACGTGTTGTAGTAGCGCTGTCGAAATGTGTGCAGAGTCTCTTCCATTTGTGTTCACTTTTCACTTTCCTATCTAACGAAGCTTAGTTTTTCCCCAATTTTTGTTTCACATTGACGGATACCGCATATTTTCGTGAGAACCCACTTGCCTTCTCGCTTTTGAGCAGGTACACATAACAGTCCTTCGGGGCACAGCATTCCTGTGTTCGTAAGGACAGTGCATTGGGTACACGCTGAAAGTTTTCATTTGTGTCATTTATAACGGCAGAAAACATGAGGATCGGCGTTAGTCAATTCTTTTTCGAGACGCTCGACTCACGCTCCTCCTATGGAATTTTAGGGATGGAATTTGAATGGGAATTTGGCGTGTACACCTACCTGGAAATCAATGAGAAGTTGAGCTGATGAAACCAGTACTTAGGAGCCTCTATAAACATTTCAACGAAACTACCATTTTCTTTACTGTTTAATTTCTTTGTGCTCTTATTTGCCTAATATTTTCAACGACTTAGATTATGACACGGCCTCCAGTGCTGGCATGTACACCCACCTAGAATTCAATGAAAAGTTGAGCTCATGAAATCAGTAACAGGCCCTATAAACATTTCAACAAGACTGGATTATGACACGACTTAAATTATGACGCGGCTTCCAGTGCTGAGCTGCCAGCACTGCAGGCAATGCGTGCATCTCCAACCTCCACAAATTCCAATCTTCATACATGTCGATTAGAGAAGGAACATTCTAGAGTTCAAAGTTTTAGGAAAAATGCAGTGCTTAGAAAAAATACGCACGCAGTTCACGGAAATAATTGAAGCCCTGGTAGTCATATTCCTCCTCTACTCCCGTCGCGCGCGGTGGAACACACTTTTATATCAGAATGTAGAGCTCAATCTGGTGAGCTCCACCTAGTGTCACTATTAGGGGGGCCAAAAGTATTGAGACACCCCATGCCGTGTCCTTATATCTCGTGGCTGGAGTCTGGTTTCGTGCTTGTCGTATTTGTATGTTTGTATGCTACTTACTGAAGCCCATCTGAGAAGTTACCACTTCCGCCTTTTCCAGAAGCATGCCAAAAACCCCAGCCTGTCTCATGCCGAAACCCCAGTCTGACGAGTCGACCTGTGTCGCGCAAATCTCGCCCATTCCCAACCCCGAGCAGCCTGGGCTCAATATTCACGCAAGATGAGAAGTACGCCTTCTACCTTAACCCTGCCAAGCAGCGAGTCTGGGTGAGGCCTGGTGACCTGTTACCGACCTTCATTCGGCGAGCTGTTCAAGGCGAGAAGCATCTTTGGAGCTTTTGGGCCTGCGCCCATGGATCGGTTTACCGGAAGCTGTTTCCCAAGAGCACCACGATGAACTCCAAGGCCATGGTGAACGAAATAGAGGAGATGGGCCGGCGACTCGCTCTTATTCTTTCGCAGCGCTTCAAGGAGGTTCTCCTCTTCGACAACGCCACACCCCATCGGGAATAAGTAACCGCGGATAAGCTTGGCCGGCTGAGCTACGTTCACATGCCTCACCCACCGTATTCGCTGGACATCTCTCCATGCGACTACCACTACTACTTGAGCCTACAGGACTTCCTAGTCGGAAGGGACACAAGAACCCAAGCAGTCCTTGACAACCATATCGAGCAGTTGATCAACACCAGGCCCAAGCAGTTCTGAAAGGATGGGATCAGGAAGTTGGCTGAGCGATGGCAGCAAGGTCCTTGCCCTTAATGGCAAATACATTCCTTAGCAATGTTGAGTTGTAATTGAGTTATAAAGAGATAAAGATTTTTTTCATTTTGTCTCATTACTTTTGCCCCCCCCCCCTAATACTACCGTTGATGCGAAAATCTTGCGAAAATCAAAAACTATTTCTCCGCGAACCTACGAAGATGTGCAAGGTATATTTCCAGGCCAAAATTTCACATAGAACTCAACTACGTCGTCGAAATACCTTCTAGAAAAGGTCGTTTCTTGAGAAAAAATGATGGAGGCAGTTTGTGAAACTCGAAACGTGAAATGAAAGATATAATTGCTCGAAATATTAAGGTATCATATCTTTAGATAAACCTCTATAGTGTGTTGGATCTTTCACCTTTATCTCGATTTTCAGAGAAACCACTGACAGCGTGTGTTCAACAGATTTGCCTGTCTGTACCATACCAGAAGAGTAAGTACCAGAGAAATCAAAAAAATCTGCACAAGAATGTCAAGGCATGTCACCGGGCAGTTAATCTGAAATATCCAATGTCTAATATTGTTGAACTTCTACTATTTGTAAATATAAGCTTCATAATTGAGTTCTGCGTAGAGAGTAGGCTTGGGGAAATGTTTAGAAACAATTTTTTTAAACCTTTTCTTTTTATGACCTTTTCTAGACGTAGTTTATTTCTTTTTTCTTTCTTTTTTCTTTTTCTTTTTCTTGAGAATATTTAGCCTGCAAATATGCCTTGCACTGCTTCGTAAGTTTGCGAAGAACTTCTCTTTAGCTTCAAATTTCAAGAATTTCAATTGTAGTAGTGTGATAGGCTTGAGATGGAGCTCACTAGGTATAGCTCGAAATTCCGGTACAGAAATATGTTTGTTCCATACCAACACGAAACACTACACTGGTTCAGAAGATTCTCTGAATAGGGTAATGTTTGCAGTTGCTACAAATCTCGTCGACCTGCGTTCGCCTTTCGTCGGGCCGCTGTCATTGGGCCTCCGCTCTCGTTCTCGCGTCCGCCTCGCCTGCGACGGGTGTCACAGCGCGAGCGGGGAGGACGGGCAGGGGTTGATGCCGCTGGTACTGCCACATGGACGCGCAGCCGCGGCGCCTACAACCAGGCATACGAACGCCACGCACCCCTCCCCTTACCTAAGTGGTTTTAAGTGGTTTAAGTGGAGTGTACGTTTACCAGACGAATTACATCAAAGCCTTGCGGAACATGGTTTGGGGTGATCTGCCAGCAGCCAAGTCGCAGCAAAGGCCGCTTCTGATCCACAAACTTCTTTCAATTGGGCTTCCCACGGAAAGTGGTAATATCGAGTAACCCCACCTTACCTGCGGCTAAAATTCGGTAACCTGCTTACAGTTAGCGAACGCAAACGATGTTTGAGCAACACTCTACGTCAGGGTAGGAATTCCTAGAAAGACATTCTTCTCCATTCTCCTTCTAAACTTCTATGAGAGTTCACTTGTACGCAGGTATGCGGCAATTTACGACGCGCAATATTTCTCCAAATCGCTGTATGCACGAGTTAAGAGGCGTTGGCTGCCAGTAATCGATGTAAGGTTTGAATCAAAACCACAGTACACCCTGAGCTGAAATGGTTTGGGGAGGGAAAACACCGAGACATAGCTTTCAGACCGCCCACACTGGTCACTGCCTAGAAAATGTTACGAGGGTACTCTTTCACACCACAAAGACCTAGAATGCGTGGCACATCCCAACGTCATGAAAAGTTACATCTTTCCCACTTCTGGCCTTATCGGAGATATTTTTTCAGTAAGAACCCACAAAATTCGCACTGCGCTGCTGTGTAGACGGCTGTCTGCGAGTCGATCCACTGTGCTGTGCCATCGCAGGACAACGAAGTGACGACGACGTTTCCCGGATTCGCCTTCATTTCTCCTACTGAGCAGATCATGATTGGGCACTGTCCTGAAACGAGCAGTACACTCCTACTTCCAGGTCAGCACCTGGCTGCAGACGGTGGCGAAGTTCTCGAGTTAGAGCCTTTGGTCCTCTAAGGGCGATAAGCCGCTGTCAGTATTATCGCTTTACAAGTTCAATGAGCAAAAGGCGCACACACTTGACATGTCAGCAACGACGACACGAATCCACCATCCTAGTGTAAACGAGCCAAAAATTGGTGGTACGAATAGTGTTTGAAGCTGTAATTGGCTAGACAGCCAAAATATCCAGTGCCCGCTAGCCAGTCGGTCGGGTTTCATTATTTCCTTCGTATACCCCGTGACATAAAGAAAAGGCATTCAGCTGACCTGACTGAGAGGCAGCCGCTGTGCAAACGAATCCTGCTGGGCACGACATTCCGGTGTTCGTCAGAGCTGTGCACTTGTCGCAGGCTAGAAAAATAAGACGGTGCAAGCGCTTTTGAAGCTGGTACTTTTCAAATCCAACGCTGTTTCTAAATCATAAGCAATACTTTTTTCCTCATGGTGGAGGCGTTTAAAACCAAGCTATGTTGGCTTTCAGAGTTTAGACGAAGTTTATATTTGCGTTTGCCTTGAAAGGTTTTTTTTTAGCAGAGTACTCTCCCAGAGTGGTTGAGCTAATACAAAAGCGTTAATTCATCATAATGATGTCTCCTTGCGATCAAAACTTCTAGCGCCAGGCTGGACTCGAACCCGCACCTCACTCTGACTGGGTGGGAATGCTCTACGGCATCACACCACTCAAGCAAAAGTTTCAATCAGATCCTGCCTTCTTGCTGCACCCGAGAACATCATGCATTGCTACGACGTTAAACATTTGATGGTATTTTTGTGTACGAGAAGGTTCTGTCCTGACTCTTCCTGATCTTGGAGGTTTGAGAAATTTTCGAAAAACGCTGTCTATTATTGTGCCGCCCATAGCTCAACCGCTTTTTTAGATTCTGACTTTAAAAGACGTGTGATTATTGCTTAATCAAACATATGCACTCGGTTTATTCAAAATATGGAAAGCTTACGATATTTTTCGAAACATTCCTTCTTTTACAAGTCTCTATGATCGACTATTACATTATAAAACCTGGGCACGTTGAGAAGAATAGTTTCGATTCTTCTATGCCACGCATTTCTGTTTTAGTTTAATGTTATTATACTGACGTCTCTACGGTATCGCTGTTAGCAAAGTACAGAAAGTTCGGGTTTTTGCGGTCCGCAAAAACAAGAACTTATTTCACTCCTATGATAGCGACGATACCGTTGAAATGTCAGTACTAACAAAATTAAATTTTAGCAAACATGCGTGGTGCGAAATAATTGAAACTCTTTTCCTCTCTAATTGTTCTTTGCCGTTAAAATGTGGAACAAAAATACTAAACAAGATAAGCTGCCTGCGATCAATTTGAGTGCTCTCATGCTTGTACCGTTTCACTGGTTGAAAGCCAAACTCACGTGTTTCGCACTGAGCGGATGTGAAGGCTACCTTCTCTGCATTCACCCATTCACTCAAAACGTTGCACGTAAGCGACGTCATGGACGTCCGCTCGGAACGTCATTGTTCCAGTCACGCAATAGGTTTCTTTGCACCCATCTGAAAATGTGATATGTATTTACAACAAGAAGAACCTAGTTGTTGTTCAGTTTTGAGATCTCTCAGATTGAGCATGAGAAAGGAGGTGCCCGTTTCAGCACAATTTATACATCCTCATTGGGTCGAAAAAGTGAGATCCAGGGGACTGATGTCTACTTCAACTAAAAGGAGGGAAAGGAGTCCGATTGCTGCTACCTGTCAGAGACCAATCATTTGTTCATTAATTCATTTACATTCATGTTCTAGCCTAGAGTTGTAATCAATACAGAGACGTGGATATAATTTTCAGAGTAAATTTTCAGAATTGATTTCGTCGTCAACAAAATAGATGGTGGGTGCACGAACATATTACAGTACCTGTATCACCTCTTATTGCTTCCCAAATTGTTCAAGCGGGTAAAGAAATCTTTCACACGTTCCTGAAACTTGGCATGCAAACCTATGTATTAGGCTTAGATACGAAGTGCTTTCTGTTTCTCGTCCGGGGTTTCCATGTGCTTGAATCGTGTTATTAGGATCACCTCCCCTCGTTTATGGATCACACATCTAACCTACTTTTACACGGTCCTGTGCTTCGGCACTGAAAAGAATGTGGACACGGTCTCAGCTATTAGAAACTTATTGGGATTCCCTATACAGGGTGCGTGAAAAGTATTGACGCACCTACGTTTTGTTTCAGCTCCAGCTTTCTGTTTCTACTCCTCTAGGTTTTTATGTGTTATTTTTGTTGTCTGTATTGTGCTCAAAAAAAAAAACACTCACGAAAAAACTGAAGAAACATGATCGTCACCGTTACGGTGGCCCTTTTTTTGTCTGTTACCCAGACAGCTGAATACTTCCTTAACAAGAGAATTTGGCGCTTTTCGAAACGGTTGGTGAGGAAAGAGGTCAGCAGCCCAAACGTCAGCCACGGCTCTGTCATAACAGATGATGATTACAAGAGGTTCACGCACGTTAACGTTCAAATCCGAAATTATCAACCTCTGTCCCATAACGGCAAACAGATAACGCGCGCAGGTGTGAACAGCTTCTCAGGCGAGCACAGCTTGAACATGAATTCGCTGGATTACTCTTTTTGGGCGATTTTGAAGAATGAGGTCTGTGCTACTTTCAACAGAAGTGACCAGTCGCTGAAGGCTACCCTGTTCGAAGCACGGAGCAAAACGCAAGCGAATACTTGCGGCGCGTGCTCATGAATTTTTCCGCCGTTTTCGCTCCTGTATTCACAGTAAAGGAGCCGATGTCAATTACGACTTATTCTGTCGTGTTTTCAAGATCATTTTCCATATTTCTGAAATGAATATTTTAAAACTTACTGCGCAATACTTTTTCCACAACCGCCATTTACTGCGTCAATACTTTTTACGCACCCTGTATCTTCCGGAGCCATGAAGGCCTAATTCATCTCCTCCTATGCTGAAGCTTCAAGCGAAACCATTGACCACGCTGTTTTTCCGGGACGAATAAACTTTGCAGCAGTACTCATAAATGATCGTTCCATTGAGAAGGCCGAATCGCTCACTCCGACATGGTAATCATTGCATTTATTTTCGTACGATGATTGTACAGTCGCCTGACAAAAATTTGGGCGCAATTCGCGTTAGAAGAGCAGCCGACCAGTGCTCATACCCACGTGCGACGTAACTTGGCATTTAACATTTAGCATCTATTATATGCGCAAGCACATGTAGAGATAACAACATGAAGACATAAGAGCACGCAAGCATAAACAAGCTGAGTGCATAAGATGTATAAGAGATTAAAAAAGGATTAACCACTAGTGTTTCCCTCGCAGGTATCGGCCCATATCTCTTTTGAAAGTGGAAAAAGATTTAGATAGTTGCATTTGTTTGCACAATTTTACATAATCAAAACCAGTCTTAAACGCAAAGAACGACCTTCTAAAGCTTGCTCTAGGTTTTCCAGCTGCCACTTGGTGCTATGGCTGCCGGTAGATGAGGCAACGAATTTGAAAAAGTCACCGACTTTCAAATCCAAAACCCCATTGCTAATTTTGAAAATTGTTAGAAGATCGTTACGCCTTCTTCTCAGATATAGACTATCCAAATTGTGCATCTTCTTCCTTACTCTTCTACGGGGTGTACAGTTTAGTCATATGTAAAACTAAGAGCTCGAATTAATATTTTTCTTGCAAAACTATGTTGAACCTTTTCCAGTCTCTCCACAATAGACTTTTTACTAACAAAGAAACGCACGTTCCGTATTCGAGAATAAGACGGGCAAAAGTTTTGTACGCCTTAATTAAAGGCGAGGGATCGTTGGTACTAATAGCTAAATAGGAGAAGTCTTTGATGCACTTTGCTAGCAATTTCTTTGCAATGATCGCCGAAACTCGATTTGTCGTCCAAGTAAAAGCCAAGATCTCTTATTTTGTCAGCTTTCTTTAAAGCTATAAATTTGATCTGGTAAAACGCTATGCAGTTGCTCTCTACAAGGTGGAAGACTTCAACTTTTTCAAGCGAAAGAGGCAGCTTCCTGTGCCAGCTTTCCACAACCCATTTAGCAACAGAATTAATAGCTTCTTGGACTTTCTAAGTGTCATTCCCGTCCGCAACTCTACTGAAGATCATAACGTCGTCAGCGAGCATCTCACAGGAAACACCAGTTCGTTCAATAAGCATAGGAACATCGCTTTCATAGATGTTAAGCAGTGTTAAGGAAAAAGCCCCACCCTGAGGTACTTCAATAGGAGTCGATCTAAAGGTGGATAACAGTCCATTTATGCGAACTCGAAAAGTACAATCACGCAATAATTCCTTAATTCACTATCTTATTCTAGGAAGAGCACTGCGTTGCACTGCTATGTAACACCCTATCAAATGCCTTTTGCAAATCGAAATAAATTACATCTAAGTTAACTTTATCTTCTAAAATCGACGTTCACTCATTGAGTGCTTGAAGCACATGCGTTTCGGTTGACTTGTCTTTTCTAAATCCGTGCTGATTTGACGACAAAATCTTTTGGGAATCAAGATGTTCAGTGATACCCTTTTTTGAAAAATTTCAAAGAGCGTACAGAAACGGACGTAATACACACAGGTCTATAGTTGAAAGGATCAGATTGCGGAGACTTTTTAGGTATCGATGTCACAAATGAGTGATTCCATTTCTTAGGAAATTGTGAGCTGAAAAGGCTAAGTCTAAAGAGGAATTCCAGGGGCAATGCAACACAAGCAGAATTTTTTTACAACCTTAAGAGGTATATCATCAGGTGTAATTAAAGTAGAGTTAGGCCAGCTATCGAGAATTTTTAAATTGACATTCCTATGAAACAAAGAAAATCGCGCATCTGAGGGATTTTCGCAGCCAGAGGAATAGGGCCACTATGACCGTGTTCCTTGTAAACATCTTCAAAACATTTGCTAAATTT
Organism: Heligmosomoides polygyrus bakeri; assembly: GCA_947359475.1. Lineage (NCBI taxonomy): Eukaryota > Metazoa > Nematoda > Chromadorea > Rhabditida > Heligmosomidae > Heligmosomoides > Heligmosomoides polygyrus. The sequence goes on along the minus strand of OX375869.1, from coordinate 28,702,351 downwards.
TCAGCTTTCTCAAAATCTGACACTACAGTTGATCAATCAGGTTTATGCAGATACAACACCTTATCCCTTCCTAGATCCCAATCCTAGATTTTATAAACCTGAATAAGGAGCGCCTATTATTTGACTGAATCACTTTCTTCTCCACTGACCTGTTTAATTTTAGAAGTTTTTTTGTCGAATTTTTTAGATAATTTTTTATACGTCTCCCATGTTAACTCTGGATTTGTTCATTACTGCTAATCTAAACGCCTTTTACTTAGGACTAGCTTGGTGACACCTGGAAGGAAATCTGGGTGCAAATAGGGTGAGGTGGCCACCTCATAAAAAGTGTCACCAACACAAAAACAAAGAGACAAGACACACTAATAGTAAAATAATGGAACAAACAACAGCTACGTTCGGGTGGAGAACAAAAGGCCTGCTCCCAGCAACGCGCAGTGCACCGAAATTTGCAATGAAGTCAGTACTGTATACACCTACATATGCTATCAACTTCACATTACGTTTGTGCTACCCTGCTCAGTAATCAGAGTGATCAGTAATTAGAATAACTAAAAATATTTATTATTTAGCAATATCATTTGGCATCAAAGGACGTACCCTTCTTCTCTAACGGGGTCGCGCAGAGCAATCCCTCTGGACAAGCCATGCCAGTGTTCGTGAGTGTTGTACAAAGCACGCACGCTAAAAGTCCAAAGGATGCTGCTAAGAAATGTGAAAAATGAACATTTCGTGTATAAAACTTGAACACTCTGTACACAATTCGCACTGTGCAGCTGTATATGTAGTGTCTGCGGAGTCAACCCACTGTGATTGACCGTTGCACGTTAGGGAATCAACTTCCACGCCATCAGCGGTCATGATACCAGACGGACAGTATGCCTCAGAGCACTGTCCTGGAATACGAGTAGCTTTTCCTAGGAAACAATGACGGGAAATAACTTACAGTACCTTCTCTCTCAGACACCGTAGTACAGGTATGACCATCCGGACATGTGAGACCGTCGTTTAGAAGAGCCGTGCACGCATCACATGCTGTAAGGAATGGTTGCCTCGTGGTCAGTTCGGAAACGGTCAAGTGAGACTCACGAGTTCCGCAGGCTATTTGGGAGGCAGCCTTTCCGCTGATCCTGTACGCCCCGGCAATGCAGGTGGCTTGCTTGACAGGCTGGCCCTTGCTGAACATCTGACCCTTCGCACATTTGGCTGAGATACATCCATGGGAGTCTGCCGTGTAGGCTAGTGCGCTAGAATGAATGAGAACAGAGTACGGCAAAAAAAATCGACTCGAGCGAGCTAGTTAGCAAATGTGAGCGATCCAAACAGTAAAAGATTACTATGAGGAAAGCAATTCATGAACAACACCACTCAGATCTTCACGGAGAGCCGGGGCGTTACTTACAGTAAGGAACGGCAAAGCATTTTTGCATTTTTAAGGCATTCATTTCACAAACCCATCAACAATGGTAGAATTAATATACCATTATTTTTTGAGGGTGTAGATGAACACGGTTACGAGCAGCGATGAACATGACAAAGCATGAGCACTAGAAAACTGCAACGACGCGGTACCACATGATATATTATTCAGGTACGTCGGAGGGAACTTCTACTCGCACGTTCAGCTTTGGGGACGTGATGCTTGCCGACGACACCACCAGTGCTCTTTGGTCAAGCGCAGCATCCACGATGTATTAGGTTGTCCGGAAAGTCCTCAGCGTTTTGTATTACTATTTTTCATTCGTCTATTATTTAAAAAATTCAACCTGCATGATGCAGTTTCTGTACAGAAATTTTCGCTTTATCTGATTATTCAGTGTTGTTTAATATTTCTTTTCTTGAGGGACTTACTGAAGAATGTCGAAAGCGCAATTCCAAACGATATTTTATTAGGTTGTCCCATAAGTCCCCGCCGTTTTTTTCAACGATTCACTGCAGATTTCGCCGGCGGTCTCTTGCATAGCGCGGCACGGCTTTCGAAAGAGAATTGCTCTACCAGAACACGTATTGCATTTCTTTTTTCATCATGAGTTTTGTCAATCTTTAGGTCTTTGAAGTGAAAAGTGAAAAAGTGGAAAAGTAGCCATTTGCGCACTTGTTCTCTCCGCTTAGGTTGGTAATTTTTTCACAGTTTTTTATAGCGCTTGGAAAACAATGTTCTGCGCTACACCCTTTATTGATTTTTAGGCCATCAAATTGGGAATTCCAACTTTCCCGTCCGAACTTTTACCAAAACTTCGGTTCTGTAGTTGAACTTTTTTGCTTGTGGTTATATGTCGTTTGGAAGAGGATGTCTTGTTCAGTAGGAATTTGTGTCGCGTTTATTGGCTTACGCTGATTTCTGTCGAATATCAACAACTGAAGAAGGACAAGGAGTTGTTGGTGAAGACGATTTTTCTCTTTTTGGCATTTTGTTGACATTCAATAGAAATCAATAAACGCGACACATATTCTTATAGAGCAAAAAATTTTCTTTCGAATGACGTATAACGCCTACCCAAAAAGTCCAACCACAGAGCAGGAGCCATCGGCAAAAATAACCATCCTCCTTCGGACGTCCCAATTTGATGACCAAAAATTAATAAAGGACAAATAAGCAAATAGCACTAATACATACTCTTGTAGTAGAAAACATTATTTTCCAAGTGCTATAAAAAACTGCGCAAAAATTACAAACCTACAATACCGCCCGCGTCGCGCTGTCAAAAAGACGGTTTGCGACGGAAAAATCCGTCGCAAACCGTCGCATGCTCATAACTCCTACAATTTTGAGTTTTTTTCAGAAACTGTTAGCACCATTCGATTCGTCTCCTCGAGATCTACAAAACCCTGTGTAGAACTTTACCAGGCCACCGCGTTTTCGCCGAGGGTGGCCTAAAAAATTAACTGCAGCAGGCTTTTGACCTTATTTTCCAGGATGTGCATGTGACGCGCAGTGTTTTCGGAGTATCTCGAGCATGGCGTGCGTTGTCAGTGCTCTGTGATGCCTGGAATGTTCCGAGAGTGCGCCGTGCACAATGTATATAGTATCGGACCTTTCAATCGAATAGGCGGAAGCATGCCCACTGGGTTTCTATCTTCACTCAGTGGAAAATGTAAAACCTTCAAGACTATCTTGCACCGTTTAGAGAATTTTATAAGAAGTTTCCGGCCGTCTACTTAGGATTTGCTCCAGTCAGTCCGACTAGCGTATGGAGTGCGCCGTGTGCAATGCGTATAGAGATGAAACTATCAATCGAATAATCGAATGGGTTCGACAACTGGTGGAGTGAGCGTGTGGGGAGTTCTATCATAAATTTCCAGCCGCCCTACTAAGGAATTGCTCTAAGGCTGTCCAGCTAGCCTTCGGAGTGCGCCGTAAACAATGCATATAGAGTCGAACTTTTCAATCAAGCAGGGCGACCGCTTGCAAATTGCACGCGCGGGCGTGTTCGGAGCGCAATAACTCGGTCAAGTTCGAATAGTTTCGGCTGCAACTCGTGAGTCTTGTAGGCAGTAAAACGTTCTAGTAGTACGCTGAAGTAGAGCGGTGTTGCTTAGGAAGAGGCAATGTTACAGGGCAGCGAATATGCAGGTGAAGCTTGACGCATTTTTTCCGATTTCGGTGGATCACTGCGGGAAGACGCTGCGAGCTCACGACCTTGAAATGCGTTTGCAGACAGAGCGCTTAAGGTACTTCGCGATGACTGGCTCAGAACTCCTCATCTGCCAGTTTGAAGCGGCGGAAGATAACGGTTAGAGTTTTTTGCGCTCTTACTCGCCCAGGTTTGATTGTTCGACATTAGCAGTGGTACCTTGCTGTTCAGCATAAAAAGCGCTATCGAACGGTACCGATTCTGAAAACATCGATTTTTTGACAGATTCGCATCAAAGGCGAGGCAGAAGGTCGATAACGTCATCGAAATATCTTCGAATTGGACCTTGCTTGACACCGTTCGATAGAGCTTTTCATGATAAATTGAATGGTGTTATTGTAAGTAGGGAAAACTGTAAAATGGGCGAGTAAGAGCGAGGAGAACATCGACCGTTGTTGTGCTAAATTGCACGCGCGGGCATGTTCTGAGCACGAAAACTCTGTCATATGTTAACCTTTCCAATTGCAGCTTGTCAGTTTTGTAGGCAGTAAAATGTTCTCGGAGCGCACTGAAATGCAGCGATGTAGCTTATGATTGGGCAAAGTTACAGCAGGGGGAAATGCAGGTTAGCCTTGTGTGACACGATTTTTTCCAATTTCAGTCGACCCCTGCGGGAAGACGAAGAGAGCTAATGGCCTACAAATGAGCAGGCTAGCAGAGCGCTTAAGGTGCTTTACGATGACATGCTCGCAGCTCCTTAGCTGATTAAACTGCCTTAGCACCAGCTGCTATTTTAGGGCGGCGGAGTTTTAGCGTTGAAGTTTCCTGCGCCATTATTCGCCCAGGTTTGAGGGTTCGACACTCGCAGTGGTACCGGTCTGTTCAGCATGGAAAGCGCTACCGAACGGCCCCAAATTCGATCGATTCTGGAAACATCGATTTTTTCACAATTTCCCATCGAGGACGGTGCGCTCCAGGCCGAGCCTGCGCGGACCGTGACGTCATCGAAAATCGATATTTTCGAAATTGGCCTATTTTTCTCGTCCAAAATGATCTAGGGGTAACTTGGGGCACTGATTACGAACCCGAGTCCGTTTTTGAAAATTCTGCCGATATCAGTAAGTTTTGGATTTTCTTCTGGATAACTGGAGGTGGTCGGGTCAGGATCACCGATTTCGCTCAAACTTCGTATAGGCGCGGGGACTTATTTGGGGTGCCGAACACGATGCCGAAGTTCATTCGGATGATTACGGCAGGAGACCGCCAGTACCGATAACTGAAGGTGATCGGTGGTCCTGACCGATAACTGAAGGTGATCGGTGGTCCTGACCCGACCACCCTCAAACGGGAAGTAACCTACTGAAATCGACGGAATTTTCAAAAGCGGACGTCGGATTCGTAATCAGCTCCCCAAATAACCCCCTAGATGATTTTGGACGAAGTTTGCACGCGGAAATTTGGCCAATTTCGAAAATATCGGTTTTCGATGACGTCATCGTCCGCACCGGGTCGTCCAATGGCGCCCACGTCCTCGATGGGAAATTGTCAAAAAATCGATTTCTTTGAAATTGGTCGAAAGTGACACCGTTCGATAAGGCTGTTCGTGATGAACAAAACCGTGTTACAGGGAGTGTCGATAACCCAAATATGAGAGAGTAGGAGGGCAGGAAACTGCAATTGCTACGTACGCCGCCCTAAAATGGCAGATGGGGCAGAGTTTAGGCAGTTGGGGAGTTGCGTGCATACAGTCTCAAAGCACCTTAGGTGTTTTGCCTCGCCTACGCATTTGCATGCCGTTGGCTTGCCGTGTCTTCGCGCAGTGGTCGACCGAAATCCGGAAAAAATTGGGTCGCACAAGCCTCACCTGCATCTTCGCAGCACTGTAATTTAGTCCATTCATGAGCTACACCCTTGTGCTTTAGAGCGCCTCAAGAACCTTTTGCTGCCTACAAAGTCCTCGAGTTGGAGCCGGAAAGATTCGAACCTGATAGAGTTATTGCGCCGCGAACTCGCCCGCGCGTGCATTTGCGAGTGGTCGCCCCACTAGATTGATAGGTTCTATTCCGTATCTTTACCGGGGTACTCTAAGACCTCCCCGGAACAGAGTACAGCAATTCCTGAGTAGGGCGGGCGGAAATTTCTAATCTAACCTAATTTCAAACGGTCCTATCGTATACGCATTGTGCACGGCGCACTCTCCCTTCTCTCTTCATTTGTATAAGCTTCTCTCAGTGTGTGCACTAAAGCACTTAAAAGGGTAAGTTTTGCTGTTTAGCACGACATTTGAACCGCTTCCGCTCACTCGATTGATAGGTTCGATACTATATACATTGTGCACGGCGCACTCTCGGAACATTCCAGGCATGACAGGGCACTGACAACGCACGCCATGCTCGAGATACTCCGAAAACACTGCGCGTCACATGCACATCCTGGAAAATAAGGTGCTCCAATCGCAAAAGCCTGCTGCAGTAATTTTTTTAGGCCACCCTCGGCGAAAACGCGGTGGCCTGGTAAAGTTCTACACAGGGTTTTGTAGATCTCGAGGAGACGAATCGAATGATGCCAACTGTTTCTGAAACCACTTAAAATTAAAGGAGTTATGAGTATGCGACGGTTTGCGACGGACTTTTTCGTCGCAAACCGTCTTTTTGACTGCGCGACGCGGGCGGTTTTGTAAGCGGAGAGAACAAGTGCGCAAATGGCTACTTTTTCAGTTTTTCACTTTCCACTTCAACGACCTAAAAATTAACAAAATTCATTATGGAAAAAGAAATGCAATACATGTTCTGATAGAGCAAATCATTCTCTTTCGAAAGCTGTGCAGCGCTATGGAAGAGACCGAAAGAAATCTGCAGTGAATCGTTGAAAAAAACGGCGGGGACTTATGGGACAACATAATAATTTGACTTCAAATTGGGGCAAACCGCAGGCGAAACAGCTCAAGAAATCCATCACGTGTGGGGGCCTAATAGTGTTGGAGAGAACACTGTGCGCCAGTGGTACAGTAAATTTGGACCGGAGATTTCAGCCTCGAAGGTGGGTAACGTAGCGGTCGACATAGAGCAATCCTGATCAACGAGTTGAAGGAAGTGGTGGAAGCTGAACCATCCCAAACAGTTTGAAGGATCGCGGAGGAGCTAGACGTGAGTAATGCTGCTATTGCGGATGCTTTGAAACACTTTGGGAAGGTGAAAAAGCTTGAAAAAGGGTGCCGCACGAGTTGATGGGGTGGCAAAAATTGTCACGTTTCGAGATTTGTTCTTCTCACCTTTTACGCAACAAAGCTGACCCATTTTTGGACCGAATCATCACTTGTGAGAAAAGTGGATTCTGTGTGATAACAGGAAACGTCCCGGACGCCGACGAACTCCCTAAGAATTTTTCAAAAGCGAACTAAAAAAGGTGGTGGTCGGCGGCTGATGTGATTCATTATAACTTTTTGGCACCAGGCCAAGCGATCACAGCAGAGTCCTACTGTAAGGAAATCGACGAAATCCACCGAAAATTGCGTCAACATCAGCCAGCATCGGTCAACAGAAGGGGCCCGATTCTTTTGCACGATAACGCCCGCTCACACATTTCACAAAACACTATTGAAAACACTACGAATTAAGGGTTGAAGTTCTGCCTCACCCGCCATATTCTCCAGATCTCTCAACAACCGACGACCACCTTTTCTAACACTCTCAGAAAATTCTCGCTTGTAAAACCTTCACCAATCAAGACCAAACCAGAACAGCTTTCTTGCATTTGGTCGAAGCTCGACCACCTTATTTTTTGCTTGTGGAATAATTCGACAGGTGGCCAGTTGGCAAAAGTGTGCTGATCCGAACGGTTTCGGCTAAACCCGATAAGGCTTGAGAAATTTACGATAGTTCGAAGTGAAGCACTCAAAACGCTGATAACTTTCCGGACAACCTAATACTTGTTGCATATAACCTATCAGCGTTCCCTAACGATATTCAAACGGTAAATAAGTAAATAATTTTGTCACTGAAATGCAATGACTGTCGCTCACTCTGTTTTTGCAGTGCAGTCATATTTGACGGGACATGGCGTTGTAACGGTCGTTATTTCGGAGCACGTGGCGCACGCTGGAAAACCTTTATCAGCCATAGCAGAGTGGAAGAAGTGGTCTATGTCCCTTTTTGGTGCAGTTTCCTCTTCTGCTCTGTTACTCATTTCGAGCATGGTACATAATCAAGGGTTTACAGAGGTTTTTTTTCTCTTATTTTTCTCGTCCAAAAAATGCAATACTATATTAATAGATTTTAATACTTAATATTATATATTAAATTCAACGTTTGTTTTATAGTGAAGTCTAGAATAACAGTATGTAACCGATTTAAAAAAATAGACATAGAGCTTCTAGAAAGTGTCCAAAATAATTTTACTCGGAAGCTTTTATATGAGATGTTTTGGGAGAGATTATAAAGCCGTTCCAAACGGCATTAGGACCTCTAGGGAGCTTGGCCTTCAAACTCTTCAGAACAGACGTATGAAAGGAGATCTGATTATGATGTTTAAGATCCTGACCGAAAGAGTTTCAATTGATCCAGTAACTTTTTTTGGTGCACCACTGACGACGTCAAGAAGCGGTTAGGCTCAGACATTATATCCCTGTGGCAGAATCCCAGATAGGTCAAATTTCTTTACATATAGAAACCTTCGGGAGTTCAACAAGTTACTTAGTGAAGAGAAAGATATCCTAAGACTGCCTCAAGCTTTTCAAAGTCTTATTATTCGCAAAATGATTGGTTAAATTTGATGGATGCTACTCTGTTCAGATTTGCTTGTCAGTCAGTTGCAGTTGCTGATTTTATTCCATCAAGGCCAAGTAAATTCTCTATTCTTCTCTCTGCCTTCTTATATTGGTTTCTCTAAGTGTTACTGTTTGTCTAATGTTCATCGCTCATATTCCTTTTTCGATCGATTATCACGTGTGGTTATGTTACACGTCAATAAATAAATAAACAAATAAATTTTTTATAATAGAATTTGAAACAAGGATGTCTCAGTAAGTTTGAAAACAATAATACTATTTAATTTTCTGTAAGTTAGAGACTGAGAAGCAAACTCCAATGGTATAACCCTTACAGTGGATATATCTATGTAGAGTGGGTATAGCCTGTATAGAATACAATGGATCCGATCGAAAATCTTCGGATAATTGGATGATTCAGAAACCGCTATTTTCATCGATGATTCGGATCGAGAAATCCGAATCGGCTATCCGAAAATGGTTCTTTAAAGTAAAATAACAGTACTAAAACCTTAGGTTGGCCTGACTATCGAACGAGACTGGCTAGATCTTACTTATAACAAGGGGACTACCACAACAACTGGCACACACTTGTGATACTATAAAGCAGTTCCTATCAGTTTTCCTTCTTTGAAATCCATCCATCAGAAATTCGAAGGCCCTTTCATAATATAAAATTTCCGCTTTTGAGGGCCTTCAATCCTCTGGCCCACGTACTGCTCAACAAACAGTAAAAAGATGGTATTCATTCACATAAGATTACTTCGCGTATCGGAAGTTGTCTACTGCCAATGCAAGGACACAATTTCTGACCAGAGAGAAGGATAAGCAGTCGCTTACGGAATGCACACGTTGCCTGCAACGTCTTTCCATAGACTTCGCCGGTTTCAGTCTTCCAGACCAGCTGACTGTTCTTGTCGCAAACGGCCCTGTCAATTTCGCTCGAGATCAGATTAACGTAGGCCATCATCTGACCTTTGGAGCACGAATATCTGAAGGCATACAACTGCTTTTTCTGTGTGGGACCATCGAAGGCAATTAAATATCCACTCACGTCGAACACTGAGCGCCGTTCTTCGACCTCTTAAGGTAAGAAGAGTCGCACATGTGCTCTTCTGAGCATGGAAGATCAGTTGCCGCCGCACAGTTGTTGCAGAGTAAATGCCAATTCATAGCTGAAACTCCATTCCAAACTGACTTCCTGGCAATCGACGAAAAAGAAGAAGAAATTGTTCGACATTAGTCACTCACCGGGTTCGTCAATGTGCGGCACCTAAAAAATGAGGAGTGAACTTAACTACTTCTTCCAATTGCAAACATTATTAGACACACTGCTTCGTGATGGTGGAGTACTTTGGTATGAAATTGGGTTCGTCACACATTCCACAGTACGGTAAAAGGTTTTTCAGCTGGTATAAGTAAACTTACACTCCGTATTAATACAAAAGCACATTTTTGCGCATGAAATGAATCGCTTATTACGTGAATTATTTTTATTCGCTGAGAGCAAGCCACGCAAAGCATTTTTCCAGAATTTCACAGGGTAAGAGCCACATCGGGGTGCGTGTCGGAGAAGGCGCAGACGCCCACATGCAATCAATTTATGGATCGAGGGTTTCCGTCCAGGCCAACCAGGCCTTCTTTACGATCCCTGCGAGAATGCGTGGCGTGTCCTAAAGAGGGTCTGGTTTCCTTTGAGAACCACATCGAGCTTCGAAGAAGTCATGGAGAAAATGAAGAACGTCCGGCTTAGTAGGCTTTTCAACTCCACGTCGTTCTTTTGAGGCCGACATGCTCCTCAGAGACCTGGACCATACGAAAGCAAAGTGAACAGCGTCTGGCAGTGGAGAATCGAAGGGACTGTGCTCGAAGTGACACGCGATTCACGTATATTAGAGAAGGCTTCCGAGGTTCTCAGCCTCATCGATATTCAAAGATCAGAGACGCTGGCGCATGGGCCAAGTCCTCCGGCTACGTTTGGTGAACACCCGCTGGACGAGGCCGTCACCGACTAGATTCCATAGGATGTCAAAAGAACGCCAGGAACACCACCTACGCGTTGGTCGGACATCTTTGTTAATGCCCTTAAACATTATATTGCGCTCTTTGTGTCTATTGTTATATTGTGCGAGAAAGATCCATTGTAGCACTTTGGCACATAGCAGGAACGAGCAGAGACTTTGCTGACGCTTGCTCGAGCAGCTCGTTGACCAACACTGCGACAGGTGATGCAGGTGATACAGGCGAAAACTACATCATTATCGTAACCATCGTTTTTGCGTTTTTTCCGTCCTACTTTGTCTCCTTTATCATAGATTTATCAAGACTACATTAGGAGACATCATTAATGTTAGGACTGAATGAATATTTAACCCACACCAATGAACTACGGTAACCAGGGTAAGGGAGAACAGGGCAGCCGGCGCTTACTGAATCTGCGCTACACGCGCCCTAGCGCATGCCCCTAAAACAACAGAATCGGCGACTCCGATTTGAAAGGCGGTTAAGTCGTCTCATTCGCACAGGGCAATTACACGCTGCGTTTGGACTTTGGACGAGTCCAGTTTTTTTTTTTGTGGGCGCTGGATGGAGAAACTGCAAACGAAGACGTGTCGCCATGACCTGTCGCCGCAGGCATCCGGAATCGAGGGGAATGATTCTATTTTAATTGAACAACCTAAGATTCTAAACCTCAAAACACACGGTTAAAAATTACTCCGTGGACCGGGTAAAAAACGCACATGCTTAAGCAAGTTTGGAGTTGCATTTCAGGAACACCTACTGTTGGCGCCAGGAATTTTTTCACCCGAAACTGATGGATTTTGCATTTTGCGGACACAATCGTTTGCTACGAGTTTGTTGATCTGTATTATACAAGCAAATGCGTGCTAGACTATGCGGATGTATACCATTTTCACGTAGAACTGGATAGTTTTCGCATCAAATTGGACACTGTTATAAGCTAGCTTAAGACTTCTGAAATCAAAGCGAACTCTTCAAAACCGAAATGGCCTTTGCCGTCACTAAACTAGACACTTTCCAAAAACCTTGGAATAAGTTTTTGTACAAAGACAATTTTGGTATAACTTCGCTTGGTATTTTAATTCATCTACCTAATAAGTGAACACTTTGTTTAAAATTTTATCAAAATTTTCTTCTTGAGGAAAATAATGGCTCTAAGCTTAAAGAGTAAGTAGGCAACTATTTTCTGTTGTGAAAAAGAGATTGCGCCTTACCCTCGTCCAAGACGTCGCGATTTTTACTCGCTAGATAGCAGCATTCCTGTTTGCATGAAGTTTGACACCTATTAAAGATAAAACAAAAACAACTGTAAAGAACACACATATCCTCACTTTGATGGTAAATGTACGTCGCATCTACATTATTAATCGAATAAGAGTTGCGGACAACTTTGAGTGCGTGGCGCGATCTGATAGACAAATTTTAATTGATTATTTTTTTTAATCCAAATTTTATGAAATCATTACACATGTTGGGGCAGGTAAACTGGAAAATTTCAAAACAAAGACTTGCCTGAAGGTCATTTCGATGTGGAAGATTTCACTGTGGTTTCAATAGTTTTAAAGCTAGCTCAGGAGATTGCCCTATTTGATTTGAAAAGTGTCCAAATTGATGTGAAACTAGTAAAGTATTTCTTTTTGAAAAGATTTAAGACCCACTGTGCTGGTCAAAAATTTTTATAAAACGTCTGCAATTCCTCAAGTAGTGAAGAACCCTAGTGCTGTTGAACGCTCTGCCACCAACACCTTTGACTTCAACTATTTTGATTATGGGCAAGAAATCTTAAACTGAACTCTCTATCAACAGAGTGGGTCTCGCACAATTTTATGTTTTTCCATTAGCAAATAAGCGTTGAAAACGATCGTGCTGCAAAAGCGGATTTATTAGAATCGAGATTTAACGGAATAAGGAATTTGAAAAACTTTTTCCCGATAAAGATATACAGGGTGCGTAAAAAGTATTGACGCACTAAACGTAAACGTTAGAAATAACAACACATCACAACATTTAACAATTTTGTATACAAAATATCAACAATGATCTAGCGAACAGAATAGCATCACTTGTATTTTAAATGGGCTTCTTTGCTGCGAATGCAGGAGCGAAAACGACGAGGAGAGGCATCGACAGTGCGCCGCAAGTAGTCCGCGTCGATTTTGTTCCCTGCTTTAACCTTCAGTGACTTAATACTTTTGTGCATTCAACTTGTAAAAGTGTTGCATACTCTTCAAGGACCGGACCTCCAAAGTGGCAATTCTGGTGGAGGGCTCGCTGCAAGGGAGGCGCATCCGGCCAGTACCATAGGTTCTGCGTTCATCACAAGCGCTTCTCGTTTTCGTGAATACAGGAGTGAAGATAAATCAGTAGAACTATCTGTATTGATGTCCTAAAGAAGCAACAGGTTTCTTGGCTTAAATCCACCTCGAGAGCAGCAGGATTAGACGCCTGCGCAGAGCCGGGGATTGTTCAGGACTGGTGCCGCGCCAACTTGAAGGACTTCATTTCGGCAGAGGAATAACCTCTGTGTAGACCGGATCTGAATCCGCTGAATTACTCTATGTGGGAAGTTTTAGAGAACAAGGCTTGCGCCACTTCCCACAAAAGTATGAAGTCAATGAGGGATGATCTGGTCAAAGCATGGAACGAAATCGACGTGGACTACCTGCGGCGCACCGCCAATGCCTTTCCTCGGCGTCTTCACCCCTGCATTCGCAGCAAAGAAAGCCGTATAAAATACGAGTGATGCTATTCTGTTTGCTAGATCATCGTAGACATTTTGTACATAAACATGTTAAATTTGATAATGTGTTGTTATTTCTGTTTACGTTTAGTGCGTCAATACTTTTTACGCACCCTGTAATTATAACACTGAGAGAATATCTATAGAAGCAAAGAACTCGTGATGAGGGACATTAGACCATTGAATGTAAGTAGTTCGATGCTTATGTATTTTTTCAAGAGTGTAGATTTCGACTAGCTGCTTAAATTGTGGCCAGAATTATTTCTATAAGTACCACACCAAAGTGCACATATTTTCGCTCGCTGCTGCGCACAAAAATGATACAGAAGTCCGAAGGCTCGACGGAGAAATCCCTGCTTTCTCAGAGTGCTTTACCGGAAAATGTGGTACCAGATTTGTTTGGGAGGTTTAAAACACTGACCTTTTTCTTAGTTGGTCATCAAAAGTCATTGTATACGCCAAACATGCACTTAAATTTATTCCAACAAAGAATTAGATAGTGCGGTTCATCTCGGAGAAACTTTTAACTCCCTCCTTTCTTCTTCGCGAAATAGTGTAAAGGAAGTAAAGAATCGTAGTTTCATATCTGAAAATTAAAAGCTGAAAACAACTTTACCTTATTTTGTCCAATTTTATCAAACTGTGTCCCATTAGATCTGCACAAGAAAGCTCGATATTGAGAACTGGCTGCGTATCGGTGCAGCTAAGAGACAGACACTGTAGCAAGGTCATGGTGTATCCTCTATGCTGCCTGATTACCACCTTCCCATACATTATTTCGAGAACGAGAAAGGAGGGAGTTAAAAGTTTCTCCAGAATGTGTCACACTATCTAGTTCTATCTTGGAAAAAATTTGAGCGCATGTATGGCGCATACAACGACTTTTGTGGGCCAACTAAGAGAGAGGTGAGTGTTATGAACCTCCCAAACACACCTTGTACCACAGCTCGGCATCCCAGGACGGAACGGCTTATATCATCAAGGCGGAAACACGAACCAAGAACATACAGGCATCAACAAGTGCCTCACACGGTTGCGCTTTCACGCGCTCAAAATTTAATTATCTGCTAGAACCTTACTGACTTATTCTTCCACCGGCCGGCACTAAAAAACAAAAATATAAATAAAACCAATGCACCCGCATATCAATCTTTAAATAGAAGTGGAATAATTTATTGAACATGCAACTGTGGTTAAGAAGCAAAGGTACAAATTCCTCAAAGATTCTACATCCAGCGAAAATTCATCCACCAAATGTTTTGTTTAAGAGTAGAAACGATGACATAACCGGTTTTCCTGAGAAAACAAAGAGAAAGTAATGAGGAAAAGCTCACATCTCCTGGCACAGTCTTCATGCAAGCGCCGTTGCCCTTGATCAGCGCCAGTACACAGATTAAGAAGACCATCGTTCAAGGATGAACGAAGATCCCGAGGAGCCACTCGTCTATATATAGGGTCCAGCTTTCTATCAAGTTTCGGCGGGATTTCACTTCCTCGAGACGTAATGAGGAGCGAGAGAAACGATCGGCATCGTCGCATCTGCAGGAGGAATTGTCCGGTCACTTCCCTGTAAACGCTGATCCGAGATGCGCTTTGGCCGACACGATTCTCGCCTGGAACAAATTGGAACGGATGCGGAAATTGGAAGGGCAGGCGAGGGTCACCGCATATGTGAGGAACACATATCTGCAGACAAAAGAGACGTCTCCCCCACAACAAGAGTTCAGGTCGACCAGAAAAATGGGGGTGTCCTTCGGCAGACGTAGTCATAACGCAGACGTTACGTCTTTGGTTCTTCCTAACATAAGTCACCCTTGTGAGCTTGCCATAACGTATAACAGGGTATCATAGCAAAGAAATTCGCCACTATTTCTGAATTCTTTACCGCTTCCTGTAATATAACGGCATTAGAGGTGTGGCAAAAACTTTGTCAAATACTCAGCGTTCGATTTCTACAGAACAATAGCGCACGCCTGCAGTAATCTGGAGCACAACTTCTATCCTGACCTTGAGTTAGTTTTCCTTATATCGCCCACTTGTGGCGGAGTGGCAAGACTAGATACCAAAGGAACCAGGATGGTTCCTTGTCCAATCCCTGTCACTGGAAAAAGCAATCTATAGAGCAGTACATAAGCATCCAGAAATGTTCTGCATTCCAATTTAAGTGACTGAGAGATTTCCAAACATTAGTCGACTGTTCAAGGATGCGCCTCATGAGGCAGACATTTATTAATTTTCCACGCAAATTGTTCAGAAGGAAAGACTAATAGTGAATTGTATCAGAAACTTATGAATAAACAATCCCACAACATACCTCACTGCCAAAATGTGTCTATTGTCCACTTATGTCTACCTTACTGCTAGCGATTATTCAGTGATAGAGGTGCAAAAATGTGCACTGCAACATATTTTCTTTTCCTTCTACATCCTAAAATTTTTATTTGTGCTCGAAATTACCGTGAAACTTGCGCAACATCTGCAAGCGCATGGAGTGAATTCGAGCATGGTCCTATTCCTCTTGGAGTTCAAGACTTCGCAAATCACTTGGAAACTTTTACACGACCGGGAATATGTTCCAATTCCAGCGTACCTCCTAGTAGCACTAGAAGCGCAGTGTGTTAAAACCACCTTCACTTAAACCTCGCCGGAGATTTCATGATGCTTGTACGGTGTTGGAAATATTCTTCGGCATTCTCAAAAGCGGTTACTCTAAACTCCTTAATTTTCTAAAAAACAGGGGTCGCTCGCTAAAAGTATCGAGTACCTAAGATAAGTATTCGTATGCATATGTTTACATCTCGGGCAGCTCCATACTAATACAAGCATAGCTCAACTCAAACCTGCTTAAAATCCCTTTGTCTGAAAGTGGATTGCAGGCATGCCGATTTTAGGCTTCGAATAGCCCGTGTGTGGTTGGATTAAACTTACTTAGCTTTGAATTAAGCTGTAAGGAAGTTCGTTGTTATTTTTCGAAGTTATTGCTCAGGAAATCATAACTCGGCTCGAAAAGCACCTTTTCAATGAACCCAAAATTCCTTGTGCGACACTCCTCCGCAGATGTAACACATATTGAAATACCAAATTTTCTTGGAAATCTGGTGAATTGTAGCGTTTCAAAACACCGGAGGCAAATTCGACATTGTGGTGTTTTCTCAGAAGCATTGTTTTGGCAAGAAGGAGTTGGGATGTAGGATAAAAATCCCTTGGTTAGGACTAGGTTTAGTTTGCTGTCGAAAGGTGTTTAGACGCTTTCCTTTAAGATGATGAGAGCCTGTGAAGAAATCTGCGAAAAAACACTTTTGAATGTTGTCATAGGAGGTAGTGAAGTTGAGATAGGACTTCAAACTCAAAGTTCTGTAATTTTGACGTGTAACCTTGACCGGATGCTTTTGGAATTGCCATTTGTATAAAGCTCTTCGTTTACCGCAGCCAGACGTTCGGAGTAAACTCTTTCACATTTGCCCCCAAATTGTCATCAGCAATGTCTACTCTTAAGGAATTGAATGCTTCTTGGAAAGAATTATGAACAACAAAAGCTAACAATTACAAAAAGTGGTGCTCTTGGAATGTATTAAAGGTTTGCTATGGGTCGTTGAGGCAGTTTTCTTCGCTGCTTTTCGACAACGTTTTCATTTCCGCTACAGTCTGCGCTTTATAACGCATCTTAACGTGTCATATCATGAAACAAAGGGTTTTAATTTTTTCAACGAACAAGAAAGCAGAATCTGCCATTGCCACATCTAAAAGGGGCCACCTCACAGCCTGTAGACTATGTTAACTTGACTGTTCCTACTCAGTAGTGGCTCGTAGCTGTGCCTGTGTTCAAATGAAACTTCTAAAGTAATTAAGGAAAGATTGGTTGGACATTGCTCCTGTTTAATCCTCTAAGCAGTCGTTCAATCATTGCAAAGCCTTTCTCCTCTGCGGTGACTGTATCTTCAGTTCAAAGCATTTTTCTTCCAGATCTTTGAAACCATTTCCTCGGTAGCTCCGTATTAATCTAGCGCCCTACAGTCCCTCTCTCTTCAAGGAGTCCAGCATTTTGATTCACAACAATTTCGAGGTTTTCTGTTGGCGATGTAGTAACCACGTCGTGTGGGGAGGCAGAGATGGGTTCCCTAAAACGTAGGGCACTGTTAGGCAGGTCAGATTGTCATTGGTGCGAAGGCGCGCGAAAGAAGCTAATATAAAAGAGGCAGGTAGGGGCGAGCCGTTATCGTCTGCTCCCGTTCGATCCCCGCACCCGTGTCCAGTGCCCTCAGGATGACCATATTGGAGTTCTAAGAGCAACTCTTAGTGAGACCCGTTTAGCCAGGTCTTCCGTGGATATTTGGCTCCTTCGTGGACGCCTACTACTGAGCCCCGGTTGCCGTCGAACGCTTCATCTCCGTTTCCCCGATTCGACCCGTCGCTGCTTAAGTTGCGATCCTGTGTATTTTTGTTGCGTGTTCTGTCGGTTCTGGTAAATCTAGTTGCATTATCTGTGTGTTGGCTCGGACCAAAAGGTTTATACCTACCATACCTCTAAGTATTCAGGCCTACAATCAAAATATTTTTAACAAATGTAATATAATAACATAAACACCAAATAATAAGACCACTCTTGACCTAAGTCGAGTTGCGAGCTGCCTACACTATGTATCTGGCTCTCTGTGCATTACCCGATACTTCACTGCTGTTCAACTCAGTCGTCGGTATTTCTGCACACTCCTCTTCACTATGTGCTCCACTACGACTGTCTCGTCAAGAACTGGCGATTCTTCACCTGTAAGCCCTGAAGTCCGATTTCATTCGGATGCTGATTGTGTGCCAGCCGACAATTCTGACTTTGATCGCGCAATAGGACAACTGC
Source organism: Heligmosomoides polygyrus bakeri (assembly GCA_947359475.1). NCBI lineage: Eukaryota > Metazoa > Nematoda > Chromadorea > Rhabditida > Heligmosomidae > Heligmosomoides > Heligmosomoides polygyrus. The sequence continues at coordinate 28,684,397 of OX375869.1, read as the reverse complement.
TCAGGGACGATCGTGTAGTATCATATCTAAAGACTATTTTTGGTTACTTACTAGAAAACTGAAATCACTTAAGTTCGCTAGTTCGGTCCGTGGTCACAGGAACAATGAATTGACGACAGAATATTGCGCTCTGAAGGCAGAAATAGAAGAGCTGAAAAGTGCACTCACTAGCATCGACGAAGAAGTGTCGTACTCCGGCCCAGACTCCTGCGGACGACTCTTCATATGGAGAAATCGAACGGCGACGAACTATCATCATCTTTGGCGGAGATTTATCGGAAATTCCTAGCCGTCTTGATCAGGAATTGCTCCAAAACTTTCCAGTTTGTATTTGGAGTGCGTCGTGAACATTGCACACAGAATCGAACCTATCAATCGAGTGGGCGCGAGAGCTCGCAAACTGCACGTGCGGGCATGTTCGGAGCGCAATAACTCTGTCAAGATCGAATCGTTCCGGCAGCGCATTGTGGGTTTTATAGGAAATAAAGATCTCCAGCAGTTCCCAAAAGTACAGGGACGTAACTTTTAAACGGGCGAAATTATAGCGTGCGAAAATGCAGATTACCCTTGCGTGACGCGATTTTTTTCAAATTCAGTCGACCGCGATGAGCTGGGAAGACGCGATGAGCTAGCGGCCTACATATGCATAGGCGAGCAGATCACATAAGGTACACTAGTACCTGCCATTTTAGAGCGGCGGAGGGCAGAGGTAAAGTTTCTTCCTCCCTTACTCACCCACGTTTGATCATATAGGGAGTTGTTTGGTGCGTTGATTAATAATCCGACGTCCGTCTTTGAAAATTCCGCCAATTTCGGTAGGTTAACTACTGTTTGAGTGCGGTCGGGTCAGGATCACCGATCACCCTCAGTTATCGGTATGGGTGTTCTCCTGCCATAATCGGCAAAATGCACTTCGTCATCGTGTTCGGCACCCTGAATAAACCCTGCCCTTAGACGAAGTTTGAGCAAAATCGGTGATACTGATCCGACCACCATCCTGGAGAAAATCCAAAACCTACCAATATCGGCGGAATTTTTAAAAACGGACGTCGGATTGGTAATCAGCGCACCTAATAACCCCTTAGATGATTTTGGACGAGGGAATTTGGCCAATTTCAAAAATACCGATTTTCGATGACGTCATTTTCCACGCAGGATCGGCCTGGGGCGCCCATGTTCTCGGAGGGAAATTGTTAAAAAATCGACTTTTCTGAAATTGGTCGAGAGTAACAGCATTCGGTAGAGCTTTCCGAGCTGAACAGAATGGTGTTCTTGCGAGTGTTGAATACTCAAATATGGGCGAGTAAGGGCGGAAGAAACTTCACCGAGCTCTTTGCCGTCCTAAAATGGCGACTGGGACTAAGGCAGGTTAAGCAGCTGAGAAGTTTCAAGCATTTCGTTCTTAAGTATCTTAACCGGTTTGCCGCCTAGGCATTTGTAGGCCGTCAGCTCATCGCGTCTTCCAGCAGTGGTCGACTGAATTTGTAAAAAGTCGTGTCATACAAGGATAACCCGCATTTTCGCACCGCTATAATTTCGCCTGTTGTTTAGAAGCTAGAACGGTTTTGCGGACTACTAAAGCTTTTTACTGCTTACAAAATCCACCAACCGCAGCCGGAATGATTCGATCTTGACAGAGTTGTTGCGCTCCGGACACGCCCACGAGGGCATTATGCGAGCGGTTGCGCCCACTCGATTGATATGTTCGATTCCGCATGCTTTGTTCTTAGGACGGCTGGAAATTTCCGACAAAACTTCCCAAACCATCATTGTACAGACTGCCGCGTCCACTCGATTGATAGGTTCGCTTCCGTATGCATTATTCACGGCGCACTCCAAAGGCAAGCTGGACAGTCTAGAGCAATTCCTGATTAGGACGACTGAAAATTTCCGATAAAACTCCCCAAACCATCACTGTACAGACTGCCGCGCCCACTCGATTGACAGGTCGATTCTGTATGCATTGTTCACGGCGCAGTTCAAAGGCAAACTGGACAGTCCTAGAACGACTCCTGATTACGATTGCCGAGAATTTCCGATAAAACTCTCCAAATGCTCGCTCTACAGGTTGTCTCGGTCACTTGATTGATTCTGCTGGCCTATATGCATTGTTCAACACTACTGAGTTGAACAATGCATATAGGCCGGCAGAATCAATGGAGCTTTATATGCCAAAAGATAAAGCTCGTGCTGCTGAGCTCAAATATATATCTATTTTCACAAGTACTTGATTTTTAAAGAAGTTACTCAAAAAGGCCGCCTTGGACCGTACCAAAGCCTATTGACCTGCGCGGCCTTTCCTACCAATGACCAAAAACATGTCCGATACTTAAAAATTTTTCCTTACATCCTATGATTGGGCACTTGATGCTCATCCAAAACTGTTAGTAATTTTAAAAGTAAGTGTATTCCAATACAACGTTTCTTAAACAGGATCACTTTTCTTTATTGAATCGTGTTGGTTTTCACTACAGATACGTATGTTTCACATGAAAGGAGCTCACCTCAAAAGAAAAGCGTCCAGAAAAACATTAAATATGTCTTCCTTAAAGTGTATTCTGTCATGCATGTAGAAGTGCTTTGTATCATTGTATGAGATGTAGGATGTGTTTCATTAGGATCTTTAAGGAACCCAGGATCTCTCCCCATCATTTCGATTAGTATCGACTCCGAGTTCGGGTTAAACCTTGCCTTCTCAGGTTCCCTAAAGGCGTGGCTCTCTATACGTTTATTGCTGCTTAAATTGTATTTACTCTAGGTATAACTGATTATATGAGTTTAGTTAACGCGTCGTTTTCTTAAGAGCTCTAATAATACATACCAATTCATACATATCTAGACTAGATATAATTTCTTCTCAACAATTCGACAAATATCGGGCAGGTTTCAATAAAAAATCACTAAAACTTACGTTTCCAAGCTGTCACTAGAACTCCAATTAGGCTTTTTAAACGTTTTATGCGGTGTAGGTTGCAATTTTGTAATGTAAGCTAGTAGAACTATAACATTGGTTTTTTTTATTCGTGACTTAGAATATGTTTTGAGGTGGTTTCTGTATAGTTCGTAGTGTGGCAATACTAGCAATATAATTTTTATTGTGTGACCATTATTGCATGCATTCCTGGAGAATAAACCTGAGTGAAGCCTGCTTCGCGGTGATTGCCGCATACGGCAGCATGCCGACACGGGAAGATATTAGGGTACGACGGTAGAAGTGACGAGTTGCGTGACCTAAACACCTTTATCGTCTTCCTTTCTCCATACTACTGCTTAAGAGTGGCTGTTATTCGGCGCTTATCGCCAATTCGACGACGAATAAGTCCAGCCCCAAAAAATCGCTCTCGGTTTGCACCTACTGACACGAGATCCTTTCCTTGACGCTCGGCTGTCCAGGACCGCCGAGACATCCAGGGAGGCGCATCACGCTACCGTCCCTCTGAACCCGCGCTCACGGCGGTGGAACACAACAGGCTGAAAAAATCAAAGACTGTTTCGGGACACAGTGAACATCAGCCTTCTCAGCAGTATACTCACGTGACTCGCACTGCGCGGCTGTGAATACAGTGCCTGCAGAGTCGACCCACTGAGATTGACCGTTGCACGTTGGGGAGTCGACCGTCACGCCGCCGTTCGCGGTCAGGGTGCTGCCAGTCGGACAGAATGCCTCAGAGCACTGTCCTGAAATACGGGTATCGTTCTCTGGGAAGTAATGAGAACAAGTAGCCTACTGTACCTTCTCTTACAGACACCGTAGTACAGGTATCACCTTCCGGACAAGTGAGACTGGTTTTGAGAAGGGGCGCGCATGCATCGCATACTGCAACGGGTGATTGACTCGCGATCAGTTCGGAAACGGTCAAGTGAAACTCACGAGTTCCGCAGACCACTTGGGAGGCAGCTTTTCCGCTGATCCTGTATGCGCCGTCAATGCAGGTGGCTTTCGTGACAGGCTTGCCCTTGCTGAACATCTGACCCTTCGCACATTTGGCTGTCAGGCATCCATGGGAGTCTGCCGTGTATATCAATGTGCTGTAAGGAAGATGAACAGTTAGAATAGTCGGCACAAAATCGACTAAAGCTATCGGTAAGTTAGCCAAACAACGAAGGATTGCTCTGGAAGAAGGCTATTCATCAGCAACTCCACTCAGATCTTTAAGGATGAAGTGCTCTGTTGAGACAATGAACAAAGGCAGACTACATACTTTTGCATTTTAGGCGTAGACTTCTACTTCAAAACCTATCAACAACGGCAGGATTTATGGAACGCCATTATTTGAGCGTGTAGATGAACACAATAAGCAATGGAGAACAAAACAAACATAAGCATTACAAATGGGATCGACATGATATCACACGAGAAATTATTCATATACTCGGGGATCCTATTAGTGATCATGTACATGTCAGAAGATGAGCAGCATTGATAGGTTGCTGCGGGCCAGCCAATGAAAGCCAACTCCGAACAAATGCCAGCCAATCAGGGTACACACTCTCTCTCTCTCTCTCTCTCTCTCTCTCTCTCTCTCTCTCTCTCTGAATGGCACGGCCCGTCAATGCGGTCTGATTGGATGGGGCGTTCCCATCTCCCAATGTTGCCCGTCTTCGCGACATATACCAATGACCACTGATCTTTTCAAAATGATTAATGAATTAAGCAAAGCGTTTCTTTTAGAAAAAGTTATAACTCAGAACCGGCTAGACATTGCCGCCTCACAAAGACGATTTGACACTTAAGACCTCTTATAATGGAACTTAGTGACGTGCAGAACCAACGGCAAGTCCTCCACCTTACGTTTTTCTGTTACGGTAGTTAGTTCAATTTTTATTTCAAAATCAATTTCCACGTCAAATTGGACACTTTCAAAAACAAATTGGGCACACTTTTAAGGCAAATATACTCGGAGCAAACCAGACGCCCTTGAAATCAAACATAACATCTTCCAAGCTAAATCAAACTCCTTCAGATTAAATTGGCGATGGCTAGAATAATTTTTTATCAAAGAAAATTTAGTGCAACTTCCTTTGAAATTTTTTAAATTTCCTGTCCTAGTAAGTGAACATGATTCAAAATTTTATATTTTTTTATTTTTCAGTAAAAATAGTGAGTTAAATTTAGCTTTAAAGAACACAAAGGAAGCAACTATTTGTTGTAATAAAAAGTGTGTCATGCTCTCTAATAAATCATCGTTATTTTTATTTGATTGAAAGCATAAAGGCTCCTTTGTCGTAATAGGGGTGTGAGGTTTTTGTATTTTATAGTTGTACTTTTTGTACAGTTCACATCTGTGTTGTTCCACGCAAAAACGAGCTTTGCTATCAATCGCATAATAATCGAGAAGATCTGTCGAGTCGAGTGTATGGTGCGATATGTTTTTGGCACATCCTATAATTCCTGCTTTTCTATGCTTTAAAACAGAACGGAACTCATTATTTTTTCTTAAAATTAACATTTTTAATAAAATTTTAAGCAGTGCGTTCACTTACGGCACGTGAAACAAAAAAATTCAAATAAAGTTACAAAGTTGTACCAAATTTTCCTTGAACAAGAAATAATTTTTAGCTTTTTTTCGGGGTTTCTATTTTAATCTGAACGACGCTCGTTTTGTTTTCGAAATGCCCTGTTTAATTTCAAAAGCTCTAAGTTTGCTCAGAGGAGTGTCCAGTTTGATATGAAAAGTGTCGAATTTGACGTGAGTACAGTATATTTCAGACGCTCTAATGCAAATGTATGCTGGAAGTGTAGCCATGATCATGCAAGCGTCTCCATAGCTTTCTACTGAAGCTAGCCTGTACCACCCCGAGCCTTTTACGCAGCGCTTTCGGTGAGGACTAACTGAGTGAACCACCATATTCAAGCGCAGCACGATCCAGTGATGCACTGATATGCATAGTTGCCTTGCGTTCCATAGTTGAAATTGGAATGACCGCATTTAACCAAGTCAGAAGGATTTGAACTCCTTTTAGAACGAATCAAAATATCAAAATATTTTCCGATAAACTGTCAATGAAGATAATGGTATTTTTCAGTGTTCCGTTGTCTCGATAAGTACACACACGTAAGAGGAAAGCTCGGCGGTGCGAGCTCTTGTGGCAAGGTATTGAGTTAGAGCAAATTACTTTACGTACAGAAACAATAGCTAAATTCGTTTCTGAATGACAATGAACGCCTGCTGGGGTTGTCTCTCCACAATGAGCACCTGCTGGGATTGCCTCTTCAAGTGTTCAAGACATTGTGTACTGTCTCGTAAATACCTAGAACGTTATGTAGATGCATTAATGGAATATTGGAAGGGAATATTATAACGGTCTGTTTTTTTTCGGAATAGAGTTGTAATTGTTGTTTTATTTTACTGTTTCACCCTTTTTCCTACATATGTCAGATGGTGACAGCATCTCGCGTCTTTTAATAATTGAAAATAATAATAAAAAATCCCTCACTGAAATACACTGTCGCTTACTTTGTTGTTGCGGTACAATCGTAGCCGACTGGACATGGCGACGTAACGGTCGTTATTTCGGAGCACGTAGCGCACGCTGGAAAACCTGTGTTAGCCAAGGTACTGGGTGGAGAAAGCGAGTGATGCACATTTTTGGTCACACATGCTTCTTGTGCCCTGTGACTTATAACTACTATAGGACATAATCGATGGCCGAGATTTCTTTCTTCTTTTCTTTGTACAGCTTCTAAAAAATGAATGTTATAGGTTTTGCAGGGCAGATATTTCAGTAAGTTTGAAAACAATCGTACTATTCGCTTTGCTGCAAGTAAAAAACAGAGAGACAAGTCCTGATGCTCTAATCCTACAGTGGATACAGTTTACATTTCTGTTTATTTGTTTATTTATTTATTGCCAATCCAAACTACATACTATTAGAAGAGAAATTCACAGGAGAACAAAATAAATTGGCTATTGAAAGAGAACATGGAATAAAAGAAAAAACAAGAAGGAAATAGGGCAAGGGTAGGATTCGTGAATAATTGGTGAAGGTTAGGAAAAGCTGAAAGCTTTACTGATGCGCATATCGTGCATGTAAAGGAGGAGGCCGTTTGTACCTGGCTGAGACAGTTAGAGTGCAGTCGGCGACGAGAAAAAGAATACCGCGAGGCGAAAAACAGGGGCCTACGGTTCTACTACCATAGGTGCTAGACTAGCTGTAACCTATGTGGGGTGGACCTTGTAAGCGTTGAAAGGTGAAAGTTGGTACGCACGTACGTAGTTGGTTAAAATGAAGGGTGATCAATTACGGCATCAATTACGACACAAATCCGCTTCATGACCACATCCTTTCGTATAATCAATCCTAGTGTGGTACCAAAATTACGATTGATGGCAAATTCGCGAATGACTGGGAAGTCATATCGTAATTAGCGTTCCCTTCATTGTGCAAAGAACTTGGAACTGTTTCAGCTAAGAAACCAATCGACAAAAAACAGTTAAGGAATCTTTGGCATCAGCTCAAAGCATCAGTTCTGACTGAAGGTTTTATGAATAATGGTGGCCAAAGGAACAGACTAGAATGAGGCTTAGCGCACAATTTCATGCAGTTCTGGACTGAAAAACGGCACGCGAATGACATTTACAGTACCGGACGCGTCTTTTGAATAGACGCCGAAAAACCGCACTTTTGCGGTTTTTTCGGCTTCTATTCAAAAGACGCGTCCGGTACTGTACACATTCCATCAAGTGAACTTCAGAGACGCAATCTAACCAGAAAACAATTCTTCAATTATTAATCCTTCAAACAAAAAGCTAAAGAAAGCACTGCAGTATCCAAAAGGGCAAGAACGTCTCGACTAACTCTACACTCTACTCTACAACTAACTCAACTTCTAAGCGAGCTTGACGCTTTTGAAATCAAAATGAACATCTTTCAAATCAAGACGAGCCTACTTTACATTACTCTAGAGACTCTCCAAGAAAGGACTTCTGTTTCGGACATGGACAATTCAGTTATACACTTTCATTTTGACATAACCACATTTTTTGAAATTTTTAAAACTATCTGTCGCTGCACGTTAGTGCATTTTTTGGATGTTTGTTCATTTGTTTTTTGTTTGTTTTAATAAAATCTTCATTGCTTGGAACAATTTATAGTTCCAAGCTTATTCTAGAGCACATAAGGACAGCAGCATTCTGGCACGTCAAAAGAAGAGATCGCACCAGGCGATTATCATTTTATTGATAGTGTAAGGGCTGCACAGTTAATAAAACACCATTGCGAGGATACGTGTGTTTTTAAAACTGCTTTTGTCGTACCGTTTAAATCTGAGTTGCTCCGAGCGTGCCAAACTTTTTCCTAGCGATACAATTCAAATTGTCTAGACCCAACTAAGCGCGTAGCGCGACCTCTTTTTTTATAACACTATATGATGGCTGTCTTTTGCGCATTAAAATAAAATTCTATTCATTCACTATTTTCCATGGAAAATGAAAATTTCTTACAAAATCTCAAATATTGTGTTCAATTATTGCGGCAGTTGATTAAAAAAACTTCAAGCAAGTTATATCAAACTTTCCTGGGACAAAAAAAAATTATTCCAACCGCCGAGGTTCGACTTTTAATGAATCTTGCCATGACATCCTTCATTATCAAAGTAGTATTCTTAAGCTGTCCGTCAATATGGTTAGCGTCTTTTATTAGATTTACGTTTATTTCTTTTTTTCTTTAGAGCATGGAAAAGTCGGAAATCGCAACATAAATAGCCCAAACGTCTCAACGTCTTCTTCTTCTTCTTCTTATTCTTCAGCGTTTGTCCCGCATCGCCGCGGGGTCCGCTCTTCTGGTGTTACGACGCCACCTTTCCCGATCCTGCGCTTGATCAGGGTGGACACCAGCTACTTTCATGTCCGTGTGTAACGTATCGGACCAACGCTGCTTCGAGCGTCCTCTAGGCCGCTTTCCAGATACTTCCAACTCAAGGCCAATCTTGCGGACGCTGTCTTCTTTCCCACGCAGAACGTGGCCGTACCATCGCAAGCGAGCTTCGCGCATCTTGTCAGTTATCGGCGCGACACCGAACTTCTGCCGAATAGCATCGTTTCGGATGCGGTCCATGCGCGTGACTCCCGCCGTCCAGCGCAGAATCTTCGTCTCCATGACGCTGAGGCGCGTTTCTTCCTTGGTCGCTGGCCAACACTCAGCGCCGTACATTGCTACCGGCCGGACGACTGCTCTGTAGATCTTCGACTTAAAGCGCTCTGGTATCTTCCTATCGCAGAGCACGCCAGTCAGCGAACGCCACTTGGACCAAGCTGCACTCACGCGTGAGTTCACCTCAACCATCAGACCGCCGTCAGACGCTATTGCTGATCCCAGGTATTTAAACACCGAAGTGCGTGCAGGTTCAGTACCGTTAATCTTAATGGAGCCGGACTCGTTCACGTCAGTCGTTAGGTACTCGCTCTTCTTGACGTTCAATTTGAGTCCGAACCTCGCCAGACGGTCGCACCAAGCTTGCACCTGCCGCTCGAGATCGTCTTTATCTTCGCTAGCGAGCATCACGTCATCGGCATAAAGCAACGTCCAAGGGAGGGGCTTCTGAAGATCTCGTGTGATGGCATCCATGACGACACCAAAGAGGAGTGGAGAAAGCGCAGAACCCTGGTGCACCCCAACAGAGGTGGGAAACTCCATTGAGGTTCCAGCTGCAGCTTGCACTCTACTCTTTGGGCAAGAGTAGAGCATCCGCACCCACTCTATGAGTTCCTCAGGTACGTTGTGTCGTCGCAAGGCGTACCATATAAGCTCACGCGGTACGCGGTCGAAGGCCTTCTCCAAGTCGAGAAAGGCTATATGCACCGGCTTCTGTTTCTCGCGATGCTTCTCCACCAGGAGGCGGGCGGCGTGTATAGCATCAATGGTCCCACAACCAGACACAAAGCCGCACTGGTTGTCGGAGAGCCTGACGATTTCACGAATTCGTCTATCGAGGATTCGCTCGAAGATCTTCATGCTGTGCGAAAGCAAGCGAATCGGACGGTAATTGAAGCAGTCCGCAGGACTGCCCTTCTTCTTCCAAATCGGAATCGTCGTACTGTTGTGCCAACACTCCGGTACTTTCTTCTCCTTTACTACCTGGTTGAAGAACTCAGCCAACCGCTCAGCAGGATACCAGAGCTTCGACTTCCAAACATCGGCTGCCAGATCATCTGGCCCTGTCGCCCTACCGGGCTTCATCTTCTTTAGAGCCGCTTCTGTTTCCTCCACGGTGATCTTGCGAACGGGACCGTGAACAGCCACAGAAGGGATGGCCGGATGAGGAAATTCCACAGTGGAAATTTCCTCAGAGTAATCACGCCATCGCTTCAGCGCCTTTTTGCGGTCTGTCAGAAGATGGCTGCTCTCATCATTGATGCCAAAAAACTTTTCAATGTCCTCGGTTTGGCGATGGCGGGTCTTAGCAAGTCGGTACAAATACCGCTCACCATCGCGCGATTCGAGCTTTCGGTGGACATCACCATAATGAGTGGCTTTCGCAACAGCCACGGCTTTCTTTGCAGCCTTCTTCGCCTTCTGATACTCCTGCCAGTTGTCGGCTGTTCTGTCGCCGAGAAACACATGATACAGCGACTTCTTCTCTCGAACCTTCGCTTTCACATCGTCTGTCCACAGCCATGCCTGCTTGTCGACTTTGCGTCGTCCAGGCTTCGTAGTGCCGAGTTCCAACCTTGCAGCTTGGCGTATCGCGTCGGTTGCTTTCTTCCAAGTTTCATCGACAGTCGTAACTGTCGGTAACCGCACGCGAGAAATCACAGCTGCTTCCTTCTCTTTCATTCGCCACCACTTGATTCTTGCAGCACCGCATCGCTCGACCTGCTTCAGCCTCGGAGAGGCGATCTTCAAAGTACAGATCAGCGGACGATGCTGTGGGGCGACCGTTTCATACGGCACGATCTTCGCGTCTGTGACGAGATTTCGGTCACGATCCTTCACAAGCACAAAGTCTATCTGAGACTTGGAGCTCCCACTATAATATGAGATGAGGTGGGAGTCGCGTTTTCGGAAAACGGTGTTCACAATGGTGAGGCTATGCGATTCTGCATACTCAAGAATACGCTCACCATCGGGGTTACGAGACCCGTATCCGAAACCACCATGACAGCTGTACCCGTCCTTCGCAGCACCTACGTGCCCATTAAGGTCACCAGCGACTATGATGACATCTTTCGACGGTACCTCTGCTGTCTTCTCATCAAGCAGGTTCCAAAACTCATCCTTGGCTTGATCGGAGCAGCCAGTCTGCGGAGCATACGCAGAGAAGAAGTGATAGAGTCGCTCCTTAGCGGCGACAACGATCTTCATCAATCGATCGTCAAAGCGCTCGACGCTTACAATCGAGTCACGAAATCGTTCGGAGACGATTACTCCGACACCGCTGGTGGTCTTGGGACTTCCACATAGAACGGCCTTGAAACCACGTCCTATGTCCCTTGACTTGCGGCAGGACCACCTCGTCTCCTGCACCGCACAGAAATCAACTCTTCTTCGCTCCAGTGCTTCAACCAACTCGCACGAGCGGCCCGTCAACGTACCCACATTCAGCGTAGCCACGCGGGTCCTGCTTACGTTACGGGACTTTCGGACTAGCTCAGTTGCCCCGATGCCGTCCTCGCATCAGGGACCCTCGCATACTTCTCACACTCGCCGGGCTCTGCGAGTGCGCGTCGGCTCCCGCGGACGCCGTAGCACTATCTCGGGAAACTTGACTTATCATACACCATGTGATGTGACATGGGTCTTCGTAGGCCGGCCTGTCACAAGGGCCTGTCGCCTGCATTCGAATGTCCGTGATTAGCTTAACTCGCAGAGCGAGCAGTTTCCAGTGGCACCACGTGGAGGAACGGACATCGCCACCCCAAACGTCTCAACGTCATCCTACAGAATACTTTCCTCAAGAAAACGGGAAAGGTTTTCCCTCTTGTTGGGCAGCTCAGTAATACTTAATCAATTATTCTAACTGTTCTAGAGAGTCTCCATTTTAGAGTGGAAAATACCAATTTTATTTAGATGAGTTTATTTTGAAAAGGGCCCAATTTGACGGGATGATGGTGTATTTTCAACATTCCAGTGACTAAGATATTCAAACATTAAAAATTAACGCTTGGTGACCAGTGTGTTAATGTAAACTGACAATGGCTTCGCATCACTTCCTTTAAGCCTATGCGAAGGCACAATTTCTGTTCGATTAAACGAAAATTCTGGCGCTTCTTGTGCAACCACTTTTCGTTCGATTATTACTGAATCAGTATTCAACTTACTGTCACCACAAGGTACATACACATACTTCTTTATACAACATTTTTATACAGCGTCTAATAAGGAATTCTTTGCTTCTCGCAAGGAATAACTTGTGTTCCAGCTATGCTTAATAATGGTGTTTTCCCGAAGACTCATTGATGTATGTTGAAAAAGCAATTCCGGGCGATATTTTGCTTCGATTTCAAGCTGTATCGATCCGCCGTCGAAACAGCCCGGCAAATCATCCATGTCTGATTACTGTAGTAATAAGTGTTGGAGAAAGGAACGTGCAACGGCGGTTCGAGAAGTTTCGTTCAGGAGATTTCAACCTTGAAGATGCACCCCGAAGCGGCAGTCCTACAGCAATCGAATCGACCTACATACAGCAGAACGACGAGGAGTTGAAGGCCTTCGTGGAAGCCAACCCATCACAAACAGTTTGTGAGATTGCGGAAGGTCTGGGAGTCGGTAAAACTGCTGTTACAGCTGGTTCTAAGCGCCTCGAAAAGGTGGAAAAGCTCGAAAAGTGGGAGCCCCAGATTTGAATCCTAGCCGGAAAATGCCACGTTTCGAAATCTGTTCTTGTTTGCTTCTTCGAAATCACACGCCCGTTTTTGGATCGAGTCGTCGCATACGATGAAAAGCGGATTCCGAACGATAACCGAAGACGATCAGGACTGTGAAATGATTTCGACGACCCCCTCCCCCCAGGCATTTCCCAAAAGCGAAATCCCACCAGAAAAAGACGATAGTAACAGGGTCGTGCTCGGCGGCAGGCGTTATTCACTACAACTTTCTGGAATCAGGCCGAACCTTCACAGCAGAACCCTCCGAAATCATCGACCACGAGGTATAGCGAAAATTGCGTGAGCTGCGCTGGTCAAAAGAAGAAAAAAAGCAGGAAGCAAGCAAAAACAGCCTTTCTAGAATTTTTCGCATTCTTCTGCAAGACAACGCCTCCTACACGTTTCGCAAAACACCATACAAAAAATAAATGGACTGGGAGTTGAGGCTTTACCTCACCTGTCACACTCAACAGGCATAGCGCCAATCGACTTCTTAAGCACTTTCGGAGCTTCCTCGCTGGTAGAACCTCCGCAAATCATGGCCACGCAAAATCAGCCTTTCTAGGATTTATCGCATCTCAGCCAGTCTTTCTTGCTGGTAGAACTATTCAGCGAGCATCGCGTTTGAAAAAAGTCTTCTGATTCCATTGTAGCTTATCTCCAATGAATCTGCGGAGCATGAAGGAGGTTGTGATCGTTCGAATTGGACCAGTCAATACCGACAGAGATTTCCGGCCAAGTTAATAATTCCAATTTTGTGGCTAAAGAGAAGCATACGCAGTTGCTTACGGAATGCGCACGTTGCCCGCAACGTCTTTCCGAAGACTTCGCCGGTTTCAGTCCTCCAGACGCGACTGTCCTTGCTGCAAACGGCTCCGTCGACGGCGCTCGACATCGGACTGATGAAGGCGATCATCTGACCCTTGGAGCATGAATACCTGAAACAGAACCATTCAGCTGCTTCTTCTGTGTGAGATCGATGTAGAATGAGGTCCCTACTCACGTCGAACATTTCGCGCTGTTCTTCGATCTCTTCAGAAAGGAAAAGCTGCACATGTTCTCTGGCGGACATGTGAGATCTGTTGCCGCTGCACAGTTATTGCAGACTAAATACGGAGCTCTATTTCAAATTCACGTTCGCCGGGAGTGAAGAAGAGATTGCTCGCCGTCAGTCACTCACCATGCTTTTTAATGTGGTGTTTAATGTGGTGTGGCAAGTGCGTTTTCTGAAAAAAATTAGGAGTGATTTCAACTAGTCTCTTTATTTGCAAACATCATTAATTGCGCAGCTTCATTTAGGCAAACCCTGGAATGTAGCTGAACTGCTTACCTCTTGGCATTCACACATTTTTACATGTAAAATGAATTGACTTTTACCAGGAAAGCACTTATTCGTTTTGGTAAGGGCTGCGTTAGCATTTGTTTGCTTATACTATTACCTTCGGAAGCCAGAACTTCATCACGAATATTTGTTGCATCTCGTGAGATTTTACGGCCACACTTTGCCCCGACCTTCCTAGTTTACTCAAGACCACTGTCTTAAGATAAATTATTAATAATAATCATTATTAATTGCCTAACGTGACGGATGAAAGGTAAGCGTAACTTTAATCAATTGCTGTTTGAGACGCGCTACAGATGGTGCTTCTAAAGGACATCGTGGATTCGATAGCGATAGTTCGATAGCGCATTTGTCCAATACACTAACTTGCGGTTTCCTGCCCATGGACTGTTTATGATTATTCCCAGATAAGTCTGGCACCAATTCATCGACCAGGAGAAATGGAAGGCTTGGTTGGCTTGGCCTGGACCCGGACCGTGAACCTAGAGTCGGAGTGCACATGACCAAGGACGCCCCCACCGACTGTGCTACACGCGTCATAGTACATGCCATAAAGGATAAACAGCGGCGATAATCAATAATCACTTTTTTTAGTACGAGCTGTGCATTTTACTTTTTACGGAGGCAACTTGAATGCGCATTTGGCCTATACATTGACTAGCGATGGCCATCCGATGGGCATCCTTTCCAGACAAGTCGGAAGAGCCTGTTACCAATCCACCGATTCCTGAGAAAGGGAAGGCATGATTGGCTTGGGCGGGAAATGGAACCAAGAATCTGGAGTCATGTGCACGTGACAGCCGATGCCTCCTCCGACTGCGCTATCACGCGCCTTAGTACTGCTTGTGTTCCTAAAAATACAGGGGAATCTTAGACTGTTGCCTACACTGCTACTTGCTCAATTCGCCCATTCTCACGGCACAATCATATGTGATGGATTGCGTTGGACTTTGGACGACTTCCAGTTTTTCTGCATTGTTCGCTGGATCCGAAAGAGTGGTCTTAACCTAGGTATGCCCGAAAGGCGGAGGTCAGCAACTAGCGCTGGCTTGATACGCTGCATAAAGACTTGAAGTCGGCTAGGTTGCACCCCGATCAGGCATTGGATCGGAAAACGGGAAAAGTGGCTTACCAGGAATGCGGCCGCTTTTACTAAGTGGACCAAACGCTGAAGAAGAAGGAGACAGAGGAATCGCAACATAGGCACACCAGGATGACTTTGACGGTGGCGGAGGCTTATCAGAGGCAAATGGACAGCAAATGGAGTGTGCCTTAGAATATGCTTCACCAAGAGAAAACTGCAGTAATCCAGAATCGAATAAGGTGATTTTATTTTAACCATCAGACATTTTGAACCCAAAGAAAAATAGAGCAAATATTCCGAGTAGCGAGCAAATAAGCACATACATAATCAGGTTTTGAAGTTAAGTTTCGGGAACGCTTACCCTTCTTATCCATTGCTTTGGAATTGAAACTAATCGGTTTTGAACCCTGCATAGGGCCACAACCTTTTGCTTCGAATTTGTTGATATATACCGTAGTGAACATATGTGTAATGCGTTGGATTAAATATAAAATTGCGTAAAATCTTTTTTTACAGAAAGATTTAGAACCCACTTTATTGGTAGAAATTTTCAAGAAGTGGTAAATTGGCTGCAAGAACGAAAGAAAAATAACTCTGAGACGAGAACTCTGCTACTGTTGAACGCTTCGCCGCCTCCAACCCCGTAAAAGAATACCAAAGCTGATTAAATAAATCATGGAAAAGAGCCTCAATCTGAATTCTGTATCACCTGAGTGGTTCTCGCCCGATTTTAACTTTTCAGAGCAAATTATCATCGAAAACGATCATTAGATTATTGCGGAGTAGTATCATACTCTACAATAACGCGCTAAGCGATTAGTCATAGATTGATCGACGCAGAGTCATAAAATAGCAGGGAAAAATAAGGAGAAATTCAGATGAAAAATTGGGGAAAATTAAAGGATAAAGGATAAAGGACGGTGTTATTCAACCTTCTTTGGGATGCGCCACGCATTCTACTTCTACGGGATGTCGTGGAGGCGTGTTGAATGCGTATTTGGTCATACAATGACTTGCGGTGGCCAGCCGATGTACATGTCAGTGCTTTATCCTTCGCAGACAAGTCTGGTACCAATTCACCGTCCCCGGAGGGATGGAAGGCTTGGTTGGCCTGGGCGGGAAATCCGAACCAGGAGCCTGGTATCGGATGCAGGCGACAGCCGGCGCCTCCTCCGACTGCGCTTCACGCGCGGAAAAATTACGGCTCGAGAATAGCGAAAGTACCCAGACGTCCTGGGAACTTGGGGCAATCGAGGTCGCTGAACACGAATCTGAAGTTCGCCTTTAAAGTCTCGGTCGCCATCAATCGATATTGATCAAATTATCGATTTTTGTGGATGTCGTTAAGCCGGTCCGAAACTTCTGCCCTGGGGTTTACGGGGCGCGAAAATAGCGGAAAATACCTAGACGACTTCTATGTGAAAGGGGATTCAGAAAACGTGCAGAAGACGTCGTCCGCTAACAGGTATCATTGAGGGGGACCAGTAGCAGTAAAGGGGAGTTGTTACGGTAAGGTGACACAGATAGATCAGGCAATGAATACCAATCGATATTATCGAATTTCTCTCAGATTTAACCGATCAGATCAGAGTAGGAGTTAATTGATTATGATCGTCGACGGAAGGCCTTCACAGCAAGTATGAAGTTTCGATCGGGAGGCTCATATTGGTCGATTTTATCGATTTCCTTACCGGTGAAGCTCCTGTGACATGAAATAGTTCGGACGAGTAACCTTTAACCCAACACAGCAGCCATTCTTGTGCCTTGCCTTTGAGGCTGAGTCGCTGGCTGTATGGATGCCGTAGTTATGGTAGGAGCAACGGCGCGTTCCCGCACCCCTTCGGTGCGTCTTTGCGACATGTACTCTCAAGTTAATATGCTTGCAGATAAACATTTCAACATACATCAAATTCAACACACATATGCGGGAGTATCGGTACTGGTACATATGGAGGCGCATAGATTCTGTATTCACCAAAAATTCATTTACTACGTCAGTCTCGGTTCAGAAAACAAATAAGGACAAGAGTAATGAGAAATTAAGCTCACCTCTCCTGGCACAGTTCTCATGCAAGCGCTGTTGCCGTTAATCAGCACCAGCATATAGATTAAGAAGATCATCGTCAAAAGTTTGCAGAAGGGTCAATGGCCAATCGTCTATATATAGGGTCCAGCTTTCTATCAAGTTTCAGCGAGACTCGGCATCGTTGCATTTGCAGGGGGAATTCGTCGGTCACTTTCCCGTGAACGCTGATCCGAGATGCGCTCTCGCCGCTGCGATTCTCGATCGAAAAGAATCGGAGTGGATGCGGAAATTAGGAGGGTAGAAGAGGTCCACCGTGGAACAGATATCTGCACAGGAAAGAGACGTTTCCCCACAACAAGGGATCAGGTCGACCAAAAAAATGAGGGCCCTCTTTGAGAAAGTCATATGTATAGCCACGCGTGGTTATGTCTTTGGTTCTTCATAAAATGAGCATGCCTTCTGCGCTCGCCTAGTGTCCCAAAACCTTGTCTGTTGCGGACTGCCAAGTGACAATGTTAGCAGCAATATTCCTGATCGCCTTACCTTGGCCTATAACATCGCTATAACAAGGGCTATGAAAAGCATGCATAATATTCAACCTTTAATTTCTACTTTTTAGCACTTACTTACTTTACTTTGATACATTTATGGTCCTTTTGTCGGCAGGAGGTCTTCTCAGCGGGAACCACAACTCTTCCAGACCGCTCGATCTCTGGCTGCTTGCATCCAGTGAGGCAGACTCCGCTCTCTGAAAGATCTTGAGAATGAGTCTGCCCATCGCGTTGGCGGACGTCCCAGTGGTCTCTTATGGTCTCTCGGGAGCCACTCTGTGACACGGAGACTCCATCTGTCGTCCTTTCGTCGAAGTAGGTGTCCGGCCCAGCGATATTTGGACTTCTTCATGTACTGCATCTGCTAATTGCGACTTCTCCTTTAGCTCCGAGCTTCATAGGCCTTCTTGCCATTGCTGACGAAGGCTTGTCCTTAGAAGACATCTCTCCAGTGCACGATGTGTAGTTTGTATTGCTCTGGCGATTGTCTTGTTGTCGGACCAGATTTTCCGTCGCGTAACACATCGCAGACAGTACGGAGGCGTATAATATCGAGGCCCTGAGGCCGGCATCCTTGACCTGATCGGTGACTTCGCGAATCGAACTGAAGGCTGCCATGCTGCGCGTCTCCTGCGGGCGATTTCAGGAGCGATGCCGTTACCCATGTTCAGCTTTCTTCAGAGATAGACGTAGGAGTCGACCTGTTGTAGAGCGACTCCATTTAACCTCGAGTCCTGTGTCACACCACTTTGACCATAAATCGCGTTTTTGACATATTTATGTCCAATCCAATCTTCATACCTGCCACATTGAGCTCGTTCAGGATTTCCTTTTTTCAGCATTTCCTTTTTTATTACTAGCGTCCACTAATTTATAGCACAACTTCAGTCCTGGCGTTGAATTAGTCTTCCTATGTCAACCACTTGAGGCGGAGTAAATATTCTTCATTCCAAAGCAACCCAGAACTTGGTTACTTGAAGAAAGACTGACATTGGAGAGAACAATCTATAAAACATCATAAATATTCACTAAACATTCCAACCGATGTCGCCGCCAAATTTCTAAAGCACAAACTGAGCAGAGAAAAAAGAAGGAAGAAAATGCTGTCAAAGAGTCACGAATAATCAGTATCAGTGAACAACTCAACCCTACTTATGCCTTGCTCCTACCTGATTGCTGGTGAATACTCGATGATAGAGGTGCACGAATGTGCTGCTTGCTCACTGTGACATATTTTCCTTGATAACATTGTTTAATTCTACATCCTGGAGAATTCTTTTATCTGAAGTCATCGCGAACATTTGCAGAAGCTCATGAGTTGGGATGAATTCGAAGATGATTCTATTCTGCTTGAAAAGTCAAGGTTTAAGACCACGTAGATCATACAACAAACCTACATACCCACGACCAGGAAAGTGCACCTGTTCCAGAGTATCTCCTAATGTTGTTCATTCACTTGAACTTCGCCGGAATTTTCTCAAGTTTCAAAATAATCTATGACATCCTTAAAGTCGATTCCCACAAATTCTTTAATGTTTTCGAGTCCAGAACTAGAGGTGGTTTGTGAAATTTTCGGTAGCGAGCTTCTAAGACAAATAATCAGCTGCAAAGGCTTACGGGCCGAATCATACTAATTTTTGTTAAAGTCCAAGTTGGTTAAAGTCGAAGTTGCATGAAATACTCTTTGAATGCAGGCCGATTGCGGGGAAGCGGTCACTAGGTTTGGAATAACACGTGTATGGCTCGATTCGTTTTGATTGTTCATGCGGTGCTTTGCAACTGTGTTGGAGTTAGTTTCTATCTGACGACATGAATTGTCTTATGCCGGGTCATAAATAGTAGTAATAATGGGATCTAATCCAGAGCAAGCTAGAGTCTGCACTCAGGTGAATCGCACCACAGAACCGAAGAATGTGAAGAGTCTGAGAACATTAGTTCACTTTCCATTCGAACTGTCGCCTTTCAGGATTGAGGGGCACATAGCAACTTTTAATAGTTAGCTCTTCCGTTGGGTTGCCAGCCTTGCAATTCTTTTAGTACAACTCCTTTGTAGAGCAAGTCATGTACTAAGCAATGCAGTTCAGACGATGCGTTAAAAATTAGGCTCTCATTTATATTGAGCAAAACTATTCTGGTTGGTTTAAAGACCGCTACTCAAAAGATAAAGAGCATTATGAAACATGACCGCATTTTTCCTATGGGGCTAGTAAACTACTGTTGCAAGCTTGTTGCCCAGTTTTGGCTTTTAGCTTTCATCAAACAGCAAAGTTGTGCACGTATTTTTGGCGCTCCGTGTATGTGTGTGTGATCCTCGAGCAAATCTCCTGGTAAGTGAAATACAATGTGAGTAAAGGATAAAAGATAAAGGGCGGCGTTATTCAATCCCTTTTTGGATGCGTCACGCATTCTACCTCTACGGGATATCGTGAAGGCGATTTGAATGCGTATTTCGTCATACAATGACTTGCGGTGGCCAGCCGGGGATGGGTTCGTACGTTAGGCCGCTCCCTGGGTTACGGTAGCGGGCCGCGCCGCGCGCCACCGCCCCCGATCACGGTAGCGTGGCGTGTTGTTGAGCCCGCCTCGGACTGACGGGTCTGACTGCTGCCGACAGGGACGGCTAGTGACGTCATACGCGGGCGGTCGCCGAGTCTGCTGGGCGCGCTAGGGCGCGGAAAGGTGTGCCGACTGCTTTCGACTGCGTTCCTTCTAGAAGAAGGGAAACAGTTAAATGGTACACAATGTTGGTGGAACATTTGACGTCTTTTGGTAGACTGAGGAAGTGGGAGCGTTTGTTAACTACGTTCGAGTGGAATTCTGCTTCATATGACTGAGGAGAAATGGCAAGCCACGTTGTCAGGAGAATTCGAAAAAGGATTGTGGTGGCTATTATTTAGAAGTTTCAGAACCAATTGCAAACTGCAAACTAACAACAACAAAGCATGCACACTTGTATCGGGGCAGGGGATACAATGGAGTAGAAGCTTGAGCTTATTCCCGATTCTCTGGATTAATAATGGATTATCTCAACAAGAAATGAAAAATCGGGGCATATGTAAACCGTTTGGAAATGGTACAAAACTCGAACTACAGCATGAACAGAGGAAAAGCTGGAAGATGTAAGGAGTAGATATTTTGATAAAGTAGCTGGGTAATAATACTTCAGAAAATGGGGTGAGATAACCACCCAAGAGAATATCTAATGTTTACGGCGTCTTTTCCACAGATTCTCTATCGTGTCACTGTTCTTGAAGACCACTGCTTTCTGCTCTAATATATTGTCCGTTGTGATAGGAAGGTTACTGTTGCCAGACACTTTAATAAACTTTCACAGGTGTTTGGGAGACGGTTCCCGAAATTCTCTATACATTCTCCAAGTTCTCTCTTCGTAAAACCTCGGTATTTTCTTAGTATGTCAATATTGCTGTGCCGAACGAGGTTGTAGGGTGGATATTTATTGAGCTGCTCAATACACCACACGCATACACCATATCACCTTACAACCTCGTTCGGCATAACAATATTAACATTCCAACACATTTTTCTTTGAATACTCGGCCTTGGGAAATTTTTGAGGGATTGCTGAGACATGGGACCTTTGCTAGGCTTCAAAAACTGTTCATTGGAGCATTAATCCGTAACTTTCCCCTTGATTGTAATTTCGCTCGTCACTTCCTCATTACACTTCTCCAACTCGCGTGTGATAGTTTAAGTGCCATGTCGTTCGCAGGCACCCTTTTAGCAAACACTCAGAAACCTTCGTATTTCTCCAAGATACAAGCTGAAGCGGAGGTATTTCACTGTCTCCCTTTTCTACCAAGCCGAAAGAGCGTAGCCAACAGTCGGTGGTGCATAACTTCGTGCTCTAGCGCGCCCATTGATTAGACGCGTATGACCCGCGTATGACGCGTATGACCCGTATGACCCACGCGCCCACAATGTGAGTAGCAGTGTAAAAATAACATTGGTGTTCCGTTGTCACCCCTCCATTGTCAAGAACCTAAGGCTCTAAATCACATCACTTTTGACCATTTGGCCGATTCATTTGGCAATGTCAATGGCAAAGGCAACAATCATTCAAAGTGTGTCTTAATTACAAAGTGAACCATTCGCATCTCAACATTTTTCTTAGCTGCAGTAAAATTGCTTATGTTAGGTGTTTAAAACGAAGGGGAGCGTGAATCTCGTCCGTGGTTGCAATGCACCCACGGGTACTAAATATTTTGAGGCACTTTTCGTTACTACTGAAAATCTACATTTGTGAGATGTGGGACCTAGGGCTCGAAGCTTGAATCTTGAAGACGGTTGGCAAGGTCAACATTTCTTTAATGATAACAAGAGATTTTGTAACATTAACTTTTAACCTTCATAGAGAGTGTGTATGTAAATCTAAGTGGTACCCGCATCGATTTAGGATGTGTTCAGTTTGACGTAAAAATGGTATGATTCGATTGCCACCCCACATGCTACTGAATTTGATTGAGCTCCCTCGATCTCTCTGAAGAGGATGATAGACATGGAAGGGGGTACAGCGCTACATGCGTGCAGGGCTTCCTCTGAAGTTCTGGACCGACCTATTTCTTCCTAACGTCAATTATTTTTAGCAGCGTTTTCTATTTTATGGTGAATTTTCCCCGGTATTTTTTCCCACCCACATATTAATAAAATGAGAACGGCGAATTTGTGGATCCATTCCAAAAAAACGTTAGAAATTCCAATTTGTGAAACATTTTGTCAAATCGCTAAACCAGTCTTTAAAGGAAAATGCCGCTAGTTCGTTAGAAACGCAAATCGTTAACCGTAAATCGTTAAATGTATACCCCTAGGAAAGTCTGGCTTAGCTGGCGAAGTGCATCTTTATAATCGTCCACTATCCGCCATATCTGCAAGCCTTGCTCTCCACATCCATTACTATTTGTCCGTCAGTAAAGTCCATGAAGCAAAGCAAAGGCAGCAAGGGCTCCGCGACCTGTCAAAAATTTGGCAAAGGTCGACCGATGTTAGCTGATCCCTCCTGTTTCACATGATTCGCTGCTGTTGTTAAATGTGGTAAAATGAAATATGAAATGCCTTGCATGTACCATAAATATCTGTGAGCATATGCTTCAAACTGGTGCAATTCAGTCAAGTTAATTTGAGAGTGGATGTCAATTTGACTCTTACCAGGAGAAGTCTGAACTTACAACTTGTTAGAAAGTTGATGAGCTTATGCGAATACCTATGGATCACCTGACCCGCACCGAACTTGGAAGAGTTGAAATGACCTTTAGAATAGAAAACGTATTTTGAGGTCGTCACGATGACACGAAAGATCTACAATAGCTGCATTTCCACGCTGAGCGAAGGCGCCACTTACAACAAAATAGGCTACCCACAAACTGGAGCTGGACACTGGAGCTCTACGTAATTCAATAGAGAGATAACCTGTCCCTTTCATAGCTACGCTAGAACACATGCTTCGTCTTCTCATCAGAGAGTTGCCACAATTTAACCGCGACATCCTCGAATGTCGGGGGTACTTCGCTCTTCGAGGCCCTCGTAAAAATACACTCTTACGCTCACGCGAATGAGTGTGTTCCTCCCCCAAGGCGATAGGATGGAACAAGGCGTAATAAATAAGATAAAATGACACGTGAGGAGCAAAAACTGGTCTGAAAAGAAAGCGAAAGGGTTACGCTAGAATTAGTCCCATTTCGAAGTTTTTTACGGCGTATGGAATTTCTCGCCAGTCTATTTCCTGTTTGAGGCCGGCTTCTACCTCTATCAAATCTCGACCTACTTTTTGTCTTCCCTACTCGTTCTTTCTGTTTGTTTAATAAGACAAGGCTTCATGAATATTTAAGGGCAGCACTCAATATTGATTAACATCATGGATAGGATCTCGTAATCTTTATCTCTTCATAGAATACAATTGAACTAACAGTGAAGTGGGTTTTCCCCTAACTGTCCGACAGACAAAGCAATTTCTAAAGAAAGGTTTCTTAGGTAATAAGATGTATATCGAGGGAAGCTCACCAAGTCAGAAGTGCTACACGGATCCAAGCCAGGATATTAATTTTTAAATCGAAATTAAAATCTCTTCACGTGCTTTTCACAGCTATTTTTAAAAATAAAACTACTATATTGCTTAAGTAGTTTCGATAACATTTCTCAGCTACCCTCTCAAAGAAAATGCGAAAAACAATTTCGAAAAATAGCAGTTGGAAAGTCAAAAGCTCGTATCTTGCAGATGAGGCTGATTAATCAACCTGCTGCCACCCACTTGCGGCAGCCGAAAAAGGTGATAGAAGTGTCACATCTCGAACGTTCGCCGAAGACATTGTACAGAATTACTCACCCACTGGTTCTCAACTCAAGAAGATCTAATAAGTGTAAAAATTGCATGCCTACTGTGCCTCCTCACCAGATTTCAGGCAGCAGCAATAATAATCGAGATTCGTAACTTTGAAAAATGGAAAACCGCTTAGGAGATGATGTTTCTATTCTTCTAAACTAGAAAAATGTAAAAGAAAAACGTGGTCTCCAAAAAGGCAGAACTTTCACATGGGTATTGCGGATGTTGCTTTGTATCCGATTAGTCTCGTTGAATCAATCGTATGCATGTGTTTCTTTTTAGTGTATGTTTTAGATTTTAGATTAAAGATGACATATTATTCTACAAAGTTTCAGATAAATCAGAAAGCATCGCACAACGAGGAGTAAAGCGTTTAACCTTGTGGGTAACACGCAAGAGACAGAAGCATCCGTGGTAGATGGTTTCCCCAGAGAAGATCAACTAGATGGACCGGTGTCAAAGTGCGATACCAATAGGACAGCTGTCGCAACCGAATGGAGTCCCGCAACGAAAACATTTCTCGGACTGTAGGGCTGAACGCGTAGGGCTGAACGATGTGACGCTTTCCCCATACCTCGCGCGGTAGATCAACTTGTCTACTCCCGCACGATTAAGTAACTGGACCTCCAACAGAAGATAAAAGGCAAGACATGTTATTGCTGTCTTTATTGAATATGTTGCATAGTCACAGTAGTAATGCATCAGCCTATTAAGGTTAATGATAGTATTCAATCTAATAATATTTACGCGCTGAGAACGCGGTGTGCTAAAAAATTCATGTTCAGTTCAGAAAAGAGTGCGAGAAGTGAAAGCAGGATGAAGAGTGGCCTGAAGAAGTAAAAGAGCCAGGGGTCGGATGCAGTGGCTTCGTTGAAACTCAAGGTTCCTCCTTATCAAAAAGAAACTTGTCACGAGCACA
The DNA here is from genome assembly GCA_947359475.1 of Heligmosomoides polygyrus bakeri. Lineage (NCBI taxonomy): Eukaryota > Metazoa > Nematoda > Chromadorea > Rhabditida > Heligmosomidae > Heligmosomoides > Heligmosomoides polygyrus. The sequence goes on along the minus strand of OX375869.1, from coordinate 28,659,335 downwards.
GCCATCCACGCTGAAAATGGACTATTGCGCTTCCCGGAACATTTCGATCCCTTCTGCGTAGCCCCCTCCCCCCCCCCCCCCACTAGGCTGCTTCCTTGTTGGAGACCTCATCCTGCGTGGCATTTACAGCCGCTTGTTTGTCAAAGTGAGAGAACAGCGTCATTGTTTTAATGTTAGAAAAAATGCAGCGCAAAAAGCAGCCAAATAGAAGCGTGCGTCTCGATTGTTTCTGGAACCAGTTTCAGGTATCAGACGGCACGATTCACACCTTCACTTTCCCATCACCTTCTTTCGAAGGAAACATGCGCCTAATGGCATATCCAGTTTACGCTCATCGCCTTTATTTCCACTGATCAATGACCGAAGAAGGTGTCTGGCGCTTTGTGTGTCAAAGGAATTGATGCAAGAGTTTGTTCCTAGAGTTTGATTACAAGAGAAAACAGTGAAAAAACTGAAAAGCGGTCACCTGCTAAACTCCTTTGGGTTTTTCGACAATGCTGAAACAATCTCACTGTCCTCAAGAACCAATCTCGCTGCAGATTATTTATTTTGTTTATTTCGAAGGAAAGTAAAAAGTTACGGCACGTTAAAAAAAAAACTCGAAGAAACTAACAAATTCAGTCAAGTTGAAGTTTGAATGTGGTAAAATTTGCTCCTTTCTGAAACTACCCTGAAAAACTACTCCGCTATGGTACCACTCATATAAAATTGAGCCATGGAACGAATTTGCACTCTGCCCTCCGGGTCTTACTCGGAACGGGCATCCTTTGTGCTTTTCTTGGGTGAGGGTTGTTCAAAGAAGACAAGTCATTTCAGAGAAGCTGTATCCCTGCTCAGTTTGAGTTTGGTTTTTCATGAAACCGATGTCAATAAGCCTCTATCGATATTCCAGAGATTGTACTCTCATATTCTCACCGCACTTTGACTATGTATTTAGTGTATAACATTTTCAATAACGAAAGCAGTACTGAATATTCGTCCGTTTTAAATATTTATTTATTTTTATTAACGTGCAATATAAACCCACGTGTGAATGAAGAAAAGCAGATTACAAATAAGAATGCCAGACAAACAATAACGCGTAGAGGAACCATATGAGAAAACTGAGAAAACCGCTTTTTTAAAGGCCTGAAGAAGAGGTGTGAAGACGTGTGCGTAACACTCATCAACGCCTATAACACCCCACGACATGTGTCAGTGGTGCAGTTAGGAGTGCCGCCGTATAGAAGCACACCGACAGGCTTTTGAGTTCGAATCCGCGCACTTCCAATACTTTTTCACACATTAGTTTGTTGTTATTATGCTTTCTCATGATCACAGGAGTCAATTTTGGACCTTCAATGCTTACAACAGTCTAAGGCTGTCTATTTGCGCCTTTATAAGTGGTAGATTCTTTAGCAATGCGTATCTGCACCATACCATATCGCTGGAAATAAAAGGTCTTATTGCTCTTCCCTTTTAGTCAACAGCTATAGTATAAAACAATGAAACTATTCAAACACAAGCACGTGTCACCAGCAGTATCTACCAAAAGCCAGTGAGGAGCAATCTTGTTCCTGGCAGGAATGATTAGTGCTTCGTCGTTGAACGCGTAATTCGTTGGTGTAGAGAAGGGTCCTGAGTGAACATTGACTTAGCCAACTGCCACCCACGGAAAAAACCAGCACTTATACAGGAGCAAATAGACAGCCTTGGTTTGTTGTAAGCACTGAAGGTCCAAAATTGCTTCCTGTGATTATGAGAAAGCATAATAACAGCAAACTAATATGTGGAAAAGTATTGGCAGTACGCGGATTCGAACTCAAAAGCCTGTCGGTGCGCTTCTATGAGGCGGCAGTCACACCTACCGCGTCACCGAGGCACATGTCGTGGGGGTGTCATCATAGACGTTGGTGAGTGTTGCGCACACGTTGTCACAGTTCTTTTTCAGGTCTCTAAGGAGGCGTTCAGCAAAAACTAACTGTAATTCTGCACTTAATGCTGTAAAAATAGCATCGCAAACGCTCGCCTTGGGATGATGGGAACCTTTTCTCTACCTCTTTCCTCCAATGTTCCGTCTTTGCCTCTTTCCTCCAATGTTCCGTCTTACATTTTTATACCTTATAGATATATGGACGATTTATTAGTGGTCCATAGCCTAAACGAAACAGATGTTGATCACATTCTGAAAGAAGTATATAAAGGCACACTAGAATTTAAAAAAACCCATATAAGTGAGTACAGTTGCAATTACTTAGACATTGGCATAAAGGTAATTAATAGTAAAATTGTAACTTCATTATATAACAAAACTGAAGACTTTGATTTTAAAGTTATAAGATTCTCTCACGCCAAGTCAGCTATTTCTGGAAAGATAAAGTCAGCTACTATATTAACGGAGACCCTCAGAATTGCTAGAATTTGTTCAACATTAGATAATTTTAAAAGAAAGATTATTAATTTAAAAGAAACATTGCTTTATAATGGGTATTCACAAGAATTTATAATAACTAGTATTTTAAAATGCCTTTATAGAAATAAACAAATATTACAAATACGGGTTTCTTGATTACAATGACAAATTGATAAGTTTGTTAAAGCTATTTTGGAGTAGTTTCGATAAAATATTCCAAATAAACTTCCTTAAAATTACCTTACTAGTTATTATATCCATCGGGATTATCACCCCTCAGCGTAGCGTATGTCAGAGCGCTCCAATGCGCATACGCTGACTATCATATGTAGTTTTTTCCGATTCCTCGCCTAAAATTCGTTATGTAGGTTTATATCTTCTTTTCTAACCCTTCTTTTTCTTCATTTTCTTACTCTTCTTGACCCCTTGGCATACTTCCTTACTTAGTACTCCTCCCAGTCACCGATGAGCCACGGGAGGAGTGCTAAACAAAGGTTCGTATGATTAAGTGGCGAAACGAACCTTGCATATTCTTCCAAGATGATACTTCTTTTGGATAAGTTGAGCACAGCTACCAACAGCGCAACATCAGTATCAGGAATTTTACTCTGAGAGTCAGAATCTGCAAAAAGGCATGCTTTTGTGTACGATTGACGTCATCGCTCTCGGTTCGACAGCAGATCAATTTATAGAACTCTCAATCCCTCTCCGTTCTAAGGTTTCCACACAAATCATCAGTAAAGAGTGAGAAGGCTACAGAGGTGAAGCGATAGAAAAGCAAAACGGATGAGGTGTGAACAGAAACAGAGAAAATAAAGCAGTCGCACACTAATGGAGAGAAGCATCTCTCTATTGGTCAGGCCACCACGTACAATCCCAGGAAATGAGCTTGACAGATGCAGGCATCTGCGTCAAATACCTTCCAATAAAGCCTTTTCACCTAGGAATGGATGTGCTGACAGTTCGACTAGGATTATCACACATGGCATCTCCCTTTGTTCTGTGTACAGTAGAGAAAGCACAGAACTCTACTGCAACGCTAAGGATCCACTTGATCTTGAGACTTGTAAGGAACATTGGGGCGGCGACCAGGAAATCTAGGGAAATGTGACAACGTTAGGCCACACGTTTAGAAAGCTGATCACCAAAAGCCCGATTGCTGTAGTCGTTTACCCTACCCTCCCCTTCTTTTGCCAATACCCCTTACCTATGTGCTGCAGAGAAACGGATTGAAAAACCACATTCTCGTTGCGCGAAGCTTGTAACAGCTCTTCTGAACCCTACGTACGTTGGACTACGTCTACGGAACGTCTTCTGAATCCGGACGCACGTTGTATGACATCTGCGTGGAGAGGTGGACGAGACAGTCAAGAAGAGCCCGCGAGGCGCCGCAACGACCACCGGAGTACTGTGGGGAAACTCGTCCACTGCTTGGCGATCATCTCGTAACCCTTGGCCATTTAGTCGCAAGTGAAAAGTTCACTGGGAATTACGGGTAGAATAGGAAACAGATGTTGTTTAGATATTTTGCGAAGTGATGTGACCAGACGAGTTTCTAGCGCTGGTGGAGCTACGACCAACGACTCTGATGGAGAGATGATGTGAGAGAACTATTTCATGTTGTTCAATTTCCGTCGATGTCTCGAATCGTAGCAGTGCTATGGGGTGATGACCCTCCCGAAACCACATAGCTCTTTTCAATGTACACGTCGAAGCAAGTAAACGCCTTCTCTACTTTTCCTACTTAAATATATTACTTGATCCTCCCTCTGCTTCAAGTTCGATTCCTTCACGCTTTCCTGTCGACAAACCTGATGGCCTTGAAGAAACCAACGCACAAGATGTTCTTACTAGGGTACGTTTACGCGTCCTCCCCTGACCCGACTGTTCCATTCTTCAACAAGTGTGAGACATCACCATTCCTTTGAAAAAGAATGTTTCGCTGTTTCGCTCTCAGCAACTCTCAGCGAAATGAAAAGTCTACAAAGCAGCGGGACTTCCCATCGCAGCCATTGCCTGTTCATACTTCTTGATGGTCACTCGAGCGAAAGCGTTAGCGCTGGAAAGCGGAATCTACCGCTGATGAATGTCGGAAGAGCTCGAAAATTTTTGAAGACGTATGGAGACGAGATATTTTAAGGACATAAAACCCTATCATATTCTACCATCCAATTTTATATTGTAGTTCAGGCCACATTTTTACTGTAGTAAAGGTAGGATTATATAAAATGCAAAAATAACTTTCGCGTGCACCTGATACAAGGTTTTGGTTCGGATTTCCCGCCCAGGCCAACCAGGCCTTAAATCTCTCCGGGATCGGAGAATTGGTCCCGGCTTGCCTGGGAGGGATATCAGCTGGCCACCACAATTCATTGTATGGCATTCAAATCGCCTCAGTGATATCCCGTAGAAGTAGACTGCGTGGCGCATCCTAAAAGCGATTGAGTAACGTCGTTCTTTATCTTTATCCTTAATGCATTTTAGAGCTAGAAATTTCCTCATCGAGCACAAAGCACGTCAACGAATCCACAAAGACACTGGTCTAACCTCCTCGCAAGATATGCCTATCTTCACCTGGTGCTGCTTAACCCAGAGTACTTCTGCCCCCCCCCCACCTGAAACACTCGAGACGGAGAGAATCTCTTCGGTCGCTGTACGTATTTTAAACAATTTTAGAAAAGCGCTAATAACAAAAGATTTTGGAAAGCTACTTTTCCTGAACGTTAAGACACCTTTTTGACAGCGTGGGAGCGTGTGACTTGATGTCGTATCACGGTCCCGACGTTGAAAAAAATGAACTGGTTCCACGCACCGAGCACTCGAAAATCGTGCGTTCGACAACGTGTTACATTCCACTGATAGGCTTTTAATTGTATTTGTATTAATTCTTTCTCTACTTAGTGGGCTGGTGCACGCATCGAGATTGCATATGCTCGTAGAACAGTCAGGCAAAAGGGCTTCGCGAAGAGCTAGGAAGAGGGGAACTCCAAGTATCTGTCTGATCGCATATTTTAGGGGGTCGGTGATCATTTTGAATCGTAATTCCATGCCTGCTCTTATTCTACACCATGTAGGTAATATATTACTGAAGGCTTGTTTAATTTTCTGTGTTTGTTGATGTTGAATTGTTTGTTTTACATCACAGTACTACACTCCATTCCTTGAACTTCCGCCGTTAACCTCTTTATGTTAAACCGCATAAGGTTTTCCTTTTTTTCACTTGAAATAATGGTTGGCAGCTGATTATATTTTTTAACGAAATTTAACGATTTACCGAAAATTTAACGCACAGAATTTTGTCTGCATCCCTGATGGTGTCATGCGTCGAGCACCGATGCCAAGAACACGTTCAACAAACGTCGTCGAACGTGCGTCCGGATTCAGCAGGCGTGCCACAGACGTCGTACAAAGTGCTATGTCTGGATTCAGGAGACGTGCCACAGACGTCGTACAACGTTCGTCCGGATTCAGAAGATGTCACTATGGATATGGACAGAGTCGTATATGCATTTGAACACCAGCTACTTTCGCGCGTAGCGACATACTGAAGCATAAGATTGGTCAGCAAGCCTTAAGGCGACTTTCTGAAAGCATAGACGGTGAGTAAGCTTCATAAGAACTGTTCTGAAGAAAAACCATTACCCACCCACCCTACCATTTGCTTTTATCATTTGCTTTCAAGAGTTAGCATCAGTTTTTTTTTGTTGTCATCAAGGTAAGAAGGTCTAAAGAAGATGAAAAGACGTCTAAGATCTACTCTCTAGACTTGGAGACAACCAGAAGTTTTCGGACTCTAGAGTAGGGCTTGTTTACGGGAATCCTGCTGTTCAAACGACGGCGAACTTCATGTGCCGTAAACATATGGGCTGATTGCTTTAATCAAAAGTTTAGTACTTTGATCTCTAACATTTGGCACCCCATACGTCTGGCAAAAAACGCCTAAAGCATCTCTTCAGGGTAGCCAATAAAGGTGCGATGGACCCTAAAGCGAGAAGCGCAAGAGGTCACGCCGTCCAAAGATCGCAGAGGACAAGCAAGCAATTATCCCAATACAAGGGACCAACATGGAATTTAGCGTTCCACTGCCTTGAAAAATATCTACCAGCTCCACTTAAAAGGTCAAATGTTGAAGATCAATACGCGGTGATAATTTCATAAAAATATCAAGATTTGACAAAATTAAATCAAAGAAGGGATATAAATCTCAACTAGCAACAAAAGCGGGTAGACCAGCCTACAGACAAATTTAACGGCCACTCATCTGTTACCTGAACCCAGGCGAAGGCATTGTATCATCTTGCTTATCGGGAAGGGTATTTGGCGCCAGAAGCACAAGGAAACCTCCATGAAGTAGCAAGTGATTACTAGCGGACGATGAAAATACGGTAATCTGACGGAAGATAGGGCAGAATGCTCTCGATCCCACCGAGCATAACAGCTGATAGCTGAGAATCGGTAACGGTCGCCGGCCCATGACACTCGTCCACGTGGGTGGGGTTTCCAGGGAGGCGCGCCCAGTCGAGGTGACTACGGGGTGACTAACGTCCGGACCCATGTCTGCTGTCTACCTCTGGACATATGCATTTAGCTCCTCTCCCGAAGTCGCACCTTCAATTATCTGGACACCATCGTTACAGATGATGAAAAGTGGATCCTTCACGTCAAACGTGCATGGTGCCAACGCGATGAAGTGCCGTAATCTTTCGTAAATGGTGAGATCCATGTGAGGAAAGTCACGCTGAACGCCTGGTGGGGAGTTTGTGCGAACTATCATTTCGAGTTGCTGCCTGACAAAATGACGGTCACTGCCGTGGTCTACTCTACCCAACTGCAGGACTGGCCGACAAGAGGCGCAAGGAACAGCCCAGTCTCGACAAAGTTCGCTTGCTGCACGATAACCCGTGCTCACACATCGCGAAGACGACTTCTCAGAAAATTCTGGAACACGCATGGGAACTTCTGCTGCACACACCGTACAGTTCAGATCCGGACCCTTGTGACTACCACATTTTCAATCACTCCATCATAATCTAGAAGGGAAGCGTTTGAAGATCGTGACCACCTCGAAAATGACCTCCGAGCTTTTCTCGCCTCCAAGTCGACGGATTTCTATGCCAGAGGAATTCGAACTCTTGTGGAACGTTGGCGGAGGGTAGTCGATGTTGATGAGAGCTATTTGATTCATTAATAAAATGTCGATAAAAAATTGTGTCATTTTGGAAAAATTGTCGGTTTTCTGCAGACTTTCTATGCACACTAATAGATTCCGTTCAAACCTCACTTCTTATAGTCAGACCAAATACAGCTCGCATCCACTGCCTCCTTTCATTTACACCCCTTTTTATGACTCGCAGGCGTGCATGGGGCAAGCTACAATCTGAAAATGCCTCCTGTGGGAATATATAGTTGACAACTACATGCAGGGACATGAGTGGTTTAACAAACATGCATAGATAACACCCGATGGACGAGTGATTGGTGATGTCCAAGATTTAGGTTCCTTAAGAAGCTCAATTTTGATATGCATCACAATGCCGTGGTCAAAATAGCCAACAGTTATGCATATAATCTCTTCAGAGTTTTGAAAAGCAAAAAAAATCCTGAATTGCTTTTACTTGTTTACAAAACAATGTGCCACCCGTAGTTGTGTTTGCTGTTAATACAACGATTTCCAACTCCTAGAAAAAAGACGTTGACGTATTGGAGAGCTGTCAAAATAATCTACACAACTCAACTAACTTACATGAATAACTTACAATAACTTGCATGGAAACTTAAAATGAGGTGCTTTGGCGTTGATTATTCCCAAACGGCAGAGAAAGAAATGGGATGCTCTAACTAAAACCTTTGGTGTGTAGAAGGCTGCCGATCTCAAAATACTGTTTCATCAGGATTTCTACGGGCAAACTATACGTAAACCCTTCACATTTTTTTTGTACGTAGTGTTCCGTCCAACCAGCAGAAGTTGCCCGAAAGACGAAGACCGGCGCAAAAGGGCGCCGGAAAGCCCCGTTTTCCGCTAGCCACGCGTTGCGTCTTAGCCAAAGTTAATACTTGCGCCGCAAGACACCACATTTGACGGAATTTCGGGTTACGGTATTCGGCGAATCGCGCCGCTGGAGGAAGGGGCGCGGCGGACTAGGTGCTGAGTCGAAGATTTCACCAACGTGGTGAAGAAATTGCCATGTCCTTTGGATTTTGGTCCTCCAGAAGTGCATCTCTAGGTCGGGGGTAGAGGGGGTGGGGGGAGGGTGTTTGTCATGTACATTGCTCTGTGCTCTTGTTTCGCAACTCGTTTCGTTGGTTTGTTTCGTAACTTGGTATTGCATTTCAGGTGCGCATTATGGTACAAGGAGACGATGCTAACATGTCACGGTAGAGCGAATGGTGTTCATTTACCCTTTGTTTGCATATATGTTGTTATTTGATAATAAAATGTTGCTCAAACTGGCACTTTTGGCTTTCCGCGGTGAATGATCCATAGATATTGATATTGTTTTGTATTCTTCCTAAAGACTTTTATGCATACAGATTGTACATCAATAAAACGAAAGCGTTTGTTTAAAGATGAGACAAAGGCATCCTCAATAAAAGTACCTAAGAGAGGGCGAAATCCTCTGTTGTGAGTTCTCATGTTGTAGATTGTGTGATGACTCAGAAAGTGTGTATGTGCTTTGTATGTGCTTGTATGTGCCCAGTATGTGCTTTTCAGGTGGCCGAACACAGGGGGCTCTGCTAAGACTCCCCTTGATTTGCAAAGCAAGTGAGCCAAAAGTTCACCGGCCCCTACCGATTTGAAGGAAAGGTATGCTTTGTTGATCTCTCTTCTTTCACATATTTGCACAAGCGGTCGGATGACTGCTAGCTGAGCTTCGCCCTGGAAAAACCGCCCAGTTCATGCACGCTATTCCGATCTACAACGATCGAGCAGTGCGATAGCGTGCATGAACTGGGCGGTTTTTCCAGATGCAGATGTGCGCGATGCAGCGCACTCGTAAGAACTAGTGCACGATGCAGCGCACTCGTATGAACGCTGAGACTCTCGTTCCTTACAAATTACAAATTGGTTCTGTCCTGGTGTCACTAGGCGTACCAAGCTTTTTATTCATTCGATGCAATGAATTGGTAAGGGATAAGACAAGGGATAAATGACGGCTTCAGCTAATTCCTGTTTGGTATGCGCCACGCCTTCTAGTTCTAGTTCATGATATCGTGGAGGAAATTAGAATATGTATTTGACCAGCACAATGGCTTGTGATGAGGTCATCCTGGATACAAACGAAGAATCCTGATTTTGGCTAGACGCGGTAACCGCATCTTGCGTTCCGCTATTACACATCCGTATGGGGTAGATAAGTCGCGTATAGGTAGTACATTGGCTTTTGATCGGATGTACATATGTATTCATTGTGTTGGATACATATGAATTGAAAACGTCCCGAAACTTCGATAACTATTATCTTTAACCTTCATTTTGAACAGCATGAAAGTACCTCATAATCTTAATTGCCGACCTGTGGAAGCTCACCTTTCTGCCTCTTACAGGCGCTGGTTCTACCAGCAGTCTTTTGGCAGCAACCTAACGCAATCGACAGAAACTGTTAGGCGATCACGATTTTGTCGTGGCTCAAGATCATGCTCAAACGCTTCGTATCGATAAATCGTTAACAGAATTGTATGAGCAGGGTAATATGACTGATCATTAATCTGCCTATTGCATGTCTACGGAACATGCATATGTAATGAATCTCATCAAAACGCGTCAGCGATTTCACCTCTTTTTGGTTGCATCATTTAGTCACATTATGATTTTTTCAATCTTGGCTGAGTATCTTCATTTTCAGATATGAGGTCGGTGTGGACATACCGGATTTTATGAGTGTGTCAAAATTTATAATCGATTTCTTCAACCACGCCAAAGCAATTCCCCCTGAGGAGCCGTGTTGTGAGTTTAATCTGTTGTGTGATGTTAATCAATGTGTGATGCTGAATTGGTACCAGTCTTGTTTGAGTGGGGTAAAGCACCGACTTGTCCATAGGCTGGCCACCGCAAAGTTGTTTTATGACCAAATACGCATTCAAATGGCCTCCACGACATCCCGTAGGAGTAGAATGCGTGGCGCATCCCAAAGCGATTGAGTATCTACATCCTTTATCCTTATCCATAGTCTAGGGTTCATGCTCACCGAGTAATCTGTGATGCTCGGCCTCAGTGTCCTGATCCGTATTTCTAGGCAATGGCTGAAGGTTAGCTGAGCCGTTGTTATCACCGTAGAGTCACTATATTTGCGGTCCGTTTCTGTGACAGAATTTGATGTTATCGTTAACGGGGATCATTGTTTTCCATCCATGAGCTATTGGTCGACAGGGATTATAGGTTTGCGATGATTATTATAATTCTGCCCTAATAGGTACGACATGGTTGTGAGTGACCGTGACCTCATACGCATACCTTGCCATAGGCGCTGACGCTTCCTTGTAGATGCCCCCACTTTCCTCAACTTTTCTGCGACCAGGTACTTTCCCGTAGGCCATACCCACCTTCGACGACCTTAATTCTAGTGCATAAAAGGTCCTCCACGGGTTCGGCGCACACTTCACCTTGCAGGCCGTCCGCGTCATCATTCCTTCTGATCCCGATCACCGTTGTTTATCATTCTCTCATTACCCTGACAGCTCGCCAAGGCTTCTGGAGTATCTCAACGGATTTCCTTTTGGTGTAATTCCAATGAGGGTGGTAAACCGTGCGTTCTACCCCTCTTCCTCTTGGTGTGTCCACCCAACCCCCTTCCACAAGAGCCTAGTGGCTGCCTCGAGGGTCGAGCGTTCTACCCCCTCGTCTTCCTGGCCCGCCCATCCCCAACCCCTGGGCTTGCTCGAGAGTCCAGTGGCTGCCTTACGAGATAGTGGAGACGCAGACATTTGCCACGCCTCCGTTTAAAGGGCGGGGGGTAGAACGCCACTCTGCCGGCTGCCTCACGTTGTACATTATGTTGTGTACGTGTGTTGTATGTGCATTTCAGCTTTTATTTAAATGTATATGTAAGTATACGCCACTTATTTTGATTGCGTCTTCGTTATTTATAGGTTTATGTGCCTGCACCGCTGTGTGCTCGACAGCGGTCACGTCTTCTTAGTTGCTACCTGTCTGGATAACGGGCGATTCACCATGGCGCTGCCCTATCCCGAAGGCGAAGAGTCTGGCCCAGAAGAGTATTTGCCGTTGTGAAAACACCCGATGATCCTAAGACTAGGTGGGTCGTATCATTCTTGTAGCTCATTTGGGCGCTTTCTTCGGAGATTTTTGTGTTGTTTTGTGCTTTCGCGGTTTTTTATTGGTCACAATAAGGATGTCTTTGTTGACTGCTCGTTTTCGTTTGTCAAGTGGTTTACATTCCCCCACTCAGTGGGATATCACTCCTTTTGGCCCCTGGCTGGGCGCTATGCGGGTTGGGGGGGCCTCCCTCATGTAAATGGAGCTGGTTATTTTTCATTAGTTTAGAGATGGCAGTGAAAAGGGTAAAAATGGAGGTGGAAGACACGAGTGGTGTGCTCCTGCACGAAGAAAAATTGGCATTAATCGATTTGGTCCCTCGAAAAGGGCACTTTGGGACAAGTCGGAAAGGAGCTACTAAGACTCATTCGAGAGGGACGCTTCGCGGAAGTGCTTTGTGAACGATATGAATGCACAATTCTCGAAAACATACGATAGTGAGCTTTCTACCTGAAATTCAGATTCGACTCCACTTTGAGAAAACAGGTATCCGTTTTTCAGCTAAAGTGCTTCACGCGGTGTTCAAAAATTTAAGAGACACCTACGTAAAGAAAAAGCGGCAGCTGAAGGACCAAATGGATAAAGGGTTAGCTATTTAGTTTTTCGAACACCTGCTTGTTTTCAACATATCCGTTTCAGGGTGCGCTTCTGCAACGTCGCAGACGAAGACGATTACGGCGCCCCCCGGTCGCAGATGATGTCGAGTCCGCGGAATCGTCGACTGAAGCAATCATCTCATTCCAGCTGTTTATTTACAGCACCCACACCTTTCTGTTTTAGGACAGCGGGCCTCAAGCCCTTCCACTGCGTTCAATTTCGAACTCCGAAAAGCAAAGGAGGAAAACAACAACGACTTCAAAGTGGCCGAGGGACTGATCACCGCTTTGAAAAGCTCGGACGGAGACCACGACAAGTACGACACAGCATGCGAGCTTTTCGTCTCGCTTTCAAGATAAGTCCTGGTTTAGCGCTGTCTTCGTTTAGGTATGAACCTCGCCCATACTTTTCGGGAGTTCTCAACTGTGGATGAATGAAGGGCGCTCTGGTGGAAAATCAAAGTGGACGAGCTGCAGCTTGACGCGGCCAAGGATCTGTTGCGCTTCCGGAATACATAGATGGAAATATTGGAATAAAACCGTGAACAACAAAACCATTTATTGAAATAAAACTGTGGATAATGTCTTCAAGAACATTTCAGATCAAATTTTCGGTCCAACTTGACACACAACAGTGACCGTGGTCGACTTAAATTGTCTTCTTCTGCGAAATAGTTCACTAGGCGTTCCCTCTGTCTTCGTGCCTCATTGAAGGCCTGCGTAGACTGCGAACGCACTTGAGCTGAGCTTTCGGCTAGTGATGGGAATCGACGCAATGTCTTCCAGTGAATTCTCCCGAAGCATAAAATTGTGAAGGATCTGAAATTCATGAGAAACTGTTCAAAGTCTACAATGAAATAGATAACGGGAACCTACCACGGCCGATGTTATGATGAGTTTACAATGTCTAGGAAGCCCATGTAATGATCGGTGAAAGAATCTGAATCGGGACGTGATGATACCAAACGTGTTTTCGACAACACGTCGTGCGCTGGAAATGTAAATTCATATGTGTCTTGGGGTAAAAAGCTGAGGCAGAACTTACGAACTAAAGCGCCTATTAAACCGTAGCCTCGCATTTGACTCTCCCACATCGGTTTGGGTGTAGGGCCTCTGCATGTGAAGGGTCTGAGCAAATCCGCCGTCGCATAAAAATGTGGTAGTTGACGATGCCATGACGTCCGAGCGGCTCCGGTGGTGGGAAGCTCTCGGCAGCGCGTTCTAGGAATCTCTTCAGCGGCGACGAGTGGAACAATCCTATAACAGGAGCAATCCTACAATGTAAACTACCGACTATTCCATCAACATCGATTGGCTGTTAGAGCTCGACGGTGCAAAACTTACCAGAATCGCTCATTCTTCCCTTTCCTCCGCAATCCATCAACGTCACCCTGCAGTCACTATCTACGACTGCCAGTAGGAGAATGGAGAAGAAACCTTTGAAAATGAAATAGCTGCTTCCGCTTCGCCGAGGACACTGAAATAAGAAGTGGATGGACTAGGAAGCAGTTCAGTTTCGTCACACCTGCACTTACCACACATCTGAAATATTTACCATCGATGGCACCGACAGCTCGAGGAAGGTTTTCCTTGAATCGACGAGCCGCTCTTGACCACTTTTCAAGTGGGTAATGGTAGCAGTTCTGCTGAGAACTCTGAAAACATCAACATAAAATGGAAGCATATAGCACCAGCGAAATGAGTAGGAGCATGCGGTAGTCGAGATTCCAGCCTTGATAGGTTCCTTTCGATCTCTTCCGGAGTAGTTCTTGTATGTTAGACAAAGCTCTCCGGATTCAAGGAGGCTAAGTTGCTGTGGAATGTGAAGAATCGAAGCTCGATGCACTCCTCGTGCTCTTGCCGTATGTATGATCGAGTCCGAGATTCACCTCCCCCGTGTTTAATGCAAAAATAAGGCACTTAAGCAATACGTGGTTCCACCACCTCCTCCTGCAACAAATTTTTCTTACTTTTTTACTTACTACTACCACTACTTATTTACTTTGATACTCACATACTTCGCTTTACTTAATAATGTCGATATAAACCTCTAGTTCCGTGCAACATGTCATGTGCGAGTACCAGATATGGTGACCTCACCCAGAGTCATTAAAAAGGCTTCCACGTATTGAATGATTGAAAACCTACCTCACAAAATTGCATCTCACACAGCGACTGCGCTTGAGAAGCTAGGAGAAGAGGATGGCGTAGTCTTGGCCAGACATCGCGGCACATATTCTGCAAGCACAATAAATTAGAAACCTAAATCAAACCATTTCCGCGCTCAATTCGCAAAGTAGAGTTCGAAAATGGGCGGAAAGAACAAAATAGCCAGGAAAGCAAATCATTTCCGCGCTCAATTCGCAACGCAGAGTTCGAAAATGGGTGGAAAGAACAAAATATAATAGCAAGAAAAGTAACAATAAATGGAAAGGGTCACTCATGGAATATCTCTGCCGTCATCATCGACGCACAGTCCGTAGTAGGACGCAGAAGCTCCTTGCCTTGAGACTTCTGCGGCGAGCGGCGGGCGGCGGACGGCGAAATCGATGAGTCACGCCGCTCAACAGCGGCTGCCGGCCGGCCAGCGGCGACGTAGAGGTACTGTAGTCTTTCTAGTCGGGACCAACTGGTGCCTAACAATGACGCGCCCGTTTCCCCTCTGGATGCCTGCCGCGAAAGGGCAGAGCGCAGACAGACTCTCCCGGCGCCGCTGGAGTGGCGCCGTCTCGTATGGTTCAAATCATTCTCGGCGGTGCCGCTCCAGCGGCGCCGCTGGGCTCCCCGCTGGCAGCGAGCTCTCCGTCCCTGCCCTATGATGAAGGATAGGGCAGCGGCAACGCCGCAGAAGTCTGGGGGCCTCTAATTGCAATCGCGCAGCGGCGGAAGTATAAAAGGCGCCATAGATATCGGACGGGCGGCGCAAAAAACGGGCGGCGATATCTATGGCAATCGTGGTGCCGCGCCGCGTGGCGGCGCAAGTGTAAACTACGGCTTAGGCAAGTCACGTTAGGGCGCGGCACCTTCAACTTCTGGACATTAGGCTGATGGAAGGAGCCTATCCACGCGTTTGGACGAGCATAGCCTACTGTTGAACGCGCGCTGTGAACAATGCATATAGGCCCGGCAGAATCAATCGAGTGGGCCTCGATTTCGCATCGAAGCCGAGCCTCCGCGGCTCCGCGTTCGATGACGTCATCATTCGTCTCAAGCCCGCTAGAGTCTAGTATTCAAGTAGTCGAAATGGTTTTTCAGTGCGTTTTTAAATCCTTCGTGCGCCTGGAATTGCCTAACAGCGATATCCAAGCTTCCACTGAGGCTCCAGGACTCGCAAATTGCACGCGGGGGCGTGTTCGGAGCGCAACAACTCTGTCGAGATCGAATCGTTCCTGCTGCGGCAGGCGGATTTTGTAGGCAGTAGAAAGCTTTAATACTCCGCAAAAGTACACCGTTGTAGCTTCTAAACAGGCTAAATTATAGCGGTGGGAAAATGCAGCTTAGCGTTGTGTGACACGATTTTTTCCAATTTCATCGACCACTTTGGGAAGACGCGGAGAGCTGAACCCGGCCTAAAAATGCATAGGCGGCAAACCAGTTAATGTACTTAAGGACGAAGTGCTTGAAACTTCTCAGCTGCTTAACCTGCCTTAGTCCCAGCCGCCATTTTAGGGCGGCAAAGAGCTCGGTGAAGTTTCTTCCGCCCTTACTCGCCCATATTTGAGTATTCAACACTCGCAAGAACACCATTCTGTTCAGCTCGGAAAGCTCCACCGAATCGTGTTACACTCGACCAACTTCAGAAAAATCGATTTTTGATAATTTTCCATCGAGAACGTGGGCGTCCTAGGACGAGCTTGCGCGGAAGATGACGTCATGGAAAGTTTGAGGGTGGCCGAGTCAGGATCACCGATCACCCTCAGTTATCGGCATGGGTGGTCTCCTGCCATAATCGGTCAAATGAACTTCGGCATCGTGTTCGGTAAACTGAATAACTCCTGCACTTGACGAAGTTTGAACAAAATCGGTGATCCTGACCCGACCACTCTCACGATCAGCTATCCAGGAGAAAACCCAAAACCTACTGAAATCGGCGGAATTTCCAAAAACGGACGTGGGATTCGTAATCAGCGCACCAAATACCTTTAGATGATTTTGTATGTGGGAAATCAGATGGAGAATTTATTTTATAATAATTGTTCATTTTTCTTCGACAAAACGGGTGGTGGAGATTAAGCTGATTTAGTAGCTTTAGAAAAGAAGTCTGGGCACGTGGAGCGCAATTGGGGGAGGTGCCCGTTGCCCGCGTGGTTTTTGGTCCGGGTTCGCCTTTCAGGCCAACCACGTCTCCTATTCCTCTGGAGTCGGTGAATTTGTATCAGTCTTGACAATTATAAAGGGTTGAGAGTAGTCCACAGGCCGGCCAGAGCAATTCACTGCCAATATTACCAAAGTTTGAGAACCTGCGGATCCATAAGATCATTGACAATTCATCAATCTGCCTGAATGCGCGCGTTGGACAGCTCAACGACACTGGTGGGAGTTTTATAATATACAAATATTTCGACTATTCCGTCTTCGACGCTTCGTTCAACAACAGTAATGCGAGCACTCTTGTGACGGAGTGCGCTTCTCTTCTGCTATTCACTTTAGCCACCACTACAGGTTAATTTTCCATGTTCTCCTTGTGGCTGGGAGCAATCGTTCGTCTCTTGTAAGCCACCGAATCAGGTCTATTATTCCAATTTTCTGCTCCGTGTAATAGGCAATCTTTTCGAGTTGGTTCTAGAGCACCGTTGATTGCCATCCAAACACGGGTCGTTTTGATCACCTCGCCTACTTCACGTCTGGGATTTCAAAGCCTTTCTGGCTTCCGTAAGTTGCTTCCATAAGAGCCACCTTTCACCCAATCAGGTGGAGTGATTTTCATATATTGGATTTTTCCAAAAATAAAATATTTCCTGAACAAGGCCATCTCCGATTTGAACCTCTACCGCTCAATAGAGTTCATATGGTACAGTAGAATCCAGCTTTTCTTCTCTTGCAGCTCAGAGTGAACGCCATGTCCAGGCGATGGAGATGGATCAAGCTGATCTGCAAATCAACAGAACCGACCTCGTCCAGAACGTCGGAACTATGAAAAGGATCGATCGCTGTCGTACACCTTTAGAGCTGATCTAGCGTTTCCTTTGGAAGACCTAAACGCTACTCGTCAACTGTAGCTGTTTGTAACAGCCTTACCGAACAGATCAAAGTTCCTCGGTCTGAAAACCAGCTGTTTAGAAATTTTCTAGGTCTCCCTGATAACTTTTCCCTCAATTCTAATCCTATGAATAACTCTATTAATAAAAATCTAATGAAAAACTCTCACCACACAGAAGTAAGTAAGGACCATTCTGTGACGTCGTAATAAGCGGTGTTGTTGAGAGCAGCGCTCCTAAACCCTCCGATCGCGTAGCTCATCATCTTTTTTGTGTTCGTGAGATCTTGGACTGTTTAGGGATTAAAAACCCGTCGCGACCGTCGATATGTATGGGTCGTGTCTACCCAAAGACCCTTAAAGTTGTTTTTCTGCATCTTATATTGCAAATCGTGTTGTCTGTCGCTCGCCGATACTTAACAAGTCCCGTGTTTTTTCTCGTGTTCACATTCGACACTCACTCCCTAAAGGCAAAAAGAGAAAAACTAGAGCAGAGGGAATGTTTTGAAAGTTACCTTATAGCTCTTTGATGAATTATTCCGATATTGCGACTGGGCTGGAAATTTTTGAAAAAGGTTCGGGAAACGCAACTCATTTCTTTCTTTATGACCCAATATTCGTTAAGTTTATTTATTTATTTATTTATTTATTGCACTCAAGGGTGCGCATAATATTGTGCACGTCATAAAGTAAAACAAAAGACAGATCTAGTTCTGAACAAAAAAAAACGCAACGGAAAAACAACAAAAAGTAAGCAGCTCCATAACAAGATACCAAAGTAAAGAGCACCTGAAGAACTCACAAAAGTAGAAAGGTGAAATACTAAGATATACTTTGAATACCTACGCTATAAAGCAATAGAAATAGTGATGTTGTTTCTCTTTGCAGTGCCTTCAATTAAACTTGACAACTGTGAAATATACAGTACAATAAGAAGGTGTGGTTAAGTAGTACTGCTGATAGGATTAAAGGAATCCTATAGAATTGATATCCTCTGGGTTGTACTTATTCACCTAAAGAAGTGATGGGTGAGGCGAGATATGTATTGTTACTGATGTTCAAGTAGAAGCCAGCATCAGACTGCTTTAATGCCGTATCTGACTCATAATTATGCCACAAAATGTGCTGTGTTGAGACATCCATATAGTTGGCGGGCAAGTGATGCAACAGGACAGCACACAGGAAGAATGTTTTGTGAAGGCCAGCCCGGCTATAGCGTGGTTCATGATGTTCAAACCACTCTCGAGCAACCTTATTGGCTGATCAACACCTAAGCTTCAGGTTGTAGCCTTACGTACTTAGGCGAGCAATGCTTCTTTCAGTGACAGCCATTGTCGCTACTGTAGCCGCAACTGGATGACTTTAAAAAACAAACAGCCTGCAGAGTGGCACAAATTTCTGAAACCTTTTGCTCAAGTCAAAGCTCTCTTGCCAGCCAACGAACAACACTAACAACCCAGTCTCGCTTCACGTATTGAGATTGAAGAAAATCGTATCACTACTAAGGCGATAGCGAGACATCATTTGGAACCACACGTTGATATTGTACTAGTGTTTACAGGAGCATGAACTTGAAGTGTCATGAAGGCAAAGCAAGGTTAAAGGAATCTTATAAACTAGAGCCATCGCCCAGAGAACTCAGTAGCATTCTCAGTATACATCAGGCATAACTATCAAGATCATATGGGCAACAATCACACATAGCAACACGAGGTAGAACTGGAAGTTTCACAACTGCTGTCTTGAGCATTGAGCCTTCAACACCAAACATAGCATTCAACACGGGTTGGCCTGTAGACCCTGTAATAGTTCAGTTTCTGTAAAGGAATAGAGTTATAGTTAAGCATACAAAAGACCTCTCCTGGTTGAGATGGTAATCCGCGGTTGTGGTATCCGACGGCGAAAACGAAACTGTAGCCAAAGCGAAATCATTCTAACTAATGCAGCTCAACGCTTGAAATGAATTCAAGGGCTGGTGTCTGCGATTTTTTCCTGTGGATTGCCATGGTGACCTCTCATTCTAATCTCCTTAGTTTCTAAACAAAATTGTCTTTCGCATAGGTGTTTGTGCCAATGCCCATGAAGGTTGAAGGTTGTCTTTTATCAAGCTCTAATTCATTGGACGTGTATCCACAGAATCAGAGCTTGTACAAAAGCAAAACGTCAAATGGGATCGACCATTCCTAGCATCTGAAAAGCATCGATTTTCATGAGACGTTTCCTAAAAACTTGACTGTTTTCAGAGCTTAAAATATCCATAGGCAGACGCCTTATCCATCTTGCCCCTCTGTAAAAAAGAAAGCTGAATAATTGCGTGTAATTTTTCTTTTGAATCTGAGGGTAATGAAGATTGAATCCATTTGACCTCATTCCACAAGGTCTGAAGATCCAGTACTTGCTAGAGCGGAGTTTTATCTCACCACGAAGTATTTTAAAACAGAAAACTAGGTCAGCGATCACTCTTCTGTAGAATAAGGATCTCAAACCTAGCAATTTAAGGCGATCACTATAACTAGGGAGGCATCTTGATGAAACACCTTGGTGCAGTCTGAAGTAGACAAGTCTAGTGAATGTTCTTTGAACATTCTCCAATTTCAAAATGTATTTCCTTGCAGTGGGACTCCAAACCTGGGAGCAGTATTCTAAATGGGGAATGACGTACGCCTTATACAACTTAACGAACTTCTTAACAACTTACAACTTACAGTTGTGAAGAATGCTCTGCCATTGTCGTACAGACTCGCTGGTTCGGATTATGAAGTAGTATTCTTAACTGAAACATGACTCAATTCTTCGGTAGACGCTTCCCCTGTACTTGATTTTTCTCAGGTGCGACAGACAGAGAAATAGATAACATAAGGGATTTATTGCACAGTGCAAGAGCAGCGTACTGATAGGCAATTATAACTACACCGATGTTCAGTGGGAATTCAACAACGGCGATTCCAAATCATTCGAGGACCTCCTAGAGATGTGCTCACTACTTAATTTTTCTCAACTTTTAAGTAACACCTTAGTCTTATCACATAAAATGACTTCGGTTAAAAGCGTTTTAGTCTATCACCCGGTCGGTTCAAGTGACCATTCCGTGGTAGTGTTTTCGGTTAAGGCAAGAGAGGTCCCTAGCTCATCTCGTGTATTGGAGAATTTTCTAAAGCTAACTACTGCAATATCAACTCGTATTTACAAGAAATTGATTGGATTGGATCTCTAGCAACGCTTTATACAGCGGATGATAAGTATGAATTGCCGTTGTCAGTTCTTAAATATTTAAAAATTCTTAAATATACTGCATTGAGACATTTGTTCCCTGCTTCAGAAAGCCAGTCGCTCAATACAGGTAGCCACGTTAACTAGTTTCCTTATCCAAACGAGGAGAATTGGCATAGAAAAATTCCATCCTCTCCTCGTACATTAGGGTCAAGGATTTCTTCTAGGTGTTATCCAGAAGATTTTGCAAAAAAATTGAAGAAGTTCTATTTAGAAAAAAATTAACAACTTCAAGGAACTCGAGTGCCTTTTTTCAAATGATGAACTTGAAGCTCAATGTAAAGGAATCATTTCCTGTGCCCGTGGATGATATGGTCGGAGATTCTCCACTGACCAAGACAAAGCAGAACTACTTGCTAAAACATTTGATTTCGTATTTCAACAGCCTCTAGATGAGGATAAAAGAACTCAGTCGACTCATAGGTGTGCACTCGCTGCCTTCCCCCAAATGAGCGATTCCTTTTGGTTTCATAAGGAAGCTATTCTGAAACACATCCTTGCCTGTCCTAAGTTTTTTCGCTTAAGCCAGATGAGATTCTATTGTTTTCACTCAGAAAGTAGCATGCAAAATTGCGGAATTGCGAAATTATCTCCAAGTTTGCTGTGCGGTGAAGTTCCCAGAAGATGGAAAGAGGCATTCGTCGTTCCTCTCCACAGCAAGCCTCTCTAAGAAAACCCGAAGAATTAATATGCAATCAGTTTCACCTCAGTTCTCGCGAAAAAAATGGAAATTGAAAAATTACTGAAAGTGCTATTGTTGCCCATCTAGACAAGTACTCCGTTATTCCGATTGACCAGTTTACGTTCTGCAAGGAGGCTCTACTACCACACAGATGCTTGTTGCTGCTGGTAATGAACTGGACTAGTTCTGTCGAATCCGGCATGAGTGTGGACGTGATTTATTTTGCCTTCGAGAAGGCCTTTGATAAAGCTCCTCACTGTGAACTCTTTGAGCAACCCTCCACTGTCGGCCTCCATCCGAAAATGGTGCAGTGGGTCACAAACTTTATACATAATCGAGTATTCAGGGTTTTGTTTAACGGTCATCTTTCCAGTACTAAGGTTATTTGCAGCGGGGCGCCGCAGGGCTAAGTTCTTTCTCCAACACCTACACCAGCGAAATCCCAGCTCTCGTCAATTCAATGGGTGTATCGTGCAGGGCCTTCGCCAACGATCGCTAAAAGTCAATGACCTGATGCTTCGTGTGCCTTTATTAGTTTTAGTTTCTTCGTTGCTCCTGTTGGTATTTTTTAGTTCATCCTATCTTATAACGCTGTTTTATCTTACAGAGTTCTTTCCAATTGTTACTATTTTGCGATCGTAAGCCCGCTCTCATCGTTTGCTTTACATGTGCTTGCTCACATCTCTTAATAAATAGATAAATAAATAAATAAATAAATGAATAAAATACGCATTCAAATCGCCTCAACGGTATCCCGATGAAGAAGAATGCGTGGTGCATTCTAAAAGGGATTGAGCTTCGCATACTTCATGATAATGGTTGACTTTAGCCAATATCCTTGCGGTACGCGCCATGCATTCTACCCCTTCGTGATGTCGTGAAGACAATTTGAATGCGTATTTGACCTATACAGTAACCTGTGGTGGAAAACGGTAGCAAGTCAGTGTCTTATGTCAAGTAGAGGGTGGCAGGAATTCACTGACCCCAGAGGGATGGAAGGCCTAGTTGACATGAGCGTGATATTCCAATCACGACCCAGAATCGGAGTGCAAGCGACAGCCGGTACCTTATTGACACCTCTTTGCTAATGCGCGCCTGGGGCTGAGATTCTGTCAAGTTTCGTGCAGTCCTATAATTGCTACTCTCGGAATAGTTTCAGTATTCTCAGACTTCTTTCGAAGCTGAGGATTTGTCAAAACAGAATTTTTTAACTAGTGACTCCTTTACCTTTCTTTCGTCCTTACTGAAAGCAGAATGGAACGCTTTCCGGGATAGGTCATTCAGCGTTTTTTCATTAACGCAAACGTAGGCACTTCAAGACAACTGCAGTTATCAACTTGCATCATCTGCTGTAATCGACTAGAGTGGGCGCCAGCAGCGTCTCCATACGTCTCTGGCGCGTGCCAGTGTTCTCCAGTGGATCATTCTCGCTCGAGAGACACGAAAAGTATCATATCTTTCGTTCAGGGCCTTCACGAAGAATTCCGACCAACGCGCTGATGAGCGTGCTGCTGTACTCTTGACATCCCACTCAATCATGTAACGTGGCTGGCCCAGCTAATTTTCGACGATTTGATCCATGCGACAGGGTCTCTGATCTTTGAATGTCGACGAAGCTCGGAACTCCGGAGGCCTTCCCTCAGTTGCGTGAATCGCGTCACTCCGATCATCCTTCTTTCGATTTTTCGCTAAGCGGCACTGATCCATCCTGCCTTCTTCGAGGTTTCTGAGGTATACAGTATCTCATACTACAGTGGGAGCTCCAAGTCTCAGATAGACTTTGTCCTTGTGAGAGATCGCGACCGGAGTCTTGTCAAATGATACAACCCGAAGCATCTGAGAAGGCAGACAATAGAATAACTTTGGTCAGGTTCCTTCTCTGTTGTGACTATTGCGGTATCTATAATAATCACCGATTCTGCTTGTCGTCAAAGGGAACAAGTGACACCGTTTCAGCGGAGGGGTGGAAAAAGGAATGTAAAAGCGCTTTAAAAAGGCTGGATAGTGCTCTCTTTGAGAGGGCATGAAATTTATGGCCTGGGAAGACGGCCGTGAAACAGTCCGACTGCAGACAGTTACACAGACTCATCTGTCTGCACCCCTGCTTTGTCTTTCTCTTCCCCTCCAACGTGGGCTTTAAATTTCTCAGCAGGACAGGTGTAGGGGGTGCTTTTGTCCTTCATAGATAAAAACATGAGGCAGTTCAAACAAAACTCGAACTTTCACATAGTTTTGGTAATCGCCAGCGAATCCTCCTCCTCAGCTATACGGGAGAACTTTACAGTAACTCGTATTGAAGCACGCACACCTTCTCGTATAGCTGTCCTTGATGCTTAATAGACGCCTCTTCAGCTTTGCACTGAAATTCGGTTTGGTGTTCCAGATGAGTGTGTCTCTTATAGTAGCACTTGCATTACCGTTTCCCGCATGGTACCATTAACAGATCGTATAACTAGAACGTAGAACGAGCTGAAGTTCCCATAGAAACCTACATATTCCAGCAAATTGAAGTTTTCATGGAATATTTGCAGTACAGGGCTCTTCTAAAACGATGCTAGATTAAAGCCGCCACGACCACATTGAAATGACGGATCTAGGAAGGAAGCGTATAAGGTGAAATGAAAATTGTCAGAGCAATAGATCAGACTAACTACACTCTAGATTTATTTGCTAATTTACTTGCTGGCGTGCTGTGCTACAACTTTTACCGAAGCGCCGTGATTGTAGTGGAAAATAATTTTGCTCAAACAGTGACTGCAACCGTTTCTTGTGTTCGAATCCGTATTTGAAAATCATTGCTTAATCTTGTAGGGGCACATTTAACATGATTCTTGGTACTTCATAAAGCATTTGTATATTCATTATCACATATAAAAAAGCTGAAAGGTGGCGATGTCCGTTCCTCCACGTGGTGCCACTGGAAACTGCTCGCTCTGCGAGCTAAGCTAATCACGGACATTCGAATGCAGGCGACAGGCCCTTGTGACAGGCCGGCCTACGAAGACCCATGTCACATCACATGGTGTATGATAAGTGAAGTTTCTCGAGATAGTGCTACGGCGTGCGCGGGAGCCGACGCGCACTCGCAGAGCCCGGCGAGTGTGAGAAGTATGCGAGGGTCCCTGATGCGAGGACGGCATCGGGGGGCAACTGAGCTAGTCCGAAAGTCCCTTAACGTAAGCAGGACCCGCGTGGCTACGCTGAATGTGGGTACGTTGACGGGCCGCTCGTGGGAGTTGGTTGAAGCATTGGAGCGAAGAAAAGTTGATTTCTGTGCGGTGCAGGAGACGAGGTGGTCCTGCCGCAAGTCAAGGGACATAGGACGTGGTTTCAAGGCCGTTCTATGTGGAAGTCCCAGGACCACCAGCGGTGTCGGAATAATCGTCTCCGAACGATTTCGTGACTCGATTGTAAGCGTCGAGCGCTTTGACGATTGATGAAGATCGTTGTTGCCGCTAAGGAGCGACTCTATCACTTCTTCTCTGCGTATGCTTCGCGGACTGGCTGCTCCGATCAAGCCAAGGATGAGTTTTGGAACCTGCTTGATGAGAAGACAGCAGAGGTGCCGTTGAAAAATGTCATCATAGTCGCTGGTGACCTTAATGGGCACGTAGGTGCTGCGAAGGACGGGTACAGCTGTCATGGTGGTTTCGGATACAGGTCTCGTAACCCCGATGGTGAGCGTATTCTTGAGTATGCGGAATCGCATAGCCTCACCATTGTGAACATCGTTTTCCGAAAACGCGACTCCCACCTCATCTCATATTATAGTGGGAGCTCCATGTCTCACATAGACTTTGTCCTTGTGAAGGATCGTGAACGAAATCTCGTCACAGACGCGAAGATCGTGCCGTATGAAACGGTCGCCCCACAGCATCGTCCGCTGATTTGTACTTTGAAGATCGCCTCTCCGAGGCTGAAGCAGGTCGAGCGATGCGGTGCTGCAAGAATCAAGTGGTGGCGAATGAAAGAGAAGGAAGCAGCTGTGATTTCTCGCGTGCGGTTACCGACAGTTACGACTGTCGATGAAACTTGGAAGAAAGCAACCGACGCGATACGCCAAGCTGCAAGATTGGAACTCGGCACTACGAAGCCTGGACGACGCAAAGTCGACAAGCAGGCATGGCTGTGGACAGACGATGTGAAAGCGAAAGTTCGAGAGAAGAAGTCGCTGTATTATGTGTTTCTCGGCGACAGAACAGCCGACAACTGGCAGGAGTATCAGAAGGCGAAGAAGGCTGCAAAGAAAGCCGTGGCTGTTGCGAAGACCACTCATTATGGTGATGTCTACCGAAAGCTCGAATCGCGCGATGGTGAGCGGTATTTGTACCGACTTGCTAAGACCCGCCATCGCCAAACCGAGGATATTGAAAAGTTCGTTGGCATCAATGATGAGAGCAGCCATCTTCTGACAGACTGCAAAAAGGCGCTGAAGCGATGGCGTGATTACTTTGAGGAAACTTCCACTATGGAATTTCCTCATCCGGCCATCCCTTCTGTGGCTTCTGTTCACGGTTCCGTTCGCAAGATCACCGTGGTGGAAACAGAAGCGGCTCTAAAGAAGATGAAGCCCGGTAGGGCGACAGGGCCAGATGATCTGGCAGTCGATGTTTGGAAGTCGAAGCTCTGGTATCCTGCTGAGCGGTTGGCTGAGTTCTTCAACCAGGTAGTAAAGGAGAAGAAAGTACCGGAGTGTTCGCACAACAGTACGACGATTCCGATTTGGAAGAAGAAGGGCAGTCCTGCGGACTGCTTCAATTACCGTCCGATTCGCTTGCTTTCGCACAGCATGAAGATCTTCGAGCGAATCCTCGATAGACGAATCCGTGAAATCGTCAAGCTCTCCGACAACCAGTGTGGTTTTGTGTCTGGTTGTGGGAACATTGATGCTATACACGCCGCCCGCCTCCTGGTGGAGAAGCACCGCGAGAGACAGAAGCCGGTGCATGTAGCCTTTCTCGACTTGGAGAAGGCCTTCGACCGCGTACCGCGTGAGCTTATATGGTACGTATAACACAACGTACCTGAGGAACTTATAGAGTGGGTGCGGATGCTCTACTCTTGCCCAAAGAGTAGAGTGCAAGCTGCAGCTGGAACCTCAATGGAGTTTCCCATCTCTGTTGGGGTGCACCAGGGTTCTGCGCTTTCTCCACTCCTCTTTGTTGTCGTCTGGATGCCACGCGAGATCTTCAGCGGCCTGTTCCATGGACGCTGCTTTATGCTGATGACGTGATGCTCGCTTGCGAGGAGAAAGGCGATCTCGAGCGGCAGGTGCAAGCTTGGTGCGACCGTCTGGCGAGGTTCGGACTCAAATTGAACGTCAAGAAGACCGAGTACCTAACGACTGACGTGAACGAGTCCGGCTCCATTAAGATCAAGGTACTGAACTTGCACGCACTTCGGTGTTTAAATACCTGGGATCAGCAATAGCGTCTGACGGCGGTCTGATGGTTGAAGTGAACTCACGCGTGAGTGCAGCTTGGTCCAAGTGGCGTTCGCTGACTGGCGTGCTCTGCGATAGGAGGATACCAGAGCACCTGAAGTCGAAGATTTACAGAGCCGTCGTGCGCCCGAAAGCGATGCACGGCGCTGAGTGTTGGCCTGCGACTAAGGAAGTTGAAACACGCCTCAGCGTCATGGAGACGAAGATGCTGCGCTGGACGGCTGGAGTCACGCGCATGGACCGCATCAGAAATGATGCTATTCGGCAGAAGTTCGGTGTCGCGCCGATAGCGGACAAGATGCGCGAAGCTCGCTTGCGATGGTACGGCCACGTTCTGCGTGGGAAAGAAGACAGAGTCCGCAAGATTGGCCTTGAGTTGGAAGTATCTGGAAAGCGGCCTAGAGGACGCCCGAAGCAGCGTTGGTCCGATACGTTACACACGGACATGAAAGTATCTGATGTCCACCCTGATCAAGCGCAGGGTCGGGAAAGGTGGCGTCGTAACACCAGAAGAGCGGACCCCGCAACGATGCGGGACAAACGCTGAAGAATAATAGGAAGAAGAATATAAAAAAGCTGAAAACTGCTGAGAAAAAATGACAGTGTGCTCATCTGTCGTCGGCCAATTAATGAAGGCCACAATAGTTTTGTTTTTTCATCTCTTCTCCAATAATTGCTATAATAATGTGCAAGTACCCAAGCACGCTTCATCGCGCCTTTTCACCATGTCAACCTTGGCATGATTCTTGGCGCATCACTCCCGCAAAGCACTCGTCAATGCCGTTCACCCTTTCACGACTTCCCTGTAGTTGAAAGCTCTGATTTTCTCCACGAAAGCCTCGCTAACGCGGTTCAGCACATTTGGAGGTGTTTTATGCGAAAGCGCTATGGGCCTGGATTTGTTCTCAGAGTTATACTGCTATTCTTGAACTTCCGCATAAGAACATGGACTGCTGGCACTTTCTAAGTGAAAGGAAAGTTCTATTATATAGAAATTACCTCTATAGTATAACATTATTAAGGGAAAAATATTAACCATTCACGACTGGTGTAAATCATTTTGCTAGATGCAGTCCTGTACCAAAAATTGTACCGCTGCTTCTATAATATTATACATATAATAGATCCTTATCAAAATTTCGTGCTATAAGCGGTTGATTCTGAATTGGCAGAATCCGACATTATTTTTGACCGAGCTGATAGAATGTTAGGTTAATCATTGCTTACTGTACTTCAAAAAGCTATAAAGCATAAAGGCATAAGGGGGATAACCGTAAAAGTTGGCGCTCATTAGTATAATTGTACAAAGTGTCTCTCATTCTATCTCACTCTTATCGTGAAGCCTGCTTCAGTGATTATTTTAGCTACGCAATGGATTGCGCGAAATCGGCATCACTAGTTGATGAGCAGTTCAGCGCTCATCCATCCAATACAAGTTTGAAACCTTCAGCGACTCCGAAGGAGGGAAGGATTGGTTGGCTAGAGCGGAACTCGAACCCTAAATCGCTAGACCGCGCTTCCCGGGCGGCGTTTCATCCGCAATATTTTCCCACTTCGATTTACTTTAAGAAAATTAAATTGTGATTTAGTTGTCTTAACAGAGACATGGTTAAATGAATTCATTGACACTGGTCCACTTCTGGGTGATTTGTGCAGCAAATATTCTTATGTAAGATGTGATAGGACAAGTAAAAGAGGTGGTGGGGTTCTTATCCTTATTAGGCTTCCAATTGTTTTTGAGACCATATGGAGTGAATCAGTGGCTGATGGCTTTGAACTACTTTCTTGTGATTTGAAGCTGCCCCAAGCTTCTTTAAGGCTGATTGCTATTTATAGGGCACCTAGCGCTCCTATCAACCTCACTCCAATTGATCAAGACAATAAGCGATTTCTGCTCTTCCGAATCACAGTGTGTGATTATGGGCGATTTCAATCTCCCAGACATTGACTGGTCCAGGGGTTTTCCTTATGGTATCAGCATGGTCTCGAAGCGTTTTGTGGAGATGTGCATATCATGCAAGCTTCACCAAAATGTTTCAAAACCAACTCGGAACGACAATGTCTTAGACCTCATTCTTAGTAGTGAGGCACACCTGGTTAAAAATGTTGAAATTCTTCCACCAATTGGATCCAGTGATCACTCAAGCATTTTCTTTACCACTGATCGTCTCACAAACAGGCCAGCATTTCCCCTGAGAAGGTCATTTCATAAGGCTAACTATTCCCATATTTGTCAGTTTCTACTGTCACTGGATTGGAGAATGCTCCTTGAGGGATACCATTCCGTTAATGACAAATATGAGTTCTTCCTATCTGTATTGCATAGTTGCATTCAAGAGTTCGTGCCTTTGGAAAGACTGCCTCTCAACTACTGTAAGCTGCCGCCCAACTTGGTCAGAATTTTTGAGCAAAGACAAAAAACGTGGATGAAATATCAAACTTATCCAAGTGAGAACAATTTTAGCCGTTTCAAAGCTTTGAGCGATAGGTTTGATCGGCTTTTGAATAGGTATCACAAATATGTTGAAAGAAAAATTCTTGAAAGACCCAATAAAACATCTCTTTATACCTTATTAAATTCTGTGCTAAAGCGACCTGAACGAATCCCACCTCTGAAGGATCCCGCTGGACTATCAGCAGAATCTGATATGTCTAAGGCTTCCATGCTCGCCAAACACTTTCAAAAATCCTTCTCGGTGTCCCTTCCAAATAATGATGCTTTAGATACCGTGAGCCCTGTTCACAGTATGGAAAGTTCGATATGGTTCTACAAGGAAGAAATCTACGAGGCATTGTCTTCCTTACCTGCAACCTTTACCATTACTCCGGATGACATGCCACCTTATTTTATACAAAAAATTGCCATAGCGATATCGTACCCATTGGAACACATATTTAACGCGAGTTATATGTTAGGAGAAGTCCCTGCTCGTTGGAAACACGCTTTTGTTACTCCGATCCCAAAGAACGCACCTCATAATCTTGCTAGCAATTATCGCCCCATAAGCATCACTTCCGTTTTTGCTAGAATATTCGAAAGGAAACTGAAATGTGCTCTCGTAAACCATGTAGAATCAAATTCCCTAATTCCAACCAATCAGCATGGTTTTCGCGCAGGAAGGTCTACTGAAACATTAATGTTGTCAGCGTTAAATGACTGGACGAGAGCTCTTGATGAAAGGATCGATGTAGACGTTATTTACTTCGACTTTATGAAAGCTTTTGACAAGGTTCCATCAAATAAGTTGATACTCCAACTAACGAAAATCGTCCAAGGATAACTAATTGGATAAAAAAACTTTATAACTGAAAGATCTTTTCAGGTTAAGGTCAATGACCCTTTTTCCGAATCCCTTCCAGTTTAGTGGAGTCCCTCAAGGAGGTGTACTCTCACCAGTCCTTTTTATTATCTACACTGCCGAAATTCCCTCCCTGATTGATGAATACGGTGTCACTTGCAAAATGTTTGCAGATGACATAAAAATATACAAGAACATTGTTGAGGAGGACGACCATGTTGCTCTCCAAACTGCAATTAACGCAGTTGCGGATTGGTCAACAATGTGGGACCTGCCGTTATCAAGGGAAAAAACCAAAGTTTTTCATCTGGGACAGCAAACCAACAGAAATACCTATAGAATTGTTGGAGTAGAACTCAATAGCACAGTTTCGTTGCGTGACCTAGGTTTCATTTTAGACAATAAGCTTTCCTTCAGAGAGCATTGCAAATATACCGCAAGGAGAGCTGAAAGAGTTGTGCATAACATTTTTAAATTTCTAGGAACTAACTCAGTAGTACCCTTATTACGTGCATACAAGACCTATGTGAGGCCTATACTAGAATATGGCACTACTGTGTTTAGTCCTAATACCAAGCGAGAAATCGCCAGATTGGAAGCGGTACAAAACAGTTTTACAAGAAAGCTCTGGATAAGAGTACATGGATATGACTACAATAGCATCCCCTTGGCATCTGACAGAAATAAACTCTTTAATTTACCCCCTCTCGCCTGTCGCAGAAAAAAATATGATTTAGTTACAATTTATAAGATGATAAATACTACTGTGGGTCTTTCTGTAAATGACTTCTATTCAGTTTCTTATTCCAACACCAGAGGTGGACCATGGAAAATCCAATTTCCTAGAGCTAATAGTAATATCAGATCTACTTTCTTCACAAACAGAGCAGGCACTGAATTCTTGAAATTAACGAAAAAATTTGTGCTTCCAAATTCCTTAAGGCAATATAAAACGATTGTTGACAAGTATCTGAAAGAAGTTCCTTAGTACTTTGTTTTCTTTGATCACATTGCTTCACTAATCATGCTAGCACTGGTTCTGTTCTTGATGTTCTCAATGTTCTGTTTGGTTTTTCGTATTGTGTTGTTTTTGCGTGGGCTTCCACATATACATAAATAAAATAAAATAAATAAATTCTTAAATCGCTACTTTGATGAGCATACGTCTGGAATGGGCTAAAAAAAGATTTGTTACATGAATGTTTTTGCAACTCTATTACGAACATTTCTTTTAAAGAAAATATTGTAATGTTGCTGAGACAATCTTTTCTATAGAAATTGTTGTTTTATTTGATACCTGCAATTAACCACACTACAACCTCCTTCATCCCTTCAAAATGATTTCGAATAGCCTTTTAGAATAAATCAAGACACTCACAGAGGTGTGCTCTACACTATTCTACCGGCTTTGATTTCGAATTACCTGGGTAAATATGAAACCCATCACATTCTCGGCAAATAGATTAACGTGATCCTCGGAAGGGTTTGTAAAGTACGGCTAAGCGCGATGAAGAAAATGCGATTCAGATAATTAACCCGATACCAGATTACTAGTTCTGATTACCCGGCCAGGCCAAGCAACGCTTCCCCCCCCCTCAACAGGCGTCCGGGTTTAGACGAGGTGTCACCCACTTCGTGTCGCGAGGGCATCTGGATTCAGAAGACATGTCACCAATGTCGCGCAAGGGGTGTTCGGATTCAGAAGACATGTCACCGATGTCGCGCAATGGGTGTCCGTTTTAGGGAGAGATGTGACTGATGTCCCTCAAAGCAAGTCCCGCTTGAGAAGGCACGTTACCGGCGTCTGGGTTCAGGAGAGGTGTCACCGATGTCACGAATGGTCTCTCCGGATTCAGACGACGTGTCAACGATTTCGCGAAAGCACGCCCGGGCTGAGAAGACATGCCACCGCCGTTGTTCAAGAGGCATCCGGTTTGAGAAGAGGTGTCACCGATGTTACGAAAGGCCCGTCCGGACTCAGACGACGTGTCACCAATGTCGCGCCATGGGTTCCGGATTCACATGACGTGTCAACGATGTCGCGCCAAGGGTTCCGGATTCACATGACGTGTCAACGAGGTCGCGCAAAGCACATCCGGGTTGAAAACACATGTCACCGAAGTCGTTCTTCAGGTGTCTGGGTTCAGAAGCGGTGTCACCGAATTCGCGCAATGAGAGTCTGGGTTCCAAACACGTGTAATAGGGGACTAGTAGGGCAGCTATGAAGAACCGGTGAAGGATGGTGGTCCAGTAAGGGGACCGGTAAAGGGTTGACCAGTGAAGGCGGTACCAATATAGGAGGGGGTGGGGAAGGAGGACCGGTGAGGATAGGACCAATAATGGGGACCGGTGAAGAGCTGGGATACATCCAGTGAAGGGTGACCGGAAAAGGGTTGACCAATGAAGGGGGACTAGTGAAGGGAGACCTGTAAGGGGGCGGGGAGGGGAGACAGTGGAGGTGAGAGCAGTAATGGTGATCGGTGAAGGGTAGACCAATAAGGGGGGATCATGAAGAGGGAACAGTAAAGAGAGGTCCTGTGAAAGAGGGAACAGTAGTAGGGACCGGTGAAGGAGAGGGGGTCCAGCGAAAGGGATCAATAGATGGGGTACCAGTGAACGACCAGTTAAAAGAAGAGGACTAATAAAAGGATAATTAATAAATTAAAAGAGGACTAATAAGGGGCCAATAAAGAGAAGGCCAGTTAAAAGGATTCAGTAAAGGATCGAGTGATAGAGCCATTAAAGGGGAGATGAGTAAAGAGGAGTAGTGAAGGGGATCACTGGAAGGGTGCAATAAGGGGACCAGTATTTTCTGTCACTGTCGTCTAGCGTGGTGTCAGAAGACGTAGGGCATACGTCGTAGTACGTGTGTTGGGGCGCAGAAGACGTGTCATAGACGTCGTGGACTCAGCAAATGTGTCACAGACGTTATCTAACGTTCATCCGGGGGGGGGAGGGGTAGGTATTAGAATGACTAAAGAAATAGCAGTAATATTAATCCTTTCAGACTGTGGACGGTATCGAGCTGTCTACCAATACCAATTGATTTCATTTGTGTTTCCACAGATTAAACACCTCGGATTAAGACTCTCACTATATGTTCCTCACCATGTTTAGAACGAGTACCTCAGACCTATGTAATACCACCGCTCACCGCGAGCGAAGCCTAATGATAAGCTCCCATATCGATCGCGCGAAGAGTCAATATGGTAGCCTAAGGCCTGAGTTATACTCCCGCGGGAGCATCCGCGGAAGGGCTGGAATCGCGCCGAGACTCCTCACCTAGCCAATCGCCGCGCCTCACCACGCTCGCCTCCGCCGTGCACCATTGGTCCGCGGACGTTCCGCGGATGCTCCCGCGGGAGTATAACAGAGGATTAAATTAGGCTTCGCTCGGGGTGAGCGATGGTATGACATAGGGGTCGTTTAGTGTGCGCGCGACGCGTGATGCGATGCACGTGTAGTGGCCAAATTGATCGAGCGACGCGATTGATCAATTCGGCCACTACACATGGCATCGCGTCGCGCGTCGCGCGCACACTAAACGACCCAATAGGCCAGAGAATGAATCGCGTACGTGCGATTGAGGGCGGATAGGCCCCATAGGAGCATTTTTGAAGATTCTGCCCTAGTGTATCTCACTGTACTATTCTATATAGCAAAACCAGTTTTTTACTGTAATAATGAAAGAAGACCTAAAGAGGACAAGAACACGGTCGGAGTGTTCTATTCCCGGGGTTTGATAGCCCCCAACCAAATGTTTGGCGGCCGCTAGGCCGCTGTCTAGTAATGGCTATATTACATACAGGATACGGCAAGGCGATCAAGAATACTGATACCAATACTGGTACTTGAAACTCATTAATAGACGACGTTGCTCCTGCAGCGCAGTCGGAGACGGTGCAGACTGTCGCGTGCACCCAATACCAGGTCCCTGATAGAGTTGAGCTTTTTTTCGGAAGCCGAACAATAGAATAACTCGATTTTTCGCACTTTTCGAAAATCGAGCAATCGAGCAACTCAATTTTTCGCCGTCTTCGAAAATTGAACAATCGGTTAACTCGATTTATCGCCGTCTTTGAAAACCGAACAACCGAATAATCGGTTTTTCGCCGTCTTTGAAAATCGAACAATCTAATAACTCGATTTTTCGCCGTCTACGAAAATCGAAGAATCGAATAACTCGGTTTTTCGCCGTCCTCGAAAATCGAACAATCGAATAACTCGATTTTTCACCGTCCTCGAAAATCAAACAATCTAATAACTCGATTTTTCGCCGTCCTCGAAAATCAAACAATCGAATAGCTCGATTTTTCGTCGTCCTCGAAAATCGAACAATCTAATAACTCGATTTTTCGCCGTCTACGAAAATCGAAGAATCGAATAACTCGGTTTTTCGCCGTCCTCGAAAATCAAACAATCTAATAACTCGATTTTTCACTGTCCTCGAAAATCAAACAATCGAATAACTCGGTTTTTCGCCGTCCTCGAAAATCGAACAATCGAAGAACTTGAATTTTTGCTGTTCTCGAAAACCGAACAATCGTATAAATCGATTTCGAAGGCACGTTCCAAAGAGAACCAAAGGAAGACAGAACAAAATCACAAATGTGGATGAAAAGAGTTGAATTTAGGAAGACAACTGAATAATCGTTTAATTTGAAGACCGGAATAAAAAATTCTTGGTCATTTCTTTCGCAAGTAGTGGACATTCCTCAAGGTTGAGCTGTCAGCAAAGGTAGGAATTTTCCTCACTTCTACGCGTAATTTGCTATCTGCCACGAGTTCTTCATTTGCGAGTGATGTCCTTAACTTCTCGCATTATCCTATTACTAGCGTCCGCCGTCGTACGCTGTACGTGCGGGCTACGCCAGGCTCGCCGGCTTTTGGTATAGCACATTTCCTTCAGCACACATATAACGCCGTAAGGTTTGTAAGGTAGATTTGATCCTATTTTGTTCAAGCGTCAGCTTTCTGCTCCTGCTCTGCTTTTCAGCTCGGACACGAAAAGCACACGGATAAAGGACGGCATTAGTCAATAAATTGGTGGGGGGGCACTTTGTAGCCCGTGCTTTCCCGTCTTCGAGAAGGCCCATAAATGTCGATTTACATCAAAAATGGAACAACAAAACTCAATGGAACAACAAGGGGTACGACACAGTAGTGGCTAGTAACAGTTCCATTCTCGCGCAACACAAAATGCGTTATGGGGGTGCCTTACATAGTGACCCCCCTCCTCCTTCGAGCTCATTCGCACAAAGTTAACGAAGAAGTGCGCTTCTACGCATAGTCACTGCACGCGGTTTGAAATTTGCGCGTGGGTTGGTTTTGAAAAGAATGACGATTTTAACGTTCATAGAGAGCATTCTTCGACGGCGACAATTCGTCCGCAGTTTTTAGTGCACGCTTAATGAGGAATTGCTATGACCTGCACATGGTAATGCAGAACACTTTCTAATGCACTACGACTGCGCCGCACGCGACCGACGAGCTTCCGTATGTTCAGAGGCGACCCGGCCTACACACGCAAACTCTAGTTACAGTACGAAATAACTGCCGAAACCGACGTAGCAAAAGGACTGCTAGAATACGCACGCACAGAGACTCGTTGCAATTGGGACGCCGTATTCCCATCGGAGCACACAATAAGAAAGGGCTCTCAAAGATGCTCAAATTGCTTGAAATGACCCACAGAAATAGTTTTAGCTTAGCATTTCACTGATACATGCATGCATGTATTCTGTATTACATCATCACTGTTACAAAAAATTGTATTTTATCAGTTGAAGACGTTGATCAGGTTTCTTTGTCAAAATCATAGTTTATTCTTCTTCTTCTTATTATTATTATTCTTCAGCGTTTGTCACGCATCGTCGCGGGGTCCGCTCTTCTGGTGTTACGACGCCACTTTTCGCGATCCTGCGCTAGACATGGGTGGACACCAGCTACTTTCATGTCCGTGTGTGTATCGGACCAACGCTGCTTCGGGCGTCCTCTAGGCCGCTTTCCAGATACTTCCAACTCAAGGCCTATCTTGCGGACGCTGTCTTCTTTCCCACACAGAACGTGGCCGTAGCATCGCAGGCGAGCTTCGCGCATCTTGTCAGCTATCGGCGCGACACCGAACTTCTGCCGAATGGCATCGTTTCGAATGCGGTCCATTCGGGTGACTCCAGCCGTCCAGCGCAGCGTCTTCGTCTCCATGATCCTGAGGCGCGTTTCAACTTCCTTAGTCGCAGGCCAACACGCAGCGCCGTACATCGCTACCGGGCTCACGACGGCTCTCCAAATCTTCGACTTCAGGTGCTCTGGTATCTTCCTATCGCAGAGCACGCCAGTCAGCGAACGCCACTTGGACCAAGCTGCACTCACGCATGAGTTCACTTCAACCATCAGGCCGCCGTCAGACGCTATTGCTGATCCCAGGTATTCAAACACCGAAGTGCGTGCAAGTTCAGTACCGTTAATCTTAATGGAGCCGGACTCGTTTACGTCACTCTTAGGTACTCGGTCTTCTTGACGTTCAATTTGAGTCCGAACCTCGCCAGACGGTCGCACCAAGCTTGCACCTGCCGCTCGAGATCGTCTTTCTCTTCGCAAGCGTCATCAGCATAAAACAGCGCCCATGGAACAGGCTGCTGAAGATTTCGCGTAATGGCATCCATGACGACAACAAAGAGGAGTGGAGAAAGAGCAGAACCCTGGTGCACCCCAACAGAGACATGAAACTCCACTGAGGTTCCAGCCGCAGCTTGCACTCTACTCTTTGGGCAAGAATAGAGCATCCGCACCCACTCTATAAGTTCCTCAGGTACGTTGTGTTATACGTACCATATAAGCTCACGCGGTACGCGGTCGAAGGCCTTCTCCAAGTCGAGAAAGGCTACATGCACCGGCTTCTGTCTCTCGCGGTGCTTCTCCACCAGGAGGCGGGCGGCGTGTATAGCATCAATGTTCCCACAACCAGACACAAAACCACACTGGTTGTCGGAGAGCTTGACGATTTCACGGATTCGTCTATCGAGGATTCGCTCGAAGATCTTCATGCTGTGCGAAAGCAAGCGAATCGGACGGTAATTGAAGCAGTCCGCAGGACTGCCCTTCTTCTTCCAAATCGGAATCGTCGTATTGTTGTGCGAACACTCCGGTACTTTCTTCTCCTTTACTACCTGGTTGAAGAACTCAGCCAACCGCTCAGCAGGATACCAGAGCTTCGACTTCCAAACATCGACTGCCAGATCATC
This sequence comes from Heligmosomoides polygyrus bakeri, assembly GCA_947359475.1. Lineage (NCBI taxonomy): Eukaryota > Metazoa > Nematoda > Chromadorea > Rhabditida > Heligmosomidae > Heligmosomoides > Heligmosomoides polygyrus. The sequence goes on along the minus strand of OX375869.1, from coordinate 28,621,938 downwards.
TGGCCCTGTCGCCCTACCGGGCTTCATCTTCTTTAGAGCCGCTTCTGTTTCCACCACGGTGATCTTGCGAACGGAACCGTGAACATAAGCCACAGAAGGGATGGCCGGATGAGGAAATTCCATAGTGGAAATGCCCTCAAAGTAATCACGCCATCGCTTCAGCGCCTTTTTGCGGTCTTTCAGAAGATGGCCGCTCTCATCATTGATGCCAACGAACTTTTCAATATCCTCGGTTTGGCGATGGCGGTTCTTAGCAAGTCGGTACAAATACCGCTCACCATCGCGCGATTCGAGCTTTCGATAGACATCACCATAATGAGTGGTCTTCGCAACAGCCACGGCTTTCTTTGCAGCCTTCTTCGCCTTCTGATACTCCTGCCAGTTGTCGGCTGTTCTGTCCATGATACAGCAATTTCTTCTCTCGAACCTTCGCTTTCACGTCGTCTGTCCACAGCCATGTCTGCTTGTCGACTTTGCGTCGTCCAGGCTTCGTAGTGCCGAGTTCCGACCTTGCAGCTTGGCGTATCGCGTCGGTTGCTTTCTTCCAAGTTTCATCTACAGTAGTAACTGTCGGTAACCGCACGCAAGAAATCACAGCTGCTTCTTTCTCTTTCATTCGCCACCCCTTGATCCTTATTAATTCTTATTCAATTTTCTTAAATTAATTAATTAATTCTTGATTCTTATTCACAAAATCATAGTTTATTATCACCTATTATCAGCTGAAACAAACAGAATAGGGTCAACTATACGCACAACTATAGGTGTGCTCTCGCAAAATTTTCTAATATTGGAATGGTTTTAAATGCCCGCAATTTTCGAGTATTTGAATTCAAACATAACCAAAAAGTGGTTTTATGCAGACTAAGATTGGAATACATGCGAAAAACACGATTTTTAAATTTCGAATTTAATATCCAGACTCGAATGAAAATCATTGGAATACCTGTTCGAACAGGTTATTCAAACAAAACTATACACAACACTAGGCACGAAGATGAGATAGTACGCAAAACCATAATATCGCCACCAGAATCACTAGACAGCAGTTTCGTGACGCTGCTTAATGCTCATGAGATTTTCGAGAATTCTCAGGGATTGTAATAACCTGAAAAATCGGACTCTTACATCCTAGGTATGTTCAACAGCAACGAACAAAATATCGCATTACCTCTAGTTAACTGCCACCTCTATTTGATCTCCCTCTCTAATTAACTATGACGAATCCCTCGCTCTCAAGCATTGTTCGATTTCGAACCACGAACAAACTTCGAACAAAAGTTCGCATTTTCAAATTCAAACCCTCCAAATGAAATCGGAGATTGATGACCGCGAAAAAGCATTGTTTGAATATTGTTCGAAATCGAACAATATTCGTACATTGTTAAGAGTCGGCCGCCAGAACCCTCGAAAGGAAATCGCAAATCGTTCCCGCCAATTACCGTAGGCCCAGAAGTGGAGCGAGTTTGAACGTGGGTTTTTCGGGAAACGGAGACAACCCATACTCAGGCGGCCTACTATTGATATTGCTCCAACATTTTTCGATTTCGAACAACATCAGAGCATTACTTTTTCGTAATATTCGATTACGAACAATATTCGAACAGTGCTTTTCCCCATCTTCGATTTCGAACAATGTTCGTACAACGCCTTCCTATCTTCGATTTCGAACAATGCTCGAATAATGGTTTTCCGCGAAAGTCGATTTCGAACAATATTTGAATAACGGTTTTTCGAAAAATATGATTTCGAGTAATGTTCGAGCAACAGCGATTTACGATTTTTGAGTAATCGAGCGATTAATTGTTCGAAATCGCTCGAACAATTATTCGGCCCGATTAATCGAGCTGAAGTCTAGCCCTGCCTTGGATTTCCACCAGGCCAACAAAGCCTTCCGTCCCTTCACGATGGGTGTATTGGTACCAGACTTGTCTGGGAAGAAGACACACTAACTTGTTCAACGGCTGGCCACCGCAGGTCATTGTATGGGCCAAAGTGATAGATTTCCCGATATTCTGTCGAAGCAGAATGTGTGGTGCGGCCCAAAAGGGCCGTTCTTTTTCCTTTTATCCTTTAGGCTATGACACCACTATTTCTTTAAACTTGGGATTCAAGAAAATAGCGGTGAAGTAGTTTCTAATTGATTGTTGTCAGGGTCAGGCGTGAGGTACGATTTTTGCCGAAAATTTACGACCCCCCCCCCGGAGTGGATCTGGTACGACCCCACCTTATGTAGGCCACCGTTTCATTTTCTATCCGCACCGAATTTATTAAATTTTTTATGCGATTTTTGTGCCGTTTAATAGGCCTTTTTTTCCAGGTGCAGTAGCGTCTGTGTCAGATCAATTCAAGAAAAAGTGCCACTGAATAGCTGTTTAATTTAGCAATTCGTTAGAAAAACGCTGGTAAAGGTTTTGTGTATGTAATCTTTTGATAATAATATTTTGTTTGTTTACAGTTGAAAATAAAGCACTTTTATTGTGCTAGCAGTTGTCGAATTATTCACAACGAGTTCAACTTTTCAGGCTTTCCGAGCATCACGAGAGACACGACACATTTTTGTAGTGAAGGAGCAACATCTGCATTCGAAATAGTACTCTATACAATGCTGAGTGTTATTTTCTAAAGCTGACTTGAGTGCTTTTCCTACAAGATTTTTGGAAGCACTCTTCGACGCGATGACGGAATGGCAACCGGAGCATGGACTTGTCACGACACTAATTTTCTCTCTTCTGCAGGAAACAGCATCAGAAAGTGGAGTTGTGCAGAACACGCACACAGGAAAAATCTTGCCACAAAAAGTTTCAAGCCTTGTTCAATGCACAATGTAAAAATCATGGTTTTTCCTTAAACGAGTAGATTGGATCGACCCCTGGTCGATGTGGCACCGACGTCATGGAGCGACGAAATTCGACGTTCACAAAAATGACTATAACTCGGCAAGTTTTTTTTTAACTCGAAAAAACCAATGGCTTTTCAGAAACTAGAGGAAAAGAGTTTTCATACATTATAAAAATCTGTTTTCAAGAACTAGATGTTCCTACGGGGCAGAGGCCTTCGATTTTTCTGTGAAAAATTGAAGAGATTTTGTATAAATAATTATATCCCGGTAAGTTTTTCGAAGTATAAAAGAATTAATAGCTTGTTGAAAATTAGAGGAAAAGCGCTTTCAAACCATGTGGGAACTAGTTTTCAACAGGGATGTCTTCATAGGGGCGGTGGGTACGCTACGATACGAGTACGATTTCTGGTCCATTGTTGCAGAATGACGTGCCAAAAATCGAACCCCTCCCGCCCCGTATGAAGACCCCTTTTTTGAAAACTGGTTTCTATACGGTTAGAAGGCATCTTTTCTTTTTTTACAAAAAGCAATTGGGATTTTAAATTTCAAAAAAATAAACCAAGTTATGATCAATTTTGTGAAGAACTTCTCGTAGACTCTGATTGCTTCTGCTCCGACGACATTGGAGTGATTTCACAAAAAATGTCCATAACTCGGTAAGTTTTTCGAATTTTAAGAGAGTTAATAGCTTCTTGAAAATTAGAGGAAAAGCGCTTTCAAACCATGTGGGAACTAGTTTTCAACAGGGATGTCTTCATAGGGGCGGTGGGTACGATACGATACGAGTACGATTTCTGGTCCATTGTTGCAGAATGACGTGCCAAAAATCGAACCCCTCCCGCCCCGTATGAAGACCCCTTTTTTGAAAACTGGTTTCTATACGGTTAGAAAGCATCTTTTCTTTTTTTACAAAAAGCAATTGGGATTTTAAATTTCAAAAAAATAAACCAAGTTATGATCAATTTTGTGAAGAACTTCTCGTAGACTCTGATTGCTTCTGCTCCGACGACATTGGAGTGATTTCACAAAAAATGTCCATAACTCGGTAAGTTTTTCGAATTTTAAGAGAGTTAATAGCTTCTTGAAAATTAGAGGAAAAGCGCTTTCAAACCATGTGGGAACTAGTTTTCAACAGGGATGTCTTCATAGGGGCGGTGGGTACGATACGATACGAGTACGATTTCTGGTCCATTGTTGCAGAATGACGTGCCAAAAATCGAACCCCTCCCGCCCCGTATGAAGACCCCTTTTTTGAAAACTGGTTTCTATACGGTTAGAAAGCATCTTTTCTTTTTTTACAAAAAGCAATTGGGATTTTAAATTTCAAAAAAATAAACCAAGTTATGATCAATTTTGTGAAGAACTTCTCGTAGACTCTGATTGCTTCTGCTCCGACGACATTGGAGTGATTTCACAAAAAATGTCCATAACTCGGTAAGTTTTTCGAATTTTAAGAGAGTTAATAGCTTCTTGAAAATTAGAGGAAAAGCGCTTTCAAACCATGTGGGAACTAGTTTTCAACAGGGATGTCTTCATAGGGGCGGTGGGTACGATACGATACGAGTACGATTTCTGGTCCATTGTTGCAGAATGACGTGCCAAAAATCGAACCCCTCCCGCCCCGTATGAAGACCCCTTTTTTGAAAACTGGTTTCTATACGGTTAGAAAGCATCTTTTCTTTTTTTACAAAAAGCAATTGGGATTTTAAATTTCAAAAAAAATAAACCAAGTTATGATCAATTTTGTGAAGAACTTCTCGTAGACTCTGATTGCTTCTGCTCCGACGACATTGGAGTGATTTCACAAAAAATGTCCATAACTCGGTAAGTTTTTCGAATTTTAAGAGAGTTAATAGCTTCTTGAAAATTAGAGGAAAAGCGCTTCCAAACCATGTGGGAATTAGTTTTCAACAGGGAGGTCTTCATAGGGGGCGGTGGGGGGTACGGTTTCTGGCCTATTGTTGCAGAAATACGCGCCAAAAATCGAACCCCGCCCCGTATGAAGACCCTGTTTTTGAAAACTCTTTTCTACACGGTTAGAAAGCGACTTTTCTCTATTTTTCAAAAAGCAATTGACATTTTTAAATTTTAAAAAATATACCGAGTTATCATAAATTTTGTGAACTCTGCATCGTCGACATTGGAGTGATTTCATATAAATGACCATAACTCGCTTCGCTTCTCGAAGTTCAAGAATCTTAATAGCTTTTTCAAAAATAGAGAAGAGAAGCTTTCTAACCGTATAGAAAACAGTTTTCAAAAAAGGGGTCTTCATACGGTGCGGAGGGGTACGATTTTTGGCACGTATTTCTGCAACAATGGGCCAGAAACCGTACCCCCCACCGCCCCCTATGAAGACCTCTCTGTTGTAAACTAATTCTCACACTTGTTTTATAAGCGCTTTTCCTCTAATTTTCAAGAAGCTATTAACTCTCTTAAAATTCGAAAAACTTACCGGGATATAATTATTTATACAAAATCTCTTCAATTTTTCACAGAAAAATCGAAGACCGCCGCCCTGTAAGAAGATCTAGTTTTTGAAAACAGATTTTTACAATGTATGAAAGCTCTTTTCTTTCAGTTTCTAAAAAGGCATTGGCTTTTTCGAATTTTGAAAAGCTTGCCGAGTTATTGTCATTTTTGTGAACGTCGAATTTCGTCGCTCCCATGTCGTCGGTGCCACGTCGACCAGAGGTCGATTCAATCTACTCGTTTCAGGAAACCATGATTTTTACACTGTGCATTGAACAAGGCTTGCAACTTTTTGGGGCAAGATTTTTCCTGTGTGCGTGATCTGTTTCAGGTAAAAATTAATGAATTATTCTTGAAAAACGAAAAATTTAAATACGATCCGCCTAATCGTATCGGAGATCGCTGCGAAGAAGCTCAGCTTTTTACTGTGTAATACTCATGACTTGAAAATCGATGAAGCACAATTTGACTCTCGCGTGTTCTTTCCTTGAAAACATAGAAAATTTTTCCGCGAGAAGACCACCCTCAGTGGCGATCGATGGTATCGGCGAACGCAATGGCTCCACGTAACCTGCCATACATATTTCCGAGTTTGTTCGACGTCTCTGAAAAATTCACAGACTTTTTAAAACTATAAGTAGTGTGGATTCTACGCTTTAAAGGCAGGTTGTAAAAATAGCGGCCTCCATTTCATTAACGATGTCGAAAATTTTCGGCAGATAATACAATTCGGAGCGTCTATTCATACAGAGGATCGTTTCAGAAAAACAGGTTTTATTGCCGTATGTCAAACTGTGGAGTAAAATGTTATTGGGTACAACTCCACTTTCTGATGCTGTTTCCTGCAGAAGAGAGAAAATTGTTCCGTGACAAGTCCACTCTCCGTCATCTCTTCGAAGAGCGCTTCCAAAAATCTTGTAAGAAAAGCCCTTTTCCTTATCAATTGACACTTCAAATTTACAGACTGCAATTTAGGACGTAGATGTCGCTCGTTTAGGCAGAAAACTTTCACGTCCATGACTTCCTGAAAAAAATCTGAAAAAAATGGAAACTTCTCATTGACTCTGACTGGGTGCAGAAAATCTTTATTTTTAACATGTAATACGATCATCATTTGAAACTTTTTATATCATTTTTTACAACTTCGCGGAAGAAAGGAAAGAGTCCACGCCTTCATAGGCATTCCGGAAAAAACAACTTATTAAGAATTAAAAAAATCGCCTAAAAACCTTAAGAATAAGAGAGAATCCTCTGCCAGAACCGGAAGAGTACGACCCCCCCCCCCCTTCGATTCCCGAACCTCAAGCTTGACCCTGATTTGTATGCGATAACGCGGGCCACACAGCGTTGACCTCTTTAGGTCATTAGAACTGGTGTCAATTTATCGTCTCAAGGGATGGAAACCTTTTCTGCCCTGGGCCCGGAGCCGAACCTTGAAGCAAAAGCAAATGCTGAAGTTTGCTCGATAATCGCTACGACATACTTTTCATGATGTTGACATGCTATTAGGGACAGCGTTGAGTGCCTAACAATAATGTTCCTAAGGGCGAACTCCCCATCGAAAGATCTTTTCCGCGAGAAGGAAACATTAGTTCATCGCTTCAATTGCTGAGCAGCAATCTTGATTCCTTTTTAAATAACAAGACGTTCTGCAGCTTCTACGGAATAGGCGGCACCTTTCATGGTTCGGGGGGAAGCAATTAAGGCAGCTCGAACGTTTTTTGAGGTTTTACATTGCGCGAGATGTAGGGCGGGGTCGACTAGTGTTTTCCAGAGGCTTGAAACAAAACAGTCTCGCTTACAAATTTTCGCTCCTTTGTCTAACGTGATGGTTGAAAAACCCTATATAAACGCTGATTTCCCACCGCTGTTGCTTTCAATGTTGTCGCGTTTGTTGGGCGTTTTAGACCCTTTTCTCGAATTTGAAACTCGTAATCCTGAAATATCTCGAGCACATTCTGTCTCATATCATTCTCGTAGTTGTCGACAGTTTTTCCGTTTTGGGTTTCTTTGATTCAAAGAACAGAGTACATGAGGCGTGCAGAGGCAGTGTAGCAGATTTGATGCTCCATTTCCAGCTGGCATGAATGTAATGAATAAATTTATTGAAAAGAAACTGAAGGCTTTTTCAACTGTTTACCGCTGGCTGAGATTAACAAAACGTTTGTGGTGCTGATCATACGGTAGTACTATTCGCGTACCTTTAGTTCCCAGGTCAGGAGGGTTAGGAGGCAATGGATAAAAATAAATGTAAGTGGTTGTCGATCACTGATTGGGATGCGCCACCCATTTCCCAATAAAGTGGATTCGGTCTGAACGTGTGATCTGCACAATGACTTTTCGGTCAGCCAATAAAGAATCTAATGCGTTGTCCTACTCACAATCAGGCAGGTCTGTCTGGTGGCATTCGTTGATTCCGGAAGAAACGAAGGCTCATTTGACCGGTTGCCGTTGTTCCTCCGCCTCTACACCTATTTGAATCCGGTGGAGCCAATGCCTTCGTAATGAGTTCGTAGTCAGAATAGGCCAATTAGTAATCGCGGAAAACGTATTTGGAGCAAGAACTGAAAGATAGTTGGTCAGGCTAGACGCACGACCCCGACTGGAGCACCGTATTCAGTGGGTGCGTAACAGTAACAGTGTCTGGGAAAACACGTAACAGTAACAGTGTCGTAACAGTGTCTGGGAAAGACAGAGTCTGGAAAGAGTTCCCACGAGTTAAAGAGATAGGTGTTTCTGTGACGCCCGAAGCCCCTGGACATGCTTTATCAGTCTCCATGAGAGTATTTCTTGGATCAAAGCAAAGATGGAGCCGTAGAGTAAGTCAAATTGTTTGGACGAAGTCGAATCACGCGACGGGGCATGAGGGGACTTGTAAACCTTTGGGCTTGTCCTTTGTTCGACGGGGTAACAAGCAAGAAACCTATTACACAACAGTTTTTTTATTGGATAAGAACGAGCCATGGAATGTGCTTTCTAAATGGTTCAAATGGGTGTTCAATCATTTTTTAGGGAAATCATGGCGGCTCGCTCGTATCAGAGTGCAAGAAATGACACAACAGACCTTACGAAGATGTTTTTCAAAGCTGGCCTGTCGAACGTAGCATCGTGATAAATCATATAAGCTAATCCTTTTCGCCGATGGTGCAACAGGCAGCTCGTGAGGACTTACCACAGATAAAATTTGCGAGTTCAAGCCTAGAGTGCTGCGTCCACCCTGTATTTCTCCATCCATATCTGGGGCCAGATTCATCAGCTGCTTACTGACCGGTAACGGTGAATAGTACCGCCAAACCCCCTGAAATGACTTTCATCAGCATCAGGTTTGGCGGTACTTTTCACCGTTACCGGCCGGTAAGCGGTTGATGAATCTGGCTCCTGGAAACTTTATCCAACCCTACTCTCGGTAAACGTCTTCCAATCATGATAGATACGCAATTGTGCTTTACAATTTCCTCTCAATAGTTTTTGTGCAATTTCTGTGGTTGTTATGGAAGAGCTGGCGAATGATTCCTCCCTCTAGTCTCGCACCAATCTTGTTTGGAAGTGCATCAAGCTTTCTATATAGAGTTTGGTCGTTATAATTTCACTTTTATTACGTATACAGTTTTCATTAATAATATTTATTACAAATCTCACGACCAAATCCCAAGTAATAAGTGCGTAATAGCAAACGAGACCCAAGGCAATCACAAACAAGTTTCTCTTAGGTATGAGCGATTTTTCTTTTACCTTCCTATTTTTACTTCACCCTTTCCTTTGCCTTCACCCATTCGCATGCCTACGCAGACGTGTCCGCTCGGTGGTCCTATAACGTCTTGGAGCAGTCGGAGCGCTCGAAACGCCACTCGCCTCGGCTCCGAAATCCTCTCATTGACCTCTATTGGGACGAAGAATTAAAGAGTCAAGCGCAGCAGGACAAGCTACATCGTGACTACTGGTATCCCAAGAAATCTGCTCACCTAGGAACAGATTGAAGGGATAAAGGACAAAAGGCCGTCAATGAATTCCCATTTGGATGCTCCACAATGATGCGCTTTCTATTATACTTTCATTGGATGATGTGCGTGGAATTTGAACGGGGTTTGGCCTACACAATAACTTGCCATTAGCCAGCAGAGGGACAGGTCTGTGTTTCATCCTTCCCAGACAAACCTGGCATCTATTCGCATACCAGGAGAGATTGAAACCCTTTTTGTCATTGGTGGACTCGAATGTAGAATACCTTGAGCGAAACATTATTAGCATAATACGAAGTGTAGAGTCCTATGGGCACTTCAAGAACGAAAAGGATTGAGCACGGAGCGAATCAGTATGGGAGACCTTAAGAATTAAACGTACCCTGCTGTAGGACAGAGCATAACAACTTCATTCATGTGTATATTTTCAGTTTTTCAATTCCTTTCCGTTACAAACGGAATTGTCCACCTTTATCCCTTTCTATTTGAAAGCACGTGACGGCTCTTTTCTACTACTTTAACGTACCCGATTCCAGGTCCCTAGATCAGATTTCCCACATAGGCCAAACAATCCTTCCATTTCTGCGGGATCCGCCGCGTACTGGCTCTTAAGCATTAGCCAATACGCATTCGGATTATCCCCTCTATATTAGGTAGAAGAACAGAATGCACGGCGCACACCAAAAAGTATTGATTAATGCCGCCCTTCATGCTCTGTCCTTTAATGCTGCTGCTCGCGTTTAAATGAAACTAAAGATTCTTCGAGTTTTTGGGATGCACGCTGTCGTCGCCTATTCCGTATTGCGCATGAAATTAGTTCAATACGTCGTAGATCAGCATTGACAGTTAGCTCTAATCACACTGTCAAGCATGGTACATGCTCCATATAAGCCAGCCGAGATCCTGACCTCAATCCAAGCGGATCCTCTTGGGAAATGATGCGTCGTTCACCATCAAGAACCTCATGGAAAGTCGGCGCGATCTGATCCGGCCTGTTGAAGAACTAAGCGCGATATACATCGCGCAGTCGTCTACCCACTCTTTCGCTTGATGTGGCTGCAAGCTGTCGTCGGGAGAGACGACGTAACACCAACGAATTGCGCTTTTTGCATGCGATCGTCTTCTCACGGATCAACATTTCCCCAGCAGAGAGTACCTCATCATTGATAGGTTGATTCACGTACTATGTAAAATCAGCGGCTAGGCTACAAGCGAGTCAGAAATGTGCCATTAGTGCATCCCCTTTGTTCTTTCGTAATTCACCTATGCCGATCGAATATGTAAAAACTTCAACCGAATTGTTTCAAAATCAAACGTATAGCGCATTGGCGCTGTGCCGTTGACTAAGTTTGTGTGACGCCAACGGCATCTCGTCTGATTTTTCGCGACACCTGGAATCGACAGCAGCTGCACTACGTTCTTCTACTCGTTATACAACCAGAGTCGATGAAATGGCATCAGATTTGCTTGAGGAGGGTAAACCTCTGACCGTCCCGTCATTCCATCTTTGGCATGTTATCGTTTTAGGCTAAATACGCGTACAGACGGGATCTGTCATACCTATCATCATCATTATCTATCATAACGGGATCTAAAAGTGAAACCTCAGCTGAATCTTACCGCAGACAGGTGAAAATTGACGCCAATCTTAATATGAGATAAAATTTTGCCCCAATTTTTTAAAACCTTTTTAATAGTCAGCAAAAAATTTGTCAACAGTCTTGAGCTGGCACATCACGTAGCAGTATCCATGTTGACCCTCCGTGGATTCGGCATGGTCGAATCTATCCATAGAGTTGATAAGCTAACCTTAATATTGTGTATTCTTCAATGTCTTAAAAGTCTTAAGATTTTTGGGGCACACAGTATTACTTATTTTGTATAAATTTTGTTTTAAACTGAACTTTTTCCAGTTGAAACGCAAGCGCACCTTTGAGCGTGGTGAGGAATCGCCGAGTTTCACGTGCACTCGAGTCCATGTCCATAGTTCTGATTTCCTACGTAGAACAGCTAAGCCTTTCTGTCTCATTCATCGCAGACGAGTCTCGAACCAGTTCTCCTGAGTAGGTGAACTGGGACGACACTCATCTGTGAGGGGTAAAATACCGAGTTTTCCGATGAACACCGCAAGTTTTTGTATAGGCCAAAACCACATTCACGTCGCTTCAACAACATCCTGTAATGAAAGTAGAATATGTGGGGCATCCTAAGGCGAATAGAGCAACGCCGTGTTCGATCCTCCATCCATTATACATGCTCGATAAAGTGAATTTCTTTCGTTGCTCCTGCTCCTTGCATCTACGAGGGTAAAGAAGCCAATATATGTGATGCTTGGTTAACCTTTAACAGCGTCGGAGAAGTGAATAAGTCGAAGGCGTCCAACTTCGTTTTGCCTTCTTAACCCTGCTGTGCTTTCTGCACTAACTTGTGCCTAGGGAACCTGAGCTTTACTAAAACCGGGTGAACGCGGGTCCGGCGACGAGGAATCGGGGGACGACTTTGGCCAAGATTTTCGCTGGAGTGACACGAGCTCCTCAAGAGTTGTGAATTTCTTAAACTTTAGGGTCAGGGATGTCTTGAGCCGTGTCGTCGTAGAGAATTACATGGGCTGGCTGCTGATGTGTTCGAACTACATCGACTCGGCGAGGGGCGCAACGGAGATGATTCCGTGAGATGTCTGAATGACCTTAGACCCTACCAATACTTGGTCGCCTTTTTCACGAAAGCCCTAAACACAAGTTATGGCGTTCTTGGCGTCTCTCGAGTGGGGACATTTCGCTGGTTTACTTTGGCAAACGACATGGACAACTGTAGACATTGCTGACGTTCGATCAGGTCAAAGATAAGGAACGAAATGTGACTCCGCTAGACTTTGGGCGATGCGATGTGACGTCTTCCTTATGATTGCCACAGCTACACGCCAACATCTTAGGCTCGCTTTAAAGCTTTTCTCTAACTGTAGAGCGTCTCCCTTCATGAGACCGTGATTAGCCTCGCAGGACTTAACGGCATATTGTAGATAGATGTGGAGAGACTAAGTGGTTACTCTGCTTTTTGTCTACCCCAGAAGCACGGAATAATTTGAAGAGGGGAAGGGGATTAGAGGGGAGGGAAGGCCACGCACTGAAGGATCATACATTGAGATCAGAACTGCAAACTCTGCCGGAAATCGCTTTTCCGTGTTGGTAATGGCTTCTCCTAAACGATTTCGTAAGGGCTGAATATGTTTTGTAATGAAATAAGTTGAACTGAGTCGTCCCTTGGAAATAACTGCACTACCGAAATCAAAATAGATGACACAGAAGACATGGGAATATGTAACATTTATACATAAGATCGAGACGTTTGCACATGATTAGGACGTGAAGCACATTGTCTTTCCTGGGTCAAATCGTTGATTGATGAACCCTTTTTTGTTTTATTTAAGCGATGTTATCTGTTTTAGCTGCTTGAAAATGGTCCGTCCTCAGTGCTAATCCGAAGGAGGGTGTCCCATACCAGATTTGGATCGAGAATGGTCTTTTTTAGGATCCCCTCTTCCGATTAAGAACTCGGAAACTTAGTCTATCTGGGTCACTAGGTTGACGCAGTTTACTTTTTTTCAAAAATGTTGCCCATTTATTGCGTTTCGTTATGTCAGATAAATGTCGAAGAGCGGCCACCACCAGCTATGTAGCACCAGCCTGTGAAGTTTCGCAACTCTTTTTTCGAGAGCAGGATCAGTAACATTCAGTAACGTTGAACCTCGTTTAGTAACCAACGAATTTATGAACGGAAGAACGAGTAGAACGATTTCCTTTACAGCAACAACATTGAGAAAGAAAGAGAGCTGGGAAGCTTGCGCATTTTAGTGGATCTTGAAATGTTGTAAAATTACAAGAGATTTACACTAGAGACGGCGCCTTACACCAACGCTGTGTTGAATTTAACCCTTCATGTGCTTAAGATATTGTTTGAAGGGGGCAGATCGTACGGCACTTCGCCATTTCTCTCTATCTCTTCACAGATTTTTTCTGCCAGAATAACTCGCCAAAAAACTGCAAATGGAAACAGTTGCAGTAGGGTCATTCTTCATGCAGGGTTCCACTGTGGAAGTTCCACTAGCATTCCTAGATCACTGACTCTACCCTCTGCAGCGGAATGGGTTTTCGCTCTGTGCGACTGGATGGCTTCTCCGCGACGAGAGCTTTAAAAGGGGCAGCGGACTGATTGCACAGCAGAGCCTCTTGGATTTCAAGTTACTCATTGGCCTTCTGAATTCTATCAATTATTCCTATTCTCTCGCGTCTAATAGAAGAGGGTCTCTGTACAAAGAATGACGCTGAAGTATGAATTGGCATCTTACCAGCAATTATCAATTTTTCCATCCTTTTTTTTTTCCCAGAAATTTTCGCACCGTTGCAGAATGAGGTGGTCTGTGTGATCAACATTGGAGAGAACCAGGCCTTTGGTTTGAAGCAGTAATCAATGACGAGTCACAACTTTCCTCTCTGCTTCCACTTAGCAAATAACTATAGCAGGTCTCAAATCTAGAACAGTGAAAATTTGTGGGATCTATTCGTAGAAAATCTAGTATTATCTAGCATTATAGTATCTAATATTAAATTTAATAGAATTTATAGTTGCGAATAAGAGCCTAAATGTGATTCGAACTCGTTTCTCCTGCTCTACATGAATGAAGATTGCTCATTACACCACCAGCACTGCGTGGTTTCATGATGTCCTTGTAACAATGAAACTTATTCGTGATATGGAGCCGGTCCTGATCTCCACATGGAACCGTTTAAACCGAATACCTTGTTGGAAATGATGCTCTGTATTCTTGTCTGGACCTAGGACGACTGAATGACTTCCGTCTAAATTTTAGGCAAGCTTCAACCAAAAGGAGGGTGTTAATTCCTAGTCGACCTGTAAAGTTTCGTTAACAATCCCGTTTGGCCACCAGAAGTCATTAATGACCGATAAGCGAGCAAGCACTTCTCTTTCCGAAGAATACGTGATAAAAATTCGGTGAGAGAGAAGGGCCTGAAGCCGTTTTGGGAAGAGGACAAACCGAACCTACAAGCAACTCGTCTTTTGCTGACATATGCGTTTCGAGAATGCTTCCCTGGCTAAACGGCAGCAGAGCGTATACAAAAGATGTTTAACTGCTAGTTTTGCAGCTCTATCATGGTACTGCCGGGCTCGAATTTGTCACTGTCTTTCAAAGGTAGCCAGCCTAGCGTGTATTACTGTGCTATTCAATAATTAGTGTCGTTCTTTCATATTTTTTAAAGTGGAGATCACCTTTTACCAACTTTGGTAAGTGGAAAAATTCCATGTTCGAAGAAGTCTTGGTTTCTAAAGCGAAGAAGTGGTACAACTCATTCCTGACGGCTCGATACGAATTTAACGTTTCACCATTGAAATGGTTTTGAAGGAAGCAAAAGAAATGGCAATCTGATGGTGTAACAATACCGCCCGCGTCGCGCGGTCAAAAAGACGGTTTGCGACGGAAAAATCTGTCGCAAACCGTCGCATGCTCATAACTCCTTTAATTTTAAGTCGTTTGTGAGAAACTGTTGGTACCATTCGATTCGTCTCTTCGAGATCTACACAAAAGTTTATAAAACTTTACCAGACCATGGCGTTTTCGCCGTGGGTGGCCTAAAAAATAACTGCAGCAGGCTTTTGCGATTGGAGCACCTTATTTTCCAGGACGTGCATGTGACGTGCAGTGTTTTCGGAGTATCTCAAGCATGGCGTGCGCCGTCAGTGCTCTGTCATACCTAGAATACTCCGAGAGTGCGCCGTGCACAATGCATATAGGATCGAACCTTTCAATAGAGTGAAAGAAAGCATGTTCACCCCGCTTCTAGCTTCCCTTACCGACAAATGTGAAGCCTTCAAGATTATTCCGAACCGCTGGAAAAGTTTATATAAAATTTCGAGCCGTCCTACTCAGTAGTTCCTCCAGCCTGTCCCTGTAAGACTTTGGAATGCGCCGTGCACAATGCATATAGAATCGAACCTATCAATCGAGTGGATGGAAGCGGTTAAAATGCCTCAGCTGCCAGTTTAAAGCGGCGGAAGATAGCGGTTAGAGTTTCTGTTTCGGCGAGACTTAAGTGTGCGCCGTGTGCAATGCGTATAGAGATGACGCTATCAATCGAGTGGGTTCGACAACTGTAGTGAACGGTTGGGGAGTTCAATCATATATTTTAAGCTGCCCTTTTAAGGAGTTGCTCTAATGCTGTCCAGGTAGCCTTTGAAGTGAACAATGCATATAGAGTCGAACCTTTCAATCGAGGGGGCGCCGATCGCTTGCCTTTTGCACGCGCGGGCGTGTTCGGAGCGCAATAACTCGTTCATGTTCAAATCGTTTCGGCTGCAACTCGTGGGTCTTGCAGGCAGTAAAACTGTCTAGTAGAACACTAAAACAGAACTGTGTAGCTTAGGAAGAGGCAATGTTACAGAGGTGCGAAAATGCAGTTGAGGCTTGTGTGACGCATTTTTTCCTATTTCGGTGGACCACTGCGGGAAGACCCGGCGGTCTTGAAATGCGCATGCAAACAGAGCGCTTAAGGTACTTCACGATGACGTTCTCAGAGCTCCTCAGCTTTCTAAACCGCTTTAGCCTCAGCTGCCAATTTAAAGCGGCGGAAGGCAGCGGTTAGAGTTTCTTGCGCTCTTACTCGCCCAGATTTGAGTTTTCGACACCCGCAGTAGCTCTCTTCTGTTCAGCATGAAAAGCGCTATCAAATGGTACCAATTTTGACCGATTCTGGAAACATAGATTTTTTGGCAGATTGAGTTTTAGCGTTTGAAGTTTCCTGCTCCATTATTCGCTCATGTTTGAGTCCTCGACACTCGCAATAACACCATCAACTTCAACACGAAAAGCTCTATCGAACGATGTCCATCTCGACCAATTTCAAAAAATCGATTTTTTCGTTGTTGACGAATTCCCATTGGGAACGGAGGCGCTCCAGGCCGAGCCTTCGCGGACGATGACGTCATCGAAAATCTATATTTCCGAAACCGGCCAAATTTTCTAGTCCAAAGTCATTTAGGGGTTATTTGGGGCGCTGATTACGAATCCTACGTCCGTTTTTGAGAATTCCGCCGATTTCGGTTGGTTTTGGATTATTTCTGGATAATTGAGGATGGTCGGGTCAGGATCACCGATTTTATACAAACTTCGTATAGGAGCGGGGATTTATTCGGGGTGCCGAACACGATGCTGAAGTTCATTTGGACGATTACGGCAGGAGACCGCCCATACCGATAACTGAGGGTGATCGGCGACCCTGACCTGATCACCCTCAAACGGGAGGTAACCTACTGAAATCGACGAAATTTTCAAAAACGGACGTCGGATTCGTAGTCAGCTCCCCAAATAACCGCCTAGATGATTTTGGACGAAGTTTGCACGAGGAAATTTGGCCAATTTCGAAAATACCGGTCTTCGATGACGTCATCGTCCGCGCAGGCTCGGCCTAGGGCGCCCGCGTCATCGATAGGAAATTGTCAAAAAATCGATTTTTTTTTGAAATTGGTCGAGAGTGACACCATTCGAAAGAGCCTTTCGCGATGAACAAAACGGTGCCATTGTGAGTGTTGAAAACCCAGATATGGAGGAGTAAAAGGGCAGGAAACTTCAACCGCTAAGTCCGCCGCCCTAAAACGGCAGCTGGGGCTAAGGCAGTTTAGGCAGCTGGAGCGTTGCGAGCGTCGTAAAGAACCTTAAGCGTTCTGCTCGCCTGCGCATTTGTAGGCCGTTAGCTCTCGGCGTCTTCCCGCAGGGGTCGACTGAAATTGGAAAAAATCGAGTCACACAAGGTTTACCGGCATTTTTGCACTGCTGTGACTTTGTCCAATGACAAGCTACATTGCTTCAGCGCGCTACTAGAACATTTTGCTGCTTACAAAACCCACAAGCTGCAACCGGAGAGGTTCACACATGACAGAGTTATTGCGCTTCGAACTCGCCCGCGCGTAAAATCGCGAGCGTTGCCCCACTCGATTGATAGATTCTATTCCATATGCATTGTTCACAGCGTACTCCAAAGCCTTCTCGGAACTGAGTACATCAATTCCTGTGTAGGGCGGCACAAAATTTCTGACAAATCTTCTCAAACGCTCATTCTACAAACGGTCGCGCACTTTCAATTCATAGGCTCGATTTTAAATATATGATTTTACTATAAAGTCCTGCTATGACGGAGTACAGCAATTTCTGAGTAGGGCGGGTGGAAGTTTCTTTTCTAATCTAATTTCAAACGGTTGCAAGTTATATGCATTGTGCATGGCGCACTCCCGCCTCTCTCTTCATAAAAACTCGGCATTTGTATTAGCTGCTGTCAGTGTGTGCACTAAAGCACCTAAAGAGGACAAGCTGTCCTGTTTAGCACGACATTGGAACCGCTTCCACCCACTCGATTGATAGGTTTGATTCCATATGCATTGTGTATGGCGCATTCCAAAGTATCACAGGGGCAGACTGGAGCAAATAGCGAGTAGGATGGCCTGAAATTTCATATAAACTTCTCCAAACGGTTCGAAATAGTCTTGAAGGCTTCACATTTGTCGGTAAGGGGAGCTAGAAGCGGAGTGAACATGCTTTCTTTCACTCTATTGAAAGGTTCGATCCTATATGCATTGTGCACGATGCACTCTCGGAGTATTCGAGAAATGATAGAGCACTGACAACGCACGCCATGCTTGAGATACTCCGCACTTCACATGCACGTCCTGGAAAATAAGGTGCTCCAATCGCAAAAGCCTGCTGCAGCTATTTTTAAGCCACCCACGGCGAAAACGCGGTGGTCTGGTAATGTTGTATATGTGTTTGTGTAGAACTCGAGGAGACGGATCGAATGGTACCAACAGTTTTTCAAACAACTTAAAATTAAAGGAGTTATGAGCATGCGACGGTTTGCGACGGATTTTCCCGTCTTTTTGACCGCGCGGCGCGGGCGGTATTGTAGGTCAGGGGTATAAGGGAATCTGGTATCACTTACCAATTCAGCTCTAATTAAAAGCCAAGCTTCTATGCCATCTCTCGAGTGATGCTCCACTCTACAATTCAGCTCTGTTAATTTTTGAATTTTTTGTTATCAAAGAGGTGTGGGTCTAGTGTTATCATGGTGGAACATCACGCCTTTGTCATTGGCCAGTCCAGGCGTTTGTTCTTGATTTGTTCCTTCAATTTCGACAGCTGACGAGAGTAGACATTCAAGCCACTATTCTGTTTCCTTGCAGAAAGAAAGCAGACTATATTCTCTTACACGTCAATGCGTTTGGTGAGGTGGATTTCGTTCAGTTCTTGAGGTACACAAACATCCGGTTCCGTGTTAGAAACCAAGCCGTTGCATGTGCAAGTAAACAGGTTGCAGGTTGAATTCGATAAGCCAAGCTTCTATGCCATCTCTCGAGTTATCACACGCTGGTTAGTTTCGAGTTACGCTTATTTTGTCATCATCAGTAGCGGTTGTAGACGGTATGTGGTGAACCTTGCACATTAAATTTTCCTGAGCGAAAGCAGGGAAACCAACGCTGACACTGGCGTTTGGTGAAGCAGCCCTCACCATAAACTTCAAATAATTTTTTCTGGGCCTACACCGCATTTTTGCCCTTTCGGAAGTAAAACAATAAAATATGCCGATATTGCTCTCTTTAAATGTCAATCTCCAACTTAGGGTTTTACCAACTTGCGTTTACTATGTAATGATGCTCAGTTTTTGACGCAAGATATTAGGGGGGGGGACAAAAGTAATGAAACACCCCATGCCGTGTCCATATATCTCGTGGCTGGAGTCTGGTTTCGTGCTTATCGTATTTGTATGTTTGTATGCTACTTACTGAAGGGCACCTGAGAAGTTACCACTTCCGCCCTTTCCAGAAGCATGCCAAAACCCCAGTCTGTCTCATGCCGAAACCCCGGTCTGACGAGTCGACCTGTGTCGCGCAAATCTCGCCCAATTCCCAACCCCGAGCAGCCTGGGCTCAATATTCATGCAAGATGAGAAGTACGTCTTCTACCTTAACCCTGCCAAGCAGCGAGTCCGGGTGAGCCCTGGTGACCTGTTACCGACCTTCGTTCGGCGAGATGCTCACGGCGAGAAGCACCTTTGGAGCTTTTGGATCTGCGCCCATGAATCGGTTTATCGGAAGCTGTTTTCCAAGAGCACTGCGATGAACTCCAAGGCCATGGTGGACGAAATAGAAGAGATGGACCGACGACTCGCTCTTATTCATTCGCAGCGCTTCAAGAAGGTTCTCCTCTTCGACAACGCCGCACCCCATCGGGAACAAGTAACCACGGATAAGCTTGCCCAGCTGGGCTACGTTCACATGCCTCACCCACCGTATTCGCAGGACATCTCTCCATGCGACTACCACTACTTCTTGCGCCTACAGGACTTCCTGGTCCTGTAGGCGCAAGAAGTAGTAGTCGCAAGAAGTAGTGGTAGTCCTGGTCGGAAAGGACACAAGAACCCAAGCAGTGCTTGACAACCATATTGAGCAGTTGATCAACAGCAGGCCTAAGCAGTTCTGGAAGGATGGGATCAGGAAGTTGGCTGAGCGATGGCAGCAAGGTCATTGCCCTTAATGGCAAATACATTCCTCGGCATCGTTGAGTTCTAATTGAGTTATAACGAGATAAAGATTTTTTTCAATTTGTCTCATTACTTTTGGCCCCCCTAATATTCTAAAGTCTATCCTTTAAAACAGCATGTCACAATGTAAGCTACGCAATCACTGCTGCTCAAAAATATACACCTCACGCCGTCTATGAGAAAGACGACATTAATTAATGAACAACCCAATGCATAGTTTCAATCGCTATGTGCGAACTGAAGTTATTATAGCCGCAGATGAAGCAGATAGCGTGTTCGAAATGTGGGTTCAATTAATAGCCGGAACGTAGGTAATTCTGTTGTAAGACTGCATAAAGGGCAACAGGGCTTCTCTGACAGGATTTTCCAGCCGCCTGCTGCCAGAAAGTCATCTCAGGGCGTAGGTGATTGGGGCACTAAAACCATACCGTCGCAACGATACCACTACTGAGAGGCTGGGAAACGGCGTTCGCAACATCCGCAGTGCTGCCGCCTGGTGTTTTCACCTTGTCAGGCATCAAGAATGCGAGAAGTGGCGCCCAGTTTTTCCTGCCGCTTCCACAGAAGCACGCTGGAGCCCTTCTTCGACACTTCCCACGGTCTTCGGCAGACGCTTTCTATTCCTATTGAGAACGAACAGTGCTAGGTACCGCTTGCAATGAGGGCGCATCTACATTCCTTTGAATGTCGTTGAGTGTTGTATCTAATTAGGATGACTAATAGTTGACATCCACCAGTTGGGATGATATTTGCTCTACGGCTAAAAATTGAACAAACAAATAGACAAAAAATAAGGAAATAAAAACAGTGAAGTACAAAAAATGCAAGCTTCGCTCGTTCACTGTCTGGAAAGGCTGCTTTATTTATTTATTTGTTTGTTTACTCATTACGATTACCTAGAAAGGCAGACGTCTGTCAACATTATATGCCCGAATGTTGACGAAATGTGGAAGTTCTTCTTTCTCTACATAGTTTCTGGACTTTCATTGTTAGTATATCATTGCTGGTTTACATTAATATGCAGAAAAAAAGAAGCGTATTTAGAGCAGGCGAGTGGTGAGGAGCCTAGAGCACCCACTACCAATTCTCGCTATCTGAGACCAGATTCATCAACGACTTACAGCAGAGAAAATACAGCGGAAATCCCTGATAGCGCGGCGAAGTGTTTCGCCATATCGCTTGATTCGTATGCATTTTCTCTGTTAAACTGCTGTAAGTCGTTGATGAATCCGGCCCCTGTTGTGCATTGTTTAGTTGATACCAGACGCTTTAGGAGATACTAGAGTGATTAATTACCTGTAGGGTTTCCAACGTAAGCCTGATTTTTGGTCATACATACAGGCATTAGACATACACGCATTAAGGGTATTCCTCATAGTCAGAGATGTAATCGAGTGCGTGACAGATCTCAAAAATTGGATTGCGCAATTTTATTATTACCCTTCAACTGCTTCTTCCGAAGAGTAGCGCCCGAGCAAAACCTTTGTTCCTGACCTCGCTCGAAAACACATCGAATCATCTGGTTCCTGGCTGCCTCGTTCTCCCTCTCGTTTCCTCTCCAGACTACCCACTTCAGCGCTCTTTTGATGAGTCGTTCGTTATGGAAAGCTCGGTTTCGCTCCCATTGTTGTCTTTATTCATCTTACGCCTGTTCTCTTTATGCGACCGGTTTCGAGGGAGAAGGCCATTTAGGACTACATCGGGCGAGAATCTAAGGCATGTCCTCGATCACTGGACGCTTGATCCGCGGTCGTTGGAACAGGCAAATGGAATGTCATAAGGATTAGCCCGTTTTACCTCCACTGAATGCGAAAGTCGAGCATTTTTGCTGTCCTACGAGTATATTTCTTATACAGACATTTATGGCACACATTGAACGTTATCGTTGAGAAAAATCGTTTATTTAAAAGAAGTGCACATTGTGAAGGCCTTCCCATTGGATCGGAACTAAGATTTTCGCTGCTTTCGTTTCTATAATATTTCAACTCCTTTTAAAACGCTTCTGCTGGACGACGGGAAAGATAATGTGTAGGTCATCCGGGATACGCTTAAGCTTCACAAAACCTAAGTTGACTTCCGCAACAAAGGCACAATTCCTTGTTATGGATTATGCAGCTATCGGAACAGCACCAATCTCGGTAACAGGACTGCAAAATAAGCCAAAAGGGTAAAGGCATAAGGCCGGATTACCCATGATAGCATCAGTAAGAGATCGGAATGGATCGCGTTGAAGTGAACGTTGAGAGTAAAGCAATTCCAGAAGCGTTTTGCTCAAAATCGACTGTCGCAAAAAGAAGCAATTAAAACTGAAGCCCAGATGGTCTTCCAGCAATTTAGCACCGAATTTAGACTGCTCTGCTTCCAAAGGTACTCTGATGAACTGCCCTCGTGTGATAGCAAGAAGACGTAGTTTGCTCCGTATACTACACGCAACTTTGTCAATGCCATTTACTGTTAGACTTCGTTCTTTATTTTTGAAATCGAAGATTTTTACAGAAAAGTCTGCATGGGTCGCACACATAACCACAACAACTAGTTTATTTATTTATTTATTTATAACTGCACCTTAATTGCGCCTATAAACAGTGAAATAACAGCCCAGCAATCCGCAATCCAGGAAAACTAACGAGGAAACAAAAATGTAAAACGAGCGTAGTGTCACCACAACACCCATAAGGATTGGAAAAAGGACGCGATAGGCGCGTTATCCGCGTTCTTTCTGTTCTTTTGCTGTAGAACTCTTGATTTTCATTCTTTTTGTAAAAAAAACTCACATACCATGGTGACTTCTTGACGAGATCTACCCAGTGCCTCAAAAACATTTATCATAACTCCATTTTTGACAGCTATTTTTTCGAAAGCGCCAGGGGACACTCATTAGCGAGGGACGTCTCCACTAACTGCGTCCAAAGGCCACTTAATCGCGCGGATTTAATGTCAGCGCGTTGACAGTAGCTCCTCCTTAGGAAAAATTCTGTGGACCTAGAAGCTCATAAGACCATAGATACACCATAGACCATAGGGATGGCTGGATGAGGAAATTCTACCGTAGAGATTTCCTCAAAGTAATCGCGCCATCGCTTCAATGCCTTCTTGCGGTCCGTAAGAAGATGGCCGTTCTCATCATTGATGCCGAAGAACTTCTCGATGTCCTCGGTCTGGCGATGGCGATTCTTTGCAAGTCGGTACAGATACCGCTCACCATCACGAGACTCGAGCTTCTCGTTGACATCTCCATAATGAGTGGCTTTCGCAACAGCCACGGCCTTCTTTGCAGCTTTCTTCGCTTCTTGGTACTTCTGCCAGTTATCGGCTGTCTTTTCGCCGAGAAACACGTGATAGAGCGACTTCTTCTCTCGAACCTTCGCTTTCACGTCGTTTGTCCACAGCCATGTCTGCTTGTCGACCTTCCGTCGCCCAGGCTTCGTAATGCCGAGTTCTGACTGTGCAGCTTGACGAATCGCGTCGGTCGCCTTCTTCCAAGTTTCGTCGACAGTCGTGACTGTCGGTAACCGCACGCGAGAAATCGCAGCTGCTTCCTTCTCTCTGATTCGCCACCACTTAATTCTAGCTGCACCGCATCGCTCAACCTGCTTCAGCCTCGGAGGGGCGATCTTCAAAGTGCAGATCAGCGGTCGATGCTGTGGGGCGACCGTCTCATACGGCACGATCTTCGCGTCTGTGACAAGACTCCGGTCGCGATCTCTCACAAGGACAAAGTCTATCTGAGACTTGGAGCTCCCACTATAGTATGAGATGAGGTGGGAGTCGCGTTTTCGGAAAACGGTGTTCACAATGGTGAGATTATGCGATTCCGCATACTCAAGAATGCGCTCACCATCGGCGTTACGTGATCCGTATCCGAACCCACCATGACAGCTGTACCCGTCTTTCGTAGCACCTACGTGCCCATTAAGGTCACCAGCGACTATGATGACATCTTTCGACGGTACCACTGCTGTCTTCTCATCAAGCAGGCTCCAAAACTCTTCCTTGGCTTGATCCGAGCAGCCAGTCTGAGGAGCATACGCTGAGAAGAAGTGATAGAGTCGCTCCTTAGCGGCGACAACGATCTTCATCAATCGATCGTCAAAGCGCTCGACGCTTACAATCGAGTCACGAAATCGTTCGGAGACGATTATTCCGACACCACTGGTGGTCCTGGGACTTCCACATAGAACGGCCTTAAAGCCACGTCCTATATCCCTTGACTTGCGGCAGGACCACCTCGTCTCCTGCACCGCACAGAAATCAACTCTTCTACGCTCCAGTGCTTCAACCAACTCGCACGAGCGGCCCGTCAACGTACCCACATTCAGCGTAGCCACGCGGGTCCTGCTTACGTTACGGGACTTTCGGACTAGCTCAGTTGCCCCCCGATGCCGTCCTCGCATCAGGGACCCTCGCATACTTCTCACACTCGCCGGGCTCTGCGAGTGCGCGTCGGCTCCCGCGGACGCCGTAGCACTATCTCGAAACACTTGAGCTGTCATACACCATGTGATGTGACATGGGTCTTCGTAGGCCGGCCTGTCACAAGGGCCTGTCGCCTGCAATCGAGTGTCCGTGTTCGGCTTAACTCGCAGAGCGAGTAGTTTCCAGTGGCACCACGTGGAGGAACGGACATCGCCACCATACACTATTCTAATCTATAATATTTTTTAATTTTTTTCAATTACTCTAATAAGGACTAACAAATTTTTCCTTTATCTACCGAGAACTGCCAACAATTGACTTTATCCGGTCACATCATGGAAGATGTTGCATAATAAATGGAAATTCTCTAATTGGGAAGCGCCATGCATATTGTTCTGCGAGAAATCGTAGAGGAGATTTGAAATTATTCTTGGTCTGCACAGTGAATAGCGGTTGATGACTCGGTGTTCCTTATGATGGGTATTGTATGCCCTGCGATTTCGTTATTTTTAAGCGTTCTGCAGCATTCAAGAGCCCAGATACTGGGGGCCTGACCCAACGAACGGCGGTAAAATGAATATAACAGTACTAAGTATTTTAATTAATCATAGTTGAAGCAAATAATTTGATCGTATAACGGTGCAGAGGTCGGTTAGGCAATCAGTATAGCACTCGCGTGATTCCGTTTGGATGAGAAAATTACTTTCGAGCAGAAGCATGTAAGATGAAAGCATCTAGGAGTCTGGTCTTGAATCCGATCATACCTAGGTCTTCATTACGCTTCCAGTCGATGTTGCTTCCATAGGAACTAAGTTAGCCTGACCGAACTAGCAAAAAAACATATCTGAAGGTAGAAACTCATCCTATATACGTGTATAAGGGAAGATATTATAAATAAATGGCTGAAGAGTGAAAGCATCTAGGACTTAATAGGCTCCTTCGTATATAAGCTCAGGACAGCTGCTAATAGACTCAAGAAAGGAAGTAGGTCAGAAAAGATTTCAAGCAGGCATAATAACATGGTCAGCATGTGAACAAGAAAAAGAACACAAGAAAAAGAACATCAATTGAGAAAACTTCAATTCTTGGACCGTCCTAGTTCTAAACAGCATCATCAGTAAAAATTCTAACGTCAGTAAAAAAATTTAGGATTTAAGGAAACTTGTGAAGAAGTACCAGCTATCTCAAGACATTACTAAATGCCTACACGTTACGATAAAATGATCTTTTTTCTTACCAAGTGGTCTAGTGGCAAGAAAATATGTTTATGCACTTTGGTGCGGTCCAGCATAAAATCTTTATTATACCAGTGTTTGGGCGAGAATTTTACGGCAGCATGCTAAAATCTGTGATACATTTATCCTAGCCTTTTGTATAGGAAAGTTTTCTATTATTTACATGCATTCACAATTAACATGTTGAGGGTACATATGTTGTTGGTTTTCCAGTCTAGCGCACTACTTCCTTTCTTGTGTACTCCCCAGCATATCGCGTAGAGAACGCTTCTTTCGAATTTTTGAAAAAACTATCCATGTGCGTCGTCACGGGGTATCAAAAGTGGCCTGCTACGTATAGTTCATGAGCTCCAATACAGGAATTACTTTCGGCTGTTTTTCGTCCTTATACGCGTGCCAAACGCATTACTCTTTACAGCAATTTGAAATGTGACCAGAGTTATTCTAACAACATAAACACAATAGTGAAATTTTTTTATTTTTAACAATCTAGTGCCTTTCTTTTATCATCAAAGAGGAAAACGAAGACGTTAGCGACGAATTAAAAGATTGGTCCAGCTTCCAACAGGGGAAATGATTCAGGAAGCAGTAACCTACAGTGCTAAGTCACCATTCGCTTTTATTCTATGAGATAGAAGGAGAACTCTGGAGTTGATCTGAAGAAGGTGTCAAAAGGCGTTGGGATGCCATCGACCATTTGCTCAGCTAAGATCCAGGGCGCTCATGCTTTTATCTGAACTCGCCTCCACTTACAGATCCAAATTGGTGCACCACATGGTGTCGAGAAACACAGCGACTTCAACAGCGCATTGTCCAGTGTTTGTCCTAAGCACTGACTGAACTCTGCGGAATAGTCTGCCTGGTTGTACCGTGGGTGTACTGTGCGGACCATGGGTGCGCGTAAATGAAATTAGAAATTTCATCAATCGTAGATCGTATTTACGAAAAAACCGTCGTAAATCGTAAATCGTAAGCTGTAAATCACAAAAGATACCTGACGTGTAGTGCAGTGCAACTAAATTTTTATGGGGTTTTCTGCTAATGTCAATACATGTTGATTTTATTTATCGTGGTCTCTTCAGCTCAAGCTGGGCAGTTTTCTTGCCTGTTTTCCCTTTTTTTACTTTTACTTTTCCTTCTGCCTAGACACCTTTTCAACTCTATACGTTTTAAGAAATTCGAAGTTGCTGATTCGAAAACTTCACATTAAGCTATGCATGGGATTTTAAGGAAAAGCTTTCATTGTTTGAATGAACATCAAATTTTCAATCCCTTAACAGTTCTTAAGATGCGTATAAAACTAGGATTTAGCAAAAGTAATAGCAAAAGTTACTAATAGAACAAAAAATTTTAAAAATCGCTTTACTGCTCATTAACATGGGAAAAACCAGCAACAACGCATGCAGTTATCAAACATCGTGTACTGCATGGCGAAACTCTACCCTATTACTCTACCCAGAAAGATCTTAGATTTTCTACTACTATATGTAGTCGGAAAAGTCGTGCAACTAAATTTCCAACCATTCTTCATGATTTAACAAAACCTGTTACAGTCTGGCTTAGTGCCACAAGCTTATAGCTCGAATATTCTAGAATATAATAAAGTTGGTCTCCACTTAAGTGGCCCACGAAATCCGTGACTCGCTCCGGTCGTCGCGGCTGACAGCGCTCAGTCTCTACTTCTCCGCTTGCGTATTAACGGAAGATGAGTTCACCGTCTTCTGAGTACGTCAACCGTACCCGGAAGAAGCTCAAGGAACCACCTCTGAAGCAGTCACAATCCGAACTTCACGAGAAGAGGGTAAAGCTGTGCTGTTGGTGGGACTCCCAAGGAGTGATCCACCATGAGTTTCTTGAATCCGACTCCTTACTGACTGCGAACATTTACACTGTCCAATTGCAAGAGTTGAGTGAAGCCACGCCGCGGAAACGACCTTGACAGAGGAATGTTTGCTTTCTTTCACGTCGATGCTCGGCAAGATGTTGCAAAGATGTCTCGAAAAAAGTTTCAGAAAAGAAAATTGAACTCAAAGATACTTCTCGCGGCGACAAGGTGTCATCTGTCATGATGCCACATCAGAACATTAAAAAACGACGCTAAAACGAAGGTGAATGGGCGAAGAAGGTAGGAGAATGAGCACATTCTGCTAAACCGTGCTGCATCACGTCATTTGATCGCTGGTTGCCCATAGATCGATAGCACTTACGAAAATTTACGATGTACGACCCAAAATGTAGTAAATCGTAGATCGTAAAAAATGGCCAAAAATCGCCGTAAATCGTAAAATTGCAAATCGTAAAAGAATCGTAATTATGCACAACGCTGGTGTGGACGATGCAGCTCGGTGGACTCATTTAAGTCGTCCGTCTAAAAGCCATGACACTTCTTACGCGTTCATCTAAGTATTTGAATGTTTTCCTAGGTGGGCGCTTCGGGATTGTTTTATTTTTTGCAAATTTTGAATTGTGGCCAATTGTTGCTATGATGACAACTTTCAATTTGAATTCTGATCGCAGCGGTAGCACAGACCAGGATGAATGCGTATTTTTTAAAACGCTCTGAACGTGATCGTTTCAAATAGTATGGTTCAGAGCGTGTGCTTCGTTTGGGCAATGCTGAATTGAAATACAGGGTGTCTAAAAAAATGTATACACTGTTTGACAGCTGATAACTTTGCTTACAGTCAAGGCACTGAAAGGTTAAGAGCTCATATAAAGGTATAAAAAAGCGGAATTTTTTAGGCATATGAGTGGAATGGAAAGCGAAATGTACTCGTCTGAACTCTCGCATTTTAAAGTCGATTGGTTATGGTTCGCTTAAATACTCGTTATAATTTTTCAAAAAGTGGTCACTTTAATTTATTAATGCTTTCTTCAAGGTTTAAAACTTAAAAACGCACTATTGCTTTCAAAAAATGCAGGGTTTCCTAAAAATGCAATTTGAAAGGTTTTAACGTTGCCGCTAGTGAACCTTTTAAAGACTTTTGCGACTCATATGAAAGCACATGATAACGGTAGATTTCTGCGGCATGTGAATAGCCAAGATTGTGCCATGCCTCCTTCTGAAACCTTGCACTCCTGACTCGACTGGTTGTGCATGGGTTGAATGATTGATTGATACAATCTTGTTATTACTTGCCCAGATTATCCTGTGCTGTGTTTCTTTCAACGTTTAAAATTGGAAATTACGCAAACGACACGTTATTGATAGCCCGATTTGAATGAGAGCAGGATCCCCATTTTCCGAGATTTCTGTGAGCTGGTGAAGCAAAATTCTAGCTGTATGGAGAGATTAATCGGCATAATTTCAGCTACAGGGCGACGGAAAACGTTTAAAGAAGCACACTACAGGTTAGTTTGGTCAAGTAGCAACAAGATTGTAACAATCGTTCAGCTCATGCATAATCAATCGAGTCAGGAATGCAAGGTTTTAGGCGGGGACATAGCGCAGTCTTAGCTATTTCCACGCTGATAAATTCTCCTTATCCTATGGCTTCATATAAGTCTCAAGTATCTTTAAAGGTTCACTAGCAGCAATGTTAGAACCTTTCAAGTTGCACCTGTATTTTTAGGTTCCCTGCATTTTTTTAAAGCAGTAGTGCGATTTTAAGTTTTAAACCTTAAAAGAAGCATTAAAAAGTTAAAGTGACCACTTTGTGAAGAAATTAGAACGAGTATTTAAGCGTAGCACAATCAATCGACTTTAAAATGCGAGAATTCAGACGAGTTCATGGCGCTTTCCATTCCAGTCATAAAATTTCTGCCTTTTTCATCTTTATATGAGTTTTTAAATTCTTTTTTGCATTTGCTGTGAGCAAAATTACCACCTTTCAAACAGTGTATACATTTTTAAGCCACCCTGCACATTGTCGCTAGTTCACTACACATCGGGGAATTTGGAATGCGATTCAAGGCACCCCCCCCCCATCAAAAATTGCATCGATCTGACAGACCTTGCAAAACTGGTGCACACTGCGTAGAAATCTTTAAATTCAGACGGCCTGCTCTCCTATAAACTTTCAATTCGGCATCATTATTGGGAAGCTTCACTACGTTCGGCTGAAAACGATAATGGATGAAGAAATAATTCCGTAGCTTTCTATCCTATGAACATGTAATTTTATGTGAAATGTGAAAGGCAATCAAAAACCATCAACCTCAATATCTCTGCTTTTCACATTTGTTTTATCCCCCTGAATGCAGCCAGCGGTCTAAGGTGAGTGGAGGGACACAAATGGTGATTTGATCCTGATGATCTGGACTGGTTTTCCAGCGTGCAGTCTTTTCAAATGTCCGCCCTGGGAACGCGTTCTCTTTGGAAGAGTTCCTACATACTTTTAGTTCTGCGCATGAAAGCTAAACTCTCAAGAAGAGTTCTATCTAGACATGTTCTTCTTCAAGTAACGCGTCAGGAGGGAACAGCTTTCAGCTTTGGATAGCTTCCCACGCTCGGTTAGGCTTCCTTTCACCTTCTTGTAGCATGTCGCTGCTTTTCTTCTTGCTTCCAGAAACAATATCAATATCTGCTGTATTTTCCTTCGGTAGGACTAACCACAGATTTTGGCTACAATACCAGCCCTAGGTTTAGACCAGATTCGTTTGCACCTTTTGAGCATTTTACAGTTGTGCTTGCACTCAAACCCATGTCAGATCCTCTGTCACCTGTTCTGTATGGTTCCGTTGATTTCCACTCGCTTGTCATAGCATTCCAGAAGGTCTTGTTCGCTCAATAGTCACATGCTCCGTTCAGAATCTTTAGGATGAAATCCAACTTACTCCTTGTTTTTTGTGTTTTCATTTTGTGGAATCTTGCTCTACTCCTGGAGGTGTCTGCAATAGCGTCACGTGACTGGCCCACCTAATTTTCGACGACTTGGCCCATACGATAGGTCTACGATTCTCCAAGTTCAGATCACCGACAACGTTCTCTCGCTTGCGTGAGTCATGTCAATCCGAGCATCGCTCTCTCGATTTCTCGCTGCGCGTCTCCAATCTCGTTTTCAACTTGCTTTCGTCTCTGAGGCGTTCCCTGCTGTCTTGAGCTTCTGCCTAAGTTCTGTCACGAATGCGCTCAAAATGAAATTTTTTCTGAACTATTCTTCCTACGTTGGTGAAATTTCTTGTAAACGACATCATTTTGACTAAAACCTATAAATAAAACCTGGATAGACTATGTAAAGCATGCTAACAGCTGTGCTTGGATTACCAAAACGACGAAGTTTTTGTCAGCTGCTACTGTTCGTACTTCCTGTGCTATGCTATCGACAGCTACAGCTCCTTCACACGAGGAGCGTCGCAAAAGACAAAATCTTCCTGTGGATTACGAAGCTTTCAAAAAAATTCTGAAATTACATCTCCATCTATAACTTACTGATGTCTTAGACGTCGTCCATCATTTACTTTCTCAGCTAGATAATATGTGTAGGTTGCATTTGTTTTTCTTGTTTGGTGATTTTTTATTATACAGATTACGCCTGATTGTACTTGTATTCGTGTAAGTAAATGAATGAATAATCAACAACTAGTGATGGAGTCTCCATCAATCTCAACCCACGACGAAAGCTTCCCTGATTAATCACTATTAATTGAAGCAAGTTTGTGTAGACGATTATAAAAATCCCGTTGTTGTCATTTTGTTAGCCTGGAATGAGCTTCCTACATCAATCCTCAATTCCTCATAAAAACAATTACAATTTAGAAAAATACCTCAAACAGAAGGAATATTTATGGAGTTAGCAGCAATATAGTTATTTATGAGAGTAGGCAACATTTTGTCCAAAATATATAACACCTTTTTCAGAGAATGAAATACTAAATTGCTATGCCGGTTTTGTGTCACTTTTTTGCTTAATAAATGTTCTGTTCTATTATTCTTTTCGCGGACATTACGTAGTTCGTTTAAACGACATAATAGTGGCTCTAAGATTGCTACATTCAGGTGCCGCTCACTTATGCGGGTCCTCTCAGCTAAAGACATAAGACTGCTTTATGGAGTCGCTCTCGTGACAGCTACCGTCACGGCCATCTGTGTTGCCTCCACTCTCTACCTCGTACACGACATCAGCAGCTTCCATGAACGGGCTCTAGAGCGGCTGACCAATTTCAAGGTGAGTAGTTGGCTTCCTCGTCTATCTTGTGATGGATGAATTCTCTTAGCTAGGCGAAATTAGGGATGTGAACGCACACACTGATCCAAAACGTCCCCAACGTCTGAGGGCGTCTAGTTCTGCGTTTTTTGGAGGTTGCAGCTCTTTGACGGACGTGTGTATCGCAGTAGGTAAAGGCAGCATGTACGCCGAACAGATTCACGTTTCGGCAGTTTTGGTCCGGCCTATTAAGCCTTCAAAGACCACGGAGTTGGTAAATTGGACCCAGAGCTCCGGAAGAAGATTGAGGCATCATTTCAGAGGCCAATTTGCATTTAAATTGCCTCATGATGTCGTTTAGAAGTAAAATGTTTTAGCGATGCGTGAGTTCAGGTGGCATTAGCTCCCGTTTTCCAGTTATGTGGAGCTGGTTCAACAGGTCAGGCCAATAAGAAGTTTCCTCGCGTCTAAAACATATTTTGTCTTGCACTGCCAGCTGCTATTTTCTCTAATAAGGGAGCTGTCTCACCGCTACGCCGCAACGGCAGTAACGAATGCTATGGGAAGATCACAAACGTGATGTCGTGGATTCCTCCATCACTCCGTTTTTTGCGCATCTACATCATCTCATCAATTTTCCATAGAGAAGTAATCTGTAATGTAATCTTGTAAATAATCATCTCAGACATTTGTGCTTTTGTTTCACCCTAGAGTTCTAACCCAGCTTTTGCAGGACATGGCGAACTCTGTGTCGTACGAAATGAGGCCGACGACGTCAGAATTCAGAGTACAGAAAGAACCTGCACGAGAGAAGCGCGAAGGACACTGCCCATGCCAGGGACAACATAGAGAGTGTCCCGACGGTCCGCCTGGTCCTCCAGGACCACCAGGCCCTCCAGGAGCACAAGGAGAGCCTGGACTACGCGGAAGGCCTGGCAATGATGGCATATCGATCTTCACTCTCGGCGACTTCAGCGGATGCATCCAGTGCCCAGCCGGGCCAAGAGGCCCTCCTGGTCTGGACGGGCCAGTTGGCCCTCCAGGTCCAGATGGAATGCCAGGTCGAAGTGAATACTTAGCGGCGCCAGGTCCTCCAGGCCCACCTGGACCTCGAGGTGACGTTGGATTTCCCGGAAACCCTGGTGCACCTGGCCTCCCCGGAGCCCCAGGAGTTGATGGCATACTAGCAAAAGGCATCCCAGGACCACCAGGACCTGCGGGACCAATGGGTATGCCAGGGCCGCCAGGACTACCAGGAGACTCGGCATACAGGGAACCGCTGATTGGAGCGGCGGGACCTCCCGGTCCTCCAGGAAACCCTGGTGTGCCTGGACTTGACGGTACGCCCGGTGCACCAGGAAACTCTGGGAATCGGGGTCCCGACACCGATTACTGCAAGTGTCCGCCTCGAAGCGATGCTGCCGACGAGTACAACAATATTCAACGGAAAGTTGGCCTATCACACCGTCTCTATTCTAACAACAAGAAGGTTGTGAGTCGGCGCAATGTCACCCAACTCAAAGCAAAAGAACGAAAAGGCCGCAGCAACTAGTAGACTCTTCTCACGTGCGATTTAATAAAGTGCTCTACTTGCGTTCCTATTGCCTCCGAGCAACGAGCGCACAGCTCTTATTATGCTCTTATTAGACACCTGCATTCTGTATACCATGAAGGAGGTGAATTATCGTTTCGATACGGTTGTTTGGAAGCATGCGGCCTTCAGAGTCCTAGAAGCTCCTGTTAGGGACGGGCGTTGTTCTTGTAGTTTCTCAGTGAGCATGTAGTCACTCGTCTATGTCATATTGTAACCTCTGAACAACGTTGTAATAAACAGCTCAAAGTTTCTGTAGTGTTCCACATCTTGCCTTTTGTTCGAAAATAAAGAGTTGATAAGGGAAATAAATCGTTTCCATGACAAAGCAGACAAGCCTGCGCGGCCAGTAATAAGCAATTTAGGCTGTGTTCGCAGTCAACACCAAAGATCGGAGGCACGTATCGCGTTGTGGAAGAATTTGATAAAAAATAAAACAGAGGACCTCGTCTGTTAGTAGACAAAAATAACAGCAGGAAAGCTAAAAACGCCAAAAAACCCGAAAAGTTTAAAGTTTTCATTTGATGTGTATGTGGTACCCAGTAATTTGTTTGTCCCAGTAGTTTATTTTTATATTCAAAAAGCTCCAACAGCCGGCTTTTCTTTTTGCAGCTACATAAACCTCTACCATGTGCACAGTGGTTCTCATGAAAATGCTTACCCTAACCATAGGTCCTTGGAGAGCTGGAGGGTTTCTCACCTATTACCTTAACCCTTACGTCAACTGTTGAGCTGCTAACCTGAAAATGACAAGACCAAGAAGAGACTAACTTTACCCTTCAAAGTCGAAATGAAGAAAGGTGAAGGAATCCACACACTTAAATATGTAGCTTAGAATCTACGCAAGGTTCAACTCGGCGTATTTAATTTGTGTAACCACGGAAATAAAAAGAAATAATAAACAATTATAGCGTAATTAAAGCAATAGTAAATTAAGACAGAGAGTTCAACACTACAGACAGCACAAATAAATCCGTAGGCTTAAAAGCGCTGTAATCGATGATGTTAGCAAACCTCTTACAAGCGATTTCTGAAGCGGGTCTGAAGTGTATGGCTGAACGGAGGGAGCGAGTCATATAGGAAGAATCTCAGCCCATCACTTGGTATAAAAATTGTTTCTTTTTTGTCAAGTCGTTAAATCGATGGGGTAGGGGTCCTTAAAGTTATTACTATGGAATCAGCGCCTCATGCACGCTGGAGGGGGGTCACAAGCGGCTCGGGGCCCAGTGGATAGTGGCACTGATTTATGCGGGGAAGATCGGATGTTCTTCGCTGCATTGTCACAACGAAGATGTACGCTGACGACGTAAAAATCTACAGGACAATCACATGCCCTTCCGATGCGTTCAAGCTTCAACAGCCAATAGATTTATTAGTGGATTGAGCAAGCGAGTGGCAATTACCTCTTTCTCCTCAAAAAGCTGTAGTTCTACATTTAAACTCTGGAATAGGGCAGCCCCATGATTGTGCAAATAGTGAACCCACTTTATCGGCAACACACTTAGTTAGAGACTTAGGCTTTTATTATGACAAAAATCTTGACTTTGGAAAGCACATTCGAACAATTTGTAACTCAGCTATGTTACGAACATCAAATATCTTTAGGGCTTTATCAGCTAGAAAAAAATCAATCCTCTTAAAAGTATATAAACTTATATGCGTCCTATTGTTGAATCTAGTGTATCTGTTTTCTCCCCTTATAAAAGGAAAGACATATTTCCTGTAGAAAACAACTTCACCCAGCACCCGCAAGCTGCTTCTTCGCACAGGTAGTTTTCTATATAGTCGAGTACCGAGAGCGTCAATTAGAAACAAACACCTTGGACTTCCGTCTCTGGAATCTTTCCCCAAAGTTCTTGACGTCTGCCTCATTCACAAGCTTCTGTATTTCACACCTGATTCCGGACC
The DNA here is from genome assembly GCA_947359475.1 of Heligmosomoides polygyrus bakeri. NCBI lineage: Eukaryota > Metazoa > Nematoda > Chromadorea > Rhabditida > Heligmosomidae > Heligmosomoides > Heligmosomoides polygyrus. Next base: position 28,586,828 of record OX375869.1, on the reverse strand, counting down.
ATGCAAACTCTTTAAGATGAAAACTTCGCACACCAGAGGCGGTACTACCAATTTATGCCTGCCTCGTCCTAAATCTAGGTCTCGAGCAATGCCTTTTACCTATCGAACGGGGAGCCTCTACTCGAAAATTGCTAGAAACATTCAGTCCTTGCTATCACCGGGACAGATGAAGAGCTGCGTGGAAACCATATTGTATAACTACGATTTTTCCTGACCATGTTAATGGCTTTGCATCAAGTTTACTTCTATTTGATCGCTGATGTGCGTGTTCTGTTGACTTTTCGTTGTATCTTCAACAAATGTTGTGTTCTTCTTTCTCTCATGCGTTTGCATAATGCATTCTTAATAAACATAACAAGAAAATAAACACAACATTAGTTTTGCATTTCAACTGACTGGTTAAGATTTGAGAGGCCCTGACGTCAACACAACTTTCAGCCGCTCTCTGCGCATCTTTCCAGCTGTCTGATATCGAGAGTGACTCCTTTGCGGCTTGTTTATTCCTGACCGGTTTTTAACCAAAAGGCAATGAAAAAGGTTTCCAACATTGTGATGTATCAACATCCATTCATCATCAGTGACACACAGGCATAAAGTGCACGATGCAGGATTGGTCAGATACAGGCTCTTCACAGCTTGGTTCCCTTCATGGTCTAATGACTTCGGAAAACCACCGGATAAGGGTTTTCAAAGAGAGGAAGATGTGGTCTCAGATGAGACTGAAATGTGAAATGAGATTTGCGGAACGCAATACAGCCATCTATACACCCCTCTTTTCACCATTGCATGTCACCTGGAAATCAGAGGTCCGCATAAGGGTTAGGTATACACTCTCTAAGCTACGCAGAATAGGCTTGCATTCTAGAGTAGTTAACTGGATAAAAAGCTATATAACAGGAAGGACCTTTCAAGTCAGAATTAATGATTTATTATCAGAATCATATCCAGTTACAAGTGGAGTGCCGCAAGGTGGAGTTTTGTCTCCTATTCTTTTCATCATCTATACTTCTGGAATACCAGAAATAATTCAAAGGTATAATGTGTCTTGCAAAATGTTTGCGGACGATATAAAGATCTACAAAAGTGTTGAAAAGACTGAAGATTGTATTGAACTCCAATCTGCTATTAACGCTATTGCTGAATGGTCGGCGACATGGAAACTTCCACTTTCTTCACCTAAAACAAAGCTGCTCCATCTTGAAAGTTCTGAACATAGGCACACTTATTACCTTGGAGAGTCCCAACTCAGCAGCACGGACATCGTTCGGGATCTAGGTTTTCTTATTGACCCCAAGTTCTCGTTCAATACTCACTGTGATGATGCATCCAGTAAGGCTAATAGAACTATCCACAACATATTCAAGTCCTTGAGCACTAATTCAGTGAAACATCTAATTTCAGCGTATAAGTCCTATGTACGACCACAACTTGAATATGGTGCAACCGTATTTAATCCGTCTTCGAGTCGCAATATAATAAAACTTGAAGCAGTTCAGAACAACTTTACTAGAAAGTTGTGGATAAGGCTTCATGGGTATGAGTACTCCAGCATACCGCCTGCTCCTGTACGCAATAAAATATTTGATATCTCATCGCTTGCTATTCGAAGAAAAAGGTACGACCTCATCGTGATCTACAAAATTCTAAATTCAATGACGAGTCTATCTGTGGAACAGTTTTACACGATATTACCTTCCACCACTCGAGGTGCACAGGCAAAGCTTCATTTTTCAAGATCTAGGACTTCTCTGCGTGCCACGTTCTTTACACAAAGGGCTGGTTCCGAATTCATCAAATTCTCGAAAACATCTCCCATTCCTGGCTCATTGAGTAAATTCAAAAGGCTTCTAGACAGACATTTCCGAAGCGCTTAATTGCTTACCTTTTTATGATTGTAGAATGTTCAATCAATCTTCTTGTTCACCACATTCTCTTTTTGAGATTTTTTTGTGAACATTTCTCTTAGTATCCTCATGAATTGTTATGTTTATGTTTCGCGTGAATTTCACGTACAAATAAAATAAAAATAAATAAGGGTTTCTAAAACCTAGCAACAACAATGTCCGCTAATACTCGAGTGGCGACCCACCTGCTCACGCTGAAGTGTGGCCCATCGTTAGACCAGGAGCGTCCGAGAAGAGAAATCAACCTGGTTGAACTATGGTCAGCATACTAAAGGACTTCGAAGCAAGTTAACTTGGAGTTGATGAAGACGACCTGGGGACGGATTCAACAACGACCAACCCGTGGGTATAGGGGGTAGAGATACCCACGATGAAGCCTGCGTCTCTGGCTTTTGCCTTATCTATACCCTTATACTCCGCATACCCACGGGAATCCGGTTCCAACTGGAAGTTGTGGAAGAACAAAAGCTGGCTGATTATGCCCGTCCGAAGCTGGTTATACGACGACACATTCTGGTAGCGTTTGAAGATCCGAACAGAGTGGTTTTTCTGATGTCATTGGTCCATGTAGGAAAACATGCCGTAAAGACTATGTAGCTTTTATACACTGTCCGTACTGTGACCAATCCTTCCGCCCTTGTGCCTATGTATCACTGGTGATGACCGTTGATACATCATAATTTTGAAAAGCTTTCTCATCCCTTTCTTGTTAAAAAACGGTCAGTAACAAATAATTTGCAAGAAAGTCACTACCCACAGCACACAGCTGAAAAATGCGCAAAAAACGCCTGAAAATTGAGTTGATGTCAGGGCCACTCAAATCTCGATCAACCAGATTAAAACCAATTAAGAACCAGACCAAAAACACCGCAACGCAGAAGAACCGAACACCGACCTCCCTCGCATGAAGCGACATCCCTATCCACCGCGCAGTCCACATATCGATGGTTGGTCAAAGCAAGGGAATATCTAAGGAGACACATTTCACATATCGCTCTGAAAATAACTTTAACAGTCCAAACTCTGCAAATGACGTGAATAAGATAAAGATAAGATGATTGGTTCTCTGAAAAATCGACAGAACCTACAAGCAAGAAACTGGCCCCTTGAAGGTCATGAACATGAGAAAATTTTGTTGGCTGTTTTCTGCTCATCCTAACCCACCGCGCGAAGTTGCGTAAATTTTGAGAGACAGTTTCAGTGAATGACAAAACTGGGTGCTGAGAATTTGTAGGCCCAATTCGTCCAGTATTCCGAGGGTTACCTATCCAGTGAGGGGCTTGTCGCATAGCCAGATATTCTGCCTCACCAATTTTTAGCAGTGCAGGTATATTATTATATACCTAGTGAAGCTGATCACAAAGCAAAAAAAGAAACTGGCTGATATCTACAAACTGCTGACGAAAACAATTCGGTTCAAATGTCAAATCAAGTGAGGCACAGCCAAATGTGAAGTCAAGCTTGATTGTGGCACATGTTTATTGAGCACATCGGGTCTCGGTCCAAGTCCATTTGGGAGATAAGGAAAAGGTGGGCGGTCCACATAATTCTCTTGAAAGAATCATCAGCTGTATCAACCCACTGGTGTCCCGTTCATCTAGCGGGCACCAGCAGCATCTCCATTCGTCCCTGTCGTGTGCCAGAAGGCTCCAATGAATCCTCCTCGCTCGAGGGTCACGAAGACTGTCATATCCTTCGTTCAGGGCTTTCACGAAGGAGACCGACCAACGCATTGGTGGGCGCCCTGGTGTTCTCTTGACGTCCCGCCGAAACCAGGAAAACTATTTTCCAGTGGGTGTCTGCAAAGTGCACGACGTCGCCGGCTCACCTAATTTTCGGCAACTTGGCCATGCGTCCGTCGGCGAAGCTCGGAACTCCGGAGGCCTTCTCTCACTTGCATGAATCGTGTCACTCCGAGCATAGTCCTCTCGATTCCACGCTGCGCGACGCTGATCGCGTGCTCATCCTGCCTTCGTATAGCCAGGTCTCTGAGGCGTATTTTAGGGCAGGAAGAACGGTAGAGTGGAATAGGTGGGCACGGAGACGGATGTTCTTCGTCTTCTTCAGGACTTCTTCGACGCTCTTAAAAGCTCCACAAACCGCTCGTTTCCTCCTGCTCAGCTCCGGCGTTAGATCGTTGGCCATATTGACCTCGAGACCCAGATACACGTAGCTGAAGCATTGCCTTCACTCCCATGTCTTCCCATTATAGTTCGCGCATGACATTTCCAGAGTGGCGCTGAAGAGCTTGGGGTTCCCTTGCGGAATCTCCCTATTCACGTCGATGACGACGTCGTTGTAGAATGGAGAAATGTTTGCCGTGGATCCACTATACAGCTCTCGAAGGACTCTGATGTACTGAGTAGGAACGCCCTAAGTGAGCAGGGCTTCGATTACCGCTTCAGTTTCGACAGAGTCGAATGCCTTCTTCAGGTCGATGAACGTAAGGCACAGGGGCAGCTTGTACTCTCGCGACACTTCGTTGAGCTTCGTAATGCTGTGTATTTTATTTTTTATTTATTTGAACACGTGTGTTTAAGACGCACGTTAGAGAGAAACCACAAAAAAAAACAGAACACATCAGAAATGAAATCACAACATGGCAACAAAAAAAAAAAACACAAATGCACCCTTCAATAGACAAGCAATTTACGTTTGGCCATACGCTTGAACGTTTGAAGCGAGCATGAGGAGGCTGAAACACCAATCCTTAACGCGCAATAGGCAGAAGCTGCTCTAACCTGAAGGATTTAGCCCTAAAATTAGATCTAGGCTTGACATAAGACAGCCTACACAGACCACCGCGGGTTCTTGACGGCAATACTGAATAGGATTCCGAAACACTGCATCTTAAACAACCTGTCAGCATCTTGAAGACGACACAAACATCTCTCAACTTACGACGTGATTCTAGAGTGTGCAGACCCACATAGCTATTCCTTACATTGGACCTTGGATTCCTATAGTGCAAAAAGCCAGCCCATCTAGTAAATTTTTTCTGAACTCTTTCAAGCATAGCAGTGTACTTCTTTTCATAAGGAGAAATAACTATAGAGCCGAATTCAACAATGGATCTGACGTATGTTTTGTATGCCATCGTAAGAACTCTTTTGTCTTTAGTAACCAAACCTTTGAAGATTTGATGGAAACGAGCTAGCCCCTTGCTGTATAACATTTTCACATGACCTGAAAAGTCAAGCTTCTCATCGTAAATAAATCCCAGATCCTTAACTGAATTAACCTTAGCGATGCATTGGTCATCAATAAAGTAGTCCGCTTGTAGCGCCGATGTACCAATCCTCATACACATGGTTTTCACCCGGGGCTAACGGAAGATTCCAAGTCACTGACCACTCTCTCATTCGATGAACCCCCTGTTGGAGTAACCCGCAATCGGATAGGTTCGACACCTCACGGTAAACTTAACGTCATCCGCGAACTGTTTCTTCACTACCCCAAATCCTCCAATTTATCAGCAATGTCCGCAGTATAGATCGAGAACAGAAGCGGTGAAAAACCCCTCCTTGTGGGACTCCGCTTTTAACATGCCTGACAGTAGAGAAGGCTGAGCCTACTTTGACTTGGAAGGTCCTATTAGACAGAAACTCCTTTATCCAATTACAACGGGATTAATCTTCAGCTTTACCAATTTATACAGTAACTTCTTATGACTCACCCGATCAAATGCTTTGGAAAAAATCAAAATATATAACGTCACATGCTTTCCTAGAATCAAGATAAGCCGTCCAATCATTCAAACATTCGAGAAAATTAGTTTCTACCGATTTACGCGGCATGAACCCATGCTGAGTATCAGGAATAACATTGTTCCGAGTAAGAAACTGTAAAAGATGAGACATAATCACCTTTTCGAATATCCGGCAAGGGAACGACGTTATACTGACAGGCCTATAGTTACTGACATCAATCGAAGGATTCTTTTTGAGTAAAGGAGTTACAAAGAAATGTTTCCACCGCTGAGGAATCTCACTGCACTTAAAGACTGGTTGAGAAGATACGCCAACGGACCAGCAGTCACATGCACGGTGTTTTTGAAAAACGAAGTAGGAATGCAATCCGGAGTAAGCAAAGATGAGTCGGTACATGTATAAATAATTTCATAAATCATTTTGCCATCAAACCACGGAAATGTGTCCATAGGTTCACAAACGCTCGGATTATAGTTAGGCAACTCATAATTATCCTCCAGAAAGACCTCACAAAATTTATCAGCCAACAATTCCGCCTTATCATCATCTGCAACCGCCACTCGCCCATATTTTACAATGCAATTGATCAGCCGATTATCATTCAAGCTTCTTGTCAGGTACCTATAGAACTTACTACTACTCCCGGATTCAAGTACCTTCTTCTCTACATTACTATTGAACTTTTGCAATGCTTTATGAACTTTTTTAACTGAATTCGTTGAACTTCACCCACTAAACGGCACCATGGGTTTCATTAGCAACTCTAAACAAATAATCTCTATGATCAAGCATGTTAAGAATACAATGGCAAATGAGCCTGTCTAGCCTCAACACGCCCCCATGGAACAAACATATCAACAGCTAGGGACAGAACCTTGATGAGGACTTCATATTTCTCATCTACACTCGAAACAGCATCGAAGGAATCCCTCCACGAAATAAATGAAAGAAAGCGACAAACCAGATTATAATCACATCTATGGAATTGACGAGGATAAGTATAATTAGGCTCCACATAAGAGTAGCATAAATTGAGTTTAACACTGCTCACTCAATACCACCGGGGACCCACGGAAACTTCTTCAATAAGTGCCTTTTCAGCTGAAAATAACAGGTCAAGAACATGTCTTCCTCTAGTAGGCTCCCTAACCAGCTGATTTAACTTATGACTCCTAACCATATCTACAAAAGCATTACTATCAGCGGACACTAACCTGTCCAAATACAACCAACCAATATCAGGGTAGTTAAAATCTCCCAGTAGCACAGCTGAATGCCCACATCCAATAAGATCACTAACAGAATGTATAAGCTGTCTGTTATGAACAGCATTGCATGACGGTGCACGATAAACGACTATAAACCTAACCTTGCACCACTCAAGAATCACATCGGCAGAGAGAATTTCGTATGCATCATCAACTGACTTGGAAAAAACTTCCACAGCCCCAACGACCTTCCTTAGCAACATCGCTACTCCACCTCCAGCTCTGTTGGTTCTGTCACAACGTATAACCAAATACTAGCGACTAACGTTACACAACACAGAAGAAAGAACGTGATGTGGTTTTAACCACGTTTCAGTAAAGATGTAAATGTCAGAATTCAAACTAAGAACAAGATCAACATAACGCGTTTTTCAGGATTGAACGTACATTGGCGTAAAAACATGACAACCGTTTCAAGACGTTTTTTGAAGGGGACACTAGTTTAAAGGGGAGCGTTGGCTAGCGATCGGGCCCGTATTCGTCTTGACCATAGAGTCCAACAAGCTTGAATCCACCTCGCCGCTGGGGATTTGCGCAGGAGAAGCCTAGGTCGCGACGACGGTTGCGCTCCTCCAAAGAGAGCGAGGGCCTGAGGTGTACGCTGCACAGCCACCTTTTGAAGCTTGGAACTAGGCAAAACGACCTTAATAAGCCTATTACCACCTTATGTGGTCAATCGTATGTGGTCAATCGTGCTGAATCCTCTCCGAAATCCTACTCGCCCGCATGACTGTCCTTCGTCCAGCGTTCTGCTAATACTATTCAGCATGACTCGAGTGAAGAGCTTGTAGACCACGGACGGCAGACAGTGCCAATCCGTGCACGTCTCCCTTCTTGTACAGCAACACGGTCCTGCTGGTCTTCCACTGAGATGGACCCTTGCACTCCGACAGGTAACTCGTGAAGAGGGTGTTGATGAGCGTTGGCGGGAGATTCTTCAGGTGTTCGGGTTTGATCCTGTCGTGACCGGGTGCTGTATGCTTCTTCACCGACGAGATGGCGTGTCGGATCTCGGAAAAGAAAACAGGGAGGACGACGTATTCATCGTACGGAGATGGCATAGGGCAGGTGGACGTGCCTATCGAAGAGGTCGGAATAGAAGTCGTGGATGACTTTCTTCATGGTCCTTCTGGAAGAAGTGACATTTCCGTCAGGACGTCTCAGAGCGGTCATTCTGATTCTGATGTTGGCGATGTTCCGGCCGGTATTGCGGACGCTCAACCCTGTTTCTGCGGCTTCAGCCAACACCTCCGTCCATCTCTCCTTAAGATCTTCTTTTATTGATGCTCTGCATAAATTCGCAAGCTCGGACGTCAGTTGGTAGTTGCCTGCGGTCGTATTCTTCGTCAATATTGTCCATGACGGTATATTCCCAGAGGCCGGCATGAGAGGTGTAGAAATCCCAATTAGTAGTTGTTCTGGGACTCCTCTTCTTGAACTTTGCGGCCTTCTCTCCTTGACGCGAAAAGCGGAACCTCGCGCGAAGGAGGCGGTGGTCCGATCCCTTGCAGAACTTGGGGACAGCGGAAACGTCGGTCAGGCAATACTAGCGGTTGGTCGATCTCGTTGTGGAACTGGCCACCAGGGGATTCCCAGGTTCATCGTAGGAAGGGAGGCTTCTGGAACTGTGAGTTTCCATGGATGGTCTTGGTCGACATGACAAACTCAGACAGCCTTTCACCTTGCTCGTTCCACTCCAAACCGTGGGTTCCGATGTGAAGTTCTTCCGGCGACCTTCGTGGCCCGATCTTGACGTTGAAGTCGCCGACGATCACCTTGTAGAGGTGTGATCTTCCTTATATAACTTCTCCAGCTCCACGTAGAAGGCCTCGACCTCTTCGTCGTCGTAGCCGGATGTTGGGGCATACGCGACGAATACAGTCAAAGCTGGCACGGATCCACATCGCTTCAGTCGCAGACGTCCGATTCGTCTTGTCAGAGGCTCGTACGAATGTTCATGATCAAGTTCGTGTTGACGAGGACACCAACGCCGCCTACTCCCCTGCCGTCCCATGTTCCGAGGAACAGTTCTTCTCCGGAGTCGTAGGTCGTAGTCGTAGGTGTAGGGAATGGTGTCTTCTCGTCTCGGTCAGTCCGATGACGTCGTATTTGATCTTCCTGGCTTGCATCATCATGTACTCGACGGATGCTCCCGATGCGAGCGTGTGGGCGTTGTAAGTACAGATCGTCCTCCTAGTCCTTCTCAATTTCGCGGCCTGGTTAGGCTCTGAGATTTCAGCAGCCTCTCCGTACTCGTCCTTCCCATCGCTGCAGAAATGGGGTCTCTTTCGGGGTCAGGGAAATGATCCAATTTAGTGCTGCTGTTTTTGACTGGAGTACACACGGGTAGCTAGTCGGGCTCTGTCGTGCGGGCGAAGAACTCCGGCCAGCCAGCCAGACTGCCCGAAGGGACGGGGCGAGACTTAAGGCGGCCTCGAATCGCATTACATGTACTCCCAGTCTACCGTGGAAGCTTTTTGCCGAGCCGACACAGTTACAATCCGCACAGTCACGGACACATGCACGCACACTGTGCATGAACATGCCGCTCCCACGCACAAGGAACGCGTCGACCCGACACAGCAGGAGCAGGAATTCCATCCCCTGCATCCCACCTGCGTCTCTGGGCTGTACACGGTCGCATTTGGTTCGCGTTTAGTTCCCCTATCCACCACCCGGACGCGCCACGTGGCTCTGCAACGAGCGGCCCGAGATCCCTCTTAATCTTGTACTAAAAAACAAATTGTACTCCGGCTTATCCATTGGTTAGCCACAGCAAGTCCAGAGTGCCTCCGGTATTTCGGTCAAATAGAGAACACGGTGCATCCTAAATGCGGATATAGCAGCGCCGCCATTTACGCTTCATAGTGTAAACATGTGACTGGTTGTTCAGTGATGACTTTCGTCATCAGAGGCACCCTTCTCATGAGCACGAGGTTTGCAAAAAGCGGTAGACATCCTTCTCAGGGGATCCAATCCAGCGGCGGCGGCCTCATGGGACGATTTCTATCTCCACTTGGTGGACCGGACGACACTCGGCTTGGAGAAAACAATGAAGTCAAACAGTGATAAGGTGCTAGCTATTCTCCATCCTACGCCACTCCGCTTCCTTGGTGTAGCTTTCGCTGTCTCCAACAATGCTCAATATTGTACTCAGGTTGGGATGCTTTAAGTTCGTTATTTCTGGGAGGGGTGTGATTTTACCCAGATATACTATTTTCTGATCAAATTGGACACTTTTCATGTCTAAATAGACACTTTTCTAAGCTAGCTCTAAGCTACTCTGCCGAATCGAAATGAGCTTCTTCTACATCAAACTGAATACTCCCCCAAAAGATTAGAATAATTTTTTGTTTAAGGCAAATTTTAGTATGTCTTCTTTGAAGGTTTCAGTCACTCACGTGTTTTTTTTCGTGTGTTTTATAGAACGTTACCACAACTGTTAAACATTTTATTGCATATTCATTAGCGAGACTTGTATTTTGAAGTAAAATCGTATCACAGAAGGTTGAAATAAAAAATGAAATATGGAATTGGAAATCGAATATGACACGTAGTCGTGACAGAAAAGCACTTTACGGTGGCAAAAATGCGAAGCGCCTAGAAACTACATGCAGGAATCGAATCCCAACCTCTCTTCCGCAAGTTCGCCACGCTAACCACTCGGCTATCCAGTCGCTGGCGACCCAATGGCGCGCACCTCCCGTGAATGCGCCGTCTCGCTGCAATTAGGAATTAATCAGTTCCTAGGTTCTACCAATGATTGAAGCTCGAAACCTTTTGCAGGACTATTTGTGGGCACGACAAGAGTATTCCAGGCGTCAGTTTTGCGTTATCGGCCCGCACTAAAGCGATACAGTCTTTTGCCATTTTTGACCTACCCATAGGTCCGCAGGAAATTTGGAAACCACTATGGTGCTTCCCAGACAACGCCCTACAACCCTATATAGGTCACTTTGAGAAACTCCACGGTGACCTCTTTGACCTTCGTTAGACATATTCAATGAGGACGATGGAAGTATACAAAAATATCGAGAAAAGGACACCTATTGATCGTGCTAGCGGTTCACACGCCGACCCTTCACAACACGGAAAACCAAATAAGTCTGCCGATGGACCACAACTGGAGAGGGGACAGACAGAGGGGGACATGATGACAGAGGAGCAAGGCTCCCGACGTCTGCCAAAACTTCTTCCTCTTTCCCTCGCCATGGCTCTCTGATATGGCATTGCTATCATCATGAATCCTTGTTCTCTAACAATGGAATTTCTCCCCTCCTTCTTTCCTTTTCTTCCTCTAGCTACCCTAAAGGTTGCGTAGACTAAGAAACTCCTACTCCTTCATAGTAGTTTAAATTGAAGATTTGAACTAAGTGAATAAAGTTAAAAGAGATTTGGTAGAGCTCTAGCTCTACCAAATCTTAGTGTTACTGAGCCCCAATGAAAACAAGGGGGTAGCGTCTCTACCTCATCAGAAAACACACATACCTACGCCTAAACAATGCTAAGATGCGTCGTCTTTGCCATAGAGCTCTGTCAGCGGTTGTGGGGCCGTCCAGCTAACGCGACCCAGGGGTTCTCATCTCAAAAAGCGCTCGATAATATCGCTAATAGAAAATCTAGGGTTAAGGGCGTTACACTTGGAGCATTCAATGACGGCAATTTTCCGCTTAAAACTACTACAAGCTTATTCGGAGCCGCTCACCTTGTTAATTGTTTCAAAATTTATGCCGAGGCGATCTACTGGCGCTGCGAGAGGCGTCAGCGAACAAGTGTAACCATGGATACTATGCGCTGTAAAGATGTGTTTGTTGGCTGAGGGTCAACACCTGCAATGTGAATGACTTCGGCCTATCGCGAACGATTGAAGAAGAGTCAGCGGCAACTGTACACAGAAACAATTAGTATCTTGGAGGTCACAAATAATATGATCGGCCATAAGGGACCGTAACTGACAAGTTCAATCGAGCCGCTTAATGGGACAACTCGAATTTCACAAAAAAGTGCATGGCCGATCGAGCTCAGATGGCAATCATCCTGAGGCGACGGCCGCAGACTGCACGCTCGCAGGTGTCGTGTCGCACGAGGCGGAGCTTGCAACACGCATCGGACTCCTTCTCCTTCTCTATGCTCGTCGCTGCAATACGAGCACCGGCAATTTGAAAGCCCTGAAGTAGCACCTACAGTGCTCACATTAACTTCTACAGATGAAGTTTTTTTTTAATGTTCTATTTACTTTTTCATTAATTCACATGGTTGCCTATGCAATAAATATTTTATTACATTTAGGCACATGCTGCGTTATTCACTACGATTTGAGTTGGAGAGCGCACAGCAAGTCTGCGCTGTGTATTGGGAACGAGAGGGTTTTCGGGGTCCGTCGTTGACTTCCGCGTTATTTTCGCCGTTGTAGAGCTTTATCAGAGAACTTCTACCGGATAAAAGCTGAAATGAATCTGATAAGGAAAATGCCTTCGAAGTGAATGAATCTGCCGTTGTAGCGCAACCGTTTTTGCCTACATCGACCGTTTCCATCAAAGTTCCTTGCCAGCTGCTGTCGTCTGTTATGCCGCCGGAAGGACTGGATTTTGGGTTCCTTTGCCGAGTCTGTTGACAAAACATATTTATATTAAGAGAAGTCTGTCATGCTGCCCTGCTTCTAGGTGCTGAATGAAGCCGGAGATTTGAAAAACAGTCGCGACATTCCACATGTAGAGGTTCACGCAGACTCGTTTTTCCCAACCATCCAGCGAGCGTTGTTTGCGGCATACATCACTTCTTCGACAACATGTTCTCAGTGGGGCTGATTAGAAGCTCGAACAGTATTCAGTTGTTGCAATAAATTTTTAATATATTTGTACAATAAATTGTCAAAAATTGTGCTCAAAATTTTTTGAAACGTATAGCGCCTTGATTTGACAAGCACATTTGACAACTAATCTTCTATCATAAGTAGATTGCCCTGCAGAGAATCATGCAAAAAATTGCTGGACTTCAACGAAAATCTGAAACAGTGCTTGTCCACGAAACAACTAAGACCTAACTTCTGATTTTACACTTGTTTGTGCTTGAATGTGTGATGCCTTAGAAGAGGTGACACCGCTATTCATAAATTTGTCTACGGATTAACATCAGTGTCCTAAACCATAATTTCAACCGTCGTTTGTCTACATATGCTTCTAAAGACGCAATATGCAATATGTCATATTTAGCACTTGCGCCTAAAGCTATCAAAGTAGCTATGAGTTCGTATCGTATACAGGCAGTCACTGCGGTTCCCAGCAAGAAGTTTCGCTCTATTTTGATGCATTTTTTGTTTCTGTTGTTTTTTCTACACCATTCCTTACCAGCCTTCTCTAGATGTTCTTGTCTCGATTTTATTTCCTCATTGGTTTTTTTTACAATTCGCATGGATTTCCTTTTTTCGCATCGACTTTTCTACGAGCAGGTTGTTTCCCTTTTCCTCCTCTATCAGTTTGTACCCGTCGTTTTGTTTTCCTCGTGTGCTCACAGCGCACGAATTCTCACTATCGCAGGGGCGAGGTCACCAGTACTCCTCCCATTTAGGTGGTCTTCCTCCTCCTTAGCTTTTGCAGAATGAGGGCTTATTTTAGAAGAACAGGAACAATTTCCACATAATGCCAAACGTAAAGCAATCATGGCTCTCTACTGTACTAGTACTTTTTCTCTACGCAACATTCCTTTGCTCCTGTGTCTATGATACTTTTTGTGATGAACAGATGATTTGAATCCGCCATGTGCGAAGCAAAAAAAAAGGAATATGAAGCGAGGTTAATGTTAGGTTTCAACCTAGTATCTCAACAAGTGCTTTGAAGCCGCTTCCCAAGGGTGATAAGCGTTTTCTCGATTCTCCACCTGCTCACCGATAGATCCAATTGTTAGGTCCTGCAACGACCACCGGCATAAGGTGCCAAAACTCGTCCAACCTCGTCCCGGAAATTTCTTCGCTACTGCGTTCGTTTTAGCTCTAGTTTATAGTTGTGTATTTGCACTGCATAGCAGCATAGTTGTAGTAGATGATGATCAGGCGATTAGATGATGATCAGATTAGAGCAAAGCGCCAGGCGTGCCATGTTGTAGCGCTAGATGGGCTGGAAGCTTCTCTGAGGTCAGCTGGAAGGGCCATGTCGGAGGATGCAAACTCCGTTGTGAGTACCATTGAATAGACCCAAACTAAATCCCCTATTACTTTTCTAACGCCGAATCCCCTTTTGCCCGTTTTAGCACAAACGGCGAATTGATCCAAGGAGATGTCATATAAATCAATGTGATGAGGAAGACAAAGTTGACGTGAACCGTCTCTAACCTGACGCCTGTCCCAAATAGGATTTTATTTCTGTAAGAACTGGGTAGGTTTGGTCATCCTCCACTAATCCGTCCACTAGAGCGTTGCCACTGGTTCGCATCACCCACTTTCGCTTCTGGAATAAAAAGAAGATATTTTTTCCTCGCGAAGCTCAAGCATTTCAAATATGCTGTGCATGTTGCGGAAGCTCTCGATTGAAAGTGGGCTCACCGCATCGAGGATCCTAGGCTGATTACAAGCGGTCGGGTGGTTTTGGGACGAGGTTGGACGAGTTTTGGCACCTTATGCCGGTGGTCGTTGCAGGACCTAACAATTGGATCTATCGGTGAGCAGGTGGAGAATCGAGAAAACGCTTATCACCCTTGGGAAGCGGCTTCAAAGCACTTGTTGAGATACTAGGTTGAAACCTAACATTAACCTCGCTTCATATTCCTTTTTTTTTGCTTCGCACATGGCGGATTCAAATCATCTGTTCATCACAAAAAGTATCATAGACACAGGAGCAAAGGAATGTTGCGTAG
>OX375869.1:28417048-28571898 GCA_947359475.1 Heligmosomoides polygyrus bakeri | reverse complement strand
ATCAATACCAAGCAGGAAGATTGGGATTTATGAGTCCTGTGATTAGCCTTCTATTACAACACATCGGTAAATGAGGCTGCTGGCGAAACACCCCATTTTCTAATGTTTGGTAGCGATCCCACTTTCATTACCGATAAAATATTGCAACCCAAACAGCGAGTATAAATCCCTAGTTTCGACGAGACCTCAGAAAACAAGGCGCAACTGGTGTCTGCCCTCCACCTCGCATGGAACAACGAGGCCGAGCAAGCCCGACGCTACAAAGAGAGCAAGAAGCAGTGCTACGACAAAGATTCGAGACTGTCATCAATTAAAATAGACGATAGGGTTCTAATGCGCAACTTCAAAGTCGAACTCTTTAGAAAGGTGTGTTTCCTTTGTTTAAGTCAGCTTAGGGTAGTAGACGTCGAATTTCCCAATGCAACAATCGTGAGCATAACCTCCCCGCGCTCTCCTCCGAGAAAGGTCCATCTCAGATAAAGTTCTGTTTCGAACCAACTCGCTCAGCGTCTACGCTTCCGTCGATTCCCAAAGAGGAATCAGAGCTTCCATCAGCAAACAGGCGAGGAGAAGGTGATGACCAATGAAACGATCGCCGGGGCGGCGGCGCGCTCAACCCCGTCGCAACCGCCAGTCTCTTCTGCTCGACAACCTGAAACACTCCCGTACAGTCCTCGCTCGCGGATAGACCCTCGCTAGCCGTTTCACCACTTTGGTACCTGCTTCCGTAGTCCTAATCCTAGACAATGACGCCGGTTCTCTTTTAATCTTCTTGTTTTAGAGACGATTTTAGTAGAAATTCTATAAAATCGTAAACTACGATTTTACCGTTTCGTGATTGGTCAGCCTCGCGCCAACCCTATTGGCTCATGGATCTTCCCTCCGAGAACCTCTTGCCTCAGCTTTTACACTTCATCGTCCACTGCATTAATTGTTTTAGCGCCTCATTTTTTTTCATTTGCTCTTACATTCTTACAATTAATCAAAACAACAAGCTCTTCCTCAGCAATTGACATCCTTACATCGATATTACTACTTCGCATGTACAGACTTCTCTCATTTTGAGAATCTTACATCTCATACAAAAACAGGTGAAGAATCACAGTACAATTCCACCGTCCCCCACAAAAAAGCGAGAGCAGTCAGTTACCAGGAAACCGAACCCGGTGCGCTCGCCGACCGGGTACAGGCTCCATCTTTGCAGTACACCAACTCGAGAACCAACCAAGATTGATTAGCGCTGCACGCTATATGAGGTCCCAAAAGCTCCGCTATAAAACACCGGGCGAAAGGATGGTACATTCGTTCTATAGTCATCCAAGGAAACACTTGCTCGCGCCTAAACCGGCTCACTTCGTTTCACTACACTATGATCCCAACATTCGGGCACAGGACTTTGAGGAAATTGGGAATGCCGGTTACTCTGGCCTAAAGGGGTCATTTAACCAACGCCGCCGCCCCGGCGATCGTTTCATTGGTCATCACCTTCTCCTCGCCTGTTTGCTGATGGAAGCTCTGATTCCTCTTTGGGAATCGACGGAAGCGTAGACGCTGAGCGAGTTGGTTCGAGACAGAACTTTATCTGAGATGGACCTTTCTCGGAGGAGAGCGTGGGGAGGTTATGCTCACGATTGCTGCATTGGGAAATTCGACGTCTACTACCCTAAGCTGACTTAACCAAAGGAAACACACCTTTCTAAAGAGCTCGACTTTGAAGTTGCGCATTAGAACCCTATTGTCTATTTTAATTGATGACAGTCTCGAATCTTTGTCGTAGTACTGCTTCTTGCTCTCTTTGTAGCGTCGGGCTTGCTCGGCCTCGTTGTTCCATGCGAGCTGGAGGGCAGACACCAGTTGCGCCTTGTTTTCTGAGGTCTCGTCGAAACTAGGGATTTATACTCGCTGTTTGGGTTGCAATATTTTATCGGTAATGAAAGTGGGATCGCTACCAAACATTAGAAAATGGGGTGTTTCGCCAGCAGCCTCATTTACCGATGTGTTGTAATAGAAGGCTAATCACAGGACTCATAAATCCCAATCTTCCTGCTTGGTATTGATGAATTTCGAAAGCATGTTTTGGAATAATGGGTATTCTGTATGGGCATACCCTAGCTGGAGGATCACCCGTTGTATAGATATTTATTTATTTATTTATTTACTTATTTATTTATTTATTTATTTGCACGTGTGCAAGTACAATCGTGCGCAAATTGTATAAAAAGTCACCATACGAGAAAAGCAAATACAATCTACACATATTATCTAGGTGAAAAAGTGAATGATGGACAACGTCTAAGGCATCGGTAAGATATGGCTTCAGATGTGATTTCAGGATTTTTTCAAAAGCTTCGTAATTCCCAGGAAATTCTGTCTTCCCCGAAGCTTCTCATATAAGGGGAGGGTCCTATGCAAGAAAAAGAAGCGCCTACAATTTCGCTTGGCTGTTCCAGCATCGTACTTTACTGCACCACCACGAGTATAAGATGCTCTCAAGGTCACTAGGTCAGTGAGTTTTATACTACTTTCACCGTTAGCAATTTTTTGACGGAGTAATAGGACATTTCTTCTTCTTATAAATTCAAGAGTGTCGAGCCCAATTTGACGCAATTTGGTCATATGCAAACCCCAATCTACGTACCGTAAGCTTTCTCGTGAAGCTGTTCGAAACTCGTTCTATAAGCCTTTCGAGTGGAAGGGTTAAAAAACCATACTCCAGTATTGTCCTGACAAAACCTTACACGCCTGGAGAAGAAGGTAACTGTCATTTGAAGACAAGGCTCTAAATAGATTATACATGACTTTCATAGCTTTGTTGGCTACCGTTGTACAGTGTTTATCGAAATTCAGATTACTCGTAACTAGAAACTCAAGGTCTTTTATTTCTTCAACTTAAGTATTAGGTAGCTTACTATTAGGTTGTAACGAATTAAATTGCACTGGCTCGCGCCATTTTTTGGCGCGTCTTTACGCGTTTGATCAAGAACAAACTGTAACATGTGGCATATCATTTAGAAGCGCAAGCTTTGCTCTACCGGAGAGTACCAAATTTTCTATGCAAAAGTGGGAAAACTTTAGAGTTTTATTGATTTTTTTGCAGATGGACAAAAGGGTAATCCGAGGCATTTACTTGTATGAATTCAAGCTGGGCACTACAGCTAAGGAGGCGAACGAGAAGATCAACGCCGCATTCGGTCAGGGATGTTCTACAATCTAGCTCTTATCTCGATTCCGGAACTCCTGATACCAACGACGGCGTATCGTTGGTATCAGGAGTTCCGGAATCGAGATAAGAGCTTGGAAGGACATGAAGGTCGTGGGAGGCATAGTGACGTTGATGAGGACAAGCTGAGAGATGTGGTAGAGGAGGATCCACACAAAGGAACCAGGGAGATAGCGAAGGTTCTTGGCGTCAGTCACAACACAGCTGCTCGGCATCTGAAGAAAATTGGAAAGACCAAAAAGCCGGAAAGATGGGTGCCTCACGAGCTGTCTGAGGAGCAAAGAAACCGACGATATGAGACCTCGTCCGCACTGCTTCTACGGAACGAAATGGACCCATTCCTTGATCGCATCGTAACCTGAGACGAGAAATGGATAATGTACGACAACAGGCGACGATCGGCACAGTGGGCGGACAGCGATGAGATCCCCAAGGTTTTTGCGAAGGAGGAATTGCACCAAAAAAAGTAATGGTGACAGTATGGTGGTGTTCGCTGGGAATTATTCACCACAGCTTCCTCCCTCCAGGTGAATCCATCACGGAAGAGAAGTACTGCATTGAATTTGAAGAAATGATGAAAAAGTTGAAGGATATCCGGCCGGCCTTGGTAAACCGAAGGCGAGTTCTCCTTCTGCACGACAATGCTCGCCCCCATGTAGCACGAATGACGTTGCAGGAATTGAATGAGCTGAGCATTGAAACTCTACCACATCCTCCGTTTTCTCCCGACCTCTCCCCAACACACTACCATTTCTTCAAGCATCTTGGCGACTTCTTGGTAGGGAAAATATTCAAATACCAACAGGATGCCGAAAGAGCCTTCGAAGATTTCGTCAATTCCAGAACTTCTGATTTTTATGCTACTGGGATAAAGAAGCTTGTGTCACGTTGGCAAAGATGTGTAGAATCAAGTTTTTATTTCGATTAATAAACTTGCCTACAAGCCGAGATCTTAACTGCTTAAATTTGCAGTGGTTCAGTGCCATTTATTTCGTTACAATCTAATATTAATAGAGTATTGAGGCACGTTATCATTTCCAGTACCAATGTGGAGCACTCTAGACTTTTCTTCCGAAAGCGGTAAGCTCCATTCAGAAGACCACATCTGGACATTATTTATAGCATTCTGAAGAAGTTTTACATCAGAATAACTTGCAGTCGGTCGATAGATCTTTAAGTTTTCTGCGAAAACGCAGTTTGTTATTTATTTATTATTTATTTATTTATTTAAAGCATGCATTAAACACGCAACAATATATTATACAATGTACACATACCAAACGGAATAAAGCTTGCAAAAAACAACAAGATAAGGCGGATTGAAGGTGACATTTCTCTTAACGAACGTCTTAAATGCATTTTTCGATAAACTAAGAAGGTTGTCACTTTTGGCTAGTAACGAGTTCATCAAATTCAGACACCTGTAAGTGATGAAACATGATCTAATCAGTGTTCTAGCAACCGAGACGTACAGCATCGTTTTCCTCTCCTACTTCTTGACAGTGGATGACCAAAAAATGTTATTGGGTCTGTAGACACTTCCCCTGTGAGAATTTTGTAAATCATTAAGAGATCAGCTTGCTTCCTTCTTTTATGAAGTGATGAGATACCAAGAATTTTAGATCTGTCATTCCCTCCGGGGATATGAAGGTCCATCCCGTAACACCTCATATCCGTAACACCATTCCGTATCCATAAATCCGTAACACCTCATAACTAACTTCCGTGTAAAACTGTTTTGCACGCTTTCAAGAAGGCAAATGCAATTCAATGCAGTTATCCCACTATCCTTCACAAGTTCGAATAAATCGTATGTGTAAATATTAAACAGAATAGGGGACAGAACTAGATATGGACTTTTCTGACCGTAAAACTCCCTATGTCATACAAATGTCGCGAGAAAACATCAGAGTACTCATCGAGAAATTTTTGGAACCTCTTCTTTTGCTCGAAATTCACATCACTTGTCTCCAAGTTAGTAACATGGGAGCGGTCGTTTGGCACGCAGTCACACACGCACGAACATACGCACTGGTCCTTTCAGTGCGCATCTCGAGTCCTGTGATGCCCACGGCTGTTGAGATCTTAGTTCCCGCATAGATTACTTTTTTCGTTTGTGGGATTACATACTAACAATACGGTACTATTAGCAAAGATCAAAGGTGAAGCTACTTTGAGGTCGTTGTTGAAAATCATTTTACTTTGTGATATTATCACTAAATCCTAGCGACCGTTTATCTCATCTACTTTTTAGGGAATGAAAATATCACTGCTCGCATGCAATTGCATGGTCTTGGATGGTCTGAAAGGATATTCGGTTACTCCGCTCACTGAGGCCTTTATCTGGGACGCCAAATCGCATAAAAATCTTACCAAAAATTATTATTCGCCTGGGGTAGTCGAGAGCCATCCGCGGAAATAGTGCAAGTGTGTCGTTACCTATTACTACTTCAAATACAGAATGCGTGTTTGGGACGCACTGTCCGGCCGTAAAATGCAGAATGGTCGTATCAACAAATTTTCCAAATCCATACGCACCCTTTTTGAACCGGCTTGAGTTGAGTTTTCTAGAGTTCCTGCACTTTAGAATCGTTCCCAGATGGCCGCGGAGTATCCAGCTGCAAGTGATTGGCAGGGAAAAGAAGTTTTGATGCATCTTTGTCTCCTCCCCTCGAAGGGGCGACTACACGAATTCCTATTCATGTCCAGGATCAATGGGTCACCTATATCTAAAATCAATTTTCTCCACTTGGGTACCCCTTGAAACATCTCTTTACCAAACCCTCACAACCTGCCAAAATTATGTCCTGAGCGCCAGACCCTTGGCTGTTAGGTGAGGTAGTTGGCCCAAGACAAAACATTCGAGCACGATGTCCGGTTGCACCGCGGACGGGCAGAACCACTCGCTGCTACCACTCGAAAGGTTGCCCGTCGCCTACGGGCCCCTTTCACCCGGGGTATCGATTCCTCCGACGCGCGCCTAATCGGCCCCACACGGGCCGCACCACTGCTTTAACATTTTGTCGTAACACGACCTTATCCTCATGGTTCTGGACGTGACCTCAGGCGGAAATACAGATACGAATATCATGGGTTGAGACATGTTGGTGGTAGTCGTCCAGTAGCCGGAATCGGGCGAAGTTGACGTGACGTTGGTGACCATCCCCCGCGTGCAATCCTTGCTCGGTGGATGGAGTAGAATGGCCACTATGACCAAAAGTAGTCAGTAGTAGCCAAAGGCATCTCTTTAGAGTCGCAGCAGAGAGGACTATTGATTATTGATCCGCAACGGGCGCGGGTATATAAACGGTCTGTCGCCGAGCGCCGGGACAGTTGTCTTCGCCGCCGTCCAGCGTACTCTGTACGCTCCCGACTTCCTCCGATCTCCTATTTGAAGACTCCGCATTTTCCATATTGCAGTCTACTCTTGTTCGCATTGCATTTTGTTAACTCCTCTATTCGTGAAGTTGTATCTTATTCCACGTTATCTATTTGTAGTGTTGGTTTCGTCATAAATCTTGTTCTTAACTCGTGTTTTGAAACAAGGTATACCGGAGGTTATTTGGGGGCCAATCCGGTCCTAGTCAACTTGACACACGAGCTCGGTCACCCCAGTGGTGCAGTTGTAAATTGACATAGAAGAGGGAGTCCCAGTGGCTCAGAACAAAGAACCTGGAAATCGGTGTCTGCCCTTAGCTGATTCGGAGAGTAGAGTCGGATCCCTGTGAGCCTCACCAGCAAAGAGCCGAAAACCTAGCACGCTTGGTGCAAGTTCGTTCCGGATCTCAGTGATCCTAGACCTAATCAATTCGAGGTCGTCAAGCCCTTCCCCGTGTACAGGTCGGAAGTTTTGCATTGGATCTCAGTGATCCTAGGCATAGTCGGTATGAGGACGAAGATCCCGGTGGGAGCCGCATCCAAGTGGTCCTAAACAGAAACTGATTGGAGGGGTCTTGCACCAGTGTGCAAATTTGGGACGGCCGAAGTGCACCAATCAATAATCTTGGCGGGAACTTTGCACCCTTCCCGCAGCCTCGCTTTGCATCTCTCTGGTTATTCCGGCCGCTCATTAGCGTGTACATTCGCTCCTAGAGTATTTTGAGCTGCACAAGTTCAAGCAAACTGTTTCAGAACAGTCATGGAGCACCCAGAGTACACTGAGGATATGCTCCTGGACGAGAACGATGGCGGAGAGCCGAGGCAGGGAATGAATGTAAGAGAGGAGCCGCTCATCGAGTAAGAGGTGAGCAATGATGATATAGAGGTACTGGTGAATACGTCCATGAAAATAGTGTTCCGCGCCCTCAACATGATAAACATCGAGTGTGAGGAACAGCTAAAGAAAATCATGCGCGCAGGAGACAGTAATAGAGACTGCATTTCGCATGCAGTAAGGAAGCAAACGGATGCCGCAAAATTAACCATCCGAACGACTTTGATAGAGGCGCTGCGCAAAACAAGAAAAGGGGAGACTGACCCTCTCATGGTCCAGCTTTTACGGTGCGCTAATATTACAAATGTTTCGCAACTCGAGCGCTGTTTTGATGACAATTTAGAGCGTGTAAAGGAATAGCGGAATAGCGGAATAGCGTAGTATAAGATATCTGTTATCTCGTGTTTGCGCAGCAGCTGGCGGGCTACCTAAGTGCAACAACAACCGCGCCGTGCCAGCCACCCACCCGGACCACCAGTTTAGGCGCCCGCAAACACAGGGGGTATAAAACCGCCCCCTGAGAGATAAGAGGTTGTTCGTGGGTGTCTGTGGATTGGACGCTGTTATGTAGCTGCTCATATTTTTATTCATACACATCATTGTTTGTGTCATAAACCTATTATTATTCATGTGTTCTGTTATTCCTAGAAGACCGAAGAAGAGAGGGGATATTATCAGTAATAACCGTGCGGCCTCAGGTCCGCTACACTAGAATAGATCCTAGGGTCCGCGGATATTATAAGCGCCGTCAAGTTCTTCTAGGACTGCAAGATGCGATGGCATGTAACGAGCGCGAAATAAAAATTGTTATCGCAGAGCGCGAATATAAAGCCAAAAATCAAGAATTGGAAAGCGAAGTTGAAAGGCTGAAGTTTCAGGTGGCATCGTTGTCGATTTCGCAGAGGACGCAAGAGCGCCACGTAACTTTACCTGGTGAGTATCAAGCTAGCTTACCTAAGAAAAGATGGGCAAAATATGCTACCATTGGTAACAATGCACAACAAGACCAATTTCAGCCGGTCTGCCCAAAGCCATCGAGGACATTCCAGCCGATATCCTGCTCACTTACGCGAGGAGTCGAGTGGAGGCGCAAGCTGCTGGAGGAGTGCCAACCAGCCACAGGTACGAGGATAAATCGAGATAACTCGTGCGTGGATCCTTCGCTGATTGACCTAATGCGCACACAGGCATTACCTGAAGTCCATCCATTCTCAGTGAAACCTCATGAGAGTTTTCAGCGTTTTTTGAGGTCTTTTCTAATAAAGTACCCTTGGTCTCAGTGGCCAGATAGGGACCTGATCCATTTGTTGGAAGGGTTTCTGAGAAGGGATGCACTTACAGTGTTTGAGACTATCCCAGCTTATATCAAGGAGAGCACCTTTGACGACATGGTTAAGATTATGGGAAAGCGCATGCAAGAAGATAGCAATGGAGCTTGCGTAAAATCCTTGAACTCTCTACGTACGCTCACAATACGAGACGGACAGTCCGTCGCAGATTTCTGTCTTGTGTTAGAGAAATTAGCTGGTAAAGCTTTTCCAAATATGCCTGCGTCAGCCGCCTCTACAGAAAGCGCAGATACTATTTAAACAGCTTTCAAAGTGGAGTGGTAGTTACTGTTTAGCCGAAGCGCTTGAAACCTCCCAATGAAGTTGCGCTACGACTTGAGAGGAGTCGTCAACTAGCTAGTGGTTTCTCCACAGTAAGGTCAACGAGCAAGCAGTTTAAACATAGAGAGAGGTGATAATGCAAAAGGCGCAGAGGACCGCAAAGAAGGTAAAAATGAGAACGTAGATAGAGTAGACAGAGAAAGCTCTCACTCGACAGTGCGAGAAAGGCCTGTATCTGATAGAGCAGTTTCACCCGGGCCTCAGAGCAACCAAAAATGTTACGTCTGCGGAAAATATGGCCACAAAGCTAACCAATGTCGGGAGAACATACGACACAAGACGGAGTCAAACGAAGTCAGTACCCGCACAGCATCGGCGTTCACAACCTTGGTAGAGTCATGGGCCTGTTCCGAAAAAGTGCTTCCGTGGATGTACACAAATTGTTTGGGAAAAATCTGTAGAGACTGTGCAGCTGCTCTCTACTGAAGCAAAGCCGCTTCTAGATACGGGCTCCGAGACAACGATAGTTCCCTTGAAGCTGTTCAAACGAGCCTTAGAGCAGGATATCGACCTGGACGCCTTTGTTGTACGCATTGAAGCTCCGGAGGCAAAGATAAGGGATGCATCTGGAAACACCATGGATTTCCTAGATACCATTAGGCTGGAAATCGTTTTCAGGAGTCTCCAAGCCCTATTCATGCTATGTGGGAAAGGGTTTAGAGGATTTGGTTATACTAGGCACCAATGCGCTTGAAGCGTTTGGATTGCAACTGACGCAAGGTCCAGGTTTCGGACGAGACAAAAACATGAGCAGGAAAACCTTCTCTGCATTGGCAAAGAACGCACTTGTTAAGGAAAGAGTATACATACCACCTGCTAGCAGACGTTCAGTGACGTTAACGTGCGCAAGTGCTCAACAAGTGTCCGTCTTTTACTCCAACCCTTCTTTCATAAGCGACGGCTTATGCATGGGATCCGAGAAGGGAGAATGTGAGGTACCAGTGTTTAGTAGGTTCGAAGAGCCTGTGGTTCTCCATAGCGGTGAAACGGTGGGAACCTGGACGACTGATCAGTGGATATCCCCTAGAGACGTGGAGGTATCTTCAGATATGCTAGATATGACGCCACCACCTCAAGAAATATCAGGTTCAGAACGCACTTCAACCTTAATTGCAGCAATACCAAATGGAGCACATTTGAGCAGGGATATAAATATGCTTTTAAGTGAGCATAACGACGTGTTCGCTATACGCGACAACGAGCTTTCTCAAACGGATCTGGTATTGCACGAAATCGAATGGGGAAGTAGTAAGCCGATAAAGCAGAAGACTCGCCCAGTGCCCGTATAGCAGCTCGAAAACAGTTTAAAGGCATGATAAAGGGATTACTAGATTGTGGCATAATAGAGAAAAGCACCTCCGACTGGGCTTCTCCAGTGGTCCTCGTCAAAAAGAAGGATGAATCCCTGCGACTTTGCATTGACTACCGGGAATTGAACAAGGTTACGCAGCAGGATTCATACCCGCTACCGACAAGAGATTCACTGCTTCAAAACCTGTCTGGGAAGATGTTTTTCTCCACTTTGGATTTGAATGCAAAAAGGAAAAGCGCGTTCACCACAAGCGAAGGCTTATTCCAATTCGCAGTGCTACTTTTGGCTTATCAACAAGTCCAGCAGTCTTCCAACGCATGATGGACATGGTTCTAGAGGAGCTGCAGATAGAAGATGATGAAGTATTCGTATACATCGACGATATTCTAGTGGCTACTGCAACGGAAGAGCGGCACTACCAAGTATTACGAATGGTATTTGATGCAATGAAAAGAGCCAAATTACGCCTCAAACCACAGAAATGCGAATTTCTGAGGGATCACGCCGCATTATTAGGCCACATTGTCGATAAAAACGGAGCGCATACAGACCCAGCGAAGGTAAAGAAGATCTTGGAATACCCGGAACCAAAGTCTGTCG
Organism: Heligmosomoides polygyrus bakeri; assembly: GCA_947359475.1. Taxonomy (NCBI): domain Eukaryota; kingdom Metazoa; phylum Nematoda; class Chromadorea; order Rhabditida; family Heligmosomidae; genus Heligmosomoides; species Heligmosomoides polygyrus. Next base: position 28,560,883 of record OX375869.1, on the reverse strand, counting down.
CTGAACTACGAACATTCTTGGGTATGCCGCATACTACCGCTAGTTCATACTGGACTTTTCCAAGATTGCGAAGAGTCTTTACAGACTCACAAGTCCAAAGGAGAAATGGATGTGGACCAGCTCAGAAAAGGACGCTTTCGAGAAGCTTAAACACGCTATGTCACAGACACCTGTTTTGGCCCAACCTGACATAAAAGCGGCACATAAGGGATCAAAGCCTTTTCTCATTTACACTGACGCATCCAAGGAAGGTCTGAGAGCTGTACTTTCTCAGAAATCGGACGACGAAATGATTCACCCAATTTATTTTGCCTCTAAAACCTTGTCAAAGGCTGAGAGAAATTACCATATAACTGACCTAGAAGTGCTAGCAGTGGTATTTGCCGTGAAGAAATTCCACTTCTTCATTTACGGCCTCAAAACAATTGTTCGAACGGATCACCAACCCCTAACTAGTCTTTTTGAAAGGACTGCAGTCTCAGCAAGAGTGCTCCGAGGGGCACTCGAACTGCAAAAATATAGACTACAAATTGAATGTGCACAAGGAAAGGCAAATGTAGTCGCAGACGCGCTCTCAGGAGGAGTGGCCCAATGCACGGAAGGTCCCGCAGTTTGTGAGGAGAACGAAATGGTCATTTGCACGGTAGAAAACGAGAGCGCAAATTGGCTAGCTAGAGGCTACGAGCTAAGAGGCGATGATACATACAGAGACATTATTCTGAACGGCATCGAGGGAGACGAAGACAAGGAGGTCCGCTTAAGAGGGTGCCGAAGAAAGTTCACAACAGGAGACTTACAGATTAAGGACGGGCTCCTCTATCTCATCATGGACAGCAACGCCATCAAGGTGGTGCCGAGGTCCAAACGGAAGGAATTCTTCATGGAGTTTCACGAAGGGACATTGGCAGGCCACTTGAATGCTCGCAAGCTCACAAGGATGCTAAATAAAACAGTGTTCTGGGAAAATATGGACAGAGATGTTACGAAGTGGTGCAGTGAGTGCAAAGAATGTTTTCTTACGAACGTTCATGAGAGCTATAAACCACCACTGAAGCCTTTCGTCACAACGCACCCGTATGAATTGGTAGGAATAGATCTAGTCGAATTGGGAATGACGGAACAAGGGAATAAATAGGCCTTAGAGGTAATCGATCACTTCACTAAATTTGCTGGCGCTTACCCTATCCCTGACAAGTCAGTTAGAACGGTTGCAAAGAGTCTGTTCGAGCGATGAGTGTGTGGCGGTTGTAGGTGGCCTAAAGCACTTCACTCCAACCAAGGCCCAGAGTTTGTGACCGGTGTGCTTACGGAGTTGTGCGAACTTACAGGCATTCAGCAATCGCTCACAAAGGGTTATATTCCGAGAGAAAACGGAATAACGGAAAGAGTAATTGGCACCATAACAAGAATGCTGAAAAAGAAAACCAGGATCCCCGCGCGGTGGGATGTACTGTTACCGATGGTAATGTTCGCGTACAATTCATCACCACATACAGCGACAGGTGACAGTCCATGTTACGTGCTCCACGCGTTCGATCCACACTTTCCATCCAAAACGATACCAGCAGAGAGGCTTACATTCAACTACATCGATTATGATGACTATAAGTACGAACTGTTGGCAAGCATACAGCTGGCACACGATTCTGTAATTGAGCTAAACGAGCAGTACAGAAACAAAATGAAGCGTTCCTACGATAAAAGGGTGCACTCAAACTCAGCGTTAGTGCCGCAAGTAGGTGACCGCGTGTATTTAAGACTTCTCCGTGAGAAGAGAGCGGCCAAGTACCCGAAGCTGACAACAGACTGGGGTGGACCATACAGGGTAGTTGAATCCAGTGAAAACTCGGCATTAATAACCAGTATAAGCAACAATCAAGAACCGCTGCGGGTTCAACACGATATGTTGATAAAGCTGCCACCCGAAATAGACAACGAACCTATAAGCAGTAACACCAGAAGAGTAAAACTGTCAGCCAACAAAGCCTTTCTTGCAGGGCTACACCTGACGGTCGCTACACGAGTGAGCTCGGAATCTTCTTCACATGTCCGGGTATTGGTTTCGATCCAAAACGGAACTACAATTTCCAGTGTGCCGTTCGCGGAATGACGTTTGGAGATGTCATACCTAGTGTCGATCACAGTATTGCTGGTGTTAAGTTCAATAGCATCTATCAACTTGCCCGCCTCCTGGCTATATACGAATGTGAGAGCCAGCATGACCGTCGCCGCTTCCTGATGAATGACCTCAATATAACCTGGTGACTTTTGAAAGCGCTGAAAAGGCGTATACATTCTATAAGCCAATTGTGCCCATGTATTTCGCGCTCTCATGCAGCATGGTGAGAACCCTGTGCAGCTGCTCCATGACGAAAAGATGGCATCGCAGTAAACCAGCTGAACGACTTGATGAACTCGGGGATACGGTTTGCCTGTACGCATTCATGGAACGATGTCAGGATCGAAGGAGCAAATCGGCCGGCCTTGATACTCCTCCCAGAAGGATTCCGGAGCATTGAGGATGCCTAGTTGTCAGATGTCAGATTCCTCGTCTACAGCAACATCACGGACATACCTGCGCTTCTCAGCACTAACTCGGGAAGAGCCTGCATTTTGGTCGGCCCGACAACTCAGTCCAGGATTGAAAAAACCGTGTGGCTCAAACTCTGCAGTCCGCTGGGGATGTTGGTGCGGAATGGCACTAAGCTAATTGAATTCGCGCCCCCTCGTGGAGACGAAGCATGGGATACGAACAGAATGGACTCCGTCGACGTCCTTAATGTCGTGAAGAACACATCAGCTCTAGTGAAAAGCCTGGTGATCAACAAGATTTCTGCGATCCTGAGTACAGAACAGCCATGTATGAGTGTCGGACAGCGTACACGATCCACTGCCGAGGGAGTCTACTACAAGGGCGTGATCAAGGACTTTGTCACGGTATTGAAAGAAGAAAGAATACATCCAGAACGATGTCAGTTTCGAACTCGTGGAAAAGGATGTTCCAGGAGGAACACCGTACGAAAACAGCGTCAGCCACACTGCCGCACGACAAGTGATAAGGAACACTACAAACAATGCGCGGGGAAATCCCCATGGGCGGGGTCCATACCCCACACCCACTACAACCGCTCGCATTCCTACGCTCCATACCCTGTTGCGCATAGAGGGCGTGGCTCTGGCTGTCGCGGTGGCAAACCGTACTATAAATAAAAGCTGCTGAAGGACTAGGCTAGGTCTAGATTGTGAATGCCTGTAGAAGACTAGTTTTGGATATGATATATATCACCTACTGATATCGTACCAATCAAGTGGCAGAGACGCCACTTCCCCAGAGGGCCTAGATAGCTAGAAAGAATTCTATGGTTTTCAGAAAGCTAAAGCCTCAACTTTTTACAAGATAGAGGCGAAACAAAACATGTTTAATGTTATTGTTGTCATTGTTTTCGTTGTAGTTGTCCTCTGCTTGTGATTGTTGTCATATTGATGTAATATTATTGTGGCTTACCTATAAATTTCCGACTGATTCTATTCACACAAATAAGTAAATAAGTTATCATTTACGAAATCCAAGAAGTTTTGGCTTGAGTCCATGGAAGCAGATTCCGACGGGTTGTTAAAATTGATACTAGGGAAACTGAGATCTCTAATGACTATGAACGGATACTAGATGCTAACGAGGTGCTAGTGGCGCTGATAAACTGATCTGAGTAAAATTCAGGAAGGTGTTCGCTGCACAACCACCAGTCAGAAAGGGGTTTGGTCAAATGAAGATCGAATGCTAGAATGTCATAGCAGAGATCTGTTATTCGAGCAAAAGCACTTCAGGGAACAGGAGCGCAGACGACTGGAGTTTAAATTAGGATAAGAAAAACGACTGTCTATGCCGCCAAAACCAGATTCCTTATGAGCACCACAGCCACACGACGACTGGGATTCTTGTGTCTGCTCTTGGGTGAAGTTCTTTTTCGTATGAGGCGTTGATGAAAAGTAGACGGGAAGCACTACTTTTATGAGGTTATTCCTGCCAGGTACAAGTCTACCTAATCTATACATGCTCATCAAAAGAATTGAACTTTTTGTCGTACTTAGGAAAAACCTTGGGTCTCGTGCATACTACCCGTCACCGCGATTCCATCGCGGCGATGAGTTTTGCAGGGCGACGCGAAAGGAAGAGGAGTTCCCACTGTGCGTCGCATCGTTCATCGCTCTGCAAGGGAGTGCGACGGTGATCCGCCCAGGACCAACGCTAGACACCGCGCGCGGCACAAGAAAGATGCCATTCCCACGATGCGTGAGGGAAGCCATCGCCTATGCCGGTCGTCACTGTTGCGGCTGCCGCGGGGAGGTTTCCCTTGACTACTCGCCGCGCGCGGCGGAATGCCCATGAACAGAGCGCCGAGATGGCATCGCGGCGATGGAAGTGTGCCCCGGCCTTCTTCAATCCATTACAAGATTCAAGTTGGATGGTCTTTCTTTGTAATGTGTCCAACTCGAGGTGAAGCGTAGAGTTTTCCTTATCGAGGTGTGCATTTTCGGAACGAAGGTGTTTTCCTCGACAATGTAAGTACGCGGGTTCGCGATGAACAGAAGGATCGTTTCTACGAAATTTGATGTATCCTTGCGCTCGATCAAGTCTTTGACTTTTCCAAGTCGAGCTGAGGCGACGACGTGCTTGGGCGTTTGTAGCTCCTAAGGAAACCCCAGAACTGAGGCAATAAGCTCGTAGCATCTGAGTGTGAGGGTATATTGCTGCCTAAGCGAGCCGTAGAGCTAGTGCTACAGTTGCCTAATTGTTCGAAACACCTCCAGAAAGAAACGTGGGTGCCCACGAGTTAGGGTAGCCTCTGTGAGCGGAACGAATTTCAGTTACATTATTAGGTCGCTTCGTATGTGCACTAATTTCATGTCGTGTACTTACACTATGGCGATTAGTGGGTGCATCGGCGGAAGAGACATCGGCTTGGTGTACAACCGTAATCGGGTTTCTTGGTTCAGTGGTCGGTGATATTTGTATGCCTTGACCGGAATAGCCAAATTGCGCATCGACCAACTATCGCGAGGCATTGCATGCGCCTAATAAGGTATAAAATGTTCAAACGACGGGATCAACCAATTCCTGTACGGAATATGCCACGCGTTCTGCTTCAAAGGATTATCATGGAACCAATTCTAGGGCATATTTCGCCTATAGAACAACTTCCGGCCATTGGTCGAGAGAGAAGCTGTGTTTCATTCATCTCGACATGGTTGGCACCAATTCATCGGCCCTGGGACGAGAAAGCCTTGATTGGCCTAGGTGGGCTCGAACCATGTGTCCAGATTTGAGGCGCACGCGATACCCAGCAACCTGTATTGTGTGCCCCATCATCGACAGCGGCTGATGAATAGACCTTTCTTATGACCCTTTTATACAAAGATTTCACAGGCATAAAAAATTTAACTTTATTTCAAGGAAAGAATGAAATGCTAGCCAGTTCCAAATTAAGAGTGATTAGAAAAATGCGTACATGGACGGGGACAATCTATTAGTTATGAGCTCGTGGTGGATTCATCTGCAGAAACTGTATTTTTTCATCTTTACCAGTTGACAAGGCTGTTAGCATACTTTAGCACTCCCACTGTTGAAGGCCTTGGTATGCCTTTTGAGGCCCTCGACAGGCAGAATGGTTCAGTCGAAATTAAATTCTCACGATTTATTCAAAAACGAACGAAAATAAGAAGGGAATTTAAATAAATAGCTCATGCCCTCCTCATCTGCTTCGGCCTCGCTGAATGCTTCTGCGGGCGTCGACGATGAAGATGTCGAGCGCGTGCTTTCCTTCGGTGCGAGGAGTGACGGTGTTGCATCGGCGCAGGCGATGATGATGAAGATTCTGTAGATGCTGGAGAAGTTGACGCCGGCTCGGTCGGTGAATCTGTTAGTGTTAGCTCGCTGAGATCGCTCGATCTCATTGGACAAGGACAATACTCAGCGTCATTTCCTGGCAGACCGATATCGCCAGGTGGACCTTGTGGACCGCTAACACCTTCGGCTCCCGGTTTGCCGGGTTGTCCTGGTGGACCAACCGATCCAGGCGATCCTTCTATTCCGTCATCTCCTTTTGGTCCAGGTGCACCAGCCGGCCCTTGTGGTCCCTCCGGTCCCTGCTGACCTCGTGGTCCAACGCCGTGCTGCGCGTTCTTTCCTGAAATCCCAGGAGGACCGTCGGGTCCTGCAACTCCCTCTGGTCCTTGATCACCGGCCGGGCCTACAGGCCCAGCTCGTCCACGGGCACCGTCCTGTCCGGTTACTCCCGGTAAGCCATCGGGGCCGGGCAGTCCTTGTGGTCCATCACTTCCAGGTGGTCCTGGAGGTCCCATCTGACACTTAATGCATCCCACTGGTCCAATTCCAACACCTCCAATCGCTATGCCATCTAGGCCGCGTTTGCCGGCTGTGCCGGGGTCTCCCGTTTCACCTGGTAGTCCTGGAGCACCAGGAGGACCAGGTGGCCCTGGAGGACAATCTCGCTGTTGTTCACCGCAGTTGCATTCGGTCTCTGGTTGACGAGGCTTTCGGATATGGAAGGAAATGCCCCGGGGTCTTCTGAGCTTTGCTTGAATCTCTGGTCTCATCTCGTGCCAAGCTGTGTTTGCTAGGTCCTAAAAAGATCATTTTGATCTAACTGAACAGCATATGTGTCACTGTTGGTCTGCAGAAAAGCAAGAGGTGAACGAGAAACCTTGAATTCGAGGATGTCCTCCATAGTTGCGTCGTAGAAATTGTTGATGTCGTTGACAATGTAGCCGGCGAACAGGAGAGCAGCGATTGTCGATATTGCTGTAAACGCGGTAACAGCGTAGATTATCCACGAGCTCAACTTCCTCATGCCTGAAATTTGAGCGAATTCACTAAAAAATTTTGAAAAAGGGCAAATTTTTCAATGAGTGAGACGGAAACGGTCGGGATACTTGAGAAGGCCCTCCGAAAGGGCACGAATAAGAGACCGCGTTCACAGCAATGTCGAGGATAGAAACGGCGTTACTCAATCCCTCTTGAGATGCGCCACGCATTTTGCTTCTACGGGATAGTGGGGACGACTTAAACGGTACATACTTGGTCTATACAATGACTTGCGGCGGCCAGCCGATAATTAACTCAGTGGTTTATCCTTGCCAGGCAAACCTGTTACCAATTTTTCGACAAGGGAGGGATGGGACGCTTGGTTAGCCTGGGCAGGAAATCCGAACCAAGCACCTGGTGTAGGGCGCATGCGACAGCCGCCTCCTTCGACTGCGCTCCGCTCTCCAGAAGAGATTTGAGAAAAGCTGTATCATGCTTGACGTGAGAAATCGTGTGTGGGTCTCATTATAGCAACTGGTTTTCTTAACGAGCTTGAGGATTTCGTTAAAAACATGGAATAGCTCTGCAATTTTGGTGTCCCATGTTCCTCCACAGCAAAGGCGCTCGGATTTCCTTAAATTGAGAAGTTTCTGGCTAAAAAAATGCTGGATCGGTCATCGAGTTTCTACAAAACCTCATGGTTCTATCATAGAAGCTAAGCCTGAAAATGATAAATATGTCTTGAAGAAGCTTATAGCAATTTTTAGTGAAAAACAAAAAGCTTGATTTTCTCTGATGTGGTTCCCTAATTTTACACTAAAATACATGTCAACTAACTGGATGTTTCATTCGGAAGTGAGATTTTCATTTTAAACGGTTCTTTATAGGTCTGTATATACAGATCTTGTCATATTACAAGGACGTTTGGTGCAATCAAAGCTCTAGCGCTATGCGGAAGTAGAGCCCAAGCCCTCTGCCTTCCGGAAGTTTAGTGGCCCATTACACCATAAGCGCTGTTTGATCAACATATGCGCTATCCTCGTGAGCCTATCGACTTAAATGGTACTTGGTCTATACAATGACTTGCGGCGGCTAGCCGATAATTAACTCAGTGGTTTATCCTTGCCAGGCAAACCTGTTACCAATTCTTCGACAAGGGAAAGATGGTTATACCGGGATTAACTGGCGTCGATATCAGCGTGGACCTGGTAAAGTTGTACGCATTACTAGTGGCCGCGTTTCACATTTTTTCATCCCGAAGGCGAGTCCTGGTAAGCCCGTGAGGATATCTTGGATGTCGCATTGGATCAAACTGCTGGTGGTGTAATGGGTTAGCATCATGTCAAAGCAGGAAGTGTAGATTCGCAACAAAAGATCGAGGAATTTATGGTTGGAACGGTACATAAATGGTCACTGGTGTTTCTGAATTTAGGTCTAGATGTACGACACAAACTTAACGGTATCACCGGTAACTGGCAGAAGAAAACCACAGACTGATGAGCCTTTTAGGTTGGTGTGCTTAAGGCACTCAATGGAGCACTGTTTCCACGCAATAAGAAAAGGTGAACGTCTGCTTAATGGTGTTTAGCATAGATTAGGATTGCATGCGAGAGCACTGCTCTACTGCTCTTACTCCACCGCCTAAGCCCAAAATCTAACTGCGAAATATGCTGTGTACGTCGAAAACTCCTTTCTACATTTGACGAGCTTGAACAGCCTAGAACTTCACAGGAGCGAGAATGGCTTGGAATCGATCATTTGACAGGAACGAGTTTAGGGCAATGGTTTTATTGATCCTTAAAATTGGAGCAACAAATCGATCCTGATGAAGCGTGGAGACTCTACCAAGCGCTTAGTTGATGAGCATTCGCTGAAGAACGACTTCTTCATCCTAAAACTTGCATACAATTTGCTATTGTCAGTGGCTATGCCTTGCATCGTTTGCATAGTTTTGATCGTAGTATTAATGGAACGAGTAATTATGAAGGCTCTGAATGAACAGGGGGTTAACTGCCATCAATTTTCTTCACCTTCACGAACTGCGGAAGTTCGATAACTTACTGGGATCGGAGTATGAAGTCTACCAGGCTGTCCAATAATTCCTGTCCGAGAATTTTCAAAATTCTATAATTTTCCTTAGAAATGTTATAATATCAGTCAAGTGTAAAAACCTTCTAGAAGGTTCTCCAGAGTTCCACGCTAGGGGTATATAAGACGCAGTCGCCGCGTCTAGCTACCGGTACAAGCTAAAATGGACCAAGGTCGAATTCGTACGTTCGTGTACTACGAGTGGCTGCTGGGCAACGACACGGGCACCGCGGTCGCCAACATCTGCAGAGCGTGCTGGGAGGATGCAGTGTCCGCGCAGTCAGGCGCTGGTTCAATCGTTTCGAGAGCGGCGACCCGAGCCTCGAGGACAGCGTACACCCGCTGAAGATCATGCTCTGCTGCTGGTGGGACGCCAAGGGCATGCTGTACTTCGAGCTGCTCCCGCAAGGCAGGACGGTCACCGCCTCCTTCTACACCGATCAGCTCGAGAAAGTAGCCGCCGCCATCCGAGAAAAGCGTCCCCGACGGGCCTCGGTCCACCTGCTGCACGACAACGCGCGCCCCCACGTGGCGAAGGACACCCAGCAGAAGTTGACGACGCTCGGCTGGGAGACGGTTGCCCATCCGCCGCATTTCGCGGACCTCGCCCCCTCCGACTACCACTTGTTCCGCCCGCTGAAACTCCATTTGGCCGGAAGAAAATTCACCAACTACGCCAACCTCAAATCCGACATCGCGGACTTCTTCGAGTCGCAGCCGCCGGAGTTCTGGGCGAAGGGCTTCGGCGACCTGCCCAATCGATGGGCCACTGTTGTGGATAACTGTGGTGATTATATTGTCGATTAGACTTGTTTTCAATAAAGTTAAAAAAATTAAAAATGGTGAAATTTTCGGGCAAGAATTAATTACTTTTACAGCACCTCAGTCGTCTGTTCGGTCCTTCTGCATTCCATTTCTATCCTACTACATATTACTCCGTAGATATATATGGGGTTTTTCAATAATTAAGGAATTTTTTCATATTTTCAAAGTAAATTTATCTATATTATCAACAAACATTAATCAATGATAAATATAAGTATAAATATATATGTAAATATACATAGGTTGTTCTATTTGACCTTTTGCCATCTCTCGGCAAGTTGAAAAATTCCACGTTCGAAAAATTCCACGTTTTTGGAAGCGAAGAACTGGTGCACTCGTCGATCGGAATCAAATGATTCACCATTCAAATGGATGCAAAACAAATGATAATCTAATGGTGCTAGGTCAGGGCTGCGAGGTGGACGTGTGCTGCAGCTATTTATTGCATCCAATCATAAGGATAAATATCAAGCTTCAGAAGTGCTCAAGGACGGGGCGCCTAGTCCAGCTCATCGTGAAATAGGGGGCCGCCCCTATCGTTAAACAAGTATCATACCTGGTTGGACAGCTCGACGCCCCAAAACACCAACTTTACACATCGGACTTCTTTCGAATAACTGAACAAGATGTGTGAGCTCTTTGTTTGTTGCCGGAGCATGAAGGACCAGTTGGATCATTTAGACACGCCGTAGAAATGAATGGAAATAATGTTGGACAATTATGAGGTCCAAGGGACGAAATATGGCAAAACTTTCGAAATGGCTCGGTGATAAAGGACAATGTTTACGGTTAGTGATATTTATGAGAAAATTGGATGAGAATCGAAAGAGCCTAGGAATTTGATCATACAAGCTTATTGAGTGGACATTCGCACAACAAAACGCACTAGGATGAAGCGGAATATCAAAAGACTAGAAATGGCAGGTAACGAAAACTAAAACGGAATAAACAAAGTTGACTCGAGAGTGCGTTCTGACGCCAAATTGGTGGTGTACACGCTTTTAGAGGAATTATTTAAACAAGCTTACTAGTTTTCAGAACCGTGGTATAAGAACCCCGTTCTCAAATCCCCACCCAGAGACCCTTAGAAAGAATTAAAAAACGATAACGCCGCTGATAGATCAGGAGCGATCCACCGCGCTTTTATACACCATGAACCATTCCCTTTCCTTACAACACCTATTTCCTAGTGCTAAGACAGTCACGGTGGTCCGACTTCTTTTACAGATCTTGTGAGCATACAGTGAAACCGCTAGACTCGAAGAAGCATGGCCACTTTCGCTCCAAAACCAGCCTGCTGGTGTTTCTTAAAACCGAAATGAAATGATTTCTAGAAAAAAAGTGTGCAACGTCACCCACTTGGCCCACTTTTACAATCCTCCTTCATGTCCAACAGGTTTTTGGTCGCAGGCGACCGAAAGGTCAGCGAGGGCTTTTGCTGAAGTCGCGCTCAATGTGGTTTCACTGTGTCTCCTCTTTCTGAGACCCTTAGCTATGACGTGGTTATAGTGGGTGACATAGTATTCCATGCTCAGATCTCGATGATGGTGTTACCCTCTCATTAGATTAGCCCAAACATTCGTCGTATTCTGGATGCCACGATAAAACTAAAACATCTCTAACCAAATCACTGTCTGAAACCCTACCAAAAAGAAAAGGAACGGTTTAGGTTTGAAAGCGTCCAGAACAATTACACACGTAAGCTGTTTATGAGATGCTACGAACTTCAATATTGTGATTTGTCGAACGGATCCACTAGAGCAAGGATGATCTATGTCGGTCTTCCATTTTTAATGGGCTTCCCAGTCTCTGTCCCAAAAGAAAACGACTGATTTGCTCATGTTGTTCTATGTATATGCATCTGTTGCAAGGACGCAGGCTGGATCACGCATCCTCACCCATAGGAATCTCAGGGAGCCCAACTGCTTGCTTCGTGAATCCGAAAATGTCACACAGATGTCGCTATCAGCTCTTAGGTCATTCACTGCTCGTAAATCTTTTTGTTTAAGCTAATTTAGTGTTGCATTTTATTCGGCGACCATTCATGCTTGAGTCCTATGTTTGATAAGTCTTGGTTTTATTTCATTTCCTTTTCCTCTTTTTTATCCACGTGATTGCATGGCACACATTGAATAAATAAATAAATGAATAGATAAATAAGCAAATCTCCATTATATACATATATACAATGTACCAGATCTACAACCCATATACATACCCGTTTTAGAGCCGATTTTTTATGTGCTAATTTTTTGAAAGAGGAGGAAGCCGAAATACGGAACGGAAGAGCTGAAAAATCACCGGAAATCGGAATGCGAAAACGGAAGTAGCACATATTCTCCAATTCTTCAAAACCACGTTTAAAGCGACGTCAGAAACGACTTTTTTGGGTTTCTACTTTATTTCACTTCACTCTACTTTTACTGAAGACATTTTTCGACTACAGCTCTGCTGTATTCTCATCAAACAGGCTGTAAAACTCACCCTTGGTTCGATCGGAGCTTGCGGAACATAATCAGAGGAGAATCATTTCGCAGTGGCGACATTCTTTACCACTCATCAAAGCGCCCGGCACTTACAAGCGAGCCACGATATGGTTCGATGAGGAAGACAATTCCAATTCGAGGAACTTCCACATATATAGAACGGCCTTCCAGCCTCGTCCTATGTAGTCTGACTTGCATTAGGACTATGTACCTGTCTCCTGCACCTCTCTGAAACTCTTCTTGCTTCAGAGCTTCTACAACCCGCACAAGCGCTCCTTCAACTTGACTACATTCAGCGTTGCCGCCATCGGTGCACATTTAACGGTTAACGATTTACCGAATTTAACGAATTAACGGCATTTTTCGTTAAAATCTGATTTAACGACTCATCGGAAACTTTTATAAATTTAAGGGAATTTTTAACGGACTATTTTCTTGGCAATTTGATCACATTCCCCTATTGTAGACCTCATCTCCCGATCAGGACTGTTCCTGCAAAAACAATTGAAATCAGCAACAATATTTCAATGCCTTCATGCTAATTTCACATCTATGACACATTTGAATTTTTGGAAGTAATGCATTTTGGGACTAGAAAAGTTCTTCGCCGAGCCACCAAGCACTCAACAAATCCACAAACAGGGGGGGGGGGGAGGGTCTAACCCTCACGCAAAAAAACGCCTACCTCCACATGGCGCTGCTTATCCCACAATACTTCTGCTCGCCATCTGAAGCAGTCGAGAAGAAGAGGATGTTTTCAGTCAGTTCTAAATTCTAAATGATTTGAGAAAAACGATAACAACAAAAAATTCGGGAAGCTACTTTTCCTAACTTTAGTGGATTGACGACCGTGTCACACCCGCTTGGCCATGTGGGACCGCGTGACACGATGTAGCGTCACGGTCCCGACGTTGCAAAAAATCGATTAGCCCCACGCACCAGGTACGCGAAAATCGTGTGTTTGTATACGTGTTAACTGTGTTAGGCTTTTGGTTGTGTTTTTATTAATTCTTTCTGTACTAGCAGGCTCGTGCCCGCATCGAGATTCCACATGCTCGTAGAACAGTCACACAAAACGGTTTCGCAAAGAACTAAGAAAGAAAGGAATCTCGGGATCTGTCTGGTCTGATCTACCCAGTCCACTATACAGCCTTCTCTTGAATGATAATTCCATACCTATTCTTCTTCCACATCTTGAAGATACGTAATTTGTTTGAGAGAGCCTGTTTATGTTGCTGTGCATACTCTGTTGACAGTGCATTGTTTGTTCTTCACTGTAGTGTTACACTCCATTCCTTGAATTTAGTTGTTGACGTGTTGAAGTTGGCACATACAAGGTTTTCCTTGGATTTTTCGTTTTAAGTAGTAGTTTGCAGCTAATTGTAATTTGTAATGAAATTTAACGGTGCTGTTGGCTGTTGATCGCAAAGAACATCCAGCAACAGCACAAGTCATTGGTTTGGTAGTTTCAACAATGTTCCCATCACTTACCCTACAAGCGCTTAATTTTTCTATTTCATATTAGGATCACGACTTTTTTCCTCCTCGGAATATTGCCTTTCCGTGCTTTGATGTCATCTCAGCATGGTAAAAAGTAAGAGAGTGTCTACTACATTCATGACCATCATGGCCAGCCTTAATGCTGACTGACCGAGATACCGTCGTTATCGAGGACTGCAACGCGGACGCGACGCACTCCGCTCGTGGAGCAAAAGTAGAGGAACTGAACGTCCTTTTAACAATGGATAAACTGAAGAAAATCTTTCAATGCTATTTTATTAACTCAAGCATGCCCTCTTCGAGAAACCTGCAGATCCACAACTATGCTATTCTCTTGTCGTCCACGCATATACGTGCTGCTTTCGGTTGAGTGTTCTCAGGTTCTTTAACAAGTTGAAGGTTCATCAGAACATTAACCTTTAAAGAAATGCGATCCTATAACTCTCTACTTAAACCACCTCACTGGAACACTTACAGGTCATTCACCGATATTTCATTAACTCAGACTAAAGCCAAGATAAATGCGGTTATTCACCTGTGTCATCTGTCGTCTTGGTGGTCATTGAGTCGTTCGAGCATGCGCAAGCAGCGTCTCCATTGCTCCTGCCGCGTGTCAGAATACTCCAATGGAACATCATCGCTTAACCGACACCAGAAGCGTCATACCGGTCATTCATGGCGTTCCTGTAGTACAACGTTCCCACATGCACGATCGAAGACTAGGCATTCGTTCTGCTTGATTAAGGCTCGGCGTTATGTGGCAGGGTGTCGGTGAAGCTACCGCTCTCGATCTTCACTGCTACGCCTTCTAATTCTTGATCGCACATGTCGTTTTAGAAAATGCTGAAGAGCTTCGTGGAGCTGGTATCACTTGTCGAGCTATATTGATGACAACGTTGCTCATGAATCCGCTGAACAGCTCCCGAAGTTCCCGTATGTGCTGAACGGGGACGCCCTGGGATCATAGCGTTGATGGCTGCTTCAGTTTTGACGGAGTCGATTGATCACGTTGATGCACGTTCAGATACAGCTACGTACAACTCATACTCTTTCTGGATTTTGCTCAAACTTCTTCATGCCCGTAAGGTCACCGCAGCTTTGTGCTGATTCAAAATTGTGTCCAATCTTCACCATGCCGACAACCAATCTGAAAGGGCAAAGTCCTTATGTGAAATAGCTGCTGCTGCGCGATCATTCGCTCGATAATCAGAAGGTTTATCTTGTTCTGCCCGATGAATGGAGGAGAACGTTGCAGTATGAGTACATCGGACCTAAAGAGCACCTATTTTGAAGAAAAAAAAACGCAGCTTTCCATCCAGATATTCCGTCAATCGACAAATGGCGTCATCACACTAAAGTTTAGCCCTGAATAAGAATGAGTGCGATGAATTGGGAAACAGGTTCATTCGCTAACGATAAAATATTTATCCAACAAGGTTGCGAATGAGAAAGCAAACGTCTGCACTCACACCAACAACAAAAAATTCATGGAGCAAAGGAACTAGTTTTCTGCACACTTTTACTTACAAAAGGCAGAAAGATACACTATCAAGAATTAGGTTAGGCTCACAAAATAAGGATGCTTAATAAATGATCTCACAGAACATCAGACATGAGAAAGGACTCTTTAGAGCTTGAGATAACTTTCGGAGGAAAGGAGCTATAGTTTTAAACAAGCAGCAACAATAAAACACTAGCTCGAACATCGAGATCGCTATAAATGTCGTCTGATTCAAACTACTAGTTTGACATAGCCTCACAATTTATGGTTAGTATTATCAAACTGAAGGGCGCGTGTAGAGCAGCCGGAGGGGGCGCCGGCTGTCGCCTGCACCCGATACCAGGTTCCTGGTTCGGGTTTCCCGCCCAGGCCAACCAAGCCTTCCATCCCTCCGGCGTCGGTTAATTGGTACCAGACTTGTCTGGGAAGGAAGAAGCGCTGACTTTTTCATCGGCTAGCCACTGTTAGTCATTGTATGGCCATATACGCATTCAAATCGCCTCCACGATATCCCGTGAAAGAGAAGGCGTGGCGCATCCTAAAAGCGATTGAGTAACGCCACCCTTTATCCTTTATTATCAAACAGTACGAATCATCTATTCTATGAACGTCTTGCAACGCATCGGGTTTCAAAATTTTCTAAAATCATGCATGATCCATTCATGATTCATGGCTTGATTTCAAGCCTGTAAAGGTTCTCCTGCTCAAGAGCTTCAAACTCATCTCATTGCTCTTTGAAATGGTCTTTCCTGGATTCGTTTTCAGACCAGGAAAAAGAGTCATCAAGCTGTCTTGTCTATCTTAAGGTTCACGTTCCCCTTTATGTAATATATTGCTGATGCTAGCTTTCTGCCTATTTCCCTAACCAACATTGTTTGCGAAATTCTGGGCAGTTGATAGCTAAAGCACATCTCGCCTTCTTACCTAATCTCTTGCTTTTCAAGCCTTCAGATATTCCACAAGGAAGGCGTTACTCAAGGCCTTTTATGTTGAGCAACGCTTTCTATTTCTACAAAAATGTAGTAGCGGTGATTTCATTGTGTGTTTAGCCTACATAGTGACTTAGTGTGGCCAGCCAATAAACAAGTCAGTGTTTAATCCTTCCCATGAAAGTCTGGCTGCAATTCACCGACCATGGAGGGATGGAAGGCTTGGTTGCTGCCTGGGCGTGAAATAACCTTGTGTCGGGTGAAGCGATAGCCGACCCTTCCCCTGACTACGCTCCACGCGTAAAAGCGGACGAACAAAGAATAAATTGTGAATGAAATATGTTGTTACAGGATGTTTTGTTGCGATCAAAACTCTTGCGGCAGGCGGGAGTCGAACCCGTGCCTTCTGCATTTCGGGCAGCGATGCTACACCATACATCGCCGGCGCTGTTTGACTGTAAGTAACATTCAGGATATCCTCGAAAGGTGCGGGTTCGAGTCCCGCCCTGCGCACACGTTTCGGTCGCAACAAAACATATTCTGCAACAACGTATGGCCTCTATATCATCCGCTCCAGGCTCAAACAAATGTGTTAAAACATGGATGTATCAATTATGAACCCATATGTTTCCATGCGACCGTTCCAGTCGTTTGCCATCACAAACCTGCTCAAAATCAATGTAATCTTGAAGAGGTGAATACCGCTCAATGAACCTCTCCCTGGGAAACGACATATCGGCGGCATAGTTTTTGCCTAAAGAAAGTGCAAAGAAGTTTGTTATTGGAGTGAGTTCGCCTGCAATGCCTGACGGAAACGCTTCATCTTAAGGTCGCATGGGAACAGCCCATATCATTGGAACGAAGGACGTTTGCTGGAAGGAGTCATGATGTTTTCTGCGGAGAAATAGACACTATAAACGGCAGGCGGCTCTGAAGAAAGGTTCACAGAGCTGCGGAATCAGCGACGAATACATAAAGGACAGGTTGTCTTCTTAAGCTGTGAACAAACTTCTAATGTGTTTTCAGCAGTAATGCGAACAGTCTAGAAAAAAGGCGGTGCTCATTAGCACACCTCAATGCAGAAAGCACCTCTCCTTTTTGTTAAGGTGAGCACGTAAGATAGAATTCACTTTTTACAAAGGTCTTCGATTTATGTGACTGCTTAAAACTCGAAGTTGATGTTTATTGGTGACAACGTTTCGGGCATAAGCCCTTCTTCAGGTCTAAATACAATAATGCTACTTGACACATACACACAGTAAAGCGGCAAGAAATACGGACCTGGGATCCACGACGGATTAAAAGGGTGAGGGAAGGGCCAAGGTCTTCTTGGACGTTGGTTGGCTGGAAATGAAGTGCAGGGGTGCTCGGACTCTTTATATATGGTCGAGTCGTGACTAGTCATTTATATGTCACGATGGTCTTCAGGGGTCACGTCGCTAGCCCCTATAGAGTGATAAGACTCATCGCGTACTTCATTTCTTCCCTATTGTTAATCGGTGGCTCCCAGTGTTTTATTTCTGGCGCTTCCTTGATCTTCCTCTCTACTGGGTCTGCCAGATTTTTGTGGAGGATGGAAATCCGCAATTGCGGCGGTGGCTCACGCGTGTGTCTCAGGGTGCGGTGCTTCGAGAATGGATTGTCCGGGTAGCTCTGAGGGTTACGCAGAGCTCTCACGTGCTCTTCCATTCTCTTCCATAGTGGTCTCGCTGTTTCACCTATATAAAATTCTTCGCAGGACACACAGACCACCTTGTAGACCACACACTTCATTTCACACACGTCGTTGTCTCCCTCGTTGTTGTTCCTTTTACAAAGGTGCTAACGAGGATATGTTAATTTTATAATTAGGTTGATTAGGAAATAAGGTCTGATACTGCCATCCAGTGTTGAAGGCATATAAATTTCGAAATTTCTAAGCGCACGACTGGAGAGTTCAAACACCGGATACAATTCAACAAATCACTGAATATCGTTTAAAAAGAATTGAAGTTGTCTTAATTTTCCGGCGTTCTTTTTGAGGAACTAAAACAGCGATCGTTACGTTTTTATATGAGTGTAAAGAGCGCCGTAACAGCTACAGCAAATCGAGAAAGTTAGGCCATACTCGGACAGGACATCTCCAGAAAGTGTGCGCTAAAACTTTGGTATCAGGTATTTTAGAGAAAGTGACAGTGTCTTGAAATTGTGGGAACATAACTTAGGCTTTGTTTTCAGCTTTCTTCTGGACGACTGTCAATTCCGAGCTGGGCCTTCGAGCAAGGTTAGATTCCTTATCTCTCTTTCGAAATGTGTCATGTCCTTACCTCACTAATGAGCTGTCGGACGATTTCTTCCCAAGCCCCCATTCTTGGTTTGATTCTGTCATGGTGTTACTGAGATTCAAGCCGTAATGTTCTGTTACACGAAGATCGGCTTTTCGTTTACAAAAAGAACGGATTGAATCTCTAATTTTTGGAATCCATCCTACGTATATGTTGGTGAGCGGCATAGTAGCTTACACCACTCTATAAACATGGCGTTGAAGTTCATAGCGGTAGCGATCTTGACGATCGAGCAAAGCGTCCGTAGTGCTGGATTTCGGCTAAAAATCCAGACAGGAATAACCTAAATGAGTGCCTCTCCACTTTAAATTATTTGCTACCATTTGCACCGCCCTGTGAGCTAAATCTCCCAGCGGTGGAAAGCCGTGTGACTTCATATTCCTCACTTCCGAATTTCGCGTAACACTACTGGCTTCATGTGATAAATGGCGGCGCGGGGTTTGTCGATTAGCGTATGGAATATGGATCGACGGCGTTCCTCAATACCTGTTGGATGCACCACGCATTCTACCTCTACGAGATGTCGTGGAGGCTATTTGAATGCGTATTTGGCTATACAATAACTTAGGGGGCCAGCCGATAAACAAGTCAGCGCTTTATCCTCCCCAGACAAGTCTGGTATACCCCGGAGGGGTGGGAGGCTTGATTGGCCTGGGCGGAAATCCGAACCAAGAACCTTGTATCGGGTTCATCCGCAGAAAGTCATCTCCTCCGACTGCGCTACACGCGCCCCTGTCGATTAGTATACGAAATTAAAAACCTCGAATCATGTGTTGGCTTTTGAACATAACGAGACTGTCAAAATACACAAAAACATGTCATCTGATGGACATCGTTGGCACAGGGGAAATACTCCAACTCATCCAATATGTTCCATTGTATTTGAAAAACAGACTTTTCTTAAAATATTGCCACCAACATCTGCCATCAAGTTGTGGGATATAAAACCTAAACAGATGAGGAACTCGTTCTGGTGGTAACATTGTGGCTTCGTTCATACGATAACGCTTTTTCGACTTCCCGACTTCATCCTCGCTTGAAATATCAAAGACCAATACGATCTAATCAGCATCAACTGGCCTTCCACTCAACGGAAACACACATTCAAACCTCTGCAACGGGTGACCATTTCGGTCCTCGGTTTGTGGCGTTTGCTGAAAATTCGTTTGTCCACCAACATAATGTAGGGATTACCATGTAGCTGTCGAATATGTCAATGCTTCATAAGTCGTTGATGAGTTTGGTTCGAATGTGATATGTGTGAAAGAAACCAGAAGGCGAAAAAATGCCCAAACTTTTCAGCCGGCTTTCTATTTAGGTACTGTAGAAGCGAAGACTTGTTGTTTGCTTCTGTGTTGACTGAATTACCTCTCATCATTACCAAAGTAAGGCTCATGTTAATAAAACCACGTGAACAAACACAATATCGGCAACATCTAGTTGCCTACTGATCTTTGACTCGTTCCTTCGAATAATTTTTTTTCGGGCTGTCATGTCTGTGTGGAAACAGTGTCTTGCTAATGCTTTTATTCTAACTATCAAAGAAACTCTCTCAGTGAGTAGGCAGTCGGGCCTGTTCAGTCCTTCTTCTCCCTTTCGCCGACACTGTTATCGTGTTTCTTCAGCTCCCTTCTGGTCTTCTTCTTGGTGCTGGGGGAAGAGCTGGGCCTTCCCGTCGAGAACGACTCCACCGCGGCGCTCTTCTTTATTGCCAATATAGTACTCCTGTCTGGACACGGGCAATAAGCAGCATCCGGACCAGGCTCTCCAGCAAGTCCGTCCTCTCCTGGTGGTCCATCTGGACCTGGCTCTCCCGGGTTTCCAGGTTCTCCGGGAGGTCCGATAGGTCCTGGTTGTGGTTCTCCTCCAGAATCTCCATCCTCTCCAGCTTCTCCGGCCAATCCAACTGGCCCTGGAGGTCCGCGAGGGCCAGGCATTCCGACTGCGCGTCTTCCATCGGCACCAGGGTAGCCAGGAATACCGGGCTGTCCCGGTTCACCAGGTGCTCCAGGATCTCCAGGTGGTCCAGGCATTCCAGGCATTCCAATTCCGGGTGCAGAAACACCAGCGCCAGGACTTCCTGTTGGACCAACAGGACCTGGTGGTCCATCTGGTCCAGGCGGTCCCGGTGGACCGGAAGGACATTTGATGCATCCACCGGCACCACCCCCTCCCGAAATGGAAATGCCGTCAAATCCTCTCATACCGGGCTTGCCTGGTTCTCCAGGTTGTCCCTGCTCTCCCTGGGCTCCAGGTGGTCCTGGAGGTCCTTGGGGACACTGCCCAGCGGGTTGTCCGCAGTTGCATTCCGGGGGCCATTGGCGGCGATGGCGCGCAATCGTTGGCTCTCTTCGGAAAGGATCCCTTGGGCCCAGCCTCATTTCGTGCCATGCCGAGTTGGCGAGGTCCTTAAGGCAGATACAGGTAATATTTGACAAAACAGCATATAATCTAGGGCGCTTACCTTGAAGTTGGACAACTCTCCGATGGCACCGTCGTAGAAGCTGTTGATGTCGTTGATAAGGTAGACGACGGAGATGATGCTAACCGCAGTGGCGACAGCCGTTACACCGGCAATGCCGGAAACAACTGTCGTTAGGCTCATAGTCTGGAAAGAGCGAGCTCAGGCAGGTTCTAGAGATTTTCTGTAACCCTGAGGAATCAGCACTAACCGACCTGCTGCTGAATGCTGCAGAAGATGCTGGCATTCCTTCGAGATGCGCTTAAATGTGCTCCACTGCGCGGTCATTTTACAGCGAATCGTTCTCGACCAGGTCTATGACGCTTTTTTGGGCACCGAAATCATCGTCCTCGATTCGAGTGGCACATGCCAACTCCGCCCTTCTCCACGTTGGGTAGCGACGCATGTGCCACAAGCCGTTTTTGAGAAAACTGCCGTCTTCAGGGTACTCCCAGTCACCATTTGGTCACTTGAAACATCTACATCTACAGCTGCTAAGCAGAGACTGAAAGTGGAGGAGGCTGCAGTCAGCCGACAAGGTGTTGCGTTTTTAGTGCGCCGACCACTTACGACTAGTGCCCTGAAGCACTGCAATCTCTCACAATGACTTGATGACTTTATAAGAAGATACTTATGCAGAGTATTCTAACTTTTTCGTTCCAAACATGAGCTACTGCCTGTTGATATGAAATCAACGCTTTCTCCCCTTTATCATCGGGATGTGGGAACATCCCTACCATTGTGGCGATTAGTTGCAGAAGCCAGATTATCTGGTTTCGGCAGCTGCGTCATTTCTTCAACATGGGAGATATTCAATAAGCTTATGCGATGCCAACACAGAATGTGAGTTGGGATAAAGCAACGCTGGCTCCCCGATGGGCAGCATCACTAGCGGTAGAAAAGAGTGGGGTTCGGGTTCGTGCTTGTGCACATAATTCTCACAAACTGACACCATCGGTATTTAAGGGTCATTGCCAATTTAACGGTCTCTCTTGGGATCTGGAGGAAATTGAACGGCCATTTGGTCCACACAGTGACTGGCATTGTTCATCCAAAGAACACGTCTGCCTTTAATCCTTCCCAGACAAATACGATACAAATTCCCCAACATGGCGTTATGGAAGGCTTGTTTTACTTGGTCAAGGCCCGGTGTGAACGCGACAGGCCGCGCCTCCTATTGCTATGCTAATGAGCATCGTTATGAAATTTCAGAGCGAGGGATTAAATCAGCAGGCTCCTCTTGATTACTTTCTTATAAACAAACGCGTACAAATAGCATACCACATGGTCCACTTCGTAGACTCCCAATTTGCGCTTTATTCTCAGCTCTTGGTTAACATGGAAGGAATCCGGACCTTGCATCAGTTCGAGGTGTATGCCACAGGTGGAGTATTTTTGTTGCAGTAATTCTCGCTCTTCGATGATTTCATGTCGGGATATTTGTTCAGAAAGTACATAGTTCCGACCCTGTTTGCCAGCTGATAAGGTGATGCAGTTTGTTGTAGTTCCCGAAACATAATAAATACTAATATAACGTATCATAGCTCCACTCTCAAACCTGACGTTCTTTGTTTTGAAATCGCTTCGCTCGCGAAAGCGGATCTGTGAGGTTTATAGTTATATATCGCCCACCGAACTCGACAAAAATGATGATGATGCTCTCCTAGATGAGCTTTGTTCCTTATCTGCTGCCAGATGCAAAACGGTTGTCTTGGGTGGCTTGAACTTGGATATAGACTGGAAAAATCTCTTTGCTGCTAGCCATTCATCAGCTGAATTTCTTGCATTTTTAACGACTCTGGCTTCAAGCAAACTGTTGCTGAACTAACACATGAGGGCAAGGTTCTAGATGTTGTTTTATTAACATTTCTTCTAATCTCTAATGTGTGCGTTTTTATCTCCACTAGCCACCACTGACCATTTCATTGTTCAATTTAACTTGCTTTTCTCACAATCTTCCCGAGTTTCGATACCCATGCCGGATTTTCTGGACGCAGATTCTAGCGCTCTCAGGGAAAGTCTTTCATGTTGATTGGATGAGTATTTTTAATGGATACTCAACTGTAGATGACCTCTATAAATGATTTTGCACAGTTATTTACAAACATCTGTCGACATTCGTTCCCTTTAGGAGCAGGCAAGTTATCCAAAATATATTCGCAACCTCTTGATCAGAAGGAGCGGGTATTTCGAACTGTTCCAGATCCGCTAAATGATTCGCGCTACAAAACTGTTTGCGCCAACATTGAGCACCTGAAAAGATTTTGGGCTCGTCGTGAAAACAAGCATGCAAAGCACTCCTCTATGAGGTTGCTGCACTTACATTTACGAAGCAAAATGAAACTCTCTTGCGCCCTTCCCAACATTGCCGATGTTGATGGTAACATCTGCTCTTGTGATAGTAATAAAGCCATCGCTTTAGGGCACCACTTCGCTAGCGTCTTTGACAACCATAGTTTTTCTGAATTGGAAGAAACATCTGTTGCTAGGAATACCTCTTATAAGACACTTGTTCTTAGCAGCATGCATTTTCATCCAACTGACGTTTACAAAAACCTCAAGAAACTGAAGCCTTCCTTCACTGAACCCTGTGTCGGAATTCTTTTCAAAAAGTGCGCTGGCGAACTATGCATACCTTAGGCGGATATATTCAACATCTCGATGGTGCTGGGTGTGGTTTCATAGGATTGGAAGCATTCACAGGATTGGAAGTAGTTACCCCGTATTAATGCAATTTCGCCAGCATGGTTTTCTTCCAGGACTTTCCACGGTTACGAATTTTATAGACAGCTCGCTTGATTGGAGACTAGCACTAAATCCAGGGAAAATGCTAGACGTCGTCTTTACAGATTTAAAGCTTTTGATAATGTCTGCCATTCAAAATTGCTTCTGAAATTGAATTCTTAAGGAATAGATGGAACGCTTTGAAAGTGGTTCGCCTCTTATCTTGAGAACAAGTTATGACGGTCCGAGTCGGCTATGAATTTTCCGAAAGATACCCATGTGGTAGAGGAGTACCGCAGGGTTGCGCTCTTTCACCTCTACTATTTCTACTTTGTGCAGCTGGCATATCTAATGTTATCGAAAGTTCCGGAAACGTCAAGCTCCAGGCCTATGCTGAAGATATTAAAATCTACCGAATATCACAGAGGTAGGCGTGCTGAAACATGTTTAGCACTTGAAAATGCATTAAGCAATTTGCAAAGCTAGGCTTTAGATCTAGGCTTAGCTATAGATCCCGACAAGTGCTTTCTACTACACATTGGTGAAGGACACTCCGCTAATTATTCTGTGATATAGCCCTTACTCAATGTGAGACTATTGAGGAACTTGGTGTGATTGTCGACTCCAGACTGGAACTTTCGAATCATCTTGATGAATCAACTCGGAAAGAATATGATGCACTATACTTCATTTTTCGCAATGTGTGCAGTGGTCAACATGACGTTTTTGTCAAACTGTGTAAGGCGTACGTTCTCCCTCTTTTGGAGTACTGCTAGCAGGTTTGAAGTCCTACCGCCAAAAATCTCTTCCTAAAAATTGAAAAAGTTTAAAAAACTTTCAAGAGACTTGTTTTCAGTCGTTTACACCTATATATGTAGGTTTTCGAAAAATATACCGAGTTATGGAAAGCGTCTAAAACTGCTGGGTCTTACATATCTACTGCCCAGAAGCATAATCGGATCTGGTTCTCTGCTACAAAATACTTCACGGCGAACTTAAACTTAGTGCTAGCAAATACTGGATCTCCAGGCCTTGTGGGCTGAAATCCTTCGGTTTCGACCTCTACTACCCCTCAATTCACAAAAGAAAGTACGCGAAGTTATTTATTTTTATTTGCTATCAAGGGACAAGATGGATTCGACACTTGCCGACTGATGTGTTAAATTCAGAGAACAGCGAAATCTTCAAAGAAGGATTAAACAGAATTGATATTTTGCATATTTCAGGAACTCTCGACGTCAAATAAGCGAGATATCAGGCCATCATCATTCGTGGTCATGCTGCTCTACTAACTGGTGCATTGGGATAGGAATACCTTTCTCTTTTCTCCTTTTATTCACATGTTTTAAATACGTTACTGTTTAGGTGGCTGCACAAATATCCTTCTCACGCTCCGCAGCTACATCTCGTTCTTATCTGATCACAGATCAGGATTCTACATCGATTTCGTCTTTTTGTCTGCTTTAATTCGCCCTTTTTTGTTTGTTTGCTTTTCACAAGAGGTGACCTTCTTTGGTGGTACACCTCGTTTTTGAAATTGCCTTATAACTGCATGATTTGCGATTGTGCTTTAACAATACGGTGCAAATAGTGCAAATAGTTGTCCTCTCTGGTGGCAGAGCGCAGCTGCGTTGCAGATTTTGTATGATCTAAATTGTTGCTTGTCCTAGATAACAGTTCCATTGGGCGGCCAGCGTACTCATGTGCCGAAGTTCTGGCATGTGCCACCGGGCTCGCTGATGCGGACAAGCAGATTAGCTTTGCTGTCATGCTGCCATTAAGACCGTAGCATATTAATAAACTGAAGGTTATTGTCATACATACAAAGCAACACCAACTGTTTTGGCACTCTTGCAAATTGAGCTAGAATCTTTCAAAAAAAATCAAAAGAAGAGCCAAAGACTAAAGTAAACCTACATTTCTCTTTTACGCTGCCAACGGATGTCGCTTCCGCTTGCTAATTTGCTAATGTGATCTGTTGATCTGTTCAGCATATGGTTTTTTCAACCATGGTTGTTGTTGTTTCTCTTCTATCAACAAATGTTAATCACTTCTTCTTGACGTTGATAAATAAATAAATAAATAAATAAATAATCGGAATAAGTGGCGCAACCCGCAAGAAGCGTAGACGCACAAATCGGTTATTATTATTAGACTGTTCAAATAGTTTGTCGCCACTCATCGTCAGTTTGACACCTCGCCAAACGTTTGAAAATGGTCTGAAACCTTCTTTCAATAACACATAATTATGCTGACCTATGACCTATATATACCACTACTGTCGTGATATTGCGTTACGAATATGACTCATAAAATCGTCTTCGACGACAAGTAAGTTCGACTGCTCCTGCTCTGCGAAACACAGGAAGCAGCCATCAGCAAGGAACATTTGTGACGCAATCGGTTCTTCTATTGTGTCCTACGACACAGCAAAAGCTGGATTCCAGAAGTTCAAACACGGCGATTTTGACATCGAGGACCAACCACTGTTTGGATTGCCAGTTGCAGCCAGTTGCAGTAGACGAGGAGCGTCCTCTGAAGATGGTTCAAGAGAGCCTCCAGCGTTCCACTTGTGAGTTGGCTGTGGAACACGAGCACACTTGCGTTGCCCTTGGAATACGTGAAGATATGATTTAGGGGTGCCCCATTATCTTAAACCACCAAACCACCTACCGGTGCGTAGGAATGAATGAAATTTTTAAACTTTCCGCGAACTTTTCTTGGCCCGAGAACCTGGCCACTGGCGGTAAAGAGTGTAGTTCTACGTTAGCCACACGCGAAAATGCCAGTGCCTCAGTTGCGGCGCACCATGGATTCCCACGCCAAAGCCAGAGCATCATCCAGACAAGTTAATGCGCAGTGTCTGTTGGAGCTGCAAATAAGTCATTCACTGGGAGCTGCTACCTTCAAGGACTACTGTCACTAGTGGAAGTGACTGAACAACGTAGGCAACTGCATCGAAGCGTGGGAAATAACACAAGATCTTCCTCCACGACAATGCGCGTCCTGACGTTGCGAAGGTGGTTCAGAAAAAACTTCACTGCTTTGGAAGGAATGTTCCTGCCCATCCGCCGTCTTCGCTGTAACAGACTACTATCTGTTTCTTTCGCTGTCCAACCGTTGGCAGAAGGAGTTCAACGATAGGAAGCTACAAAGTACTAGAATAGTGGTCCTGACAATTTTTTTCAACAAAACCGCAGGAATTCTAAAGAAGTGACACAAATTGTCTGATAAGTTGCAACACTTTGCAATATAATGCTTCATATGTATGCATATTAGTTGCAGAATGTATTGAAAGAAAGTACTATTTTTAGAGTGATGGAAAACTATTTTAACAAGCTAATATTCTTAAACTCAAACTGCTTTCACCCACTGTAAAAGTCCTCCACCTATGTGGAGGACTTGGTACTAGCGTTTTGAGCGGTATAAATTTGATTTCGAAAACCACAAGTGACTTTAAACTCCAAGAAAGCGTTCAAACTGCGGAATATGTAGCGCACCTCCTAAGACCACCCTTTCGGCTTTTCATTGCTTTCTTTTATGTACTTCTCGTTCGATAGTTATGAGAATTCTATTCCTACAGACATTCAACTCTGATATACGAGAGAAGTCGGAAATTGCTTTCTTATATTTGTGTCTCCTGTATCTCATGCAATGTATTGGTTCATTGTGACTTCAAGCTTCGACAGTCCGTCGCCCCAAAATGCCCCAAGCATCACTTCTCTCTTCGTTTCTCCAAAATTCTGAGCCGTTGGTCTTCTGTTTGGTATCTCATAAACTGATGTGCACTGTCTTAGCAACCATTCAACTTCCTTCATTCAAACTTTAATAAGCTTGTGTATCCTACTTGAAGTGCTAAAGGACGAAGCGATTTTTATGCGTTTTGAGCTGTACAACGCAGATTTAACCCCACGATCCAGCCAAGCCTTCCATTCCTCCGGAGACGGTGAATTGCTACCAAACTTATCTGGAAAGATAAAACGCTCACTAGGCCATTGGCTGGCCACTGCAAGTCATTTTATGGGCCTAATAAGCATTCAGCTTTCCTCCACGACATCGCGCAGGAGCATAATGCGCAGGATACTCGGTAAGGGTCTCTAGAGTGCCTAAACGACACAAACGCGAAGGAGGCGCCGACTTTTGGGCGCATCCCAAGAGTCAACGTTTAAGGTTTGGCTAATTATGCGTTTCCTCTCTGTGAGGTCAATGAACTGAACCCAGATTTTTCTGATAAGCAGTAAACACTGATCTGTTCATCTGCTAGAACAGGCATTTCTTTCTACAGACCGAAAACGCACTAAAATTGCCCCCACGTAACCCGGAGAAATGGAATGTATGGCGCATCCCAGAAAAGGATTTATCAACACTTCACGTTCTGGTCCTCTTTACATGACAAAAATAAGCAAGAACTTGGCAATGAAGTGCAGCCGTAAAAAAGCTCGGTTAATATTGTGGTAAGAACTCTCCAGGATAATGCCATGAAGTGTACACAGAGAGGCCTGACTTTGAATAAAATTTTGACCAGAATATATAGAATTTTTGTTTACTTTTGCACGTGCGTGGTAGCGCAGTTGATGAAGCCGCCGGCTATCGTCCGAATAAAGCATACCTCATAGACCAACTAAAAGGAATACTGAGCGTCAAGGATAAAGGGTGGTGCCATTCACTCCCTGTTATGGTTGCGCTCCGAGTTCTACTCCCTTAATATACGGTGAAAGCATTTGAAAACCGTGTTTGGCTTATATTATACAATGGCATGCGGTCGCCAGCCGATGAACATGTTTCATCTTCCCGGTCAAGTCTGGTACAGGGATGAGCGGACAATGAAATTTTGAAACCCGGATAACGGATAACGGATAATTTTGCTCAAAAATGGCCGGATAACGGAAAAACGGATAACGAACAAACAACAAAAATTAACACTAATTTTAAACCATTCTTTCCCCTTTATTAGGTTGAAAATTATAACACTGTCCACGTCACATGTCAAGTAAGCCACTTTTTTCCTTCTTGTTGGTGTTTTTCTTCAAGGCGCGCGGTAGCGCAGTTGGAGGTGCCGTCTATCGCATGAACTCCGATTCAATGTTCTTAGTTCGGATTTCCCCTCCAGGTCAACCAAGTCCACCCTTTTGAGCTCGATGAGCGTGCCAGGCTTGTCCGGGAAGAATAATGCACTGACTTGTCCATATGCTAGCCACCGCAAGTCGTTCTATAGGCCAAATGAGCATTCATACTGCCTCCACCACGTGCCGTAGAAGAACAATGCGAGGCGCATCCCGCAGAAGAATTGACTAACGTCGTCTTATATCCTTTATTCATATTTTTTAGTTGCAATAGAATCGCTAGGCATAGGTCCTACGGGTTTTCTAAGCCTTGGTGGGGCAGTCATTAAAAACAGTCGCATTTTGTCTACTCTTTAATCAGCTTTAACACCAATTCTTGCCCAGATCGAACAAGACTCTCGATATTGCTCCGAACAAGGTGAATTGCTGCTAAGCGTATTTGGGGAGAATGGCAGTAAATTCATCAAGCTGTGGAACCTATGCTGTTAAACAGACTTATCTCGGCTGCCGCAAGCGTCTTCTTCAGATCCTGGATAAGAGCAGAGGAATTGCTAATTCGATGATCATTTCAAGTACAGTAGTCTCATATTGATTCGAAAATAAGATGAAAGAGGCGTTGGACAACGAGTGTCCTTACGAAAGCAGGGCAATACCTGGTAAACATCTTCGCATAGAAGTAGACGTGACTCATGCACTTCATTCACTGACATCTGTGCTCATCAAAGGGTGATTTAACAGCCTTCAGGCTGTTTCTACAGTCATGGTCAGTCTAGTTTTTTTGCCCCTCCTTCATTTCGTCTTTCCAGTAGCATAAGAAGCTATTACAACCAGCCGTGATTCACGGACAAGTACTCTTTCAAACTTTGCTTTCTTGTTCAGACTCTGAAGGTGGTTGTGCCAAAACGTCAGCCGAATTAGGTTCCTATACCAGTATTGGATCCACAGCCCCTTGACAGCTTTTTCTACTGTTCAACAAGTACCCGCAAACCTATAGATGAATCTGGAATTATTTCGAAATATTAAAGTGCTGGTACATAGTAGTGGTTCATCGACCAGCCACAGGAATAAGCAGTCATAAGTCAGATTTTGTTGTTTGTTATCCGGCTATTTTCGGCCGGATAACGAACAACAAAACGGATAGGCCAAAACCCACCGGAAACCGGATAACGGATAACGGATAACGGTTAATCCGCTCATCCCTGGTCTGGTACCTAATCATCGACCCCGTAAGGATGGAAGGCTTGGTTGGCCTGGACGGAGAATACTGACCAGGAACCTGGTATCAGGTAACCTGGCGCGACAACTGGCACCTCCTCCGAGTACGCCATCATCCATCCTCCATATAACTTTCTGTAAGGAATAAACATTTGATATGTGAGAGGAGGGTCTCAAATCGAATGGTCTGGGCAAGCTTAAGGGGGTGGAACCCAATTGAAATAACATCCATTCAAAGCGAGTTGAACATTTCTTTTTATGACTTCTACGAGACTGCCATTACCTTTAGAAAACCCCTGATAGCGTTCTAGATTTTATCCTGAGATCAGCGAAGAAGCAGCTGCAATCGTATGGACTAATAAGCATTTACACCATCAGCTAAATGTTGCGAGATGATAGAGAAGCCCATGGCAAAAGTGATAACATTTAAAAACACCGGAAAGCAGAAGATGCGGGTTCGAGTCCCGCCTGGCGCAAGAGTTTTGGTCGCAACAAAACATCCCGTAACAACATATGGGAATTCGGAGTGTCTTTTCGTGGTTTCTTCGGTCTTCCTTCCTTCCACTGGCGGCTGGTTCGCTGGCTGTTGGTGGTTGTGGTTGTTGTGGTTGGTGTCCGTCGCGGTCGCTCCGGTGGCCTTCGCGGTTGTCCTGGCTCGTTGGCTTCCGTCGGCGGTCCGTTGTGCGAAGCGTGGTGGTGCGTCGGTGCAAGAGACGTACGGCATCCTACTTAGCGGCCTCTTATATGTAACTGCAGAACATTCTAGAAAGGTCAATGACCAGATAATGGAATTGTATAGGTCAAAATGGCACGTCTGAGGCGATGAGTTGTGGTAGTGTTGTACAGTCATCATTATAGACAAGAATTCAACCGCCAAGCTGCTCAATGTTTCACCCAGACGTTCGGCGACACTGTCTTCCACAACACATCAATGCTTTTCTTTTCTTTTTTCTATGCTTCTTTTTATTGAAAGATCCGACATTAAGCTGACCGCTGTCAATGCCGTAGAACAATTGCAGCTTACGAGCCTGCTTTCACCGAACTAAATCTTCCTGTCCGTGTCACTATATAGCGCAGTGTATCTCATTCTCTCTCTGTCGCTACTTGTACCTCCAGCGGCTTTACTGTTGCACAAATTGAGCATAGTGGAGCATTTTTTAACGAACTTTCATGCATCTGAGACAATGTATGTCTTGAGTCTTCTACCAACCTTCTCTCAATTGAAACGCGAGCAAGTGAGGGCTTATGACCTCCCATCAGGGTAACCTTCTGGGGTGCGTACCAACTTTTACCTTTCAACACTTACAAGGTCCACCCCACATAGGTCACAGCTAGTCTAGCACCTATGGTAGTAGTATCGTAAGCCCTCTGTCTTTGCCTCGCGGTATTCTTTTTCTCATCGCCGACTGCACTCTAACTGTCTCAGCAAAGTACGGACGGCCTCCTCCTTTACATGCACGATATGCGCATCAGTAAAGCTTTCAGCGATTCCTAACCTTCACCAATTATTCACGAATCCTACCCTTGCTCTATTTCCTTCTTGTTTTTCTTTTTTTTATTCCATGTTCTCTTTCAGTAGCCAATTTATTTTGCTTCTCCTGTGAATCTCTCTTCTAATAGTGTGTGGTTTGAATTGGCAATAAATAAATAAATAAATAAATAAATAAACATATAGCCTCTCTACAAGCCACTCCAGGCTTACGTAATTATGTTAGAACATTTAAAAACACGTCTATTGGTTAAGTGCAGTTCAGAAGATAAGAATTCTGTGATCATTCAGACACATATATGTGGCGTTTCGGACACCAAGCGGAGAACAAGCCAGTCTCCACTCGCCAGCTTTAATATTTTGGACGCTGTGACAAGGTGCCTGAGGAAACCACTCGAAGGATGAAGCCTCTCGGAATCGGGCCGTCCTTGATTTCATTAAACCAGCCTTAACACCTAACTGACTACACTGCTTGAAAACCAGAAAAACCTCTCTTTGACACGCTCTTGAGAGCGTGTCAAAGAGAGGTTTTTCTGGTTTTCAAGCAGTGTAGTCAGTTAGGTGTTAAGGCTGGTTTAATGAAATCAAGGACGGCCCGATTCCGAGAGGCTTCATCCTTCGAGTGGTTTCCTCAGGCACCTTGTCACAGCGTCCAAAATGTTAAAGCTGGCGAGTGGAGACTGGCTTGTTCTCCGCTTGGTGTCCGATCCGATCTGTGCTCGATCTCGGCTGCTCATCAGACACTCCACGAAGTGATGACGATTCTGTCGAAACTTACAAAACTAAGCTTGTTAGGACTAAATAAGGACAGCCTTAGAAACCTCGTGTTGGCACAGTATCACCTGTATCACCTGTCGTCCCGTTGATCATCGACTTGCTCGAGCGGGCGCCAGCAGCGTCTCCATTCGTCCCTGTCGCGTGCCAGAGTGGTCCAATGGATCCTCCTCGCTCGAGGGACACGAAGAGCGTCATATCGGTCGTTCAGGGCTTTCACGAAGAAGTCCGACCAACGCGTTGGTGGGCGTCCCGGTGTTCTCTTGACATCCCGCGGAATCCAGTCGGTAACGGCTCTCGTCCAGCTGGTGTCTGCGAAGCGCATTACGTGACCGGCCCACCTAATTTTCGACAACTTGGCCCACGCGACAGCGTCTCTGATCTTCGAACGTCGGCGAAGCTCGGAACTCCGGAGGCCTTCTCTCACTTGCGTGAGTCGTGTCACTCCGAGCATCGTCCTCTCGATTCCACGCTGCGCGACGCTGATCGCGTGTTCATCTTGCTTTCGTATAGCCCAGGTCTCTGAGGTGTATGTTAGGGCAGGAAGAACGGTAGAGTCGAATAGGTGGGCACGGAGTCCGACGTTCTTCGTCTTCTTTGCGACTTCTTCGACGCTCTTGAAAGCTCCCCAAGCCGCTCGTTTTCTATTGTTGGCATAGTATTTACAAGAAAACAACAACTAACTATGCCGAGGTATCAGAAAACAGAAGCTGCAGACTGCTCCTCCACCATGTCTCCGTCATTATTTCTGCAACGGTACGTTAAAAAAGCAATGTCGCCAAGCGGCTTTTTGCTTTTTTGACGTACCGTTTCAGAAATAACCGAAATTCCCTTGTTAATTTCATTGCCGGTTGCAACCACTTCCTAGCCTACTTGCACTACTTAACCATAAACCGTGTTACGACTCCTTAAGGAATTTCACTAAAACGAGTTCGACCTTTAGAGAATGCTAGCTAAAACCGGAAAAGATCTCTTTCTCCCTGCAAGCTCCGTTTCTAACTCGGTTCATTGCTCTAAAGCGGATAAAAAACCTAAAGTAGCTCGCTGCGTGGAACTAATCACCGCCTGTTCTTCTTCTGAGGAAATGTCAGTGCTGAGACAGTAATGAGGAGTAATGTGCCTTACAAGCAGACTTCTCGCTGCAAATGCACATGCAGCCCCATTTCTTGCAGATTGTTTTTCTAGAAGCTGTTCATATCAGTATCGATCTTCCACATTTCTTCTCTCCCGACATAGCTGTGCTTCAATTTCTCCGTTAGCTTTGAATACATTCGATAACAGCCACATCACAGCTGTCTAGGAGACCGGGTAGAAAATTTCAAAAAACCTTAACGAAGCAAAACATCAAGAGAGTTGCTTTTCGCGTAAAGCTCGATAATTGTCAAACCAAGTTGTGTGGCTTTTAACTCGTACAGAAGACCTTCCTGGTTGAAGTGGCCCCCTTCCAAATCAAGTCAGACATGCTCTGAGAAGGTCAAAGGTCTCCCGTGGGCATTTCGTTGTAGGGACCCAATAAACTGAAACTGCCTGCACGACATTCCAAAGTAAATAGAACGTATGGCGCACATCAGATAAGGAAGGATTCATTGACAATGAAAATTTTCCTTCATGCTTTGGTTTTCTTGACGTAATAAAAGCGAATAGAAACTTAATAGTTAAATGCAACTGTGATAAATTAAAATGCACGGCTCATATTATAGTCACTGAATTTCCCATAACAACGCGGCAACAGGGACCTTATGACAAGCACACGTGTAGAAAAGAGTGCATCACAACGCTGGTTTTAAACATAATTTCGATTAGAGCATGTAGAACTTGTTTTATCCTTCTGTGCGCACCTGATAGCGGAGTCAATAGCATTTGGCTTAGAGAATGACTTGCGGTGGCCAGCCGATAAACAAGTCAGTGGTTTATCCTTCCCAGACAAGTCTGGTACCATTTCGTCGACCCAGGAGATATGGAGGGCTTGATTGGACGAGAAATCCGAACCAAGAAGCACGGGCGCACGCGACAGCCCTTCTACGACTGCGCTACCACACTCCTGAACTTTGCTAAGTCGGTAAGAAATTACAGCTCTTCATCAAATAAGCGTCCTTCACCACCGCATTCGCACCTCATTAATGGAAGGCGCTGAGAATTGTCGGCGAAGTGTCGACCAATTTATGTCATGCTGAAGTGGTATTGCTTACCGAGAAAGCGCACTGGAAAGCGGAGGAAGAAAAGATGAATGAGATATGATTGTTCCCTTTAGCTGCCAGAGGCTTCTCTGCAGAATCCGTCTAGCATGTGAAATCCTTAGTAAGTCATGATCGAAATGATCTGAAACCTTATTTCTGTGAATGGTAATGGTGCACCAAAAGCAGCTAGTTCGGACTCGTTTTCCACATGATGAAGTAAAGGTGAGGTTGTACGCGTTCCATGATTTACATATTAGAGTTGACAGTTTTCAAACCTAGTGACACTTTTTAGATCACTACCTTCGAAATCAAGGTCAAGAAGTGATATTAATCAGAACATTCGTCTGTCTAAGAAGGTAAGTACGTATTCTTATTCTACATTATCATTGTTTTCACATTCTTATTTTCGAAGTGTGAAATTTTTGGTGTGCTAAAGCGCCACGTAGTGATTTGATACGTAGCTGTGTCTATCTGATTCACAGTACTGTTACTGTCTAGTTACAGCTATCAGAGGCGAATCGCCCGCGTTCCCTAATACCTGCTTTCCGCAAATGAAGTTTAATAATCATTAATTAATGCGAAATTGAAAATGAAAATGAATGAATGAAATTAATCAATCATTAAATGAATGCGAGACAGCACTGCGCAACTCACATAGCAGGCTATAATTTTTTTCTTTCAAAAAGCTTCAATGCAATCCTTGTGCGTTAAATCGACCCTTCAATTCATTTGAATTTAGAGGACGGTCGTTTCAGCTCGGAAGGTTTTGTTTACTGTTATAAAAACTGTCCGTAGTCTACAAGTTGTTTACTCGAGTCAGAGGATTCAGCACGATCGACCACATACACACCATTACGGAGCTCATCGAAGTGTCGCGAGAGTACAAGCTGCCGCTTTGCCTTACGTTCATCGACCTGAAGAAGACATTCGACTCTGTCAAGACTGAAACGGGCCTCGAAGCCCTGTGCATTCAGGGCGTTTCTACTCAGTACATCAGAGACCTTTGAGAGCTGTACAGTGCTCTCCAGTAGCGTTTCGTAGAAATCCGCAATACGAGAACCGTCACCCAATGGGATGTCAAGAGAACACCAAGACGCCCAACAACGCGGTGGTCGGACTTTTTCGTGAAGGCCCTGAACGAACGTTATGTCGCTCTTTGTGTCCCTCGAGCGAAAAGGGTCCATTGGAGCACTCTGGCACGCGACAGAGACAAATGGAGACGCTGCTGGCGCCTGCTCGAGCAACTCGATGACCGACGGGAGACAGGTGATACAGGTGATAATATAAAGTCGACTCAAGTTGGTATGACAAACGTCGAGTTTTACGCGAGAAGCGACATCTTTTGTTGTTTCTCTTCGCGAAGGTAGCACGAAGTTGTGTTAGGCGGTCGGCTACAGCTAAAAATGTGCTGTGGCTGTTAAAATAAAATGGCAACTTGACATTTCTCTCGAAAAGACGACAATAATGTGCATCGGGAGAAGACACCCTCCTAACCCTAGCTTTCACATTGGAGGATACTTGGCCATTTCGAAATCAGTGCGTGATCTTGGCGTTATATACCGTGACGGTCTCTCATACGAAGAATACATCGAGAAGATCGTTGGTATGGCACATGTAATGTCCAACTTTATACAACGAGCCTTCAAAACGCGAACCATGAGAACCCTCCTCAACCTTTTTGCAACCTATGTCAGGCCAATTCTTGAGTACTGTACACCATTGTGGTCTCCTTCACAAGTGCAATATATATCGAAGATCGAAAATGTTCAAAGAAAGTTTACTAAGGATATATTCGCAAGGAATGGTCAATTCAATTCCAGTTATCGGGAGCGCTTGAACCAGTTATGTTGTGGTTCTTTGCAGCTAAGACGAATGATATACGACCAGAGCTTTTTATTTGAGCTCCTCATGTGCTATGTCGACTTAGGCTGTGATCTGCCTCTCACAATTTCTCAGTCTGTTGGTCGCACCTGAGGCCATCACCTTCGTGTTGATCCAGGTAGGGTCAAATCGCAGCTACATGAACGTTCCTTTTGGTGCCGAGTATCAAGCACGTGGAATCAGCTCCCGCGCTCTTTACTCATGTCATCGTCCCCGGAGAACTTCCCGGAAGACTTTTTGAAACACAGGGGTCTCTTTTGACTTAGCATATACTCTTTAGTCTTGTCATTTTTGGCATTTCAGGAGATTCTGTTGGTGAAATGAGCTCTCCATGTCCATATTAACTTGAAACGAATGTTACCTCATAGTATTACGTAAACTTTGCTCTTTTTGACTCTAAGACTTGTAGGGTAGCGTACCCGGAGTCTCTTCAACTGAACGCAGGACTTGCAGTGCTGGCCGCCCACTGCCCTTCATCACCCGCCCACGTGTGCTGAGCGAAGCTTAATCTATGGTGCTCCCTCTAAAAAATGTTCTGTTCACTAGTATCTGAGACCTGTTCTGTCTTTTTTTTGCTATTTGTTTATATGGAAAGCTGTTCTTGTGTTGTTCTTCTACTAAGTTATCAGCCATTTGTCTTCAACTTCATACTGTCTCTTTTATTCCAGTCGATGATAATAAACTTATTGTTATTATTAAAATGTGAATCTAAAGCTCACGAAGTTACGATCTATGCAAATAAATAAAACATGAGGAAGGTCGGTGTTGATTAGAACAGCATCTAGAAAAACAACCTGCAAAAAAACGAAGCTCTAGGTGCGTGTGCGGCACGAATGTTGCCTCTAAGATACACCTCTCCTCGTTGCTATCACAGCACCACCATTTCCTCAGCAGAAGAATGGTGGTGATTAATTCCACGGAACGCGCTACTCATACGTTGTTTGCATTTACTGAGCAATCATTCGAGCTACAAATCGAAAGTGATCATTTCCAGTTTTAGCTAGCAGTCTCCAAGGAACGAACTTGTTTCCGAATCTCACGGTGTACATTGCGTGCGGAGAAAATGCCCGCAACCATGGGAGAAAATTCCCTCAACTGGGGGAGGAAATGCCCAAAGCCGTGGAAGAAAATACCAGGGTCAACATACAGTGCACTAGAACGTGCAATGTAGTCGTATAGTATAGACAGAACGCATAGTACACCAGAATATAACATCATTTGATAACTATAGAAGTGTCGTGATAAAGCAGACAACTGTGGGAGGTAGATGTCATTAAGGAAACTGGAATAAATTCGAAACTATTGGGAAAGCCGCTTATTTTAAGATGAACTCGTTGATCGTGAAAGACTCGTTGATCGTTACATCGCCAATCTGACTTTTAGCACTCCAACCAAATTTAAGCCTCAATAAGAAGTGGATCAAAAAAAAATCGTAAACAAAAAGGGCTCTACACTTCAAGACAAGAGACGTCGAGAGATTTGTGTTAAGGTGCTGTACCGTAAGTTGTCTTCATGGCAAACAAAACGTTTAGAACGGCGTCGTATCAAGGTTTTATATTGTTCAAAACCTTTTATGTAGCAACAAACCATGTATTTTCAGATATAAATCCTTTATGCAGTTACGTGGAAATACCTGAGAAGAAAAACACATAATTATACGTTCACATTGCAAAAATTTCTCGATCTTTGCAGTGGCAGGGGCTTTATACCTTGCTGAGTCATCGGAAGCCACTGCTACATAGACGGAAACTTCATTAATGTGTTCTTTCTTCAAAGTGTATTCATATCAGGGTGTGCGTTTAACGGTTAACGATTTACCGGTTTAACGGATTTACCGGCATTTTCGCGATAAATTCCCTTAACGAAAATTATCGGTAAACTCCCAAATTTACCGGAAATTCTAACGACTTTTACCATGCAAAATCTTGTTTCTACCTATCGAATGGAAAATAAAAGATACTACCGATCTTAGTTTAGGAGTGGTTGCTTTTATTAGGTGTCCAGAAAGTATCTGCAGAAATACGACAGTTTTTTTCAAACAACACAATTTTTTATCAACATTTTATTAATCAACCAAATAATTTCCATCAACATTGACTACCCTCCGCCTACGTTTCACAAGACTTCGAATTCTTCTTGCGTAGAAATCCGGCGACTTGGAGGCGAAAAAAGCTCGGAGGTAGTCACGATCTTAATAACGCTTCCCTTCCAGATGATGCTGAAGTGATCGAAAAGGGCGGTAGCCACTTGGGCCAGATCTGGGATGTGCGGCAGATGCGGCAGAACTTCCCATCCGTATCTGGAATTTTCTGAGAAGTCGTCGTCGCGAAATGTGGGCGCGCGTTATCGTGCAGCAAGCGAACTTTGTCGAGCCTGGGCTGTTCCCTGCGTATCTCGTCGACCAGTCTCTGCAGTTGGGTTGTGTAAACCTAGGCAGTGACAGTCGTGCTGTCAGGCAGCAGCTCGCAATGGTAGATCCCATAAACTCCCCACCAGACGCTCAGCATGACTTTCCTCGCATGAATTTCGCCTTTTACGAAAGATCTCGGCACTTCATACGCGTTGGCACCACGCACGTTTACGAGCGTGTTTGACGTCGAGGACTTATTTTTTGTCTCCTGTGACGATGGTGTCCAGCCATTTGAAGGTACGACTTCGGGAGAGCGGCTGAGTGCATATGTTTAGACCTCTTCGCCGCTAGATGGGCAGACAGTTCGGCCATCGTGCAAGAAATAGGCAAGGAAGACGGAGCTGGATATGTTATGCAGATACAACAGGATAATATCCCTATATAGCTCTTATGTTGAAATTTTCAAAACATCCTAGAAAAAAATCAGTACTGCGAAATTTTCTGCAGATACTTTCTGGACACCTAAATATCTTCTCCGATAACTTGCTGTTAGCGTTCGTGGTCCTCAACCCCATTAAAACATCCACGACTACACCACGAGGCAGAGATGGTGCGCTCCAGTGTTAGAAACGCACTCCACTGTGATAGTGCCTCGCGTTGAGGTTCCCCACACGACAATTTTCACGAGAGATATGAAAGCTATCAGATTAGACGACCGCCAGAGGATTGAGCTGAAGACACGTTCTTGTCTTGTTCCCATAATTTAGTCCAAGATGTGAGGAAGCGGATTATAGTCTGCTACATAGTCTACCTAGTCTTCTGGTGGACTCTTAAGCCATTTTCCTGTATAGGAAAAAGAAGGAAGTTCGCTATCATGTCATGTTTCGTTGTTTTATCTGAAGTGTCTGGTTTTGCTCCAAAGCACAGCCAAATGGCTCAAAAGAGTAACAGTTGAAGGTGTAGTCATTCCTTCATTGATGGAAATGATGATAACTGTGATAGTTTCAAAAAGCAGCTAGACTGCAAATCCAAAAGAAGTGTAGCAATATTTGATCGAATGTCGGATGTTCCAGAAATGTTTTTAAATGTTCTCTTCTAAAAAAAGCTTTAACCAAGCTTTTATCTTTTCTAAAGCATCAGCAATATAGATCGTTGTACTTGTGCGTTGTTGCGCGTCTGCTTGTTTTGTTTGTTGTGGGATGTTTGTTGCTTTTAGGGCGTTGTTTGTTGTAGAATGACATGTGCGTGATGCAATGAAGTTGATATGGCTTGCTGAACCATGTGATTGTATGCTTTTCGATTTTTTTTTCAACACCGCCCCTTAAAACTAGTTGTTTTTGAAGAAATATCAAGGTTCAAAAAATTTAGCGGATTTACCGAATTTATCGGAATTTACCGGCGGATTTCAGCGTTAGAAATATGCGGTAGAAAATTTACCGGCGACAGTTCAGCGCACACCCCTGATTCATATCACTGCCCTCGATCATATGCAAATGTAGCAATAAATGGACACCTTTTTTGAGAAGGACTAAGCTCTGCTGGTGGTTCGCACGACGTTTCATGAACTTTAAGTGATGGAAATAACCACATTGCTCTTTTTGAGCATGTGGATGAGATTTTCTCACGGCTCCTGTTGCCACGCCCTTTATAGGACCTGGTTGCCTCAGGTGGAGATTGCTATGACGGAGTGAGAAAATGCTGTACCTTTGTTCATATGACTACCATGTGTTTTGTTGAACGGGTCCGATCGCGCTATCGACAACTGTTCAATGGTCGCGGATATTTTCTCCCACGGCTGCGGGCATTTTCTCCTCGGAAACAGACGCGACGCGGTTCGGGCATTATTTCCTGTAGTCAACCCCAAAGACATCAAAACGCTTCGCTTTTTAGCAAGGATACGCAGCTTACTAGAGCTTGAAGGAAAGAAATTGGTTGGTTGCTGAGACAATGCACATCATTTTTTGAGGTACTGAATGGAAGACTCACTGCGCAGAATTTAGGAGGAATGAAGAGACAACTAATGCTGGAGCATTTTATGGCGACGGAAAGTCGAATCTTAAAGCCATCGATTAAGATGAACCAATGCATTGCGTACGGTGTCGAAGACGCAAATATAAGCAAGCGGTGTCCGACGTCTCTTGAATACCGAAGTAAGTGTTTTGCAGTTCAATGTCCGTTCTGTTAGGATTCTCATGTCTGCCGCGCGAACATTGTAACAAAAAATTCTTTAACAAACAATGCCAACAACTAACAAAGAGTGGACAGCAAAATAAAGTCTAAACATCTTCAGAGCGTGGAAGAAGAGCATGTACGGAATTATTACTCGAGAGATCGGTACTTCGTGGGCTAGCACCGGCAAGGAATCTTAAAATGCAAGTTAGATCAGGCCGCTTCCTTTCTTTCTTAGTTCTTTGCGAAACCGTCTTGTCCGTTCTACGAGCGTGTGCTCAATGTATTAGCCCGCTAAGTATCGAGAGAACTAACGAAAACACCACTAAAAGCCCATCAGTGGAATCCTATCGTTCAGGAAAAGAAGTGCAGGTTAAGACTCTAGGTCGAACTAAAACGAATTGGCATTGGAGTGCGATAATCTACCGCCATTTACGGTTGTGCAAGAACGGATTTGTTCTGCTTAATTCTTATTGATTTCAATAGTTTTCAATAGCAGTCCCAAATGGAGGGGGGATGAGGCTCGCAATATTACGGAGAGCTACGATAAAGAGTACTAAGTTTGTTGGCAAAAAGGTCCGTTGAAAACTCCGTTAAATTTGTGAGAATTCTCGTTAAGTCGTTCAACCAGATTTTAACCAAAATGCCATTATTTCACTAAATTCGTTAAATCGTTAACCGTTAAATACCCCTGGTGTACTCCCTTCTTCGATGATAAAGCAGACAAACATGAAGCTGAGCGCACCCTGTGGTAATTTCTCGCCGTGAGGTTTCGTAAGGACGCTTAGTAGCGATGACGAAGGAGCCCCAGCCTATCACGTGCCACTCCATATTGCTTTGAGGCTTGAGTCTCGCCCAGGCTAGTCAAGCCTTCCACAACAACGAACTGTGAAATGGCTATCAGACATGCATGGCAAGGTTGCAAGACGGGCGCACACTTCGGAAGACCAATGGCCATCAGGAACCAAGCGCTGTTTTGTCCCAATACGCCGTTCATGCTTCCATCGAATAATCTTGAATGCATTCCTTGTTGAAGAAATGACATATTGGATGAAACCAAGTAACCCAATTAAGCTAAAAGTGGATTCCACAGCTGTCCAGCCGAAAGTGGAACGTGCCAGTCCCAATTTCAGCTGGAGAGCTGTGGAATCCACTTCTTATCTGGAACAGAGGAAGGCATGTATTACTCAGCAAAGGTTGTTAGTTCTGGTCTAGTAGAAGAAGTTCCGAACATCCTGCTTAGTTATCTTCTTTCGATGTCATCACGTCACTGAAGGACGTAGAAGTGCTTCAGAGCACTAGCCACAAGTGGTAGAAGGGTTAAAAACGCAGCACGTTTGCGGATAACTGCAGCCTATTTCCCTCTCAGCACTCGAAAAGCCGCCATAGATGATCCGGGTGACTACAGGGTAAACGAAAGTTTTCTCCAGAGGGGAATTCCTCCTTGAAAACGTTTTGTAAGTGCCCTTGCTGTAAGCGTTCGCTGCCCAACATGTATGAGGGCGGAGTTGGCCGGTGCCACTCGAGTCGAGGACGATGACTTCGGTGCCCAAAAAAGCGTTGTAGGTCTGGTCGAGGACGATTCGCTGTAAAATGACCGCGCAATGAAGCATATTTAAGCGCACCTCGAAGCCATACAAGCATCTTCTGCAGCAGTCCGCAGCAGGTCGGTTAGTGCTGATTCCTCAGGGTTGCAGAACATCTCTAGAACCTGTCTGAGCTCGCTCTTTCCAGACTATGAGCCTAACGACAGTTGTTTCCGGCATTGCCGGTGTGACGGCTGTCGCCACTGCGGTTAGCATCATCTCCGTCGTCTACCTTATCAACGACATCAACAGCTTCTACGACGGTGCCATCGGAGAGTTGTCCAACTTCAAGGTAACTTAGATTCTGTGCTGTTTTGTCAAGGATTACCTGTATCTGCCTTAAGGACCTCGCCAACTCGGCATGGCACGAAATGAGGCTGGGCCCAAGGGATCCTTTCCGAAGAGAGCCAACGATTGCGCGCCATCGCCGCCAATGGCCTCCGGAATGCAACTGCGGACAACCCGCTGGGCAGTGTCCAAAAGGACCTCCAGGACCACCTGGAGCCCAGGGAGAGCAGGGACAACCAGGAGAACCAGGCAAGCCCGGTATGAGAGGCTTTGACGGCATTTCCATTTCGGGAGGAGGTGGTGCCGGTGGATGCATCAAATGTCCTTCCGGTCCACCGGGACCGCCTGGGCCAGATGGACCACCAGGTCCTGTTGGTCCGACAGGAAGTCCCGGCGCTGGTGTTTCTGCACCCGGAATTGGAATGCCTGGAATGCCTGGACCACCTGGAGATCCTGGAGCACCTGGTGAACCAGGACAGCCCGGTATTCCTGGCTACCCTGGTGCCGATGGGAGACGCGCAGTCGGAATGCCTGGCCCTCGCGGACCTCCAGGGCCAGTTGGACTGGCCGGAGAAGCTGGAGAGGATGGAGATTCTGGAGGAGAGCCACAACCAGGGCCAATTGGACCCCCTGGAGAACCTGGAAACCCGGGAGAACCAGGTCCAGATGGACCACCAGGAGAGGACGGACTTGCTGGAGAGCCTGGTCCGGATGCTGCTTATTGCCCGTGTCCAGACAGGAGTACTATATTGGCAATAAAGAAGAGCGCCGCGGTGGAGTCGTTCTCGACGGGAAGGCCCAGCTCTTCCCCCAGCACCAAGAAGAAGACCAGAAGGGAGCTGAAGAAACACGATAACAGTGTCGGCGAAAAAGAGAAGAAGGACTGAGCTGGCTGGGCTGCTTTCTAGGCGCTCACTGAGAAAGTTCTTTGATAGTTAGAATAAAAGAGGCTAGCAAGACACTGTTTCCACACAGACATGACAACTTGAAAGTAAACTTCAAGAGAAACGCTTCGAGTAGTAATGAACAATGAGATATTTTGTTCATTTTGTGTTTGGGCGTGGGAGCGGTATGTACCTACTCCTAGCGTTGACTCAGTTTTCATTTCTCGTGAATTCGAGCCTTCCGCTGGAATTACGAGATGTAATCCATTCAGCTCAGAAGCAAACAATCAGCTATCGCTTCTACAATGCACAAATACGAAATAGAATAATGGCCCTTTTAGGCCTTTTGATTTCTTCTACACAAATTACTTAAGAATAAAGCAAGGTCCTATTGAGAATTGGCAATCTCAGTGCTGGACGAGGACAATCTCATGGTATTCAAAAAAAAAAACGAATTTTCAAAGGAGAATGCCTTTTAGAGTCGATACTATCAAGCGCTTGAGAGGTTTTCATATTCCCGGTTCTATTTGAGCTTTGTTTTCCACGAGATGATAGGAGCTAATGGCAC
Organism: Heligmosomoides polygyrus bakeri; assembly: GCA_947359475.1. Taxonomy (NCBI): domain Eukaryota; kingdom Metazoa; phylum Nematoda; class Chromadorea; order Rhabditida; family Heligmosomidae; genus Heligmosomoides; species Heligmosomoides polygyrus. The sequence goes on along the minus strand of OX375869.1, from coordinate 28,516,778 downwards.
ATAAAGAAAAACATATTTCAACAAACAGAAAATGTAAGGTTCCGAAGAATTAAAGAGTCCAACCCACTTTTCTTCACTCGCACAGCTCCATCTTCATGTTATAAACCTTATGACTTGAATCACTGAAATGATAATAAGGAAGAAGGTCGAATTGTACTAGAAAAGATGGGAAAACTTCCCGAAAATTCAGCAGTGAAGCACAGACTTCTCATTGAACGAATGTAGAAAGTTCTGTGAATGCGAGTTTTCACGCCGAGTTGCGGCCATAGACACGGATCGGCATCATACATTTGGCAGCCCTTCAAGCTCGAGTAATGCCCTTGGTACAGTTCCCAAAGCGAATAAGAGTAATCGATGCTCTTCTCAACTGTCCTTTTCAACAGAAAAATTGCACATGTAGCCGCTAGGTTGCTTCCTAGACCTTGCTTCGCCTGATATGTGCTAGCACGGAGGCGCAATGATAAGCATAAACCTCAGCTTCGTGCAAGGGGTGCATGCAGTGACAACAGAGTGGGCGGAACAAAGAGTTCACATGTTGCTCATCCTTCCTAAGTGTCACATGTCGTGCAGTTGATCATCGAATTCCTCGAGCGTCTCGATTCATCCCAGTTGCGTGTCAGAGTGTACCAATGGATCCTACTCGCATGAGAGATACGAAGAGCGTCACATTGCTCGTGCAAAACTTTCACGAAGAAGTCCGACCAACGCGTTGGTGGGTGCCCTGGCGTTCTCTTGACATCCCGCTAAATCCAGTCTGTGACGGCTCTCGTCCAGCGGGTGTCTGCAACGCGCATTACGTGGCCGGCTCGCCTCATTTTCGACTACTTGGCCGATGCAACACCGTTTCCAACTTCTGAACGTCGACGAAGCTCGGCACTCCAAAAGCCTACGTGAGTCGTGTCATCCTGAGCATCATCCTATCGGTTCCTCTTTGCGCGGCGCTGAACACGTGTTCATCCTGCTTCCGAATGGCCGAGGTCTCTAAGGCGTATGTTAGGGAAGGAAGGGCACTGGAGTCGAAAAGGTGAGCACGAAGATGTACGCCTTTCCCCTTCATCACAACTTCATCGACGCTCTTGAAAGCTCCCTGAGCTACTCGTTTCCTCCTGCCCAGCTTCGGCACTAGATCGTCGGCCACCAGGGCCACACGTAGCTGGAGTCTTCGGAACTGTTCGTTCTGATAAGCGAAAATTTGGCATCAGAAGAACGTCCGTCTCTCATAGTCGTCGTCTCCGTAGGATACAGCTGCAGCAGAACGCTCCCCTATATATGACCTGAGGTCCGACTAGTCATCTCGAACTCAAGTTCTTCGTTCGGATAACGCCGCCAAGCATTCAATCCCTCCTGGTCGACAATTTAGTATCTGGCTTGTTTTCGAAAAATAGTATCACCTGTATCACCTGTCGTCCCGTGCTGCTCGAGCGGGCGCCAGCAGCGTGTCCATTCGTCCCTGTCGCGTGCCAGAGTGCTCCAATGGATCCTCCTCGCTCGACGGACACGAATAGCGTCGTATCGGTCGTTCAGGGCTTCACGAAGAAGTCCGACCAACGCATTGGTGGGCATCCTGGTGTTCTCTTGACATCCCGCGGAATCCAGTCGGTGACGGCTCTCATCCAGCGGGTGTCTGCGAAGCGCATTACGTGGCCGGCCCACCTAATTTTCGACAACTTGGCCCACGCGACAGCGTCTCTGATCTTCGAACGTGGGCGAAGCTTGGAACCCTGGAGGCCTTCTCTCACTTGCGTGAGTCGTGTCACTCCGAGCATCGTCCCCTCAATTCCACGCTGCGCGACGCTGATCGCGTGTTCATCCTGCTTTCGTATTAGCCCAGGTCTCTGAGGCGTATATTAGGGCAGAAAGAACGTAGAGTCTAATAGGTGGTTCGAAGTCGGACGTTCTTCGCATTCTTCGCGACTTCTTCGACGCTCTTGAAAGCTCCCCAAGCCGCTCGTTTCCTCCTGCTCAGCTCTAGCGCTAGGTCGTTGGCCATATTGATTTCGCGACCCAGATAGACGTAGCTGGAACATTCGGAAATGTTCGTTCCGTTGAGCGAGAATATGGCATCAGAAATTTGTCCGTTCCTCATGAACATCGTCTTCGTAAGATTCAGCTGCAGTCCAACGTTCCTACATACACGATCGAAGTCGGCCAGCATTCGCTCCGCCTGGCTGATGCTCGGTCTTATGAGCACGATGTCGTCAGCGAAGCGCAGATGGTGCAGCTGCCGGCCGTCGACTTTCACTCCCATGTCTTCCCATTCTATAATAGTTCGCGCATGACGTTTTCGAGGGTTGCGCTGAAGAGCTTCGGGGATATGGTATCCCCCTGCCGAACCCCTCTTTTTACGTCGATGAGGACGTCGTTGTAGAATGGTGAGATCTTGGTCGTGAATCCACTGTACAGCTCTCGAAGGACTGATGTACTGAGCAAGGCGTCGATGACCGCTTCACTTTCGACAGAGTCGAATGCTTTCTTCAGGTCGATGAACGTAAGGCACAGCGGCAGCTTGTACTCTCGCGACACTTCGATGAGCTTCGTAATGGTGTGTACGTGGTCGACCGTGCTGAATCCTCTCCGAAATCCTGCTTGCTCGCATGGCTGTCCTTCGTCCAGCGTTCTGCTGATCCTATTCAGGATGACTCGAGTGAACAGCTTGTAGAATACGGACAGCAGGCCGATCGGGCGACAGTTGCCAATGTCGTGCACGTCTCCCTTCTAGTGCAGCAAGACGGTCCTGCTGGTCTTCCACTGAGATGGAGCCTTGCACTCCGACAAGTAGCGCGTGAAGAGCCGCGCCAGGGTGTTGATGAGCGCTGGTGGGAAGTTCTTCAGGTGTTCGGGTCTGATCCTGTCGGGACCGGGTGCTGTACGTTTCTTCACCGACGAGATGGCGTGTCGGATCTCGGAAGGGAGAACAGAGGGGACGACGTATCCATCCTGCGGAAGATGGTGTGGGGGCAGGTGGACGTGGCTATCGAAGAGATCGGAGTAGAAGTTGTGGATGACCTTCTCCATGGTCCTTCTGGAAGAGGTGACGGTTCCGTCAGGACGTCGGAGAGCGGTCATCTTGGTTTTGAAGTTGGCGAAATTCCGGCGGGCATTGCAGATGCTCAAACCTGCCTCTGCAGCTTCAGCCAACACTTCCGCCCTTCTCTCCTTAAGATCCTCCTTTATCGCCGCTCTGCATAGCTTCGCAAGCTTGGACGTCAGTTGGTAGTTGCCTGATTCTCGTGCTGCTCCACGCTGGCGTATCAACTCAAGAGTTTCTGGAGACAGGCGTCTCTTGGTGGTGTTCAAGCTCTCGGCTCCCTTAGCACTATCGCGGGATGGTGCACGAAGTGGTCGTATTCCTATTGTCCGTAACTTTATCTTCCCTAAGGCCGGCAAGAGGGGTGTAAAGGTCTCAGTTGATGGTCCTTCTGGGACTCCTCTTCTTGAACTTCACGGCCTTCTCTCTTCTTCTTCTTCTTATTCTTCAGCGTTTGTCCCGCATCGTCGCGGGGTCCGCTCTTCTGGTGTTACGACGCCACCTTTCCCGATCCTGCGCTTGATCAGGGTGGACACCAGCTACTTTCATGTCCTTGTGTAACGTATCGGACCAACGCTGCTTCGGGCGTCCTCTAGGCCGCTTTCCAGCTACTTCCAACTCAAGGCCAATCTTGCGGACGCTGTCTTCTTTACCACGCAGAACGTGGCCGTACCATCGCAAGCGAGCTTCGCGCATCTTGTCGGCTATCGGCGCGACACCGAACTTCTGCCGAATAGCATCGTTTCGAATGCGGTCCATGCGCGTGACTCCAGCCGTCCAGCGCAGCATCTTCGTCTCCATGACGCTGAGGCGCGTTTCAACTTCCTTAGTCGCAGGCCAACACTCAGCGCCGTATATTGCTACCGGCCGCACGACTGTTCTGTAGATCTTTGACTTCAGGTGCTCTGGTATCTTCCTATCGCAGAGCACACCAGTCAGCGAACGCCACTTGGACCAAGCTGCACTCACTCGTGAGTTCACTTCAACCATCAGACCGCCGTCAGACGCTATTGCTGATCCCAGGTATTTAAAGACCGCAGTGCGTGGAAGCTCAGTACCGTTAATCTTAATGGAGCCGGACTCGTTCACGTCAGTCGTTAGGTACTCGGTCTTCTTGACGTTCAATTTGAGTCCGAACATCGCCAGGCGGTCGCACCAAGCTTGCACCTGCCGCTCGAGATCATCTTTCTCTTCGCAAGCGAGCATTACGTCATCAGCATAGAGCAGCGTCCATGGAACAGGCTGCTGAAGATCTCGCGTAATGGCATCCATGACGACAACAAAGAGGAGTGGAGAAAGCGCAGAACCTTGGTGCACCCCGACAGAGATGGGAAACTCCATCGAGGTTCCAGCTGCAGCTTGAACTCGACTCTTTGGACAAGAGTAGAGCATCCGCACCCACTCTATGAGTTCCTCAGGTACGTTGTGTTGTCGCAAGGCGTACCATATAACCTCACGCGGTACGCGGTCGAAGGCCTTCTCCAAGTCGAGAAAGGCTATATGCACCGGCTTCTGTTTCTCACGATGCTTCTCCACCAGGAGGCGGGCGGCGTGTATAGCATCGATGGTCCCACAACCAGACACAAAGCCGCACTGGTTGTCGGAGAGCTTGACGATTTCACGGATTCGTCTATCGAGGATTCGCTCGAAGATCTTCATGCTGTGCGAAAGCAAGCGAATCGGACGGTAATTGGAGCAGTCTGCAGGACTGCCCTTCTTCTTCCAAATCGGAATCGTCGTACTGTTGTGCCAACACTCCGGTACTTTCTTCTCCTTTACTACCTGGTTGAAGAACTCAGCCAACCACTCAGCAGGATACCAGAGCTTCGACTTCCAAACATCGGCTGCCAGATCATCCGGTCCTGTCGCCTTGCATGGCTTCATCTTCTTTAGAGCCGCTTCTGTTTCCTCCACGGTGATCTTGTGAACGGGACCGTGAACAGAACCCACAGAAGGGATGGCCGGGTGAGGAAATTCCATAGTGGAAATTTCCTCAAAGTAATCACGCCATCGCTTCAGCGCCTTTTTGCGGTCTGTCAGAAGATGGCCGCTCTCATCATTGATGCCAACAAACTTTTCAATGTCCTCGGTTTGGCGATGGCGGGTCTTAGCAAGTCGGCACAAATACCGCTCACCATCGCGCGATTCGAGCTTTCGGTAGACATCACCATAATGAGTGGCTTTCGCAACAGCCACGGCTTTCTTTGCAGCCTTCTTCGCCTTCTGATACTCCTGCCAGTTGTCGGCTGTTTTATCGCCGAGAAACACATGATACAGCGACTTCTCTCGAACTTTCGCTTTCACATCGTCTGTCCACAGCCATGCCTGCTTGTCGACTTTGCGTCGTCCAGGCTTCGTAGTGCCGAGTTCCAACCTTGCAGCTTGGCGTATCGCGTCGGTTGCTTTCTTCCAAGTTTCATCGACAGTCGTAACTGTCGGTAACCGCACGCGAGAAATCACAGCTGCTTCCTTCTCTTTCATTCGCCACCACTTGATTCTTGCAGCACCGCATCGCTCGACCTGCTTCAGCCTCGGAGAGGCGATCTTCAGAGTACAGATCAGCGGACGATGCTGTGGGGCGACCGTTTCATACGGCACGACCTTCGCGTCTGTGACGAGATTTCGGTCACGATCCTTCACAAGCACAAAATCTATCTGAGACTTGGAGCTCCCACTATAGTATGAGATGAGGTGGGAGTCGCGTTTTCGGAAAACGGTGTTCACAATGGTGAGATTATGCGATTCCGCATACTCAAGAATGCGCTCACCATCGGCGTTACGAGACCCGTATCCGAAACCACCATGACAGCTGTACCCGTCCTTCGCAGCACCTACGTGCCCATTAAGGTCACCAGCGACTATGATGACATCTTTCGGCGGTACCTCTGCTGTCTTCTCATCAAGCAGGCTCCAAAACTCTTCCTTGGCTTGATCAGAGCAGCCACTCTGCGGAGCATACGCAGAGAAGAAGTGATAGAGTCGCTCCTTCGCGGCGACAACGATCTTCATCAACCGATCGTCATAGCGTTCGACGCTTACAATCGAGTCACGAAATCGTTCGGAGACGATTATTCCGACACCACTGGTGGTCCTGGGACTTCCACATAGAACGGCCTTGAAGCCACGTCCTATGTCCCTTGACTTGCTGCAGGACCACCTCGTCTCCTGCACCGCACAGAAATCAATTCTTCTACGCTCCAGTGCTTCAACCAACTCGCACGAGCGGCCCGTTAACGTACCCACATTCAGCGTTGCTACGCGGGTCCTGCCTACGTTACGGGACTTTCGGACTAGCTCAGTTGCCCCCCCGATGCCGTCCTCGCATCAGGGACCCTCGCATACTTTCCACACTCGCCGGGCTCTGCGAGTGCGCGTCGGCTCCCGCGGACGCCGTAGCACAATCTCGAAAAACATGACTATTCATACACCATGTGATGTGACATGGGTCTTCGTAGGCCGGCCTGTCACAAGGGCCTGTCGCCTGCATTCGAGTGTCCGTGCTTAGCTTAGCTCACAAAGCGAGCAGTTTCCAGTGGCACCACGTGGAGGAACGGACATCGCCACCAACTTCACGGCCTTCTCTCCTAGACGCAAAAAGCGGAACCTTCCGCGAAGTGGGCGGTGGTCCGATCCCGTGTAGAACTTGGGGACAAGGAAATGTCGGTCAGGTAATACTTGCGATTGAAGATGATGTGGTCGATCTCGTTGTGGAACTGGCCACCGGTGGATTCCCAGGTGCATCGTAGGGAGGAAGGCTTCTGGAACTGTGAGTTTCCATGGATGATCTTGGTCGACATGATAAACTTAGACAGCCTTTCACTTTGCTCGTTTCACTCCAAACCGTGGGTTCCGATGTGAAGTTTTTCCGGCGACCTTCGCGGTCCGATCTTGGCGTTGAAGTCGCCGACGATCACTTGTAGAAGGTGTGATCTTCCTTATAGAACTTCTTCAGCTCCACGTAGAAAGCTTCGACCTCTTCGTCGTCGTAATCGGATGTTGGGGCATACGCGACGATTACAATCAAAGCTGGCACGGAACCACATCGCTTCAGTCCCAGACGTCCGATTCGGCTTGCCAGAGACTCATACGAATCGATGTTCATGGCCAAGTGCGTGTTGACGAGGACACCAACGCCGCCTACTCCCCTGCTGTCGCATGTTCCGAGGAACAGTTCTTCTCCGGAGTCGTAGGCGGCGTGTAGGGGGTGGTGTCTTCTCGTCTCGGTCAGCCCGATGACGTCGTACTTGATCTTCCTGGCTTGCATCATCCTGGCAGGTCCTCAACGGATGCTTCCGATGCGAACGTGCGGGCGTTATAAGTACAGATCGTCATCCTAGTCCTTCTCAATTTGCGCAGCCTGGTTAGGCCCTGAGATTTTAGCAGCCTCTCTGTACTCGTCCTTCCCATCGCTGCAGAAATGGGGCTCTTTGGGGGTCAGGGGAATGAGGCCCATTAGTGCTGCTGTTTTTGACTGGAGTACACACGGGTGGCTAGTCGGGCTCTGTCGTGCGGGCGAAGAACTCCGGGCAGCCAGCCAGACTGCCCGAAGGGACGGGGCGAGACTTAAGGCGGTCTCGAATCGCCTTACATGTACTCACAGTCTACCGAGTGCAAGCTTTTGGCCGAGCCGACACAGTTACAATCCGCACAGTTACGGACACATCCACGCACACTGTGCATGAACATGCCGCTCCCACGTACAAGGAACGCGTCGACCCGACACAGCAGGAGCAAGGACTCCATCCACTGCATCCCACCTGCGTCTCTGGGCAGTACATGGTCGCATTTGGTTCGCGTTTAATTCCCCTATCCACCACCCGGACGCGCCACGTGGCCCTGCGACAAGCGGCCCGAGATCCCTCTTAATCTTATCGAAAAATAGCACTCCGGCTTATCCATTGGTTAGCCACAGCAAGTCCAGAGTGCCTCCGGTATTCCGGTCAAATAGAGAACACGGTGCATCCTAAATGCGGATATAGCAGCGCCGCCATTTACGCTTCACAGTGTAAACATGTGACTGCTTGTTCAGTGATGACTTTCGTCATCAGAGGCACCCTTCTCATAAGACGAGGTTTGCAAAAAGCGGTAGACATCCTTCTCAGGGGACCCAATCCCGCGACGGCGGTCTCATGGGACGATTTCTCTCTCCACTTGGTGGACCGGACGACACTCGGCTTTGAGAAAACAATAAAGTCAAAGAGTGATAAGGTGTTAACTATTCATCATCCTACGCCACCCCGCTTCCTTGGTGCAGCTTTCGCTGTCTCCAACAATGCTCAATATCGTACTCAGGTTGGGATGCTTTAAGTTCGTTATTTCTAGGAGGGGTGTGATTTTACCCAGATATACCATTTTCTGATCAAATTGGACACTTTTCAAGTCAAAATAGACACTTTTCTAAGCTAGCTTAATACTTTCGAAACCATAGCGAACTCTGCCGAATCGAAATGAGCTTTTTCTACATTAAACTAAATACTCTCCCAAAAGATTAGAATAATTTTTTGTTTAAGGCAAATTTTAGTATGTTTTCTTTGAAGGTTTTAATCACTCACCCTATAAGTGAATACTTAGTTTAAAATTTTATAAAAATCTCATTTTTTGTTTTGTTTTGAGAAATAATGATAAAATTTTTTATTAAAAAGCGGAGGGGTGGTAATTTTATAGTGTCAAAAGAAGGGGCGCCATGTGCTTACCCATGACGTCGCGATTTTTATTCGATTGATAGCAAAATCGCTGCTTGCAGGGAGTATCACACCTGTCAACGGTTCAGCAAAAACAATTGTTAATAACACGCATTTTCTCACTCTAACATCTTTTGTAAGCATTATGAATTAAACAAAAATCACAACGAGCTTTTCGAGTGCATGGCGCAGTCTGGTCTTTTAATGCACTCAATTGTTGCTGCCTTGTTGCGCTTTAAAACAAAAAATTCCGAAAAATTAAATTTATTGTTTTATTCCCAACAAACACACACTTTGCAAAATTATTGCACTCATTCCTCTAAACTAAAAAAAAAATTCAAAAAATGTTAAGCCAAATTTTCCTTGAACAAAAATTATCCTTATCATCTTAGAGCGCTTTTAGTTTAACCTGTAAGAAACTCGTTTGGAAAATTTTCGAAATTCTTAGGCTTGCTTAATAAAATGTTCATTTCAACGTGAAAAGTGTCCATTTGGATTTGAAAAGTCCCCAATTCGACGTGTAAATTGTTGTCGCATCGGCGGTTGAGACCTACTGTTTAGGTGGTCCCCGGTTAGAAGGCTGATCGAATTGGAATTATGGCCACAAACACTATCACCACAAACACCATGCCTGAAGCCACTCCCGGATCAAACACGACGTAAAGGCGGGGCTCTGCAACCATGCATTCCATGGATTCGAATCAATCGTTTTTAAATATCCTTTCGGAACAGTCTATTACAACCATAGCAGGTTTCAGAAGAATGAGCCATTGCTGGACTTATGTTCAGTGCCTACTCCAGTGGTGCTTAAAATTATACTACACTCTGACGTGCTCCTAAACTGAAGCCACCAACACATTTGCATAGTCCATTGTAGTTCAGAAATACATATTGAGTGACTGTTTTCATAGCAAGCACGTCTTCCTTGAAACGGACAGAAAATGATCTAATAATGTTACTTTGGTTGTGTTGGATCCATCGTATTAAAAGTAGATCACCTCGGCACAGGTGATCTAATCGATGTCAGGTGTTGGATAAATCAGTTGTTCTTTTCATTTTTGGATTCTGATAATTAATAAAAATAAAGATCATCATTGTGCAAATGCCAACTGTTATTCTCCTCAGTTACTAAGGCTACTAGTCGTAGTTGTTGACTGCTTGCTTAGCAAGGATATATTGCAATGAAAATCCCTCGATCTCTCGATCTACCTGTTTTCTCGTTTTTTGCGACTTCTATTTTTTAAAGCTCTGAACTTATCGCCCATTTTGAAGCCCGTGTTATTGCTTGAGAGGATCCTACTGCGACCTGGTTCGTTAGAGAGAACCAGTAAAGGACAGTGCTATCCCATTTGTTGTTTAGAAAAGAAATATTTTGTCCTTAATGTTCAAAAATATTAGTGTGAAAACTGGGAAGTTGTGGAAATGATGTGAGTAATATAATGAGCTACGAAGGCCCTGAATGTTTTGTGTTTAGCGCAGGGGCTGACTCTTTTTAATACCTTGCATTGCGAAATAAGCATTCGTATAATCAGAACGGATAGGATCGGCGTTTGAAAATGAGCCGTTGTACGGATTATCCAATTATCGGTGGTCTGAGAAATCGCCTTTATCAAAATTACTCAATGATCAGAAGATTTGGCTTCGGACCCAATGTGTACTGGAGATTGTGGGTCGTAATTTTACAAACCTAGAAAACTGTAGTGGTCTCCTCAAGCTTTCACGAATTCTATTTCTAGTGAAATAGCCCGTCACAGCGAGTTTTTTAAACATGCAGTGAGAGAGGTATTTCAGGTATATCCAACAGCCCCTAGTCAGTTAAGCTTTGTGCCTCAAAACGAGGTTTTTAGGTGGATCTTTATTTAGCGAGGTCTGACGTTTCGACATTTCGCCGTCTTCGGAGACCTGAACGTGGTGCATCGCTTTTATTTGCGCTCTACTCCATCATCCTACACATAAAGTAGACAGCAAGAACCGGTGCTAAGGATTGAACAACAGGTGCTTGGCCGCTCACCGCTAATGTATTGCAGATACATAGGTGACTGCTGCATCGTAACATCGACACAATCCGAAAAGGATGAGTGTTTCAGGTTACTGAACGAACAATCTCGGTACATTAGGCTAGTTCGAGAAACTCCGATTAATGATTGGCTCACGTATCTGAACACGCAAGTGAAAGCGTCCCGTAAGGGAATCGTTGGTATTGGGAACTGAGCTCTAAGAATATGCTTGTTCACGCAACGTCAGCATACCCCGCTGCTAGGAAACGTGCTGTTGTCAGCAACATGTTCCGAACGGCAGTAGATATGTGTACGGGCTCCAATGAACGTCAAGAGACTTTACGATTAGCTTCAGATGTAGCCATTTCGAATGGTTGTAGGGTTTCAAGTCGACATAGAAGTTCTCACTCTAACGCTCACAACAGATCTCGCTCAGGCAAGATACATCTCGTCCTGCCATTCATTTCCGATAGAGTCACTGCTGGAATTCGAAGAGCTATTGTAAGGGCACAACTGCAGGACGACGTTATCTTAGTGAACATTCCTAACGATAACATCAGGCGGCAGTTAGTTCGAAATAGGCTCTACGATCAGCAGTGTATTTTGGAAAACTGCTTTAATTTCCCAAGTGGTAGTTTAGTTTATTGCCGAAAGGTTGGAGCAATAAACCAGACAAAGCTCGGCAGGCAAAGCCAACTAGATCTGAGAGACAGGAAGGGCTCTTGCAGTGCGTATGAGGAAACATCTATCAAATAAACGAGGTGGGTCCTTAACCAGCCCCCTTGGAAAGCATGGTATTGATACGACACGCATAAAGGATACGACTTTGAGATGAAATACACTATTTTGACCATTGTAGGAGATATTTCGGCGAGGAACGCGTTAGTGGCATTCTGGACTTTCACAGGAAATATTGTAATGAACAACTGAGATGAGTGTCTGTCTGCTTAGAGTGACTTTCTGCCGTTCGTGCCTCACTGTGAACTGTAGAAGGACCGGTGAGCGACAATGGTGTGCAGAATGCTCCACTACTGGCAAACTGACGTGTGCGAACATCACCTCTTGCGATGGATCTGGTGATTTCGTTTCTCCCAATTACTGCCTCCTTTTGCCCTCATGGAAATGCTAGGGTAGTTGAGGCGCTTGATGGAGTAGAGCGGAAATGAAACTAATGCACCACGTTCAGGCCTCTGAAGACGACGAGAAGCCGAAACGTCAGGCCCTGCTGAATAATGATCAGAGTGAAGAAGAAAAACCTCGTGTTGGCAGAAAAAATCTCAACTGACCAACAGCTTACAATGCCGAGGTTTGAAGAAGAAAGAAGTTGGAGATATTCAACAGTTTCAGAAAATAAAGTACACTGATATAAGTCTCACCGAACAATGCTGAAATAAAAAAACACAAGCTTAAATACGGGAGAGCAGAAACATGATGATGATCATCATAAGGTCAGATTATTCGATTATTTGAAGCCTTCGTATAGTCGAATAAACGAATAATTTGGATGCTGGCTCCTATCGAATATTCAAATAATTGAATAATACGAATACAGGCATGTTTCGAGTATGGAATAAACAAATAATTCGAATACTTGACTTTCTCGAGTAGTCGAGTGAAGAACATTTGAATAATCGAATTTATTCGATTCGGACAAAGCATATGACGCATATCACCCTCCTGCGCCTGGTCCGGCAGGGATTGCCATGAGTTGGGTAAATGCTGAATCTCAAGGTTCTTCCTTTTGTCCCATAGATTGTCGAGTTGCTCGGGCGGGCTCCAGCAACGTCTTCATTCACCAATGAAAGAGTGTTCCAATTCATCTTCATCGCTCGAGGAACACCAAGAGACCATGCCCTTAAACTAGAGCTGAGTTGATGGAACGCCTTGCTCAAAACTGAGGTTCACCCAGAGAAAAATGCAAATGTAAAGCACAGGTGATGTTTCCGTAATTGAATTTAACGTTTTAGACATTAAAGGTATGCTGCTGAGCTGCCCTCTGGTAGTATAAGCAAAAAGTATTCTACGTACTGTTGTGCCTTGGAAGATGAAAAGTGCTAGAAAATTTGGAGAAGAAACAGCCTCCTCCTTCGGAAAACACCAAGAAGATCATACTTGGTATCTGCTCACCTATCAGTAGTATAGTTTGCAATGAAGCCCAAGAGATCAGCTACTGTAGTAGACTAAAACTGAATATGCTAGTGACATGGTCAAAGTTTTATATGAAATCCTGTTGAAGACGTGTCTTGCTCTGATAAATATTTACTTACCCATCTGAGCGGTAACCACGAATAACACACAGTCGAATTTTAAAAAATCAAGTTTAAAAACTGTAGGATCTGTAGTGTAGGGTGTTTGAAAAACGCAATTTTTTCTGCTAGATCTAGGTGCCTTCGTATCGCTTTTACAGCGTTTTCTTCGAATTCTTAGACTTTTGACAGAGTTATGCCAAGGTTTAGACACTAAATAATTCTAGATACAACCTTATCTAGAATGGCTAATACTTCAATGTTATGATTTTTTGGAATCAGACGTCGAAAATCGCAAAAACTTTTGGTTCGGCCTAATATCTTGCCGGAAAGCTAAAGAACAGTAGTCAGTCGTAATTCCAGGAAAACTGCCAAACCTTCCTAAATTAAAGATTTGGCTATGGAGTTTTGCTTAATAGAAACAGCGAAAATTGTTTGTGTTTGAATTGAAAAACTCTGGAAACCGTTTACAAGGGCGAAAACTTACGTATCTCCATTGCAGCAAAACAGCGGTGTTCGGGTGGCTCCCTTTGGCAGCGTTTGAACGGTTCTATCTCTGCTGCTGGTGAAGGTTTTGGGATTTATATGAAAGCACAGAACAACGAAAATCCTCTCACGTGCAAATGGTCAGGATTTCATCACGCACCCGTGCGAAGCCTTGCATTTCAGACCCCATTGGTCCTGGGCTGAGTGCTTGCTACATTCATGCTATTAATTGGTCACATTAACCAGTGGTGTACTTTTGACGTTGAGAACTTAACGCACTTGGCCATGTACTAAAACTTCATGTGAACCTTATCATCTCTAGAGCTTTTACAAGCAGCAATGGTGTGGCGTTTCTCATAGCGCTAATGTTGTCTAGGATACTCCGCGTTTTGCTACAAGTTCTGTGCACTGTCCAGTTCTATACGTACGCTGAAACAAACACTCAGTTCATGCACAATCAATTAAGTCTGTGATGTAATGTTTCAGACGGTTGCATCGCGTAAGCCCTTCCATTTCCATTTGACAGAATTTTCGTTATCGTGTACTTTTATCTGAGTCTCACAACTTTTAAAACCTTCACAGGCAACCATTTCAGAACCTTTCAAACAGCACCTGCATTTTTGGGATATTTTGTCCCAAGCTGTAGCTTGTTTTTAGGTTTGACATTTTAAAAAATGCACAAGTTACGATACTGGGGTGATTATTTATCGAAAGGTGATGAAGTTCAGCGCTTATGTCTCAATCATTTGTGGATGGGCTTCGGATGTTACCCCTTGCAAATTCAACTGCCATAGGATAAGCATTCTGATTTCCTTCTGTTGCAATTAATTGCTGGGTTGTTAGTTGTCCTTCAGTATGCAAAAGAAACTAAAGCATAAAGAACAAAGAACTCTGGAATGCTCCGTGCATTCTGTGTTGGGGTGTGGTAGAGGCAATTTGAACGCGGATTTTTCCTATATAACATCTTGCCATGCCTGAGAATTAAGAAGTTAGTGTTTTATCCTTATCGAAGGAGTTTTCATTTCACCGGTCTCGCGAGGATTGAAAGCTCAGTCCAAACCCAAATTGATTCGAAGCTTATTCTGCGATAGGGCACTTACTGTGTCACCTATGCTGCACTGTAAGTTTTCTGTCCCCTTATCCTAATATCCTACTATATAAGCGAGAACGGTTGTTTGTCTGTCTGTTTGTTTGTTTGCAAAGGAGTGCTGGAGAAGTGTGTTCGGGGGAAGTGCGGGGATAGAGGGGGGGGGGGGGGGTTGTAGTTGTGCAACGTTCCTGGCAATTCAGTATGCGTGCCGAACACGTCGCCGAACGCGCCTGGAGATGCGGTGCTGGAGGAGCGTGTTGGGGGGAAGTGTTGGGATGTGGGGTTATAGTTGTGCAGCGTGCCTGATGACTCACTAGACGTACCGAACACGTTGCTCAACGTGCATGACGATTCAGTATGCGTGCCGAACACGTCACCGAATGCGCCTGGAGATGCGGTGCTGGAGGAGCGTGTTGGGGGGAAGTGTTGGGATGTGGGGTTATAGTTGTGCAGCGTGCCTGATGACTCACTAGACGTACCGAACACGTTGCTCAACGTGCATGACGATTCAGTATGCGTGCCGAACACGTCGCCGAATGCGCCTGGAGATGCGGTGCTGGAGGAGCGTGTTGGGGGAAGTGTTGGGATGTGGGGTTATAGTTGTGCAACGTGCCTGATGACTCACTAGACGTGCCGAACACGTTGCTCAACGTGCATGACGATTCAGTATGCGTGCCGAACACGTCGCCGAACGCGCCCGGAGATGCGGTGCTGGAGGAGCGTGTTGGGGGAAGTGTTGGGATGTGGGGTTATAGTTGTGCAACGTGCCTGATGACTCACTAGACGTGCCGAACACGTTGCTCAACGTGCATGACGATTCAGTATGCGTGCCGAACACGTCGCCGAACGCGCCCGGAGATGCGGTGCTGGAGGAATGTGTTGGGGGAAGTGTGGGGATGGGGATTGTATTTGTGCAAGTACCTGGCGACTGAGTGGAAGTGCCAAACACCTGCCCCTTTGGATGATCCAGCTGCCACTTATCCTACTACCAGCCTCCGCCGACGCCGTACGCTGGACGTGCGGGCCACGCTAGGCTTGCCGGCTTCGGGTATGACGGGCCACGCTGGGAACGTAGCCCAAACCTAGCTGGGGATGATTCCTCACCCAGCGTTGGTTGCCGGCGAAGCCGGCGACCGGCGCTGGGTAAGGAAGCATCCCTAGCGTCGAAGTCGTACATGTTCAAACGAACGCCTACTACAGATCGAATGATGCCTTGCTGAATATCGGTAACATCCCAGTACAGCACTCAGGAAAATGTCCACAGCACTCCTGCTTCGTCTGGGCTTGTGTTCACAACCTATTGCAGCTCGTCAAGCCTAATGGAATTTCTGACGTTCAGTCGTCGTGCTTTAAGCCACGAGGTGTGATGAATTTCGAAAAGGGTGTCTTAAGACAAAAAATTACTATCCTCGTCTGCATATAATAGTGTGGAAACTGGTCGGAGCACTGTCGAATATTGAGGACCAAGGAGCAAGACTTGGTTAAAACCGTAGTCGAACTGAGCGTAGGCGTAGGTCCGACGAACTTTCTCCGCTGACCTCTCCTGGTCCACCCCTTAAAATTGGAGATAGCTGGTAGAAATAGCTTAGTAATGCAGTGCGCGAAGTATATATGCTCTTTTGATCAAAGTGAACAATTTCCAAATCAAAGCGTCTTCCAGACCATGACATTGACCAATCAATAATATCGGTTGATATTGATTGCTTGATGGAAGCTTCAACATGGTGGCTGATTACCTGGTCAATCTTCCGTCGGTCATCATAATCCCGGAACACCCACCCGATTAAGTATGAGAGAGAGAGCAGGTGAAACGATCGACAATACCGATCGATATAAAGTCTGAGAGAAAGCTGACATCAGCGCTCAAAATGTCAATAATATCGGTCGATATTGATTGCCTGTGCGAAACTTCGTCATGGTGGCTGATTTCCTGATCGACCTCCCGTCGGCCATCATAATCACGGAACACCCACCCAGATCGATTAAGTTTGGCGAGAACCAATAGCTCCACGCAAACAATGGAAAATATCGATCGATATTGATTTTCTGAGCGACTAATAGGACCGACTGCCCGATCGAAACACCATCGGCCATACCAATATGCTGTTGCTAATGTTAGATAGCTGAACGAAGAAGTGCACGCCAACAGATACGTCGTTCGAAACCTCATGGATTGTTCTTTGATTTTCATCCCTCTGGTAGTTGGTCGATAAACACCCATGATGTGATCAACATGCGCCATCTACAGGTCAAGTGTCGTTGGCAGTAAACACCTACTGTCGCCGCGGGCCTCGGACAGCGCGGCGGGCTTCGACCAGCGCGGTTAGCCTCAGAATGATAGTAGTGATAATGATAAAGATGATAATGATGACTCCTTAAACACAGTAGATGCTATTAGCCGATCAACGTCTCCCGTCAACACCTCATGTGCCGTCAGCAGGGCAGACCTACTGTCGCCGCGGGCCTCGGACAGCGCGGCGGGCTTCGACCAGCGCGGTTAGCATCAGAATGATAGTAGTGATAATGATAAAGATGATAATGATGACTCCTTAAACACAGTAGATGCTATGAGCCGATCAACGTCTCCCGTCAACACCTCATGTGCCGTCAGCAGGGCAGAGCTACTGTCGCCGCGGGCCTCGGACAGCGCGACGAAGCTTCAGACATGACTCATACCTCTCCCGATTATATATAGTAAAGATATATAGGCGCTGCATAGAAGTACTGCGCATTACAAAGCAGTGACGTTATTGGACGATCCGGAGAGAACGCCTAAGATAAACTTAAGGAAGTGAAGAACGGATTCATGCAAAAGTACGCAGCAGGATTTTAAGTTTCACAAAAACTGATATTGCACTCACAGCACGACCCGTCGCCAGCGGGACGCGGGACTATACCAAAGGTCTTTCCGTAGGTTAGTGATATCAAGGTCGCACGAAGCGCGCAAGTGCGAGATACGCCGTTAGGCATGTCGGAGCACTTGTTAAGATAATAACTGATAATACGAATGTTAGACTAAACGGAAAGCGAATCGATAGATCAACAACTAGGTCAAGGAGAGCCTTCAAGCTTGTGCTGAGCTTTTGCGATGCAATTTTTTGCATAATGTATGGCCTCTTGTAAGGAGTCGAAAACCACAGTTACCTTTTTCGGAATGCTCTTCAGTGGTCGTAAAAAGGTGTGCGAAAACGTGAGCGCGAATTTCATCAAGCTCTGCTGCAGTCGTACCGAATATGCGCGGTTGGCGCAGTGGGTGGCGATGTCGCCTCTCGGGAGCATCGAGTTGGTTTTATGGTTCGGTCCCCGGTGTCGTCAGGGTTTTCGCACAATCACAGGAGTCGACTTGTACGCAATTAAAGCTTTTAGTAAGCAAATATAGTCCTCTTATGCTTATATTTCGGTTACCTCTTAATGGATCGCATTTGCACTGTATCGTGTCAGCAGCGATACCGCAAATGCACACAACACACACAATTAGTTTATTCTAGATTCTGAACGAAATTTGTAAATGGAGTGAAAGGAATTCACCATAAGATGTAAAAATGTTGCGTCATAGTTGCATCATAAACCTAATGGTAAGAGATTTGTTGTCTTCATAATCATGGTTTTTCATCAGCGAAAACAAGAGTCGCTTGATATCCGCGTGGGAATCCTGACTGTTTTGGGAACTACAATACCGCACACGTCACGTCTCCGTCTCACGGTCAAAACAGCGATTTGCAGCGGAAAAGCACCGTCTCAAACAGTCGCATGCTCATAGCTCTTTCAGTTTTAGGTTTTTTGATAAAATGTTGGCACCGTTCGATATGTCTCTTCGAATACTACACAAACAGTGGCCCAAAAATTGACAGGAGCACGCATTGCGATTAGAACAGCTTATTTCTAAGGAAATGCGTGCTTCCTGAACATCTCGAGCAAGGCGCACGTTGTTAGTGCTCTGTCATGCCAGAAATGCTTTGGGAGTGCGCCGTGCACAGCGCTTTTAGGCTGAGTCACCCCGCTGCCTGTGGTGTAGAGAGCCGTATCGGAACTTCATTGGTTAAGGGTCCATGGCTAGTACTTTAATTATAACGATAGATAAACTGTTACCACGTACATTTGATTTTCAAATTCATTGACTTGGTTACAGAACGGTTACAAAACTAGTACCCTCTTGATGGCTATTCCGCCTTGCATCAGGCTCGTAGTTTCTCGTAGATGAATAACAGTAGTTGAACAACAAAAAGTCGAATATAGTCACGAAGGCAGACAGAGGTTCACTAAGGCATATGTTATACTTCGACGACAGCGTCGGCGACGCGGTGAGCGACGGCGTTGCCGCGCACTGCGTAGCACTCGCCCAGCACTGTCACCGAAGTACAACATACATACAGAAGTACAACGCAGTACAGTTATCATACACACATGAAATCTTTCACATGAAATCATGTGAAAAAAATCGTCATTCAAAATATTTTCGTCATCAGCTCCTGCGTCGCGTCGAATTCTGTTGTCCATTCACAATTCTCCAAGATGTTTCCACCACTTTGCTCGACAAACAATTCCATCTTCCTCCTTATCCCAGAGATGTAACGCGAGCACACTTCGGGGGTTAACGTGTTCCAGTACCTTATGACCTCAGCCTTGAGGTCATAAGGTACATAAGGTCCAACTTGCGAATCCCTTTCTTCCCTATTCCGCCAAGACGTAGTCGAAAAATGTTGTTCCTCCTCGGAGCATCTCTGTGCAGAAATGAGGTCGAGCTTCCTTATTGATGTGCCTTATAATATGGCAATACTTGGTAGTAGTTCTCTTGAAGCTTAGTCGGAAATGATACCTCTTGATTAATTAACGAAATTAACGAATATTGCTCGTGCTTTTAGGCGATCCGCTACATCTTTCGCAGTTGTAGAAGAATTAGTCTTGTAGCACTTCCCTATTTCGTTGCATACTTCTGCATGGTGAACTGCAAAAAATGGACGAAGTACCATTCCTACCTTAACTATAGCGAGATAGAGACACTGCACTATTGTACTTTCACGGCTCCAGTGGACAAGAAGAGATAAAAAAATCGCCCAAACTTCGCCTAGGGTTTACTTGACAAATCTGATATCCGTCTTTGGTATTACGGTGGAGTACGGTAGGTTACGGTAGGTGCGGGTGACTACAGCTGTCGGCGGATGCGCGTACCTACCGTAGTCGGCCGAAATTTCAAAAACGGATATCAAATTCGTGATGCACCCCAAATAACCCCTATGGGCGGAGTTTGGACGAAAAATTCTTTTCACCCTCTCCACGACCTCTGGTGTCGTGGAAGAACAATAGTGCCAAGTTAATAATAATTGCACAAACAACCTCGGAAAAAGCAGGAGTGGTTCAGGAAACGCTTCTTAGTGGCTGACAAAGTTTCCTAAAATTTTTGAATGAAGCGACCGACGACTCGGTAGGTTGAGGTGGGTTCCATCTAAAATGCACTTGATAAGGAAGCCAAGCTCAAGCTTTTCTAAAATCACACTTTTTGCAAGTCTCAAGTGAAAAAGCTGACTGATTTCCCACGATGTCTCAAATCCATTATCGTCCCTATATGGTGCCAGAGAGTGCTTCTCATCTGTTCTTGTTTAATGAGGAAATACGAAAACGAAAAAAAGAATAAGAACTTCTACAGACCGACTGTAATGAAGAACAATAAAAGAGAAGACCACACCGTGGTGAAGATCACCATGGCGTGCCTCGACTGGGACTGCACCGTACTGTGTATAGAATCGATTCCGTACACAAGTCTATGCATACTTCCAAGGTGGTTTAGCAAGCTGCCCCCCCCCCCCCTGTCGTGACTCGCGTCCGACATGTAGCCACACGTCGCTGTCGCCTCGCTAGCCGATTCGATCGACAGGGTCAAACCAGGTCAAACGTGTCGATCGCAGTCGTCGTCGTCGAACCTTCGAGAAGCCGGCAAGACACAGACGGTGCGTGCCAACCCTGCTGCCACCGCTACCGCTGAGCGGTGATCGTCGCCGGCCGCTGCCGCTGAGCGGTCGAGAGTCTTCGTTGTCGTCGTCCTTCGCGGGTCGGGGGCAAGTGTCGTCCGCCCGATGGAACCAGTCATGGTCGCCGTCGAGATTCCTCATCCTAGGGCCGGATTTATGAACGCGGCCGGAGGTAAATCTTACCCCCATTTACCTCGACGGCCACTTACCCACCAATCTCCCTGAATTTATCCCTATTTCTAATTCATGACGGCCAAAACAAGGGTTTTGCTTCATTACCAATTTCTGACCCAATGCATCCCTCCCAATGCATACAGAAAGCATTGCAGACAAATTTTGGAGTACTCGGAACATCTTATACCTCATCTGTGATCTTATACTGTTAAGGGATACTCAAAAGACGCTGTTTAAAAAGCGCAGACACAATGCCACAGAAGTTCCTGAAGAAGGAGAGATCGTTTTGATAGAGCACGAACTTCTCCCTAGAGGACACTGGGCAATCGGTAAAATCGTAGAACTCATACGCAGTGCAGACGGACAAATATGGTCAGCCAAATTTAACTTCCTTACAGAAATGCCTACGTTCACCGTTCGATCATGAAGCTGTACCCACCAGAAATTCGAGCAACCACGCTAGAAGAAGATCGAAAGCAACATAACCCTACAAACAAGGCGAACGCCGAAAACAAAGATCAAAGAATTGCTGCCGTCGAAGGCGAGCAAAAACAGCATCGAGGGACCCGCGTCTCGGAAACAAAGGCTTACGGAACCATTCGTAGAGTGGCGCGAGGAGAAGACGCGGAGGACAAAGCAACTTCACCAAGCACCGGACACCCAATTCGAAACATGGGCGCTCTGTTCACATTCTTCGCGATAATGGCGATGTTCCTCCAGAAATGCACTGCAACTGAGGTTATCGACTGCATAAACGGAGTCATATCAATAACAACCAACGAAGCACGTTTCGAAAATTGTATTGACAGTCACTGCCGAACACAAAATCTCGCTCCACACCAATACACGCTAGAGCCCTCTCCACACCATACTAAACCACTGATCACGGTAAGATCAGTAAGCCTTGTCAGTCAATGCGAGTGCGCACCTGCTCCGTTCTGTGATCACGTGGCTAACTTGTTCTCAAAGGCCTTACTTGCAAACCCAAACTGCTGGCCGGTTGGAGCAATAATTTCCGTAGGAGTTCGACTCTATTTCGCAATCAGCTTTCTATTACTAGTGAGCTGGCTGTTTTGTCGAAAACAAGAATCGTCACAGGTTATGGCAACGAACACAAAAAATATTGCGCTGTCTGCAACAGCGAGAAAATAATCCCTTTTCCTTATCTAACTTTAGCCTGCACCACTGCATCGAGCAATCACCATGCTCAGTGATAGGAGCCTGGCTCGCAACACTAGCAAAGTCGTGCCAAAATGGACACATGAGAGACTCCATTGAACTTACATGCTCGGAAATGAACATATGTCAGTACCAGTAAAGAAAAGAACTCTTTAACAGTGTGCAGTCAAGCCTCTGCATCCAGCTGCGACATAACAACGCTAGCATCGGTCACATCAAAATAAAGCGCATCGCTGAACGGCTGGCGTGTCAGAAAGGTTCACCTTTCTGGACAAAGGAGTGGGCCATGTAACACAGTGCCGTGGTACGGGGTCAGGTTTCAGAGACAGATGTGAATCATTAGCAACCACAAAAATGATCTCAGAGTTGAACAATACTTCACCCTACCCAGGTTACATTGCATGCTCAATACAACGCAGCGATATCAATACAGTCACCATAAATTGGACTTCACAGGAAATTCGCTCAAACAGACAACGAAACTCTATTGATCCCAGAGTGCCATGTATTTCCAGTAATGTGTCAGACAAAAAATCAAGCACTTCAAAAATTTTCATCCTGCGCTAACATGCACTACTGCGAGTGCGACGTGAACGGTGTAAAACCAAGCTGCCGCTGTCCACACAATTCAATAGCACACTCCGACGCAACAGCGACAATGTGCTACCGATTTCAACGCAGCAGCTCACAATATCCAGAACACTTTAATCAGTATTCGCTCATAAACGAAGGAGAAACCACTACAACGATAGCGTCCAACAAACTACTTGAGAGCCACATCTGAACATCAATGTCCCTTGTGCAGCACGTATACAAAACCTGAGGGGATGTCACAACTGTAAGAGTGGAAGCGTCTTCGAAGTTTCATGTTACGCAACCACTCACTCATGGACAACACTTACTTGCGGAGATCACATATTTTCGATAGAATGCGATTCCTCAAACAAAACAACACCAATTAATTATACCTTCGATACTCTCTGGTATTAAACCCGTTTTGAATTATCGATTCGAACACATGGGATGTGTTTGTGTGTTGGACGGTTTATCTGGTGTCTGATGTGGAGCGTGATATACGTACATGTAGACATGTTAAGACATGCAGAAACTGACTAATCGTAAGAACATTGCGAGATCATGAGTTACATATGGTGTATGTTCTGGCATTCCGCCAGAACTGTCGGCCCCCTCTCTTCATCCTAGTCCAGAGGTACTTATCTCTTCTCCATGGGTGCTTATCTGACACTCCATGACGAGAAGTCTGTCATAAATGTTTGCTTGGCGTGACCTCGCCTGATAGAAAGAGGCCACGCCTGTGTCTGTAGGATTGGTGGCATACATCAACATATTCTACCATTGACCACTAAACCTTTTTGTGGAGCCATCATACTCATACGCATAAGGAGCCAGAATACTCCTATTGCACGTCAGAGCGCCACCATACGCTCTTAACTAGGACAGTGTCCTTCGTTCACAACAGCCACCCTATATAGTGGGTATGTATGTGTTCACCTACACATTGAACTTATACATTTAGCTTAAACTTTACATTGTAAACATAGATGAGATTCTAACATGGAAATATCGCCAGTTGCGATTTAAAGGTATGATTCCGAAGCGTAACAGGGATGGTACAAGTACGAGCATGAATAATTGAACAGTGTGATTACTTAGACGTAACGAACAAATCTCTTAACAACAAAATGGTTGAGTAAGGCATTTGGTCGTAGCCAGGTCCAGGGCGAACGATGCTGCTCCTCCCCGAAATGAATGTGAAGTGAGCTGTAGATGGCCTAAATGGGAGCTACTAAGAAGTGAATTAAGCTAATCATTCAATGTGCTGTATGTGAGTGGGATCCCTGTCGATACCATGCTGGTCCGTTTTAGACTTTTACTTATTGTTATTGCCCATTTGCCTGATGTTTACGTATAACGTCCTTTATGCGCAGTTGTCTTGCTTCTCCTATTCTGAGTAACCCTTTAAATTGAAGTAGAGCCACTACTGCCTTGGCGTATTTTAGGGTCTTTAGTCCTAATTCCCTCGATAACTATTTGCCGCATTGACGCAGGATCGACCTTCGCGTGGTGTTTAGCTGGAGGGGACGATTCCTCTCTGCCTCTAATATGGACTCTTGAATCTCTTTGTCCACGTCTGCCTGTGTCCCATGGAAGTAATTTAGCGCAGCTACTACTAAATTCAGAGTCTTCTGTCTGCCGTCTGCTGCGCATTTTGCCAAGTATAAATTGCGAACTTTGGTAAGAGGGATATTGGGTATTGTAACGGATTCCCTCCATACCTCGAATTTTCGAAGTTCCGACTTGTAGGTCTTGATAGTAGACGGCGCTCTGTCTTCTTGGAGCACTTTTCTTATGATCGCTCCCGCTTTCATTAGACCAAGTGATGTAGCTTCGTCGCTGAGGTTGAAATCATATTGAAGTTTTGGAGCTGAAACACAATCGTTCTATTGTAAAGATTTCTTATTTCCCTTTATCTTATCTATCCTTGATGTCGGGTGGGAGGGTGGGTCGATCGCTCCTCAGAGGCCAGAGACCTGGGGCGGATTCATCAAAGTTACTGCAGTAACTTTGATGAGCCCGGCCCCTGGATGGAGCGGTCATGCCTCGGCTCATGGGGAGCCTCGAGGCCGCCCCTTGACCCAGCGTAACTCTAGGTGCTAGGTGCTCGCTGGGTCGATCGTCTCGCATATCGTTAATTCAAATCAGTTTATTCCTGAAGTCCACTAGCAAGAAAACAAAAGGAGACTTCGAAAATTGTGATCAAAACGCTCCTGTTTGGCCTGATTCATCAAAGATTTTGAAGCCTGTTGGAGGAAGTATTCCATCTTTAACAAAATATGCCCAATTTCGATCATTATCTTTCAAAATGGGAAAGTACGATTGCGAGGTCCACAAAGGGCAACCCATGATAGACACCGATTTGAAGAATGCGCACCACCTCAGCACTTTAGCAATAAGTGGTACTGGAGGAACTAACCAAAATCAACCTGAGTTCCATTCTTCTTGTACAGTGAGAGCATCGATCCCGGACGTTCAGGGACAGTGTTGGCTAGGACAGAAAGTCAAACATTTGGTGTTCCTATCATTCGCGAATAAATCTGCTTCTGGATATTCCCATCTACATGCTAAGGACTCAAAAGTTCTGTTATTAATGCGCCAATCATCGTGATCGATTAGTCGACTTGCTTCGTCTGCTTCTTGGTTTAGACCTCTGGGTATCCATTTCACATTTAAGCGAAGCTTCGCTTGAATGTGAAGTGGATACCCAGAGCTTCTGCTTTGATTCTGTATCCCATATATTCTCTGCTAACTTATGCAATTTCACGGAAAGACTTCCTTTTTCAAAAATGGATGAGGCTGCTTGACTGTCTGTGAACAATATTATTGGACTACTTAACTCCGTAGAGAAGGCCTCTAGTCCAAATTTCATGGCACATTGTTCTCTCGCGGTGCTCGATTCGTCCTTTAGAGTAATCGGAAGCTCTCTGAACGAACTAGCAATCGTGAGTTCCCGAGCGTCTTTGAGAATAGCTCCTACTGAGAGGGATGAAGCATCCACGTATAACAAGTAATTGAAGCAGGGCACGGCGCTGGGTAAAAGTGATATAAAAAGGTTCTTTGTCAGTCTAGGTTTCCAGAAGATTAACTCACTAATTTCGTCGTGAGATTTTCTCCACTTTGTGCTGAGAGGCATCTCCTGCGATTGCGTAGCTGCAATTTCTCTTGCAATCGCTCGAGTTTTACGAATATCTGAAGTAGCGTCACTAGGTGTAGCGAAGCTAATGTACCTGACCATCTAAGTCCCTCGTGTAGAGAAGGTCTTGAACCACGTAACATAAGTTTAAGAATGTTTTGCGCACGTTCTAACCTATCTCGAGAGATAGAAATTCTACTCCCTTGTAAATCGATATTGAAATCTAACCAGTTCGTGACTTAGCGAGGTGACCACTGGCATTTCTCATCTGCAAAGCACTAACCCGCTCGTTCGAGATCGAGTCTGACGACAGAGTCGTATTGAAGCAACTTTCTCTGGAAGGCTCGAATATAACCCCATCATCTAGGTAAAGAGCTACTCCCAAACTGAGAGATCGCAATCTCTTGACAAATGTTCGTAATATTTTCGTGAAAATTCGGGGTGCTCGAGAGCAGTACGCCTGTTCTGCAAGTGACTGTTTCTACTAGGAGAACACTTAAACGGTAACGAGTACCCGTGCTTGATAGTGGTCGAGAAAAACTGTGAAGGCTCGAGAGCCGACCAAAACTCAAAGTTATTATAAATACGTCCTGCTTTAAACTCACTATTTTCTGTTCGTGCACTCTCTCCACCAGTGCCCTTCTGCTTCACATTTCTTGCATTGACTCTTGCGACGATCCTGCTCCTTAAGGAAGCTCTATCCGGCGACCTGGATCTGTTGTCATTCCTTTGGAAGTACCTGCCTGCATACGGGGGACGGTTCCAACTTGAGTTAAGAGGTGAGAGCGAGCTATAAACGCTTCTGGCCATTGGTTGTGATCCATATCTTGTTGGCTACTGGTATGTGGAAGAAGATGGCCAGGCTGCTTCCCTCTGCCAAAGGGCTGGAAAGTTGCTGCGGATCTTCCTTTTCCTCGTCTGTTCTTCATCTCTTTTCTTTATAGAGTCCATGAATTCACTTAATTTCGGATCTGTAGAACGCAAACTCTCGGCCTTGGACTCCGTCTCCAGGTACCGAAATACCTCTGGATGCTCATCGGCGATCTTTAAGGTTTCATTCCTCACGTTCAAGTCGTGAAGGATGTCAGTAACGACCGCGTTGATTTCTTCTAATGATTGAAGCGGAATCAACTTTCGAATAAGTGACATGTTAAAATCATACTGCTTCGCATACCCTTCTCGCTTGAACACTGGCGTTGGCGAAGCACTCGGCTGCGTAGGTGGACCTGGCCGGATTGCATCCACAATTATCTGTAAGTCCCGAGGATCTAGATGAAATGCAACGCCGGTAGTCTCCTGAATAGTTTCTTCGAATATAGCGTCTGGAGGTTGCTGTTGTAAACTGGATCCTTCTTCGTGCATGATGACAAATACAGTAGACTGTCGACCGCTCCTCAGACGCCAGAGACCTGGGTGGAGCGGTTATGCCCCGGCTCATGGAGAGCATCGACGCTCCGCCCCTTGACCCAGCGTAACTCTAGGTGCTAGGTGCTCGCTGGGTCGATCGTCTCGCGTATCGATAATTTAAAACACCACTACGTCTAGCCTTCAATGAATCAGTCATAGACGTAAAAAGGACGTAAAAAGGACACATCAAAACTGAAGGGTGTTTTCTACTGCTTTACTTACACAGGGGATTTTCATCTGTGAGACTAAAAACGAAATTCCTGAATTCGATTGGTTCAAAGACTTCAATCTACCGGATTTTTCTCCGCTGAGTATGGTATTCTTGAAACACTGGAAAATAACCATGACGGTCGGCATAACATTAACAGCCTTGACGGTTATGACATACAGCAGTGAAGCCAGCATACCCCTACTGTTGGGAAGGCTCCTCGGTTCCACCTACATCATTACAATTACGGCAATATGGAATTCCTTGGAAAGTATTTCCAAAAGCGTTTCGTGCTCTATATAGGCTGCGGGAGGAAGCCGAAAAACCTACCAAAAGAGCGCGTCATCGCGCACTGTTCCCCTCCCGCCCGCTCTGAATACGCTCACAAATAACTGTTTCTTCTCACCCGTCCTCGTCGATGTCAGACGACCTCGACCGCGAACTCCAACTGATGAAGTACGAGCGTAATGCTACCCTAGAGGCACTAGGCAATACCTACCAGACTATCGACTCACTGTTCACCCTAATCGGCGATAAGAAGGCTGCGTATTATTATGGAAAGGACAGCCCCATAATCGTTCTTCATATTCTGTTCAGCAACTGATAACATCGACGGTCACAATACTGCTCACTGCCACAGATACCCCGACCCAGTAAGTCGGGCTAGGAGGGTTTCAGAGTTGAAACTCTGTGGCCGTTGTCTTCGCCCCGATCACGGCACTGCGTTGTACAAGGTCTCTTGACCATCTGCAGGGGATCGCACAATACAGTGCTGTGTTCAGGTCCTCCGATGAAAAAGCGAAAGAACTAGCCGTCGTCCACCTACATCTCTGCTACTACCTTGACTACTCGACCACCTGCGCCCCTACTCGTCTACTCGTCTTCGTCTCCGTGACGTGACCACGCATAATCCATCGTCCGCTACTCGCTATGATCTGCCTCACTACCGCAATAGTCCACTTTCGCTGTTGTTCCTTCTCCAGCTGTCGCCCACACTATAGTGGCTGGGTCAGCCAACAGAGTATCCTGCTTGCTTTCTTCGCAGCGGTCATTTGCATCCGATCACGTCAGCGGCGGTATCGCCTTCATGGACAACCTCTAGCAGCGACGCACTGGGGGTGACAATAGATCACGAAGACAAGTGATACGTTATGCTATTATGAACATTTACTCATAGTTGTGCTTATACTAATCTGTACTGAGTGATTATGTCATTAATCGCATGTTGTATCTCCTCTCCGTTGTATAATTAGACTGCGGTGGGGCCGAGGCGCCGCGATCCTGGTTCGCTTCCGCGGTCGGGAGGCGGCGCGGTGACAGCGACGTCCAAGGCACCGCCTCCTTGCACCAGCCTTCTACCACTGTATGTGTTCTAAGTAACCTTTCATTCATAAACATTGTTGAAGTGATTCCAATCAGACGAATACACAGAAATATGCTGCCACGCAGAATAAGTAGTTGGATGCGACCAGACGCAATGGAGTCACCTCAAACTTGGGAAATTAAACCTTTATTTTAAATATATACATAAACCAATACGCGCGAGACTAACGCATAACACATTAGAGCATCGATGGTAACACAACACGATAGAAACGGACTGATATGGAAAGCAAAATATGACTACAACTATGAGGAACAAACAAGGTAACAAAATACACTTCAACAAGAGCAAAAGAACGCTAGACAAAACCTAAACCAGCCAAATGAACCGGCAAAGGAGATTAGAAACGATTATTAGAGCCAAATCCCCACTATAGGAAGATACTGAACCCACAGGAGGAAATGGCAAGGCGACACAATGCAATACAAGCGCATCTGAGCAACTAGCACAACACAAGATCAGGATTCATGCAACGCAATGAGATAGGATAACAATGCAACAAGAGATAGCGACACTATTACACGAACAACACACAAAATACACGAGAACAATAAAATATGCACAAAATTGGAACCCAGAAGGACACGCGCAAGGAGTGCGAAGGGAGAAACCACGGACACATACACGCGCAGAACGAAAACCCCTCCTAATGACCCCTCTCGGACGCGCACAGCCGCTCGAATGGCGCCAAGCCCATGAAGAAGGCTGGGAGC
Organism: Heligmosomoides polygyrus bakeri; assembly: GCA_947359475.1. Taxonomy (NCBI): domain Eukaryota; kingdom Metazoa; phylum Nematoda; class Chromadorea; order Rhabditida; family Heligmosomidae; genus Heligmosomoides; species Heligmosomoides polygyrus. The sequence goes on along the minus strand of OX375869.1, from coordinate 28,487,507 downwards.
GCTGCTTCCTGGGAAAACCCTGAAAATCAGGAAACCCAGAGGAATAGCCCGGGGAAGGAGGAGACCCAGAGCGCGGGCGGCGGCGGTCGAAATGGGGCGCGGAATCCTTCAAAGGAGACGACTTGTCGTCACTCCGGCCCGCGTTGATGTGGTCCTCCGTCCTTGCTGGTCCCGCTGCTCGCTGAAGAACTGCCATGGGCCCGTCAGCCGTCGTCCGTTGTCCTCCGGCGTCAGCCGTAGTCCGTCGTCCTCCAGCTCCTGGATTCTCAGCTCCTTGTGAAGAATGTTACCGAGGGCCCCGTGCTGACCCTCGTCTATGGGAATCAGGTCCTCGACCACTGTTCCCTTCATTCTCTGACAGTCGAAGCACCTCTTTTGCCGACACTTGCATCGCTGTCCGCCTGGGGCAGAAATCCATATACCTGAAACACGCGCGATCTTGCCCGATGATGTCATCGCGCATGTCTTCGTCGGTAATCCTTGAGCATGACTCCCCGTAGTGCATACCCACTTCGCCGAAAAACGCGCAAACGAGGTCCGGATGCATCCTGCACTCGACTTTTTGCTGCTCGTCGCGCACGACGTCCTCCGCCTCAGCAAGATCTGACTCGGACCCTTAGATCGGTTGGAGATTTAAGTCTCCTTGGACCTGGTCGTCGTCGGATACCAACGCTGGTATCTGTTCCATCGGGTCGTCGACTGACACCCACGTAACCGAAACTACTGGTAGAACGTTAGAATGCGCCAATTTCCTGTAATCCACTCTCCTCGTTGGACGGACATTATACCGTGGCGGTTCCGTGTCGACTGGTTGACTATCATCCACTTTGCCCTCCACGACTGCGGGCGAACTTTCGGGATGCTGTTGAGATGTAGACTCCGTGTCCAAATCAGTGCTCGTGTCGTCGAGTTCTAGAGGCACTAAGAGGTTTACTGGCCTCCTAATTTTCCTACGCGATGGTAACATTACGTATGCTTCTCTGACGACATCTTCCTTATTGCTTACGAGCTCGTCGATTCGTCCCATTTTCCACATGTGGCGTGGTTGTAACGCGTCACAAATCGGTACGACTTGTCCAACCTTCGGAGCGATACGTGATCCTCGTCTGTGTCCAACTTTATTCTGATGTTTCTCTCTCAAGGACATCAAGCACTGCGACTGCCACTGCTGCCAGAACTGCTCAGTGATCCTGCAGGAACTGTCAATGGCCTGTATCACTTGCAACTTCGTCTGGGACGCTAGGCGTTCAGCTGTGCTGAGATAGTCGTGGTCCTCAACAAGATCATTTCCCGTTTGTACTGGAGGAAGCACTTCAAACTCGTTCTGAAGAAAGTCTATCGGTCGCAGTACGCGCTCTGAACCTTCCTCCGACTCGACGTAGAGCAGTGGTCGAGTATTCAGCATGCTTTCGATCTCCACGATCAGCGTTCCTAGCTCCTCACGCGATGGAGTGACCTTTCCTAGCGACTTGTTCATGGCCAGTTTGACGGATCTGATAAAGCGCTCATAGACACCTCCCTGCCATGGTGCATAGGGAGTGTTATACGTCCACTGGATCTGGCGACTGCTGATCTCCTTAGCAATGGTTGGGTCGCCCCTCGCTCTGTCCAACCACTCTGAGAGAATGACGTCTCCTAACGCGAAAGTTGGTGCGTTGTCGCTCGTGATGGACTTCGGGATCCCTCGCCTCGCGAAGAATCACCGTAATATATGCAAAAATGCTATTGTCGAGACGTCCGACACAAGTTCCAAGTGTATTAACCTGGTGACAAGACAAGTGATAATACATCCGTAGCACTTCACTTGGCCTGCTTCGCCCTTCACGGAGAGCGGTCCAGAATAGTCCAGGCCTATGTGCTCGAACGGACGCGATCTTGTCACTCTACGCGCTGGTAAATGCCCTTGATCGGGATACTTGTAGGGCAAGTTGTTCATCTTCTGACACTCCATACAACGTCGTATGATTGTCGTCACTTCTGCCCGCAATTTCGGTATCCAATACCGTTCACGTACGCGACGCATCGTGTGACTGATGCTAGTATGGAGTTCCCGATGACAATCCATGATTATGAGCTTGGATAACCATATTTTCTGTAGCACAAGCATCGGAAAGGCTTGCTCGTCCAGATCACTTCTTCCTAGACGGCCACGACAACGAAGAATTCCTTGTTCATCTACATACGGCTGAAGATGACGGAATGACTTCCGAATTGTCGGTGTTATCCTAGAGAGTTGGTGTTGCTTCACCATGGCCTTGCATGCTGCTCTTATCTCCATTCCACTCGGAATAGGAGTATCTGCTGGATCTAGCTCGTCCCATAGTCGAGACAGCGTTATCGGAACGGTTTGTCTCTCGTTAACACGCGCAGCGAGCAGTTTGATGAAACGTAGGACATAGGCCACAACTCTCTGAATCTTGCGGAAATCAGAGCCTCGGTTCTCATGGAAGATATCCGTACAGGCTGCCTGCGATTGAGCGAAGACCCTGGTGTTCTGCGGTCCTCCCGCAATATCGTCCTCACCGTCTTGGGGTCTGCTCGCTCCACTCTCGTCGCTTAGCAGAGTTACTGGTATATACGCGCTGTCCCAGACCTCTGTCGGTTGGGAAAGAAACTTTGGTCCTGTCCACCATAGGTGGTCGACCAGCTGCCATTTGTCCAGACCTCTTGCAGCACAATCCGCCGGGTTCTCATGAGACGAAATGTGCCCGAATTGCACGGCATGTCCCCTTTCTTGAAGGGATCTGACAATGCTATGGATTTCGAATACGCGATTCCTCACGAAAGGACCGACATCTGGACGCTGCGTTGTCCTGATCCAATTCAGTGCGATCTCGGAGTCCGATAGAATGAGTACGCGCTCGACTGTGATGCTCGACGAGATCTGCGATATCACTGAATCCGTCAGCTGCATTGCCAACCTTAGAGCGTTCAGCTCAAACTTCGGTATGGTTATCTTTGCCTTCAGACCAGGCAATCTACCTTTGGCCATGACCAAGTTCGCTTCCGAAGAGAAGTATAGATACGCGCATGCTGCGAACGCCTCACTGCTGGCATCCGCACAAGTGATCAATTGTGCCTTTGATGACTTAGGCAACAGGAAACGCGAAATCATCTTCACAAATCCATGGTGGCGATGTCCGTTCCTCCACGTGGTGCCACTGGAAACTGCTCGCTCTGCGAGCTAAGCTAATCACGGACATTCGAATGCAGCCGACAGGCCCTTGTGACAGGCCAGCCTACGAAGACCCATGTCACATCACATGGTGTATGATAAGTCAAGTTTCTCGAGATAGTGCTACGGCGTCCGCAGGAGCAGACGCGCACTCGCAGTGCCCGGCGAGTGTGAGAAGCATGCGAGGGTCCCTGATGCGAGGACGGCATCGGAGGGCAACTGAGCTAGTCCGAAAGTCCCGTAACGTAAGCAGGACCCGCGTGGCTACGCTGAATGTGGGTACGTTGAAGGGCCGCTCGTGCGAGTTGGTTGAAGCACTGGAGCGAAGAAGAGTTGATTTCTGTGCGGTGCAGGAGACGAGGCGGTCCTGCCGCAAGTCAAGGGACATAGGACGTGGTTTCAAGGCCGTTCTATGTGGAAGTCCCAGGACCACCAGCGGTGTCGGAATAATCGTCTCCGAACGATTTCGTGACTCGATTGTAAGCGTCGAGCGCTTTGACGATCGATTGATGAAGATCGTTGTCGCCGCTAAGGAGCGACTCTATCACTTCTTCTCTGCGTATGCTCCGCAGACTGGCTGCTCCGATCAAGCCAAGGATGAGTTTTGGAACCTACTTGATGAGAAGACAGCAGAGGTACCGTCGAAAGATGTCATCATAGTCGCTGGTGACCTTAATGGGCACGTAGGTGCTGTGAAGGATGGGTACAGCTGTCATGGTGGTTTCGGATACGGGTCTCGTAACCCCGATGGTGAGCGTAATCTTGAGTATGCGGAATCGCATAGCCTCACCATTGTGAACACCGCTTTCTGAAAACGCGACTCCCACCTCATCTCATATTATAGTGGGAGCTCCAAGTCTCAGATAGACTTTGTGCTTGTGGAGGATCGTGACCGAAATCTCGTCACGGACGCGAAGATCGTGCCGTATGAAACGGTCGTCCCACAGCATCGTCCGCTGATCTGTACTTTGAAGATCGCCTCTCCGAGGCTGAAGCAGGTCGAGCGATGCGGTGCTGCAAGAATCAAGTGGTGGTGAATGAAAGAGAAGGAAGCAGCTGTGATTTCTCGCGTGCGGTTACCGACAGTTACGACTGTCGATGAAACTTGGAAGAAAGCAACCGACGCGATACGCCAAGCTGCAAGGTTGGAACTCGGCACTACGAAGCCTGGACGACGCAAAGTCGACAAGCAGGCATGGCTGTGGACAGACGATGTGAAAGCGAAAGTTCGAGAGAAGAAGTCGCTGTATCATGTGTTTCTCGGAGACAGAACAGCCGACAACTGGCAGGAGTATCAGAAGGCGAAGAAGGCTGCAAAGAAAGCCGTGGCTGTTGCGAAAGCCACTCATTATGGTGATGCCTACCGAAAGCTCGAATCGCGCGATGGTGAGCGGTAGTTGTACCGACTTGCTAAGACCCGCCATCGCCAAACCGAGGACATTGAAAAGTTTGTTGGCATCAATGATGAGAGCGGCCATCTTCTGAAAAACCGCAAAAAGGCGCTGAAGCGATGGCGTGATTACTTTGAGGAAACTTCCACTATGGAATTTCCTCATCCGGCCATCCCTTCTCTGGCTTCTGTTCACGGTCCCGTTCGCAAGATCACCGTGGAGGAAACAGAAGCGGCTCTAAAGAAGATGAAGCCCGGTAAGGCGACAGGGCCGGATGATCTGGCAGCCGATGTTTGGAAGTCGAAGCTCTGGTATCCTGCTGAGTGGTTGGCTGAGTTCTTCAACCAGGTAGTAAAGGAGAAGAAAGCACCGGAGTGTTGGCACAACAGTACGACGATTCCGATTTGGAAGAAGAAGGGCAGTCCTGCGGACTGCTTTAATTACCGTCCGATTCGCTTGCTTTCGCACAGCATGAAGATCTTCGAGCGAATCCTCGATAGACGAATCCGTGAAATCGTCAAGCTCTCCGACAACCAGTGCGGCTTTGTGTCTGGTTGTGGGACCATTGATGCTATACACGCCGCCCGCCTCCTGGTGGAGAAGCATCGCGAGAGACAGAAGCCGGTGCATATAGCCTTTCTCGACTTGGAGAAGACCTTCGACCGCGTACCGCGTGAGCTTATATGGTACGCCTTGCGACGACACAACGTACCTGAGGAACTTATAGAGTGGGTGCGGATGCTCTACTCTTGCCCAAAGAGTAGAGTGCAAGCTGCAGCTGGAACCTCAATGGAGTTTCCCATCTCTGTTGGGGTGCACCAGGGTTCTGCTCTTTCTCCACTCCTCTTTGTTGTCGTCATGGATGCCATTACGCGAGATCTTCAGCAGCCGTTCCATGGACGCTGCTTTATGCTGATGACGTGATGCTCGCTTGCGAAGAGAAAGACGATCTCGAGCGGCAGGTGCAAGCTTGGTGCGACCGTCTGGCGAGGTTCGGACTCAAATTGAACGTCAAGAAGACCGAGTACCTAACGACTGAGGTGAACGAGTCCGGGTCCATTATGATTAACGGTACTGAACTTGCACGCACTTCGGTGTTTAAATACCTGGGATCAACAATAGCGTCTGACGGCGGTCTGATGGGTGAAGTGAACTCACGCTGAGTGCAGCTTGGTCCAAGTGGCGTTGGCTGACTGGCGTGCTCTGCGATAGGAAGATACCAGAGCACCTGAAGTCGAAGATTTACAGAGCCGTCGTGCGCCCGGTAGCGATGTACGGCGCTGAGTGTTGGATTGCGACTAAGGAAGTTGAAACACGCCTCAGCGTCATGGAGACGAAGATGCTGCGCTGGACGGCTGGAGTCACCCGCGTGGACCACTTCAGAAATGATGCTATTCGGCAGAAGTTCGGTGTCGCGCCGATAGCGGACAAGATGCGCGAAGCTCGCTTGCGATGGTACGGCCACGTTCTGCGTGGGAAAGAAGACAGCGTCCGCAAGATTGGCCTTGAGTTGGAAGTATCTGGAAAGCGGCCTAGAAGACGCCCGAAGCAGCGTTGGTCCGATACGTTACACACGGACATGAAAGTAGCTGGTGTCCACCCTGATCAAGCGCAGGATCGGGAAAGGTGGCGTCGTAACACCAGAAGAGCGGACCCCGCGACGATGCGGGACAAACGCTGAAGAATAAGAAGAAGAAAGAAGAAGATCTTCACAAATCCATCCATATCCGAGGAAATGGTTTCCCTTTCTCGCTGGCGATGTGTTGGGAGCGGTGTGTCCCAATCCAGTTCGTCTCTCCAGAGCGATTGCAAGAAGACTTTCGCCTTATGTACTAACGGCAACAACCATCCCATGGGGTCGTACACGGATGCAATCGCGCTTGCCACTGACCGTTTAGTGGCCACTTCTTGCCGGTCTTACTTAGATCTAACCAGATTCTCCTGATGTCGCGTCATGTCGACGTGGCCATTTTCGATATCCACCGACACCATGGTCAGTCGATATGGAGGAGGGTCGTTGAGCGGTCGGTGGCGGATCGCGGCTCTTCCACCGCCGCTACAGGAGAGCACTAGGAAACGGGAGCAGTTCCTGCACGAGCACCTTGGACGCACTACACCCTAGAGTCCCTTCCCTAGCCGAGTTGTGCGCTCGAAGAGCGCAGAACCTATCTCCGATGTCCCCCTCAGCGACGAAAGCATTCTTGGCACGAGCCGCCTGGATGGCCCACACCCCGGAGTCCCTTACCTAGCCGAGTTGTGCGCTCGAAGAGCGCACAACCCATCTCCGATGTCCCCCTCAGCGACGAAAGCAGTCTCGGCACGGATTGATGTGCAAGTTTGCGTGGTACTCTAGCAGGAGCTGGCATATTGCCAGCGGACCAAGTGGTTAGTTCTAATGGCTATCCTTCTTGCCTGGGCATTGTGCCGGCTATCTGGAACTGATCCTCTGATCTATTAAATCTGATACCTAGAACCTTCGAATCCTCTTCGGTCGATCTATCAGCTGCGGGAATAGTCTCCATGACTGCTCGATCGTTGGACGCGAATTCCCGAAGGTTCATCTTCAACTCGTTGAAGATTTCTTTCGTTCTGGAGTACACGCGAAGTCCATCTTCAGGTGTATCCATCGTAACGAGAAGATTGTCGACATAAAGTTGTCCTTAATTTCCTTTATGAGTTCGCCGTCATTTGGATACTGACCCAAATGATAGTACGTTGTCGCCGCAAGCAGAAACGGCGATGGAAGCAGTCCAAAGGCTACGCGCATGAAGCGATAAACCTGCAAATTCCCTTACTTGGAGGTTTCTTGTGGTCACCTAGCCACAAGCAGCGGGTGGCATCTCTGTCCACCTCATGAAGCCGCACTTGCAAGAATGCCTTTTCGACATCAGAAATCAACGCGACGCGACCGATACGGAATCGGAGAAGAAGTCCATACATCTTGGGTAGCAGGACTGGTCCTCTATGAAGAGCGTCGTTCAGCGAAGGGCAATCCTTGTAGTGGGCCGACGCGTCGGAAACTATTCTTAGTTTCGTCGTGTTCTTGTGCGGCGTAAACACAGCCTGATGTGGGAGGTAGTGTATTGTTCCCTCCACCATATCTCTTTCATCCACTGGTTCGATGACGTTCAATCGTTTCTGCTCTTCGAACGTCTCGTTGTATTTCTCCAGAAGCGCAGTGTCTTTCCGAAGGGAATTCCATACACTGTATAGTCTTCGTAACGTGATAGCTCTGTTATCCGGAAGCGCTAGCGATTTCTTTCCATGGCAAGAGTACATAATATCCATCGTCTTTCCTCTGGACTCTACTCCGGAACTCATCCAATACTTTCTTATCTATCGCCGCTTGAACCTCCTTTTCAGGCTGCGCGAAATCGTCCTCAGCCTCTTGTTCCATAGCCCAGAAACGCTGCCAACGCGCATGTTCATCCCTTACTTCCGTTGGATCTTCGATAGAAAACGCGTTAATGTCGGTCTCCATCGACCCCGACTCCTTCCACGCTCTTCGTGCTTCATCCTTCTTCTGCACTCGGATGTTGGAGAGTACCGCGGACTTGTCCGGTTAGTAAATGCCCCAGACGCGTGGGCAACAGGTATAAACCGGAAGTATCGTCCCACATCTCCAAAGGTACCTTGCGACTCACGCACTCCTGTACGCGATCCGTGAAGAAGGTTCTTACGCGCAAAGTTGTCATGCCCAGTGTCGGTAGGCATAGCTCCTCTGCCAGCTTGTGATCGATGAAGGAGCACTCGGCACCTGAATCTAGCAGTGCCGGTACTTTCCTTAGTTCACGCGAAGAGGGATCCATAATTGTGAGCTCTCCTATTGGTAGGTAGGTTTCACGAGTACTCGAAATAGCTTCGGGCGAATGGAGTTGAGCTACTGGATCCTCATGGTCTTCTATACGCGCTGTAGTATTATCATGATCTTGAGAGCTAAGCTGGTGAGCCGTTGTCGATGTTGGGTTTGAGTTCTGGGTGAACTTTGGCTTCTCTTTAGTCTTCGATGGAATGCTAGGTTCCCTTGCGGTGCTGATATCGCTGGCGATGTCGATGCCTTGAAGCAGGAGTATGATGCTTGCCTTGACACGCGAAACACGGGCGCTTCTTGCACTCCGATGTTGCGTGCTGAGCTGATGCATATATGCAGTACAACTTGTGCTCTCGCAAATAGTTGGCCCGCTCCTGCGGTGTGCCATACCTTGTACATGATTTCGCTTTGTGGTCTCACCACAGTACATACACGCGTCACCTCCACGAGGAAACTGTGCCTTCGTCGGCTTCTCCTTCCGTGGATCCTGTGTTGACGGTGTGCCGGAATTCGATGTGAACATCGCAATCTTCTCTTCACACGAGATGAGTTGGTCCAACGTGTTCAGGAGATTGTCCATCAGAAAAGATCCTTCCATACTTCTTTTGCAATACTCTCCTTTGGACATGCTCGGGGAAGTTCGCCAGGACCTATTTTAGTAGCCACTGGCTGTCGACTTGTTCGCCCTTGTCTCTGAGTTGAGAAACTATGACATGGAGCTGGTCGAGGAGTACGCGCTGGTCCTTTATCGACGATGACCACAACGCTGCTGTCTCCAGCCTCGATGTTAGGTGATGTACCAGCTCCTCTTGATTGCCATATTTCGCGTGAAGAAAGTCGATCGCCTTCTGGTAGTTGTGGTCTGTGACTTGGAAACGCATAATTGCATTACGGGGCTCTCCTTTCAACGCGCTGAGTAGATGGTTAAATTTGAAGAGAGGAGGCAGTGGCTGAGTATGGACGTTGGCGTTGAACAGTACCCAAAAGTTGTCCCAGTCCCATATGTTGCCTGTGAAGGTTGGGATTGGAATAGCTGGAAGGTCGATCCTTTGAGTCTGGGGAGAATCGTCCTGCTGAGCGCTTGCCGATGCGCGTGAGTCAGGACCTGCACTGTCTCTCCCTTTGGCCAACGTAAAGGTTTGAATTCGACATTGTATGACCACTGCCATGTCGAATGTAGAGCTAAGAATTGCATCTGCCTTGCTGGAGTACTGCTCGAAGTCATCGCTGTCTGACTTCGATGGCACACTTGCCATATTGCTCAACGCGCCTGAATACTCCTTCCACAACTGCTCGATCTTCGCAGTGTACGCCTCGATTGCCCCTAGTGTTTCCTGCATCCTGTTGTAGAACTCCTTGTTGTCGCTTGGGGCGCTGTTGCTATCCGTTTTTTGCGTCTCCGATTGGCCTTCTTTGGTACGCGCTAGTATTGCTTCCAGCTTGTTGCAATACTGCGTCAACAAGCGCTTATATGATGTTAACTGTGTTGACATTGTACGCGCCAATCGATATTATGATTAAGAATAGAGAACACAAAGTAGAATAAGCTGTAATGTAAACACAGATTTGTAGAAACTAAGTAGACGCGCTAAACCCCAAACTAGGAAATTTGGCCGAGTACGTTTCCACGCGCCCTGACTACTTGATATTAGCCCCTAACTCTGGAAGCTAATACGCGCCACCAAAAGGAAGATACTACAGAAGAAGTGAAAGACTTAGACTACCAGAAACGCGCTCTTAAGTTGATGAAATTGGTTTAAAATCCGACCTGCTTTCGTCGATGTTGTCCTTGACGTCGGACTCGCTATGGCCGATGCACCAATTGAAGTGATTCCAATCAGACGAATACACAGAAATATGCTGCCAAGCAGAATAAGTAGTTGGATGCGACCAGACGCAATGGAGTCACCTCAAACTTGGGTAATTAAACCTTTATTTTAAATATATACATAAACCAATACGCGCGAGACTAACGCATAACACATTAGAGCATCGATTGTAACACAACACGAAAGAAACGGACTAATATGGAAAGCAAAATATGAATACATCTATGAGGAACAAATCACTTTCATCATCATTTTCAGTAGCGTTTGTCCCGCTTGGTGGCGGGGTCCGCTCTTCTGGTGTGGTGACGCCATTTCTCCCGATCAAATGCTTGATCGGGATGCACACCAGCTATCTTTATATCCAAGTGCAACGTGTCTAGCCAACGTTGCTTCGGGCGTCCTCTGGGCCGTTTTCCCTGGACTTCAAGATTCAGGCCAATCTTACAGACTGTGTCGTCGTTAGCGCGAAGGACGTGGCCATACCATCGTAGACGAGCTTCGCGCAACTTGTCGGCTATCGGGACAACACCGAACCACTGTCTATGGTGTCATTGCAAACGCGGTCCAATCGCGTTACCCCGGCCGTCCACCTTAACATCTTCGTCTCCATCACACTGAGGCGGCTTTCAATTTCCTTCGTCACGGGCCAGCACTCAGCACCGTATGTCGCTACTGGGCGGACGACTGTTCTATAAACCTTCGACTTGAGGTACTCGGGTATTGTCTTATCGCAGAGAACCCCAGTCAACAACCGACCTGCACTTACGCGCGCATTCACCTCCAACTTTAGGCTGCCATCGGGCGTAACTGTTGATCCGAGATACTTGAAAGCTGTGACTCGTGAGAGCTCAGCACCATTGATCTTGACAGATCCGAGCTCATTCACATCCGTCGTCAAGTACTCCGTCTTTTTGACGTTTAGCTTGAGTCCGAACAATGCCAAGCGATCGCACCATTCCTGTGCCTGTCGCTCGAGTTCGGCTTTGTCTTCACATGCAAGCGTGACGTCATCTGCATACAGCAACGTCCAAGGAGCTGCCTTTTGGAGATCTCCTGTAATTGCATCCATGACGACCACGAAGAGCAGTGGGGATAGCGCAGACCCCTGGTGCACTCCGACAGAGATCGGAAACTCCATCGAGGTACCCGCTGGTGCTCGCACTCGGCTTATTGGGCACGAGTAAAGGATGCGCACCCACTCAATAAGCTCTTCAGGGACGCCGTGTCTTCGCAAAGCGTACCATATAACTTCTCACGGGACGCGGTCGAAGGCCTTCTCCAAGTCCAGGAAGGCAAAATGCACCGGTTTCTGTTTCTCGCGGTGCTTCTCTAGCAGAAGACGAACGGCGTGTATGGTATCAACCGTCCCTCAGCCGGCAACAAAACCACTCTGATTATTGGAAAGCTGGACGACATCCCGGATACGTCTATCGACAATTCGCTCAAAGACGTTCATGGTGTGCGAAAGTAGGCGAATCGGACGGTAGCTAGCGCAGTCCGCAGGGCTGCCTTTCTTTTTCCAAATCGGGATAGTCGTGCTTTGCTGCCAACTCTCAGGCACATCCTTCTCAGCAACAACCTGATTGAAAAACTCTGTCATCCAGTCGGCAGGGCACCAACCCTTCGACTTCCACAGGTCGCCCGGCAGGTCATCTGGACCAGTGGCTTTGCCTGACTTCATCTTCCTCAGGGCTGCTTCAGTTTCGCTCACTGTGATCTTCTGAACGGGACCGTATATAGGTGAAGCAAAAGGAAAGGCAGGATGTTCAAATTCTACATTCGAGATTTCGCCGAAGTAGTCGCCCCATCGCTTCACAGCCTTTTTACGATCCATCAGAAGATGGCCGTTTTCGTTAATGCCAAAGAACTTTTCGATGTCTTCACCTTGGCGACAGCGAGCCTTGGCGAGTCGGTAAAGATAGCGCTCACCATCGCGCGTTTCCAGTTTTTCGCTGACATCGTCAGTCCACAGGCAAGCCTGCTTGTCGACCCAACGCCGTCCAGGCTTCGTTGTGCCGAGTTCGAGGCGTGCAGCCCGGGTTATGCATCGATAGCCTCTTCCCAGTTTCGTCGACAGTTGTTATCGTCGGCAACCGAATGCGAGAGATAACAGCTGCTTCCTCCTCCTTCAATCGTCACCATTTAATTCTAGCCGTCCAGCACTGCTCAACACGTTTACACCTCGGAGGTGGGATCTTCAGCGAGCAGATCAGTGGACGGTGTTGCGTGGCAACCGTCTCATACGGCACGGTCTTCGCGTCTGTGACAAGGCCTTGGTCGCGACGCCTAATAAGGACATAGTCAATCTGCGTTTTGGCGTTCCCGCTATAAAACGAGATGAGGTGGGAGTCACGCTTTCGAAATTTGGTATTCACGATGGTGAGGTCGTGTGAGTCTGCATACTCAACTATACGCTCACCATCGGCGTTACGTGACCCATAGCCAAAACCACCATGTCAGTTGTAACCGTCTTTCGCTGCTCCGACGTGACCATTATGGTCACCTGCCACAACAACCATATCTTCTGATGGCACTTCCGCTGTCTCCTCATCAAGCAGGGACCAGAACTGGTCCTTGGTTTGCTCGGAGCAACCTGTCTGCGGAGCATACGCGGAAAAGAAATGACATCGTCGCTCTTCTACGGCGACCACAATCCTCATCAAGCGGTCATCGAAACGTTCTACGCTTGCAATCGCATCACGGAAACGCTCGGAGACGATCATACCGACACCACTGGTGGTCCTGGGACTGCCGCACAGAACTGTCTTGAAGCCGCGGCCAATGTCCTTCGACTTGCAGCAGGACCACCTCGTCTCCTGCACCGCACAGAAATCTATCTTTCTTCGCTCCAGTGCTTCTACCAACTCGCACGAGCGGCCCGTCAACGTGCCCACATTCAACGTTGCTACGCGGGTCTTGCCTACGTTACGGGACTTTCGGACTAGCTCAGTTGCCCCCCCCCCGATGCCGTCCTCGCATCAGGGACCCTCGCATACTTCTCACACTCGCCGAGCTTTGCGAGTGAGCTTCGGCTCCCGCGGACGCCGTAGCATTATCTCGAGAACTCTGTAACGTCATCAACCATATGATGTGACACAGAATGTTCGTAGGCCGGCCTGTCACTAGGGCCTGTCGCTTGCATTCGACTGTCCGTGATTGGTTCGGCTTGCAAAAGCAAGCAGTTTCCAGTGGCACCACGTGGAGGAATGTACATCGCCACCAACTATGAGGAACAAACAAGGTAACAAAATACACTTCAACAAGAGCAAAAGAACACTAGACAAAACTTAAACCAGCCAAATGAACTGGCAAAGGACATTAGAAACGATTATTAGAGCCAAATCCCCACTATAGGAAGATACTGGACCCACAGGAGGAAATGGCAAGGCGACACAATGCAATACAGGCGCATCTGAGCAACTAGCACAACACAAGATCAGGATTCATGCAACGCAATGAGATAGGATAACAATGCAACAAGAGATAGCGACACTATTACACGAACAACACACAAAATACACGAGAACAATAAAATATGCACAAAATCGGAACCCAGAAGGACACGCGCAAGGAGTGCGAAGGGAGAAACCACGGACACATACACGCGCAGAACGAAAACCCCTCCTAACGACCCGTCCCGGACGCGCAGAGCCGCTCAAATGGCCGCCAAGCCCATGAAGAAGGCTAGGAGCGCTGCTTCCTAGGAAGACCCTGAAAATCAGGAAACCCAGAGGAATAGCCCGGGGAAGGAGGAGACCCAGAGCGCGCGGGGCGGCGGTCGAAATGGGGCGCGGAATCCTTCAAAGGAGACGACTTGTCGTCAATTGTAGCCAATGAATCTCTACAACAAAAATGGTGCGCATACCGTGCGTGCTTGGAGTCCTTCTGGCCAGAGTCCTTCTTCTAGCCATTCCACGCTTAGGACATCTCGTTTTGGACTCGGGTTTCGGCAGTACCGCCTCCTGCCACTAATGCTTTCACCGTCGAACAACGACCATGCCTACAGTTTCGTCGTGCAAGTCGATCATTACCAAGGCATTCACGGCCCTGAAAACACTTAAAGGTAACATCAACCCCTCTCCATTAATAACTGTCGATGAAGAAAAACTGAAAAACAAACAACAAACAACTGACCGCTGCCAGCCGGCACTCACCCGCAGCCGTAACATCATGCTAACGGCCGCGCCGCCACACTTAAAGACACGTCGCTTCACGCGCAACGGGCCGCTGGCAGCCCACTTCAGCCCCGGCTCACTGCACTGTGCCCTCCCATCGGCGCTGCCGTCGGCCCCTGATTCCGTTCTTCCGCGTCGCCGCTGACTATCTTTTATTCATTTATTTTCATAGACGCGTCCCTTAAGACGACATGGACTCATCAGAAACAACAGGTAGGTCGCCTTATTCCTGTAATTAGGACTAGACCTATCTCCTTCCTCATCACACCGCACGCTTTTAGGTCACTTTCTCCTCCATTTTTTAAATCAATGTCCTACAATCTTTTCACATTTTAATGTAGTTGTATCTCTCAATTTTCACAAAGTTAATTCATCGTCACATCCTCTTTCCCACTTTTTGTCCTTCAGCCCTTTGTCATTTTTCCGCGGTCACACATATTTGTCCTTTTCATCACTTGTCTACGGTTTCGTCATTTACCTTTCATCCACTATCCCCCTCTGTTGCCTCTTTGGTCCTCTTGTTTTAATGCTGCATACGCTCTTCGTTTTCGTCTCATCTGTCCTCTTGCACACCTCCATCTCAATCCTTCTTCGCTTTAGATAGCGATTATTGTCAACCATGCCTTCGTCGCCGTACAGAAGATGTCGCCACCGCAGGAGCTCCTCGTCGTCGGAGAGGAGGGAGAGTCGTGACTTAGGAGCCGAGCTAGGTCGCGTTCGCGACGACGGCGCCACCGTTTCTTCCCAAGATTCCAAACGCGAGTCGATCCGCCACCGCGTCATCGTCGTCGCGACGACTCGAGACGCCGCACACGACGCCGGCGTAGTCGCGGTCCTTCAACGGGGTCATCTTCCTCTCAACGTCGTCGCTCGGGGCATCGTTCTTTTCAACGATCGCCTAGGCATCATTCTTCTAATCGGTCGCCCAGGGCCTGTTCTCCTCATCAGTCGCCTCGGGCTCATTCTCCTCACCATTCGCCTCGGGTTCGCTCAACAGGCCTTGGGCTCATTCTTCTCACCGGCCGCCTCGGGCTAGTTCTTCTCATCGGTCGTCACGCACCGCTCTCCTCGTCGCCATCCCCTTCCCGATCTCCATTTCCTCCGGCTTTGCGTCAGCGACAACCCTCGCCGCCGGCTCGTAACCCGTCGCCAACGCCGGGTTACGAGCCGGCGGCGGGCAACATTAACCACCTTTGTCGCCCACAACTCTTTGTATCCAGCTGCGGGAGTCGAGAGTTGTTCATAGCGTCTGGAAGCAGCCGATCTTCTTTGAAGGCAACACGCCCTTGGCATGTCCCCCAATTCGGGCTTTTTCCGGTCACCACACCGCCCACCAGGTAGCCCGCCGGGCGTTCAGGCTCCTGCTGCTCAGGGTATCGCCGCTTGGGGTCCCGTCGCTTACGCGCCTTCTCCAACACCACCCCTGCGGCAGCCACCATCAAACCCCTGGGGCGTCCGCGCTCGCCGTCACCCTCGGCCGCCGCCGACGTCGCCTTTTGGCCGAGTCACCACCATCGGCGGCGGCAGCTGCACACTCCATCTCCGCAACCCGCACAGCGGGAATCGGCGACTCCGCGGCGGCCACGTGCTCGCCCGCAGCACGTCTACGGGCCGACCGCTGAAGATCCGTGGCCGAGCAGAGCATCTCCATCTCTGCAACCAGATTCGTACCGCGTGGACGTGTTCCCGGTCAAGAGTCCCATGGTACGTGGCGTACCATTTTTGCAAGGAAAATCATATTTCCGCGTCGTGTCCCAATTATACGTCGCTAGACAGGCGCTTCCGAACTCACTCGTTGAATGGTCGCTGCTTCCGGTGCGGAGGGAACCGTCTGGACCGGAACTGTGAGCAACAGGAAGTCGCATTCTGGTTCTGTCAACGAACCGACCACCACCCTGCATTCTGCCTCACCTAGTGCGCCGGGATGTCCCGATGGACAGTTGGGAGAGGCGGGTGCGTCGCGCTCGTCGAAATGCGGCCTGCATACGCTTCGAGTCGCGGGAGAGGAGTCGATACAATCCCTCCGATGAAGAGAAAAGGGTTTTATCGATTCCGTTCTCATTTTAAAGTAATCCTTCCTCCACAATAACTAATTTTCATTTTAATAATTTTCCATATTCCATAATTTTACTGTCTCGATTAGCGTGACAAAATCTACCATTTGTTTCATTAGTTACTAAACTAAAAAGAAAAGAGAAGAAGGGAGCCGAAGGAAGAAGAAGGAAGAAGAAAAAACTGCTCCAATTCAAAATCTGAAGGAGAGGAATACCAACGAACGGAGCGGGTCCCGACTGGAATGAAACCGCGCGGCGGCTCCGGCCATATTTCGAAAGGGTCCAAGACTCACTTAAAGTTTCCACAATCTTCTTCGACCTCTTCGACTGCGACGGCCAGGGCTTCTAGGCCATTCAACTACTACATCGGACGATTCGACTCACTACGACTGGACGACGGAACGGGCACTAAGGCCACTGTATTCTGTTCGAGTAGTGGGCGACCGACGACGAGAAAAAGGAAGGATCGCCGGTGAGTCGCCTGCCCATTTAATTGGGCTAAAGTAGTTGAACAGTAATTTGATGTCTCCCTGCCGCGTCCCTAATAATTTCGCATATTTACTTTGCATATACATTATTATTTTCCTTTTTTCTTTCATCCTCGACAACACTGTTTCTCTTTCCCCTGTTTTACAATTTCATAACGTCTCTACAATCAGACCTATATATTTTTTCTCTTTCCAACAATATACCCAATTTCGTACAAGGTGTATCCCAGTTGCCGACGAACTTCTTTAGGTCGCACTCGTTATTGCTCGGGTCGTCGTGCCGTCGTGCCTCCGTCGTCGTCGCTACGGATGTCATGGTCGCCCGAGGTGTAAATATGTATATACTTCTTCATCGTCGTCAACTACATCGTCGCTCACCTCGTCGCCAGAATCTCACTTATCCACTTCGTTATTGCCGTTCCATTGACCTCAACCGGCTACTCCCAATCTTAAACTCACTTATGTCATCGCCACCTCTAATGTTTTGTTGTTATGTTTTTACTGTTGTCACTTCATGCCGCATAGACATCTTTTTTGACTTTAACTCGTAGTTCGCGACACTAGACCCATCATCATGCTTACCCCCCCCCCCTCCAAGGTGCACCTGTCACACCCTTCGTGGCGCACGCAACGTGGCATCGCCCGACACGCCGCTCCCCTTGAATCTGGCCGTCCTAGGCTTCGGTGCTGACATGTGTGTAATTTTTGTAGGTAAGCTTCAGGTTCGTGGCTATCTGTGGATCCTCCTTGCTTGCCCACCAGTGTCGTACCTCGCGTCCGACATGTCGCCTCACGTCGCCGTCGCTGGGCCAGTCGAGTCGATCGACATGGTCAAACCTGGTCAAACGTCTCGATCGACACGTCGTCGTCGTCGAACCTTCAAGAAGCTGGCAGAGATGCAGAGGGTGCGTGCCTCTGTCGCCTCTGACCGGCTCGGCAGGCAGCCCTGCTGCTATCGCTCCCGCTGAGCGGTGATCGTCGCCGGAAGCTACCGTTGAGCGGTCGGGAGTCTTCGTCGTCGACGCCCCCGCAGTTCGAGGGCAAGTGTCGTCCGCCCGATGGATCCATTCATGGTCGCCGTCGAGATTCGTCATCCCGGTCGCTGTCGTCGTCGAAAGTCACCATCGCTGATAGTCATCAGCCGTCGTCAGAAGACCGAGGATCCGTCGTCAACGTCGTCGTCGCCGATCCACAGGTAACGTGGAGCCTCCACCTGGCCTCGTCGGTCTTGCCTTGGCCACAGTACCTGGGCCAGGTAAGTCCCGCGCGTCACGGTCCTGAGTCCCGGTAGTAGGTTCGGTACAGCCTGGTCTTTGACACGTACCTTAGGTTGTTCCCGTAATTTAGTTGATGTTATATTTGGTCGTTATACTTAGTTTAAATAAATTTATAACCTACAATGTTTAATATCTAAATCTATCTAATCCGTGCGCTATCGTGGGATTATGAAATCGCATGGACAAAGTATGCAGCAGTCAAACATCGGCCAAGGGCCTTCGGGTAAAATTATCGCGTCGAGTCCACTGGAGCGAGCCGCTGGTTTAAGCCGTCATAGCTCGGGCCGCGGGTGGGGCTTCGGCCTCCACAAGGGCGGTGTGACGGCCTTTCTTTTCTCCACCTTTCACTGTATTTCTCTACAATTTATTTCAACGCGCTACACGAAATCAAAACGACAAATCGAAATGGAGGCCTTCACGGTCCTCCCTACACACAGCAAGTGACTCTCTCAGTCGATGAATAGGCCACGCCTTCAGCTAGATGACGAAGCGTTGCGGCTACGTGACGTAGGCCACAACAGGCGGAAGACACCCCGCGGCACCACCCCCCCCCCCCTATCTGAAGTCGGACACCCCCATGTGTCCTTAACTAGTGGGATGTTGCTTGCTTGCAAATTCAAATTCTCAACTTCAAATTTTTCGTCACATAGAGACCTCCCTCCCTTCTCCTCTCTCTCTTGTAAAGCAGCCACCTGATGTGCACCAATGGACTGGAACAATCGTTGATAGCCTAGGAAGTGAAATCAGATGCAGTGAAAAATCTAGAGAGGAAACAAGGTCCGCTCAAAGTTCCTACTGAATGTGGACGATCGATGAAGGACTTCTTGGACACTAGGTGCGCGACTCCTGGGACAGGCCTCGATTGGTCGTGCATTACGAAGGACCGAGGGGAATTGCTAAGACCACTGGAACCAGATTGGAATAGATGCATGGAAAAGTCGTCGCAGAATGCATCAGATTGGCGCGCGCGGGTTAATGCGCAGGTTAGCGGGATAAGCCGCATGCACACTCGGCAGCGGCGAAAGCGGCAGCTGTTACTTAGCATAGGGGCATCGATTCCCGCCAAATCGATGCTCCTATGCTTAACCACGGCTGCCACTGCCTGCGCTGCTGAGTGTGCATGCGGCCATACCGCTCCTGCCGATGCGTTGCGGGTGCAGACATAACTCCAACGCCGCGCGAACCCCCTGGTGTCGCGCACGGTGCGCGGCGAAATTGAACGAGTTGTCGCGGTCCGACGCTTCCGACGGCTAGAAACGTTTCCTACAGGGACATGCGGCACGCCTTTGCCTTATTTCAATATTTATTGGAGATGATATAGGAATGCGGTTTCAACAGGACGATCAGCGACAGTTTATACAGGAATCCTGGTCATGTGGAAGGTTTCTTGCGTCAGTATTTGCCATTTACAACTTCTTCGGTCAATTTTTACCCGTGATTATGGATATACTACGGAAAAAGGTCTCTATCACCCATTCTCGGATCAATTGTCCTACTGCAGACTGTTGCCTACCACATTCTGTGTGATTTTAGAAATATGGTCTGGGAGCTTAAACACTGAGAACATTCCGTGCTCCGCGGCTAACTATGCGTTACCGAGCGCGTTTCAGCGCCGCGACATCGCACGCGGCTGGCGCGCGACGTCGCGTTGGAGTTAGATCCTGGAGCCGATGCGTTGTGGCTCTCATCGACGTCTCTTCTACGCCCCCGTCGACCCTACTGGCAAGCGGATCGTGGCGCAGTGGGTGCTTTATAGGGGTGAGCTTGGGGTTTGGTTCTCCTGCGTTGCAGCATTTTTGTCCCGCATCCTGGAGTCCCTTCCCTCACTCTGAGGACTCCCCCTGAGCAACGAAAGCAGTTTCCCCACGAGAACTTGGATCGTACCCTGGAGTCCCTTCCCTAGCCTGGTTCTGCGCGAAACGCGCAGAACACTGCGTAGCACCCCCCCCCCCCCTCCCAGCACTGTCGCCGACCGCGTGGCCTACGCTGTCGCCGAAGTACAACATATGCCGAACAATAGTCAGATACCTAACACAAGAAATCAGGTGAAAAGATCGTCAGTCAAAATATTCTCGCCATCAAATCCTTCAGTGCGGCGAATCCCGTTGTCATTGTTCGCTTTGCGCGAACGTCTTACACGTCTGTTGAGCGCCCTCTTCAGATTTTTCCACATCTCCCGCAAATGTTCCGGTATTTGAAAGTATTTGGAAACGCAATGAAACATGTTGCCCCGAGCATAGAATTGTATGCACGATTCATGGCAGTTACGGCTTGAAATACTTATTTGTTCGACGAATAAAACGCGGTCTCTTGTACAAACGCGGTGGTCCACGGGGAGGCTCAGCTCTTCATTTTCGTCCGCATATACTAGCTTTTTCAAGGCGAGCGCAAATGCGTTGCGGTTCGGTTTCAGCTCTCGAAGCTGAGCTACTGATCTTGCACTATCGTTACTAAATAGAGCATACACTTCCTACTCCCTCTTCTCGCAAAAGTATCTACCATGAATAGGCTTTCCTGGATTCCTCCTCAGCATTTCTTTAGCTATCACTTCGATCCTTTCTTGGCGTTGCGTGTAGTACATGTGTTCCTAAAAAGTACATGTGTTCCTAAAAAGAACGCTCCACGAAGTAATATGAAAAACTGCAACATTTCAAACTCAATTACATTTGCACCATGAACTCCTTCAGAAGACAAACTCCTTCCTTAATTTTGAGCAGCCGATTCATACTTTGATGAAATGCATGTGGTCTTCCACGGAATTGTCGAAACTATTCGGTGAGGGCTCATCATCAGGAAGCATCGTGCTCACTGATATGTCGAACAACGGTTCGATTAGGTGACCTTCCTCAGTAACATTCGGAGCTTTCATTTTCCAAAGCTTTCTAGGGCCAGTATAAAGAACCTGAAAAAACGCCGCACACAGTAATAGGAAATAAGTCGACCGATATTTAGTTATCGCTTCAATGTTCACCGTTGCTTTGAACACTCGACCGCTCCATGTTGCCCTCGTCACATCACCAACTTCAATGCCCTCAGGATATCGGTGACGGTAATGACATCACTAGTCTTGCTGTGCATGAAGAACACTAGAGCCAACTACAATCCAGCACGTTTCTGGAAGAGCTTGCCTATTTCGTAATCCGGTGCGCAAGAGTAAATTTATCTGTAGCTCCACGAGATCTAACCTGTTCCGTCAGCTCTTTGAAGACGACTCAAGGGATGTGCTCACTGTTCTGATGGCGTTTGGTTTTCCCGATGAGCGTTTTGTGTTCATAGATTTTTGAGTGGTTATTATGTGAATTCCTTTAACATCGATGAAGCGCGGATTTCAGGAAACTTTAAGGGATTTTCAAGAATACAGTTTTCAAACATGCTTAAAAGGTAATGGAGATTCGATCATAAAATTTTCAGACCTCGACCTCCAGATTTCAATATAGTAATCAATGTTGCTAGCACATGGTGATTCCAAAGTGAAGCACGGATCTCACTTCAGAATAAATTCTCCATCAACTCCTTTCGATGTTGTACATAGGTGTCTCGAAACGCCTAACGGCGTTTTTAGCATTTGCGCGCTTCGTGCGACCTTGGAGAATCACTAAGCTAAGTTTACTTCAATGTAGCTGCTCTACCTGCATTCTTTCTTCTCTAGAAGTAGTAAGGGCAATATTTGAAAACCTTAGGAAACCCGACGGACGTTGAGTGATGTCTGCGTCGCGTCTTCTGAATCCCGACGCATGCTGGGCGACGTCTGCGGCACGTCTTCGGAATCCCGACGAACGTTGGACAGCGTCGGCGTCACGTCCTGGTGAATCAGTATCAAGGTTGAGATTTAGGAGCGATAACTTGAAACTAAAAATAAATAAAAAATATTTAACCGCTGACCTACTCGGCAAAAACAATATTTGTTCGAGTAACACAACCAGCATCGCGTACCGGGCTGGGTGCAATTCAATCGTATGACACACCGAAAGATATGTTTTCTCCGTTTTGAAATACGCCCAAGAGTATTCCTATTGCAGAGAGATAGGGATCAAACGATACGACCATATTGTTTGGACACCCTGTGAAGTCGGATTAATTTTTTTAAATAAATGGGATTATATTGTGTGGCATTCGTAGGTGATCTGGAAGGCGTTCAGTTTGAAAGAATTCAGAAGCTTTGTTAGTCGTATACACACTATGACGTACATAGGTAATCCGATAGAAACACCAGTGGTTTGTTCTTCACATGAGATTCTAGTTGATGCATCATACCCCGCTTTCAATCATGAATGG
The DNA here is from genome assembly GCA_947359475.1 of Heligmosomoides polygyrus bakeri. Lineage (NCBI taxonomy): Eukaryota > Metazoa > Nematoda > Chromadorea > Rhabditida > Heligmosomidae > Heligmosomoides > Heligmosomoides polygyrus. The sequence goes on along the minus strand of OX375869.1, from coordinate 28,465,032 downwards.
TATGCCTTCATACTTTAGCGTCAATTCTACTCGATTGGGTCGTGGTAGTTGGGGCCGGGAGGGAGGAGTCATCACCTTATGGAAAGTGTCAGCAACACGGAAAAATGGCGAGACACGCTAATGGTGAAGAAAACAAACAATGCTGAGGCCGAGACACTGTTGCCTTGGAATCCAGTTTGCAGCTGCAAATATGCGTGAGGGGAGCGCATTTATACGACGACAACAGATTTTATGAGTGAAGACTAGATGCAGCGCTTTACAACCCAAAGGAATATAACTGGTGGGAAACAATGACGGATTATCACCGATGAAAGGAAGCAGGGTCAGGACCAGCTACTAGACTCGCATGGAAGGAACGAACCAAGGAACTGTCTGATTGCCACTGTACGTCATAGTGTGGAGCATACATTCAAAGAAGATGCGATCAATTCAGCACCTGTAACGTATTTCAAGAAAATACCGAATTGGTTATAAGCCTTTCTAGTGGTACGATTGAGGCCATAGCACCGATCCTATCTCGTTCAGAATACTGGCTGTAAGCAAACGTTCGTTACAAAGCAAGTGCAGGGTAGACCGAGTGAGCGAAGACAGTTGGTAACTATTATACAATTTTTTGAAGGCCTTGGAAATTGGACAAGCTGCAAGCAAACAAAGTAAAGCGCCCTCTAGGTAAGACAATAAAGGATAAGGAATCGTAACCAATATCCTTTATGAGGCGCCATGCATTCCACCTCTACGAGATGTGGAGGTAGATCGGATGCGTATATGGGGTATACAATGGCATGCGTGGCAGCCGACGGTCAAGTTAGAGTTTTGTCCTTCCCAGGCAAGTCTGGTACCAATATATATCAATGGACGCTCTCGTGTCAAAAATAATGAACGCCTTCAAAGTTAGAAAATGTCTTTGGTACAAGCTCTCTACACTTAACAGAGCTTCTGTATTCGGGTATCGCGCGGCGGATATTGCTAGTTACCTTCCCATCAAGTGGTGGGCGTTTTACTAGCTCCTTGTAACCAATTACCTACCATTTTGCGGTACTAAGCGGGCTGGTGCCTGCTTCATTATGAGGCCATGGTGGGTGAACATTCAAATAAAGACGGTTTCTGTGCTTTCGTCCTCTGATGCGGTGGAGAACCAGGCAAGGGAAGGAATCCCGGGGTGTGGCTGATCTAACTTACCCGTTTTGAGATACCTTGTCGGTGTACACAGGGCATCAGCCGTGTTCAATTTGACTCTCGGGGTGTCCGTGGAGTCAAATTGGACATGTTTTAAGAATGTCACACAATATACTTCCATTTGGATTGGAATTATCCGAAATGTTTGTTATTGTTATTGTTATTTATTACCACACCTATTTTCAGCGAAAGAGCTAAAGAAGAAGAGTGAATAGGAACACGGGATATGGCAGAATATGTAAAACAAAAGACGTAACAAAACAGGCCAGGGTATCCACGCGATGCCCGCCAAAATAAATGGATTTTTCTACAGTAATTGGGCGGTCGTTGCGGGACCAAGTCACAGTCCGTTCCAGTTCAATCAATGCATGGCGATGCTGAATACGCCGGCCGTCATGGTTCATCCGAGTTTTCTTTCCCCTCCGCGATTCTTGTTTTCCCCTTTCCTTAAAGTCTCTTCAGCTTCAAACTCTTCTCGGCTATGAATGAGTTTTATTTTTAACAAATTGTACTTTGACAGCTTACTATTCTTTACTAACACTGAATTCTAGAAGTATTCGCTTTATCTCATTCTTTTAGGTGCTTTGCTGATAGGACTATCGCCCAATACTTGTTGCTACCCCTGGCTCTTTAAGTTGAATTGCCTTTCCACTCACCTTTCCATAGAAAACCCATACAAGGAGTACAAAGCTGTTAAAATTGCAACTTGTTTAAACTTTTTAAGGCTGTTTTAAGGCCTAACGGAGGAAACAAGACGACGGCGCCATACGTTGGGGAGGAGGAGGGAGAGTAGACCCTTGTAGGTTCAGACATTTTCAATATACGAAATGCGCTAGGATTGAATTTTTCGCACTGCTAGCGAACGCCCACTTCTACACTACGACTGCGCTAGTGTAGTGAATTCTGGTTTGTAAAAAGTGGAAGGAAAAATTGGTTGTCAAAACTTTGTGCCCCTCCTCAAACCCGTATCGCGCCACGACGACTAATATCGCTGTAATTTGTAGTCGAAGCATTAGGCCTCGTGCATACTTCCCGTCGCCGCGATGGAATCGCGGCGATCAGTTCTGCAGAGCGACGCGAAAGGATTTGAAATTCTCTGTGCTCTAGACATGGGATCCGAATCATGCATTTTCGGATATCCGGCCGGATTTATCCGGTTTCGGATTATCCGAAATCCGGCTCGGTCGAAAATTGCCCTCATCTGAATCATCCGAAGATCCGGGGGTTTCTAAAATTGCCCTCATCTGAATCATCCGAAGATCCGGGGTTTTCAAAATTACCCTCATCTGAATCATCCGAAGATCCGGGGTTTTGAAAAACGCAATGATTCGGATAAAATCGGATAAAAATCGGATAGTAGGAGGTTGGCGCGCCTTGCTGGCAAACTCTGCGCCATTGATAACCTGACTTTTTCGGGCAGATTTGCAATCATTTGGCGGGAATTCTCTCACCAGGGAAGGGTCTGATAGCGTATATCTGAACGGGGAGAGGGAGTCGTCCTATTAAATAGGAATAATCGCCACCCCACAATTAGCATAAAATGTGTTTCATTTTTGCCAAGTCATTAAACCGAAGGAGTGGGGGTTCTTGAAGTCACAATTGAACGGCGCATCACGAATTTGGGTTCTTGTACGACCACGATGCCTCTGCCGGCAAGCAGTTCGGAGCGCAATGGGTAGTGACGATGTTTCATGGGAGGAAGGTCGGGGGTTCGATGCTCATGCTCTGCTGCATTCCTGCTTTTTAAATGCTTGGTTGAGATTTGAGGGATTCTAACGTTTATACCATTTTCAGATGTTTTCTGCGCACTTTCCAGTTGCGTGCTGGTGTACTCAACAGGTTGATGCATAAATATTCAACACCAGTGATACACAGGTACAACGTACATAAAGCAGCACTGGACACAATGGGCAGGGTATAAATGCTGCAGGCTCCTCTCATCTGTTTCCATCGGCCAATGACCTCGGGTAAAACCATCCTGCTCGGATTTTCAAAGGAAACCATGATGTGACGTCACATGTGGTTAAAACGAGAAGGTCTGTGGATCCCGGAATTTGACCTAAACGGCATCAATACACTCTTTCTCTCATCTTTGCCTGTCATCTGGAAATCAGAGGTCTGCTGGAGGTTCTCTAAAACCTAACACCAACAAAGTCGCCGATAGATAAGCAGCCTTCATGGGAATGACACCAACCTGACCGAACGGCTAGCATACCCAAGGACTTCGAAGCACGTCAACTTGAAGTTGGAAAAGACGAACGGCTGGAAGTGGTGAAAAAACCAGAAGAAGGTTGGGATCCGCAAAATGAACTGATAGACGTGGAAAGGCTGGCAAGCAGTGGGCATATGATAACGTTTTCGGCTGGAACTCTTGTTTCAGAGGAAAGGGAACGTCTTCAATTGGAATTCGCCTATGGAACCGATCTCATTTGTCCATATATGGAAGCAAACTGTAAGGAGCCAGTAGCCTTTATGCGCTGCTCGTATTGTGACCAGTGCTTATGTTCCATTCAAAGGCTACTTTGTGTCTGTGTATCACTGATGTTAAACGTTCATACATCGTCATGTTGAACAGCTTTCCAATTAAGTTTTGGTTAAAAAACCGGTCAGTAATAAGCAAGTGGCAGCAAAGTTGCTCTCACGGCATGGCATACATCTGGAAACACTGCGCAGCAAACATCTAAAATGGTGCAGATGTCAGAATCGCTCAAATCAAACAATAAGTTGAAATGCAAAGAGGCAGCAGCGCAGAAAAGTCGAACCCTCTACCTCCCTCTCATGGAGCAACGTCGCTATCGACGAGCCGCTTCCCGCCGGCGGCATTGCAGGCGTACAAGACTCCCGAACTCGTGAGGCGCCGAATCCACTGTAACTTGAAGGATCCTCTACTCCTCGGGCTTATCGATTTGGTAAAAAAGAAACACATTTTTATACTAACTGATGAGTGGCGATTATTCCTATATATGGTGGGATAGCTCACTCTCTCCGTTCAGACATACGCTTCAGACCCTTCCCTTTTCAGAGCACGAGAAATTTCTTGCGGGGCGTTTCGGAATCGTTTCATTATTGTCCTTTACAAGACTTCGCTGTGCATTACCAACTCACTATTGAGTCGGTATTGGCTCTTGTGGGTCTTAAAGCTGTTTTTTGTTTGTTCTGGAAGCGCAAAATAGCTCTGCGGAGAGCTCCCCTCGTAAGGCAGCCAAATACGACATCTTTTACGTAGCGCTGGTGTGTTCCACTCCATTGGTGAACTAAGCTAGGCCAGATATAATGTAACTGGGCATTCATGTGCCTTGCTACCTAGGCATATAACCACTTAATTCAAGGTGAGGCGCTCCAAGCTGCTTTTCGCGCTCGTGACTTCAATTGGTCAAGGAAATAAATGCGGAGTTACTGATGTGTTCCGTTTTTAAGAGGTTGCATGCCCCTATTATATCACTTATCCGGTTGTATCCGAATCGGATATCCGAAATCCGGCTCGGCCGAAAATGGCGGTATCTGAATCATCCGAAGATCCGGGGTTTCTAAAATTGCCCTCATCTGAATCATCCGAAGATCCGGGGTTTTTGAAATTGCCCTCATCTGAATCATCCGAAGATCCGGGGTTTGAAAAAATGGCCTATCCGAATCATCCGATTATCCGGAAAATCGGTGTCGGATCCAATGTCTACTGTGCTCGTCGCATCGCCCATCGCTCTGCAAGGGAGCGCGATGGCGATCCGTCCAGGACTAACGCTTAGCACCGCGCGCGGCGCGAAAAGGTATGCCACGCCGGCGATGGGCGCGGGAAGCCATCGCGCATGCCGACCGCCACTGTTGCGGCGGCCGCGGCGAAGTATCGTTTGACTATTCGACCGCGTGCGGCGGAATGGCCATGAACTGAGCACCGCGATGGCATCGCCGTGATGGAAGTATGCCCCCGGCCTTAGGGACACACCTAGCATTAGCTGTCATGGGATTCCATCATGCGTTAGCAACAGGAAACGAAAGATAGGCTCTGACGAACTCCAGCGTTGCAGAGCCTAAACTCAACATATGTGTAGGTGCGGTGGGTGTGATTAGAAAAATCGAGTTGTCCAGCTGCTGCTCGCTAAAAAAGATTGAAAATATTAATAAATAGTAATAAACAAAGTCTGATGAAAGGTCAGTTAGAACATAGCTCTGACGAAGCGCTATTGTGCAGCAGCCCAGCCTGTATCCGGCCGATAGTAGCTGAGGTCATCTTGAAGACCAGGAGTGCACATCTGGAACGTCTCCAACGAATGAAATGTGATCAAAGGGAGGATGAAGCATAAAGATAATTTTAATAAACTTTACTTCTCATGCGTTCTACCAATAACAGGCAGTGGTGCGGGATGGTAGCTAGTTATGAGGTATCTGCCATCACATTCTTCGCTTCCTGTGAATAAGGAAGGGAGGTTCCTATTGAAAACATTCGGAACGGCCCTCGGCTGGCTGAGTTTGTCACGAATTCTATTTATTTGTTCTAATCGTTGAGTGTGACACAGTCTTGTCTTCATGACGCGACCTCTACCTCAAAGGCATCTGGCCTACCTCCCACTCGCTCCAGCGACTGGGAGGTAGGCCAGATGCCAAACGGTCGTGTAGACAGATATCACTTCGGCTAACGATAAGTATGCAATTACTAATTCACGTTGTACATCAATACAAACAACTTACCCATTTTAAGCCATCAATGGCACTGAGCTTTCAATTAACTAGTACTTTTCACAACTAATGTGTCGACAGGTGTTCTTATGGAACTCTTCTATCCATCACAGAAAGGTCTAAACGCGGGGGACACCTTCTCCCGCGTCGTCGACTCCACTGTGAGATGCGCAAGCGCGCCCATCGCGAATTCCATTACAGAGGGGGGTGTTCTTAAGGAAAACGAGGTAAAAGCACCCCTGCAATGGAATGGGTCAGGTTTTGGCGACGGAGCTCCCTTGCGCACTGCATAGTGGTGTCTCACCAGGCGTAAATTATCCAGCCTAGCAAAAACCGGGGCACGACTGAGATGGGATGTTAGTACAGAGGAGGAAATAGTAGTTGAGGATTGCCTATCGTTTATAGGAGAGTTAGTGCCCTTTTGTCTGTCACTCGGCCCTGAGTGGATCTATGGCTGCTAAAACAAGATCGGAATAGATTTTGAGGTCCATCCGAGCTGCTCTTGTGGAAACTGCTTTCTTGGCGGAGAGTCGTTGGTTACACCGCCCTCAGAAAGGGGCGGGGCGAAGGGCGCGCCGAGGACAAGATGTCCGGGTCCCTGCCTTCGCATGGAGGCATCGTATTTGGGGCGAAAATCGAAAGAATCTAGAGACAAGAGCGACGTTCTCCTTTCCTCAACTGCCTCCATAGCCGAACCGACTGGAAAATGAGTTCAGAGTTCCCCGATATGCGTTTACCAATCGTCTGCTATCAGCTGTTAGGTTATTAGACGACGTCACGCCAATTAACGACGGTCTCGCGCGCAGCAAACTTGTCCAAATAGGGCGGGGCGGGCAGGGCGGGAATCGGGACGGTGTACCGAACGACTGCCCCCCCCCCCCCCTGAAAACCTGCGGGATGCCGGCTTGTTGTGGCAATACAACTCGCCAGATTTCTTGACGTGGCTTTTATTGCCAGAGCAAACGGGTATCCCGTAGAAAGGTTTAAGGGTGGCGGAGACGGCGAGCTGCGGCATCGTCAGGACGATGGAAAATACCCTTCTGCATCCCTTTTTGTACAGACGAAACAAGTGCGGTCGTCGACATGCCTACGCAAGACAAGTCTAGAGGAGCTGGTGAGAGTGATAGAGGTTCCTTCCACCAACGTAAAGGTGCAACTAGCCCGGAGCCGGCTGTACGACAGGACGTGCACCACGCCATCCTGTGTTATCTGCCTGTTTGGTAGCGAAGGAGACTGCATGACATCGGGGGGGGGGGGGGGGGGCGTGGTTATCTCATTGCCTGCAGTCAATGTGGAGAGGGTTATATAGGGGAGACGGGCACACCCCTTTGCACAAGGGTGAAGGAGCACTTGGATGGCCTAAGAAAGTCCAAAGCGTCGACCTCTTTGGGGGAGCACAGGGTCCGAAGCCATGGTGGTGCAGTTGTTGAGGCAGCTGTTACGATCTTGGCGCGCCAGCGCGACATCTCGGCACGCAGGATCCTCGAAGCGTTTTGGATCGCTGCCTAAAATCCAAAAATCAACGGCAAGGAGGAGTGCATCGCGGTTACGCAAGAGCTGGCGCCCTTCGTCGACCTCCGCGGGTTTAACCTAAGTGGTCGTGCTCATGGGGTGCCCGGGGCAGGAGGTCCGTGAATATAAGCTCACCCACCCACCTAAGTTACCCCACCTTCAGCTAGGGGTGACTGGTGGATCATCTCGACCTCCACCGTAAAGGTTAGCGTTGCTGGTTTCTACTATATCGCTCCTTGTCTACTTGTTTCCCTAGGAATTATTTTTTGTAAGATGAAATGGTGTTTGGGCGATTAGTTTCCAAGTGTTACTTCGACTCTTCCAGGTTCTGACGAAGGCGACATCGCCGACATCTTAGCTAGAATAAAGGTCGATACCAACCTTGGTCAACAGCTGCAGTGAACTTCTTCGCATCAGTTACTCAATCCATTTTGGGATGCGCCACGCCTTCTACTTCTACAGGTTGTCGTGGAGGCGATTTGAATTCGTATTCGTCTATAGAATGGCTCGCGCTAGACAGCCGATGAAGAAGCCTGCGCTTAATTCTTCTTATGTAGCTCTGATAGCTATTCACCGACCTCGGAGGGCTGGAAGGCTGGATTGGCCTGGGAAGTCCGAACCAGGAACCTGTTATCGGGTGCACGCGACAGCCGTTTTATCCTCCAACTGCACTACACTCCTACGAAGGCAATACATTTTTACAAAAAGATCCAGAGAAGTTTCAAACCTCTATACTGATCAATACTGATACAAAACCGTTTTTCGATAATCCAATTATAGTTTTCCTTTTTTAAGCACTTTTTTGGAACATTATCATTGCAGAAGTACAAGGAAAGTGAAAGCGAATTTCGTGGTTGGGTGATTTCCACCTAAAGCATGTGATAGCCTTCAGAGTGGACTTAGTGCAAGGTGCACTGAAAGGTCAGGTGGAAACTAACGCTGAAAAAAGGAAATTCCCGTTTACCGATGAAATTTTGCCTATCGCCACACTACATACCTAAATACTTTTCTCTAGGCGAAACTGATGGATTAAAAATTCTGAACCAATTCCTTTCAAAATATTGCTCCTCCTTGCATGTACAAGGCTATCCACACAACGGCTCTCCTCACATTAAAAAAAATAATGCGAGCCTTGAAAACGTTCGATCGATTAATCAGATCTGGTACCTTTTTCAAAGGGAGATAAGATGGATGTTTGAGGCAGAGTTGCTTCAGATTGCTCATACATTCTTATATAACAGACACGCTCAAAGTCCATCTCTGTAGACCGTGCCGCAAAAACCACGATTTTGTGGCTTTTGCGTCTTTTTGATATAACTCGCCTAAAATTCATTCGTATTAAAAAACTAAGGATATATTTGAGCTCAGGAGCTCAAGCCCTATCGTTTGGTATACACTGTTCATATGGAGCCATGAAAATGTTCGAAATTGAAAACTTGCGCTCCATTGCAAAGAGCGGTCGCGGACGAGTTCTCGATCGCAAGCCGCCGAAAACCGTTGCGTGCTCACAACTCCTCCAATTTGAGGTTTTTTGAGAAAGGGTTGGTTACGTTCGATTCGTCTCTTCGAGATCTACACAATCATATATACAACTTTGCCAAACCACCGTGATTTCACAGAAAAGACAATGACGTCATCGGAAATTGATATCTTTCGGCCGGGCCAAGTCTGATTTCCATTCGATAGAGCTTTTGGTGATGAATTAAATGGTGTTACTGCGACAAGCAAGGGGCGATTAAGAGCGCGGAGAACATCGACCGTCGGTGTGCTTAATTGGACGCGCGGGCGTGTTCTGAGCGCAATAACTCTGTCAAGTTTGAATCTTTTCGACTGCAACTTCTGGATTTTGTAAGCAGTAGAAAGTTCAATAAGTGTGCTGAAACAAAGTAACGTAGCTTATGATTGCATAAAGTTACAGCGCTGCCAAATGCAGATAAACCTTGTGTGACACGATTTTTTCCGAATTCAGTCGACCACTGTAGGAACATGCAATCAGCTAGCGGCCTACGAACGCGTGGGCTAGCAAACCAGTTAAGGTACTTTACGATGAAGTGCCCATAGCTCTCCAGCCGCCTAACCTGCCTTAGTCCTAGCTGTCATTTTAGAGCTGCGGAGGGCAGCGATGAAGTTTCTTCCGCCCTTACTCTCCCAAATTTGCGTTTTTGATACACGAGATGCTACCGTTTTATTTATCTCCAAAGGCTCTATCGAACAGCGTCAATCTCGCCCAATTCTGAGAAAATTGATTTTTTTGACAATTTCCCTCGCTCTTCGCCGAACCTGCCCGGAAGATGACGTCATCGAAAATCGATATTTTCGAAATTGTCCACATGTCCTCATCCAAAATCATCTAGGGGTTATTTGGAGCGCTGATTACGAATCCGACGTCCGTTTTTGGAAATTCCACCAACTTTGGCATGTTACAGCCATTTGAGGTTGGCAGGGTCAGGATCACTCACCATTCTCAGTTATCGTAATGGGCGATCTCCTGCCATAATCGGCCAAATGAACTTCGGCATCGTGTTCGGCACCCTGAATAACCCCTGCCCTTAGACGAGGTTTGAGCAAAATCGGTGTTCCTGAACCGACCACCCTCAGTTATCCCGAAAAAAAAATCCAAAACCTATCGAAATCGATCCTATATACATTGTGCAAAGCGCACTCCAAAGTCTCGCCGGGACAGAATACAGCAATTCCTGAGTATGGAGGCTGAGAAATTTTCAAAACACTCCTTAAATTCTCACTCTACAAGCTGTCTCCCCCTCGATTAATAGGTTCTATCCTACATGCATTGTGCACGGCACACTGTCAGAGGGATCATGGCATGACAGAACACTTTACGCCATCCGAGAGATACTCCGAGTGCATGCAAATCCTGGAATATATGCTTCTCCAATAGCAAAAAGTCTGCTCCAGTTATTTTTGATCACCCACTGCGAAATCACGTTGGTCTGGCGAAGCTGTATAGATGATTGTGTAGATCTCAAAGAGGCGAATCGAACGGTACCAACCCTTTCTCAAAAAACCTCAAATTGGAGGAGTTGTGAGCACGCAACGGTTTTCGGCGGCTTGCGATCGAAAACTCGTCCGCGACCGCCCTTCGCAATGGAGCGCAAGTTTTCAATTTCGAACATTTTCATGGCTCCATATGAACAGTGTATACCATACGACAGAGCTCGAGCTGCTGAAATCGAATATATCCTTAGTTTTTTAAACGAATGAGTTTTAGGCGAGTTATATCAAAAAGACACAAAAGCCGCAAATCGCGGTTTTTGCGGCGTCTATTCAAAAGACGCGTCCGGTACTGTACTACCCGTCTTTAATAAAAGCCACTGGTCTCAATAACCCACTACGGTAGGTTTTTGGGCTTAGCAGAGGTGAGGAGCACTGACCATGACCGGTCACCCTCGTCGTGGCCATTCCGTCAAGTTCTCTTCTGCCATATCTCGTCCAGATTTGGACTCCATTTGACAATACTTCGAGAAAAAGATGAAAGAAAACCGAGGAATACTTAACAGGAAGTTACTAAATGTGATAATAGTTAGGAAATAAGGCACCTACATTATACGCGATATTTTATGCTCCGCGGTCAACGGCTGTACAGTGTGGACATCTCTGGGTCTTTTCAGGCAACGACTCGGACGGCTTCGAAATTATCACTCATTTCACCGTATCAAGAGTTCCTTATATAAAAATTTGAAGGATTGTCGGCGCGTGATAGCGCACTCGGAGCAGGTGCCGACCAGGGGTTAATTTTTTTCGGTAAATTTTTAGCGACCATGTTTCAACGAAAAAATTTTGAGTTAAATTCGGTAAATTCGGTAAAATCGTTAAATAAAATTTCCTTTAGCTTTTTATTTTAGAGTGTAAAAAGCCAGATCTTTTTCTTTATTTAATTGTTCGGCTCCGCTTACATACAGCTATATGACTACGTTTTCATATAATATTCACAATAAATAAAACAGTTCATCTGTCATCTACAATATTGCTAAATGGGAAAAATCGTTAAGATTCCAAAACCAAACAATAACAGCAAAACTTCTAAAATAACAAATTTCTTACTACCTTTAATTTGTTTAGCTTTTGGAAAGTCGTCCTTGGGAAGATCCAGAGTACAGTGCACCATTGACGGCTGAACCTTTTTGGTCGTTTTCGTAGGTTCTTGCTAAACTTTTTATAGAGCTGATTAGACATTTACAGCACAACATTTTCCTATACTGCCATAATTGTTTCAAAAAACTACAGAATATTTTATTGAAGAATTCAGATCAGGTAGTGACCACTGCGAATTTTTTGGTGCAGTCCCTCCTTGGAAGATATCTACGAAGTCCATGGACCTGCCTGTTTCACAGAATGCTTCCTTTAAGAGGTCCTGTGTTATCACTGCAAATGACAGCAGAAAATCAAATAAAGAAATTTTAACGGAATCGAATTCTACTGCATTGAATATTTTGTCTTTGCTACCCCATTAAAGTAGATTTCAGTTGACGAACTCCTTCTCTCCTGCTACCATGCTGGGCAGTACATCTGCTTGAGATTTGAATGTGTTTTCGGTTTCTCAATTTCTTCCTATTTTTGTGGATCACATTATGAATTGATGAACGGTACTACATTAGATTCGCATATCAGACGAAAAATCCATAGATATCAAGGAATCTTTTTGCTAGGCTAGAGCCAAACCTGCGCCTTTTAAAATATACCTTCTTCGTAGTACTTTAAAAAAATCTTTATTCATCAGACTGCTGGTTAATTATTAATATTTGGATTAACCCAATATAAATATAATAAATGACGAAGAGTGGTGATCGGTTTCTTCCATTTTCACTTTTGTACATATTTACGATCATGCCTCGTGTGTATGCTGACGTGCTTCTCCCAAAGAAAACTGCCAAGAGAACCTTCGAAGAAGACGAAAAGGTTAAGTAAAATCATGACATGCACTCCAAGAATTCAATAAAAGCGAAGCAGTGCCAGTACCAGCAGCCACGCCCTATCAGTTAGATGGGACTCAATGTTGCTTTATCGTAGTCCTACAATCATCGTCTGATGCTGCATGAAAAACTCGCCCAACTTCTCGAGAAACTTGCGGGGAAAAGGAAGGAGGCTATTTCCTCAATTGTTTCGTTTTTTGCACTTATTTTTTCGCACTCTTTGTGTTTGGCACGTCATCTATGCCTTTCAAATACACTTATGAAATAATTACCACAAAAATTTGTAAAAAAAACTGAATGGCGGGTAACTAAGAGTAATTAATGCGAGCAATCAAGTGCGATGTATTGCCTAGGAAGTCCAAAAAAATACGAAACGACTGTATAGAAAAGTTGTTGAGCATAAATTGGTAAAGGAGTAAAGATACCAGCAATGCTCGAAATATGAAGACGATGTCCACTGTCTAGTTCTATTGAATCAAGTAAATAGAAGGTTTCCTCGGTGTCGCAGCGATACCGCGAATGCTCATCCAATAAGTTCTCCCGAAATGCATTTGCTTGGAAAAGAAGTAATATTTCAAAAATGGCCCTTGAAATGTCGTTTATGCAATTTGACGGATTTTTTCGTCGTTAAATTTCGTTAAAGTTTTAAACGGAAAATCCAGTAAATCGGTAAATCGTTAAACGCACACCCCTAGTGCTGACCGCTGATCTCCACGCCTCCCACTGAACCACTGCTCGTCTGCTGCAGAAGATTGGAAGGTCGCCAAAATCGCCATTGTCAGTGACTCATGCGTTGATGAGTCACTGACATGCGAAACCTAAGTACATCACTGTGCTTCCGACTGCCGAGAGTTCCTGCACCGGTTCAAGCGACGGGCCTGGATCGAATCTCTACCAGCGGTGGAGAAGGATGCTTTATCACAGTTATAAAGCCGGAAAGCAATAGCTGGAACGCAACGAGCTGGGGGTTCTGACGTCAAAACCGGCGCTCCACCGAAGGAAGGTCCTGCTGCGTTTGGCCGATGTGTAGTGGCCCCGTTCACCGGGAGCTACTCTACATCAGCATCCTCATTCCGCCGCGTGCAGTTGCCGCTCCTGCGCCTTACCCAGGGCCCAGCACTCACTGCCGTAGAGGAGGACAGGTCTCACAACTGTTCTATATAACTTGCCTTTGAGCGTCCTGAAGCATCTACGGTCGCAGAAGATCCTTGTGGACTCCCTCCACTTGAGCCAGGCTGCGTTTATCACTTGACCAGGCTGACCGCCTGGTCCACGCTTCCTTCCTCGGATAGTTCACTTCCGAGGTAGCGGAATTCTTCCACCTTCTCGATCGTTTCCCCTTGGCAGTCTAGGATCGATCCAGCGCACTGCTCAGAGCTGATGAACTTCGTCTTCTTCACGTTCAGCCGTAGGCCGTTGTCTGCGAGGGCTCTCTGCCACAGCTGCACCTTCTCCTCCAGCTCCTCCTGGTTGTCGGCTACTAGGGCGATGTCGTCCGCGTAGAGGATCGTTCTGAGAGGGCCTTCCTCAAGGTGGTTCACTATAGAGTCAAGTGTCAGCAGGAAGAGGAACGGGCTCATAGCCGACCCTTGGTGTACCCCCACTGTGATGTCCACTTTCCTTGTCAGTGGGGTTCGTATCGCCGCTTTCGAGCACTCGTACATGTCCCTTATGACCGTGATCAGACGTTCCGGGACACCCCTCCCTCGAAGGGCATTCCTGGACCTGGAGAAGGCCTACGACGGGCCCGAGCTAGCCTGTCGTAGGCCTTCTCCAGGTCCAGGAATGCCAGGTAGCAGGGTTTTCGTTTCTCCCGATATTTCTCCATCACCTGACGAGCGATGAAGATTTCGTCTGTGGTGGACCTCTCAGGCATGAAGCCCCACTGTACCTGGGAGATGGGTACCATCTCTCTCAGCCTTGAGACGACCAGTCGTTCGTAGTTCTTCATCGTGTGTGAGATCAGTTTGATCCCTCGGTAGTTGGAGCATTCGGAAGCGTCTCCCTTCTGCTTGAAGATGGGGACTATGGTGCTGTTCCTCCAGTCATCCGGCATCTTACCTTCTTTCGTGATTCTGTTGAGGAACTGCCTCAGCCAGTTGATTCCGAGGTCCCCGAGTTCCAAGCCTCTACTGGCACACCGTCAGGCCCTGCTTCCTTTCCGAGTTTCATCTTCCCTATGGCCTTGCAAACCTCTTCTTGCGTCCAGGGTGGGATGGGTCCTTCCGTTGGTTGTTCTTCCTCAGCCTCCCGACGAGGGAACTCCTCGTTCAAGAGTTTCTTGAAGCACTCCTCCCATCTCTCTGACCTCGACCGGCTTCCGTAACACCCTACCGTCAGCACTCTTCACAGTCTTCACTACTCGAATATCGAGGCTAGCTCTATGACGCGCCTTGGCCAGGCGGATGGCGAACTTCTCTCCCTCTGGCCCGTCTAGTTTCTCGTACAGGGCATCCCTTTCCGCGTTCTTTGCCTTCGCTACAGCTGTTTTTGCCAGTCTCTTCAGCTTCCTGTAGGCTGTGAGATGCTCGGGTGCCCTCGTCTTCTGCCACAGCTTGTAGGGTTCCTTCTTCCTCTTCACCGCAGCCTGCACCTCTTCGTCCCAGAACCATGCCGATTTATTCCCTCTGGTTCCTCCCTTTGTTTCTCCCAGGGTTTCCTTGGCACATCTCAGGATTGTTTTGGCTACCCTCCTCCAGGTCTCGTTCACGGGACCAGCTGGATCTGGAAGGCCTGCTTCGAGCACTGCCCTTCGTAGCTCGTTCCGCTCTGAACCCCGCAGTCTCCACCATCGGATCCTGGGTTCCGTCCTCACTTTGGGCCTGGTGGGTAGAGGTATGCTAAGGTCGGCTACCAAGGGTCTATGCTGTGATGCCACGTCTTCTCCCGGAATGACCTTCACATCCCGGACTGTTTTCAGGGCAGCCCTTCGAACCAAGATGTGGTCGACTTCCGTCCTTCTTCCTCCGCTAGCATAGGTCACCTTCTGGCTCTCCCTCTTCGCGAAGAAAGTGCTACAGACAGCCAGGTCGTGGGCGATAGCCAGATCCAGAATTCGTTCTCCATCCGAGTTTATCAGGCCGATCCCTTTACCTCCATGAACCCTTTCCACTCCTCTTCTGCCACTCCCCACATGCCCGTTCATGTCCCCTGCTATGGAGAGGTAGTCGCCTTCTGGTACGGACCTTATGGCATCCTCGAGCGAGAGGTAGAAGTCATCCTTGTCGTGCTCGGAGCATCCGGTCTGCGGAGCGTAGACAGACATAATGGTCCAGTAACCCTCCTTCGTGTCCAGCCGCAGTGACATGATGCGGTCGTTTATTCTTTGGACAGCCGTTACTGAATCCTTGAGGGACTCCGCGACAGCTATCCCTACCCCGTTCCTCTTGGTGTCCTCTCCGTTGTAGTACAGCTTGACCCCTTCTCCGATCTCCCTGGCTTTCGCCCCTTTCCATCGCGTTTCCTGCAGACACAGGACTTGAATCCTCCTGCGCTTCATCAGGTCAGCCACTTCCCTAGATCTTCCGGTCAGCGTTCCCACATTCAGAGTCCCCAGTCGAACTAGCTTCTTTAGCCGAGGTCGTTCGGCCCTCGGTAGCCCTCGCATACTGACCACAGAACTCGGGCGGGGGTTCTGTGCCACTTCCGGGTGACGTCCTAGCCTTTACACTGATTTTATTGCGACTTGTGATCATGGTTTTGTGACGAGGCTTCTCCATCAGCCGGCCTGTCAACCTGGGCCTGACGCTGGAACCGTTGCCATTTTTGCAATTTTTGCAGGGCATGGTGTGCCGGAGCCGGGAGTCGAACCTGTGACCGTTTGTGCATGCTCCCGCCAACAACTCGACTAATTCCAGCAAAAATTAGTGGAGAAAGAAGTCGATACGAGCCAAGATTCATACACCAGGGAAACAGCCAACCGCCTGCTACACTTCAGATGTTGGAAAAAATCTAGGAACTGGACTGGACCAGAATCAGGCAACCACAATACAGCACGGACATTGCACCGTCGGAGTCACGGAGGCGGTGCACGACTTATTCAGGTCAAAGCCGGCCAAATTCTACAGACACGTAATTGACTCAGTTCGTGGTATAATCTTATTTTTGCTGGAAGGCCAATTTTATTTGGCCTTCCAGCAAAAATATTTATTGGAAAACTAATTAAAATATTTAATATTTATTGGAAAATTTATGACTCAACCTAATATTTTGACCCAATACGTGTTCAAGTTTCTTCCACGACATCCCGCAGAAGTAGAATGCGTGGCGTATCCCAAACGGACTGACTAACGCCGTTATCCTTTTACACATATGTTTGGCAGTTTGGATTCACACCGCAGGTCCTGAAATCAATGTCACTCTCTCACATCTCCCACCGTCGTCTTGGCCGTCTTCATCTCCCTCGACGGCCCTGCTGGCAGCCCTAGTACTCCATGTGCTAGCCTAGAAGAAATCTCAGGAACAAACCCCACGCCTCGAGTCTTATCAAGCAGTCCAGATGAAGGAGAGAATGCTATTTGCGGCGCTCTTATGAGTGCTTGCTCTCCTGACTTGTTTTTCATAACAGGGCGAGTGTATCTCATACGGAGTGGGAGTCGGTGGTCGTGAGGATCCTGCATGGATTTAAGATTCGAATACCCTCCAGGCCAACCATGCTTTCCACCCCGGCGAGGACGGTAAATTAGTACCATTTTTTTGTCAAATATTTATTTTTATACTTTATGTCAGATTTCACACCATGCCATCATATCATATTATACTTATAATTGCAACTGTAATTAATTTCTTCATGCTTGGGAAATCCAAGCACTGACTCTTCCATCGACTGTCTCCCTACATTATATAACCACATACATGGCAAAGCTGCATTCAAATTGTCTGCACAATGTTCAGTAGAAGTAGAAAGGTGGCGCATCCCGAGAAAGGAGCTGCCCTTATCTTTTACTTTTATTTGTTCACCACAATGAGAGAATATGAGATGTCGTTTTTCTTCTTCATTCCCTTAACCACACCCTTTGTTCTTAGGGATTTCAATGTGCAGTTTCATAATATACTTGGAAACCTATATGAGTAAGATAAGGAGAGCGCTGCGGATTCGAGAGGTCTAATAATACGTCAGCATATCGTGCAGTTCGGGCCTCAGAACAATAGGCTCGTTGCCTTGTTAACCTAAAAAATTACCGATAATAAGCCCGTACTCACTGCACTTCTGAATAAGCACCATCTTTGTTTAAGATGGTGAAGAAGAATACCATCTGCATGATTTTTCTTTCCGATGTACGATGCACGACGTTGTCTCGGTGAAGGAGACACTCAATTATGTTGTCAACAAAGGCTTTTTTAGCGTTTCTCCAATTGCCTTTAAATGGCAGGGGAGTACAGCTGTATTCGTCTAGTTTCTCGCAGAAACCTGTTTTGAAAGGTACATGGAGACTTTTGCATCAAAAGGACAACAGAATTAGCATGGGCGGAATACGAGCTGCGCTTGCGTTGGTTATTAGGTACATAAGAATGATTTATCTGCGCCATCAGTACACATTTGCCGTTCAAGTCGGTGTGTGCTTTATTTAATTTATCTATGGGAGGGGCGCATGGTAGCGCATTCGGAAGAGGTGCTGGCTGTCGCGTGCTTCCGGTTGCATGGTTCGGATCTTCCGCCTAGGCCGACCAAACCTTCCATTCCTTCTGTGTCGGTGAATTTGTTCCAGACTCGTCTGAGAAGGTTAAAACACTGACTTGTACATAGGCTAGGCCCCGCAGGACATGGTATAGGCCAAATGCGCATTCAAACTGCCCCAGCCACATTCTTTAGAAAGTGAATGCGTGGCGCATCCCAAAGAGATGAGTAACACCGTCCTTTTTCCTTATCCGTGAGAGGCGAGCACTGATATCAACAAATAAGTACTTACATATGTAGCCAAATCAGATACAGCATCAGATGCCTGCTAACGTGCTACGGTGAGTTTTTGGGCCACTTTTTACAGTTGATCGGGAACACAAGGTATTCAGAACGCGTGCGGGTATACACAGCTTTGATCAAAACTTTTATTGTCATAAATAAACAATTATTATTATTATTGTCATAACAATAAACAATTATTATTTTTTAAAGTGAATAATCGTTTTAAAAAAATAACATCAGTTATAATAATATTAAAATTCACTTTCACGATTATTTCAATTAAAATACTTGATTCTGATGTGTGTTCTAATTCATACGTTCAGTTGAAATCAAGGAATAAGAGGACCACACCTCTTACCTAATAAAAAAAAGGGGTTCTTTTGATGGAGTGATAAAAGCAGGAGTTTGCTGGGGAAAACTCCTGTGCTTCCAAAAGAACCGTTCCTTCAAAAAATATATACAAACATTACTAATTAATTTAATATAAATATTTACATTTGAAGGAACACAATAGGGTGGTATGGACCACATACCAGCGGTAACCCAGTGGCAGCCCCACTAAATACCTCCCCAAAGTTCAAAACAGTGTAGAGCTTGGGCCTGTTCTACACTTTATTATTTTGGCCTGCTCAAAGAACACACACTTGTAACCCCCACAACCAAAACCATTACTATAAAAATAATAGTTTTGCTAAGAGTAAGGTTAATGGTATTAATGTTTTAGATAATTTTGGAAATGACAACAAATGTAATAATTGTTCTGAAAATTGTAATATTTGTACAATGATCAATAAAACTGAATATGTTCATTCTTCAGTCACAAATTTAAGGATTAACACCTATAATAAAAGCAATGATAATTGCAACATAAGTAATGTTGTATATTGTATAACATGTAACGATTGTCAAAAACAATATATTGGAATTACAACTAGAAAATTAAAATACAGAATTAGAGAACACCTCTCCCAAATTAAAAACCCAAAAATTAATAAATGTTTATATACGCATTTTGGAAATAATTGCAATAACCTTTCAATCAATATAACTATTTTAGATTCCTTAGAGGATAATGTAGACAAAGATATTCTTTTACAAAAAGAACTTTTCTGGATTAAATTAATTAATACAGCTCATCCTTTTGGTTTTAATGATCATATTAAAGGCTATGGAAATATATCTGATATTGATAATCCCTTAATGTATAAAGAAAATCACCCGTTCTATAATTTAAAAATTAGAAAAATTAGGAAAAGAAACGGCAAAAGGAATAAAAAACGAGAAGGTAATAACACATGCGATACATTCAGTCCTGATGAATTTTTTAAAAGATTTAATCAAATGAATTCGATAGTGGAAATGTATAGATACATTAATACCTTCAAGAAAAAATATCTTAAAAAAGTTATAAAAATAACATGTAATAAAGAACACTTTAATAATATAGATGAAAATAAATATAGAATTCTTGTTAGCATGTTGTGTAAATTCTGTTTTAATGAAAATAAAAGTAAATGTTTAAAATCAGAGCATAAACATACTAACTATGTTAATGTTGGAGTCACATATATAAATAGTGTTCTAGATAGAGTTAACTTAAATAGAATGTTTAATAATAGCTATATACGTGTAATTATAGAAAATAATTCCAATAAAAGGATGTTGCCTTTTAGATGTGTATTTAAATCACAACCTCCTTTTTCCAAAAAAATGTTTAATTATAATACAATAATAAGAAACACAAACTTGTCAGAACTAAATTCTATCTTTAATAGTAAATGCTTATGTATTGAAGAAAAGTATAAAGAGTTTATTGATATAACACATAAACATATTATCACAGGTAACCTAGAAATAATTTCAGATAAAATTATTAAAAATTTAATTAAAAAAGGCACAAAATTTGTTCCAAAACATAATGTTTCAAAGGAAAACATTCAACACTGGTTTGAAGAAGTTTTTTCGTTATTCCTTGACAAAATTAAAAATAAATATAAGTTAAAAGACTTCCACCTTAATTTGATAAAAGAGAAACTAAATATCTTGAAGAAAAAAATCTGGAAATCTTTACTATATCAAATTAATATAGAAAACAATAGATCATTTAGAAATTTAAATACACATAATATAGAATACTTGAACTTTTTAAAGAAAAATTTTGTTATCTGCCCTCTTGATAAAGCAAATAATAATTACAGTTTCATTTGTAAGAAATTCTATTTAATCACTTTAGCCAAAGAGATGGGGATTGTTTCAGAAAATGGTGAGTTGAAAATTTCAAGATTTAATCAAACATATGAAATATATAACTCTGAAAATGAACTTGAAATTATCAACAGACATAAAATATTATGTTTAAATAATAAAATTAAAGTTGAAGGAACAGAAATTGTTCCGTTGATATATAGCTTACCAAAATTACATAAAAATCCAGTCAAGTTTAGGTTTATAACTGGAGCTTATAATAGCTCCGTAAAACCTCTTTCAAAAGAAATGACTATAATTTTTACTTTCTTAAAGCAACATTTTATTAAATATATTAATATAATAACATCTAGAAATAAAAATTTCATCGGTTATTGGTCTATTAATAACATAAATATATCTGATAAAATAAGTAAAATCAACATCGAAAATTGTAAACTGTTTTCAGCAGACTTTACCAATATGTTTACTAATCTTCCTCACAATATAATTTTGAGAAATATAAAAGAATTAATTAAAATATGTTTTCGCAATGCAGGTAAAAAATATCTTGCATATAATGGACTCAATAATATATATTATACCAATAATAATACTATAAATAAATACAGATATTATACAGAGGAAGATTTAATGTTTTTCACTGAATATTTACTTAAAAATAGCTTTACAATTTTTGCAGGCATAATTTATAAACAAATTGAAGGGGTACCACAGGGAAGTAATTGTAGTCCTTTACTTGCTGATCTTACGTTATCAGTATTTGAATACAAATTTTGCAAAAAATTAGTAACACAAAAACGATACGTAAACATACACCCATTTAGATATATGGATGATATTCTTATAATTCATAATAAAAATAATGAATATATACAAAATCTACTTAGTGAAACATACGAAAATTCTCTTCAGCTTGAAACAACACATGAGTCAGACTACGACTGCAATTATCTTGATCTCAACATCAAAATTATTAACAATAAGTTAGTAACAAAATTATACAATAAAACAGACAGTTTTAAATTTTATGTTATTAGATTCCCACATTTCAACTCAAATATATCTATAAAAATTAAAAAATCAATCATATTTACCGAAACACTAAGATTAATTAGATGTTGCACAGCTTTTAACGATTTTGTTGAAAACCTTGTTAAGTTGATAACTAGACTTGTTAAAGTTGACTATCCAGTAGATATAATTATAAAGAATATAACGAAATGTTTGAATAGAAATAAGTATTTATTATATAAATACGATCACTACGATGTTCCACATTTCATTCCTAATTTGCTTAATTATAATGTAAAGTATAAAACACAGAAATAATAACAGTCTATAGAATAGTCTATAGACTAATTGCGGAAATAACTCAGAATGAGAGAGGAATGGAATGTGAAACATTATATTGTGACTGGTAATGATAATGGTAGTGATATGCTTTAACTCAAACGTTGTTCTCATTTTATTGCTATCTTTCGCGGGAAGTGGTGAGTTTACAATTAAGGAATATCGTTTTATATAAAAATACAAAGATTAAACTAAAAAAATAAATAAATAAATAAATAAATAAATAAATTTAAAAAAAATAAAATAAATGTGTATATAAATAAATATAAAGAAAAAATTTTAAATATAAAAAAATAAAGAAATAAGAAATAAAAAAATTAAGAAATAGAAAACAATCTATATAATAGATAAATAAAAAGTAAACAAAAAATATTTGAAATATATAAATATTAAAACAAAAATCAAGAAGTAAAGTAAACAAACAAGTGAAATTAAAATAAAGGTTTCTTTTGTGTGTTTTGTGTGTCTTTTCATTTGTAAAACTTGGTTGTTGGTACATAAAGCACACTAATGTATTACTTTGTAATGTACTAACAACCAAGTTAATTAGTTACCCTCTTCACTGAAGAGCCTCGGGGTAACTAATTTTAAACATGTTTTGTATGAAGGTAGAGGCGAAACAAAGCATGTTTAAGGTTGTGGTTGTCGTTGTTCTCGTTGTTGTCTTTCGCTTGTGATCGTTGTGATATTGAGTTTATGCTGTTGAGGAAATTTAGATACAGTTATGCAACTTATTCTATCTAATTCTATTTGATTGTTGTGGCTTTGAATTTCAAACTGTTAAAGAGCTGTGAGACTTTGAATAATTTTGCATATCGATTTGTAACTAATTCTATTCTATAAATAGAGAGTCGCAAAATGTACACGCTGCTCAAGCGCTTCTAAAAATCATAGCGCAAGGCTACAGTAATGTTTCATGTCTATTCCATACTAAACAAAAAAAGAAAGCGAAGGTCTTTTTCTTCATCATAGGAATTGCGCCATGCAATTTTCCAGCAGAGCACTACGTTCACTTGATGGGTAGCGTGAATGCCATCTGTTTGGAGAACATCAGCGCGGAAGAAGCACTCTGTAAAGAGACGTGCGGACCAACGGACCAGTTTGCGAGGCTGCAATGGGCAGAGTTTCTACATGTGTCTTTGTTCTTTCTTTGTCTTTGTTGTATATTTAACTGTGTTTCTGAAACAATTTCCGATCGCATATTTTATTGCGGTACGTTATTCCGTTAAATGATAGGGAGATGAGAACTGGTACTAATGAGAGGATAAATATTGATCTCCCAAGCGCAAACCAAAAGGCAGCAGAAATCATAACAAGATGTTCGTAAATCTTGTACTCGCGCTGAAGGTATTCATTTTTGAATTTTCATAGCGTTTGGCAGATGAAAAAGATTTCCATATGATTTCATCACAAAATTCGAACATGTATATAACGTATTCATAATCACTGTCGTCTATAATTTGAAATTTTGGTTGGATGCACTTGACGATCTTGACTTCTTCATGCTCGTATCCCTTCATCTCTTTGTTTTTCCGTCTAACAACAAGTCCCATCCTCTAGCCGATAGTCTTATCAGCAAAGGAGATATGATCCATCGATCATCGCTTGCACATTTGAGTACATTTATTTTGTTCCGACATTAATTACAAAGCTTCGCTGCTTTGTTCTAGACTTTAAGGAAAGCATATGACAGCAACATGACCAGCTTACGACCAAGCTGTAAAACATTATACACAATCTGTCGAGCCTAAAATCTAACGTTTGAATGAGCGCACTGCGCGTTTCAGACCATTATTGTTCAAGTCATCCTCTATCCTGTTGCTTTAGAAAACTTTCAAAAGAGAGTGGCGTCGAAAACATCAAAACGCCGGAGTCAACCAGTGTGACCTAAGAGAGAATGAAGCAAAAGAATTTCTCTTTAGCGCCGCTCTTCAATGAATCTTCATCGAGCACTGCTTCCCACTTCATGCGCTGTGAGAAAACAAATTGATGTGGGTGCTGAAAGACAAAGAGAAGGCGGTTCTGATAACGTGTGCAATGGAAGGAACAGCATCACTGTGAAAGCGGAAAACGCTTTGAAATCATCACTTACAATGGAAGTCCCTTACTTCAAGTCTGCAAGAGTTAGTGTTGTACACTCCTCGATGCTCGCACCATAATGTAGCTGTCGAAATGGAAGAGTGAAACGAAGTGACGGTGCTTCAAGAATCAATCTCCATCATGTGGTGGGTATGCAGAGGGTTCATTATATACTGAGGAGTGCTTCAAATATAAATGCTCATTTATGAGAAACCAAGCTAGTGCAGCCGCGGAAAACGCCGTCGTCGTTTCAGATATTGCTTAGGATTATTTGAGAATTTTGTAGCTTCGTACCTCGCTAACAACCTCAGTGAGGCAATACATACCTTTAGGTTTAATATCTTACTAAAGTCGGGCCATTCACGTCCAGCCATATGGGGGACATTTTAGCTTTTCCACAGCGAAATTACATGACAGCGAAGTGAAAAGGTTGAAGTGCTTATTCAACTGAACCAAGATTGTTGTAATTGTCCTTATTTCGGAATGTTTGAAGTCACTCGAGGAACTTCATCCGCAAATTCCATTTCATTTTACAGAAACTCCTTGTTCTATAAGAAATTAGAAAGACAGCTAACGCCAATGATTGAACAAATATAGTAATATTTACCTGGCATACGGTCCTCTTAGTTAGGGAAAGATAGATGAATAGGCTCAGAACTTTTGGAGCTGTGATAAGAGAGTAAGTAGATAGGTATGGTAGGGATGGATGACTAGGGTCACCTACCCATGCTCACCAATACCTAGTATAGATTTATATGCACTATGATGGTATTAATTCCCTATACGCACAATGCAGAATAATCATTGATAATTGTAGAGAATATAACATGGAATAAAGTTACTTCTTTCTTGATCTGTGATTTTTATAATAATATGTCAAAAGTCTCATTTGAACCTCTATAGCCTAATAGTGGGCAAGAAAAACCACTTCACGCTTTTCAACGGGTTATGGATATATTCCAATCTGTACTTTCGAGCTTTTTTGGCCATTATTCACCGAAGAATAGAAGAAAATTCCTGATTTCTTAGTAATGAACGAAATTGTTGTAAATAATGCTTAAACCAACCCAACGAAATTCTGCTGACGAGATCCATGAGAGGTAGATCCCTGAGCATCCGCCAAGATACGGTTCGTCCGACGAGCACTGGCACTATCGACAAAGGCGATTTCTCTTGTAGCAGGAGAAACTATCTGTCTGTTCTCTTGCCACCAGGAAAGGTGAAGTTTTTCTCATTTGTCATCGTTTTTCCGCGTGCAGTTTGCTTCGGTTGATCGACTGTGACGTGAACAGCAGCATGCAGACCACCTTTGTCGCCCTGTCGTTAACAGCGTTAAAAGGATACTGCTCTACTGCTGCTATTTCCCGAAGAAACACAACCATCCCATGGACTCAGTGATGCTCTCGCAAAGCTCAATGAGCCAATAAAAGTACCACGCTGCCTGAAGGTCGTCCTCATGGAAATGGCACAGCAACGTGGTCATGGAGGAGTATCGAAGTTACGCCAAGAATATGCGTGTATACCCCAACTGCGCCGTGATAACGAGCAACTTAGTGGAACAATCCAAATGCCACTTCCAATAAAATGACTCAACAATATCAGTCTTATTCTCCTAGTTATGATTTTCACGAATGCGAAAGGCGAAGGCCATTAGTCATTAGTGGATTTTGCGAATCTCAAGCGCGATTCTAGGAATCGTCTACAACATGATTTTGAAAGTGTCATGAACGTACTGTCTTTTATAGGCGTAGAGTCTATACCCTCTATCGTTTAGGTAATCCTATTCCGCGCAAAAACCGTTTGTTCAAAATTGTATTGCCTTCAACGTTTCATCAAGGACTCCCTCTCACCAGGGCACTACAACTTCGGTCTTTCCCGGGGAGTGTTACTAAGGAAATCTCTCTTCTTGGTAGAGAGAAATCAAAGGAAAAAGCAACGACCTCTTCGTGGCGGTGTGCATTCCTTCCAATTTCTCGGTGTCTTTCCGTACGGAGGGCCTGCAGAGGAGCACAGCGGAAGTAGGTGTCTGTCTGCCGCTTGAGATCAGCCAAATGCAAAGCGTTTACAATGGACACGGCTAGGCGTGTCCACCACATATGTCATGTTCTTGCGCTTATGTCAGATCTTTTCCTAAGAACGCTAAGTATATAGAGCTATGTAGCACTTAAGAAAATTTTGATAGCTATAATTTCAGTGAAGCCTGCGTCAAGAAAAAGGACTCAATTGCCTCTGTTCTTGGCGGCATTAGTCAAAATTGTGAAATTCGTTGCGAGAGATTCAAACGAGAAGGTTGGAGTAGCGATTTTTTTTAAATGAAGAACACGATTCTGCATGAAGCTGTCTTCTCCGGAAGTGTTCGCTGTGGCTACGAGCTCCTGTGCGTTGATGTGTTCAATTTTCATAGTTTTTGGTTGAAGTACACCGTGCACATCTTGTATAACCTCTCTCACGGATCAACCTGTAAAGAGATTAAGTGCCTTGAGCTCGTGCGACAAAGCTGTATTTTATCGGTGACTTTAATATGCCGGAAATCAATTGGAGTAACCTTGGAATAGTTACAAGTTACCAAAACTTCATCCACTTTGTCAAATATCGTAACTATACACTCTCATTAAAAAACCGATCCGTGGCTCTAACATCCTTGACATTTTCCTGGCAATCAGTAATGATACCCAAAACGGAATTGAAAATCTTTACTCCATTGGGAAATAGTGACCATTCCAGCGGCTCTTTCGAGTAAACGTGTGCACAAGTTTACCGTTCAAAATCTGCAGGAGGCCTTTTTTCAAGGGTGATTATGATCTAATATGCAACTATCTCTCGTGCTTTTTGAGTAGGAAACCTTGTAGAAACGGCATCCAAAAATGAGACGCCTATGAAATGCTTCTAAGTATTCTTCGCACACAAATGAAATGTTTATTCCTTGGGGTGAGGTAGAAGCAAATCGCTCAGTTCTACCCCTTACTTGCGGAATATGTTAGATATCGAACATTGATTTTCAACAGCGCTTTTATTTCAAATTCTTCCCACGACGAAAAATACAAGGATTTCTCAAAAATTTCTTTCAAAAGCTCGCTATGTACAATAAGCAAATAGAAAAGATTATAATAAACTCAGATAAAAATTATAATTTCTACCGCATTCTAAATAGCAAGCTTAGAGGAAACTAAACACGCAGGCGTTCTTATTCAGGAGGAAGTTAGAGTAGTTAGTTTCTGCCCATGACAGGGCTAATCTACTGGCGGACCAGCTTTGTGAGATGTATTTAGAGGATGATGGGAATTTTCCCAGTTTCGAAGCCAACACCAAAACTCCTATGCAAATACTCCCGTTGAAATATAGGAAGGATGTATTCGAAGTTATCCAAAAATGACCAAAGTTTCGTTCCTTGACACCAGACTTTGTTCTATTGACGTTCGTTCAAAAAGTCGCTCATGTCATTGGGGAACCATTTGCTTACATCTGCTATCGATCATTGATGTTATAGAAATACCAAATAGATGTAAGCACCCTTTTGTAACTCCTCTGTTAAAAAAGCCTTCTACAGATTACAGGCCGGTCGGCATCCTTGTTTTCAAGAATTTTTGAAAAATTATTTTAAAAAATCCATTACGGGGCATTTCGCTCGTTCCAGAAACTTGACATGGCTTCGTAGGTGGCAGATTTCTTAAAACAAATAGGCTTAAGGTATCAATGACTGCACAATCACTATGGATGGCAACAAGTTCTGTGACATAGTTTACGTCGATTTCTCGAAAGCGTTTGACAGAGTCGCCACAAGAAACTGATGAGCAAAGCTGAGCACCTTGGGTTCCATCACCTGTTAGCTGAACCAGGGGGTATTTTACATAAAGGACTTTTTTATTTCAACTCATAAGCTGGCTCGTGCTGACACGCTATCAACGTCTGCGGAAACTTTCAAAATCCGACCTATAATCAGCTGTGTGAATGGACCAACCGATAGAATATCATGGTTTCTTAACAACATTGTAAGCCAGCTGTTACCCATGGTCCCCTCACACCTGACCAACACAAACCAATTCCTTGCAAAGCTACGCAGTTGTACCATTGGTCCAAACTGCGTGATGGAGTCGTTTGATGTGGAATCGCTTTATACAAATGTTCAAAACGACCAAGCATTGCAGGCATTGTCTGAAATGCTGGACCGACACATTGGTAATATTAACACCTTTGGACTAATCAAAGCACACATCATGACTTTAGCCCAGGAATGACTCTCGTGTAATATCTTTAAATGGTCAGGCAGATACTTACTTTACTTTGATACTTTGATGGTCCTTTGTCGGCTGGGGGTCTTCTCAGCGGGGACCACAACTCTTCCAGACCGCTCGATCTCTGGCTGCTTGCATCCAGTGAGGCAGACTCCGCTCTCTGAAAGATCTTGAGAATGAGTCTGCCCATCGCGTTGGCGGTCGTCCCAGTGGTCTCTTATGGTCTCTCGGGAGCCATTCTGTGACACGGAGACTCCATCTATCGTCCTTTCGTCGAAGCAGGTGTCCGGCCCAGCGATATTTGGACTTCTTCATGTACTGCAGCGGGTCTGCTAATTGCGACTTCTCCCGTAGCTCCGAGCTTCGTAGGCCTTCTTGCCATTGCTGACGAAGGCTTGTCCTTAGAAGACATCTCTCCAGTGCACGATGCGTAGTTTGCATCGCTCTGGCGATTGTCTTGTTGTCGGGCCAGGTTTCCGTCGCGTAACACATCGCAGGCAGTACAGAGGCGTTGAATATCGAGGCCCTGAGGCCGGGATCCTTGACCTGATCGGTGACTTCGCGAATCGAACTGAAGGCTGCCCATGCTGCGCGTCTCCTGCGGGTGATTTCAGGAGCGAGGTCGTTATCCATGTTCAGCTTTCTTCCCAGATAGACGTAGGAGTAGACCTGTTGCAGAGCGACTCCATTTAATCTTACGAGTCCCGTGTCACACCACTGGTTGACCATAAATTGTGTCTTGGACATATTCATGTCCAATCCAATCTTCATACCTGCCACATTGAGCTCGTTCAGCATTTCCTCGGCTTCTGCCGTGCTGGTAGAGATCAGAACAATATCGTCGGCGAAGCGAAGGTTGCTGATCCGTTTACCTTCGACAAGGTAGCCTTTATCGTCCCAGTTCAAGTCTTTCATGGCATCCTGAAGTGCCGCTGTGAATAGCTTGGGAGAAATCGTGTCTCCCTGCCGTACTCCTTTCCCGATAGGAATTTTAAGCTTTCGATCGAACAGCTGGATGGTAGTCGATGTGTTCGAGAAGCATTCGTCGAGAAGTCGGATGTAGGGCGATGGTATACCAGCGTGCACAAGGGCGTTCAGAATGGCGTTGATTTCCACAGAGTCGAACGCTTTCCGATAATCCACGAAGACAAGAACAAGTGGGAGGTGGTATTCGCGGCTCCTTTCGATGAGCTGTGAGACAGTCTGAATATGGTCCATGCAGGAGAAATCCTTGCGAAACCCTGCTTGCTCCACTGGCTGATATTCATCCAAGCAACGCTCCATGCGGTTAAGCAGTATCTTGGTGAAGATCTTGTACACAACCGAGAGAAGACTGATGGGTCGATAGTTGTTGATATCCTCCTGCTGACCTTTTTTGAAGATTAAAACTGTTTTCGACTCCTTCCATGAGTCCGGAATCCTACCAAGTCGAAGGTAGTGGTTGAAGTGCTTGGCAAGAAGTGAGCAGACGGCACTGCCACCCGCACGAAGGAGATCAGCAGAAATACCGTCCGGTCCGGGAGCAGTGCCCAGCTTCATCCTTCTGATAGCATGAGCAACTTCTGATTCCAGAATGGGAGGTACTTCCTCAGCTGGTGGCATCAAGCATTTCGGGACAGTGATGGAAGAACGGAACAGATCTGTGTAGAATTCCTGAACGATGGCCTCCATCGCTCTTCGAGACGTTTGCGTTGTTCCATCCTTATCCACGAGGGCTGACATTATTGCCTTCTGATCGCAGAGATCTCGTTTGCAGCGCTTTATGCTTGAACCTTTCCCAGCCGCTTCTAACAGCTTCAATCTTCTGTAGGCTTGAATGGACTCCTTCACTGCAATTCGACAGGCCTTTGAGATGGTGACTTTTTCCAGATGGGAAGCATTAGGATCCAGTTTAACAGCTCTTCTTTGCTCCAAGAGTTTAATCGCATGTGCGTTGAGTCTTGAAGCAGACGGCGATGTGGCTCCGCAAGAGCTGCTAGCACATTTCAACAGTCCTTTGGAGAGAAGGTCGTAGTCTTCCGATGGATCTTCAAGAAGATTCCAATCATACGACTTTATCGCATATTCCAACTCCTCAGACTTGAATGTGGGGATCCTCACCGGTGCCGGTTTATGGGTGTCACGCTTGAACATCCTCTTTTTGAGAGTCAGCTTCGCACGGACAAGACGGTGATCCGAGCCGGTGTCAAGTGAAGGCAGCACGGAGACGTCGAACAGACTCCAGCGTCTGTTTGTAAGAACATGGTCGATCTCCGAACGTGTTTCTCCATTTGGGCTTTCCCAGGTCCATCGTCGGTTTGAAGGCTTCTTAAACATAGAATTTCCATGGTAGAGACGGCACGCGGATAGGAAGTCTATCAGGCGCTCTCCGTTTTCGTTCCCTGAGGAAGTTCCATGTGGTCCTAGCCTCCATTTGTCGTGATCATTCGTACCGACGATAGCGTTAAAGTCACCAACGACAACTTTGTAGTAGCTCTTCTCGTCGTTGACAGTCCTTTCGAGCAGCTTGTAGAATTCCTCATTTTCTTCATCTGTGGCCGCAGATGTTGGAGCATATCCATTTATGATGGAGATGGTTCCTTGATCTTTGGTTTCCAGACGAAGAACAGCTACTCGCGGACTGATGATCTTGTAAGAGTCTACTAGGTGGTGCACTGTCGAATTGACGAGAAATCCAACTCCGCCAATATTCTTTCTGTCCACCTTTGCTCCGATAATGAGAAGCTCGTTGAGAAGCTCGTCAGGCAGATACTTTTCTCAAATCAGAGGATTGGCCATGGGACAACGGCTAGCGCCTGTACTTGCGATCTGCTTTATGAGCAGGATAGAAGAACCGGTACTTGTGCGCTCACCATTAATGTATTGTAGGTATATAGATGACTGTTGTATTGTTACGTCAACACAATCCGAAATGGATGAGTGTTTCCGACTACTCAATGAACAGTCTACCTACATTAAGCTTACACGGGAAACTCCAAAGGACGGTTGGCTTCCATACCTCAACACCCAGGTCAAAGTTTCCAATGGCGTTGTTAGTGTTAAATGGTACCGGAAACCAAGCTCAAAGAATATTCTGATTCACGCGACCTCTGCTCATCCTGTAGCCATAAAGCGTAGTGTCGTAAGAAACATGTTTCGAACGGCCTCACAAGTGTGCACAGGTGATCAGGAGCGGCTGGAATCATTGAGATTGGCTTCAAATATAGCCAAAGAGAACGGCTATACCGTTTCTCATCGTCGGCACAGAGTCCAAGCTAACCGCCAATCAGAACGACCGCACGAAAGCAGGGTACCCTTTGCATGCCTTTTATCTCTGATAAGGTAAGCGCTGCAATTCAATGGAGCATTGTGCGAGCTCAGCTGCAAAACGATATTGTTCTAGTTGACATCCCAAACGATAACATCAAGCGGCAGCTAGTTAGAAACAGGCTCTACGATAAGCAGTGCTTGTCAGAGAACTGCGTTACATGTCCCTACGGTAAACTAGGTGATTGTTCTCATATGGGGGCAATCTATCAAATCGAATGTCAGGCTTGTAACGCCACATACATTGGGGAAACCGGAAGAAGGCTAGCTGTTCGAGTTAAAGAGCATCTGGCTGGCAAAGATCGTATTAATTTAAGAACACCTCTAGGAAGGCATAGGGCGGTTGACCACGACGGTAACGATTTTGGCATTAGATGCACGATTCTGGCCGTAGAGACAGAAATTTCGGCACGCAAAGCGTTGGAGGCGTTCTGGATCTTCGCAAGGAATCCTAGTATAAACGACCGCCATGAACGTCCGTCAATCACACATGACTTTCTGCCGTTTGTGCCTAGATGTGAGCTGTAGAATAGAGGACGACGTGCAGGGTCGTTATCATTTCATAGTGGTATACAACCGCTGCAGTAAGTCTCATTCGTCCTCGCTAACCTTACTAACGCAGAGTGGCATCGGCACTCTTGGTGGATCGAATCGTGAGTGCATCCTTCTCTTCGAAGTACTTTGGTGGGGCCCTCTTTGCTCTCGGAAATGCTGGAGGGCTACGGGGTAGAGTGCAACTTCAATCTTGCACTACGTTCAGGCCTCTGAAGACGACGATCTCGTCGAAACGTTGGGCCACGCATAAATAAAGAAGATTCACCATAACAACCTCGTTTTGGCACAATATTAACACTTGAAGAGCAAGTCACAATGTTTATTTGATTGATAGTGTAAATACTGCTCACATGCAACAAGCAAGTTAGGATATGTGTTTTTCAATTCTTCATGTTGTACCGTTGGTTGATGTGAAACTGCATGCGAACAGAAATTCTGCTATCAATTGAATGAAAATCGCGAAATTTCGGACGGGACATGGCGCAATCTCTTTTTTGGCAGTGAAAAATAGTCGCCTTCATGCTCTTCAAAGCAGGCTTTAAATCATTGTTTTTCTCGAAAAATAAAATTTATATAAAACTCCTAAAAACGTAACTTATTGGGTAGATGAAATAAAACTTCAAAGGAAGTTATGCTACAATTTTCCTCGAACAAAAAATTAATCTAACACTTTTGTAGAGTCTCTAGTTTAATGTAGAAAAAGCCTATTTCGATTTGGAAGAGTTCGGTTTGATTTCAGAAGTGTTAGGCAAGCGTGGAAGGGTGTCCAATTTGACGCGAGCATAGTATATATTAGATTCTGAATATCAAGGAGTGCTGCAAAATGTGTGATTTGTGATGCGTTTCTCCATGGATTTTGGTTTCCCTCTGCTCATTTCATTATTTCTTCTAATGTTTTCCTACAAACTTTATACTACACACTTGTCCAGATCTCGAACAAATAGATCCATAGAAGAAGTGGAATTTTGTGTTCGGTTAAACGATGAACACACTTTTCGGGATACTTGGTTGTTTGGCGAGCGGTGCAGTGGGAGCCGGAGTGCTCATTTTGGATTCTTTCTGCATAATTGCCCAAATGTCGGACAGTGAAGGTATCTTTTCTTTTCAAAACCGCCTTCTCCGCAGAAATGGGAGGTTGGCAACAATAAACATAGGTTATAAATTCTAAACCGGTTTTCTTCTGCTAGAAAATGCTATCGAGAGCAATGTTGAAGATGCAGAGGCACAGAGCACATATAAACGACTGGTTAGCAATAGCGACGTCCTATTTAGTTCTATACAAAGTAGGAAGGGCTGTTGAGATCGCTATCACTCTGGTGGTGGGGAATTCGTGTACAAAACGGTTGAAGCCAGTCATGAAAGCGTATGCAGCGGTGAAGGCGCTTAGAAAGGGAGTCGAAACAGTCGCTTCCATAATCACGAAGCACATATGTATAGTCCTTTATCACATTCCTACATCAAAGGCGACTCCTTCAACGAATGTGCTGCCTATAAGCGAAATTCCTGGAGACAAAAACGAGTATAGTGCCTCATTGACACACAAAGAACTAGATGACCTTCTTCGACTAGAAAGCACCCAAGTTTATAGAGTGAACCAGTTCGAACGGTGCCCTCTGAGTTATAGGGGACCTTTAGGGTAATACTGGAAGCTCATATGACACCCAGAAGCGCTTCGGTGGGTTGTAGAATGATAACTACTACTGATTGATCCTCCAGAGTGTAAGCTTTGTAGAGGTTCCGTTTTTATTTACATTGCCAAATCAGTTATAGAAACTCAAGACAT
Organism: Heligmosomoides polygyrus bakeri; assembly: GCA_947359475.1. Classification (NCBI taxonomy): domain Eukaryota; kingdom Metazoa; phylum Nematoda; class Chromadorea; order Rhabditida; family Heligmosomidae; genus Heligmosomoides; species Heligmosomoides polygyrus. The sequence continues at coordinate 28,431,327 of OX375869.1, read as the reverse complement.
AGGCGTCGTGAGCAGGAAGTTTGGGCGAGTGGTTGTTTTTAAGCCCGAAACACGTTTCCCTTTCTTATACGCCTGAACGTTTTATGCCGTGTCATCCATATATACCTCAAAGCAGGTATTCCTCCACACTTCGTTTTTGTGTTTCCGCTGTTTGATCATGTTTGACTAGTCGTTCGAAGAGACCTGAGAATGGGAAGAGCAATGCAAGTACATAGATGGGCGATGACACCCTGGCTAATCGCCGTTAACGGTGTGATCCACGCTCGCATGGCATAAATGGAATTTGATTGCGGCAATCACGACCAGATCTCATTAGAGAACTAGAAATCCATCACATGGCTTCAACAGCTGCACGGTTTATGTGATCCTCATTTCATCAACGATAACCATAACGTGGAGTTGAGGAGACAAAAAGGAGAGAACTAGCCGCTGACCAATCACTGCATATTATGTAGTGGAGGGTTTGAATGAGTGACGTCAGGGTGCTGTGGGAGAAGTGGCGATTAAACCGTTGAAGAGCCAAGAGCCTAGCCGTTCAAGAACACCATGGACCATGTGCACTGAAAAGCTCCATTTGCCGACCTTTGCGGCTTGACCCCGGAGACGACAGCTATATGATAGCTAGAAGTGCCACTTGATGGGAGTCTCACTCGCATCATGTGCGAACGATCTAGCATCAATTCGAAGAAGGTATCAGTAGAAGCAAGCAATAAAGGATAAAGGACCGCGTTGCTCAATCTCTTTGGGATGCGCCACATATTCTACTTGTACGGCATGTCGTGGACGCAATTTAAATGTGTGTTTAGCCTATACAGTGAGTTACTGTGGCCAACCGATGAAGAAGCTAGAGTGTTTTATCTTTCATCTCTTCTTCTTCTTCTCCTTCAGCGTTTGTCCCGCTTCGAGACGGGGTCCGCTATTCTGGTGTGGTGACGCCACTTTACGCGATCAAATGCTTGATCAGGATGGGTACCAGCAATCTTCAGGTCCACATGCAACGTATCAAGCCAAGGCTGCCTCGACCGCCCTTTAGGCCGTTTTCCGGGCACATTTATGTTAAGGCCAATCTTTCGAACAGTGTCACCACTAGCTCGAAGAGCGTGTTTGAGAGTGTTTTATCTTTATCCATACAAATTCACCGACCTCGTAGTGGTGTGGTGGGATACCTGCATGGCCTAGGCGGAGAACCCGAACAAAGAGCCTGCTTCGGAGGTGCAAGCGGCAGGCGGCGCCTTTATCCATGCACCGACTTTATTCACTGACTGCGGAGAGGTACAACACACGTTACCAGCAGGGTTGTGCGGAATTTTTCCTAGAAAAAAGCGGAACACGAAACGCAGAACGGAATGGTTTGAAAACAACTCAATGCTAGAAGACGAAGCCCGAAAAAAATAATGAGAGGGTTCTGCTCATAATTTCATGAACTATACTTTTTTGACACTAATTAGATACCTACGGAGCGCTTCAGTTCAATTTGGCATCAGAATTATTATTTTCTTTGACTGATTATCCGACGTGCGTCTATAATAAAAAAATAAAGGATAAAGGACAGCGATATTTAATCTTTTTGGGATGCGCCACGCATTCTACTTGTAGGAGGCGATCTGAAAGCGTTTTGGCCATACAGTCATTTGCGTTGGCCAGGCGATGAACAAGTAATGTGGGATTGATTTTTATCAGACGAGTCTGGTGCCAATTCATCGACACCGGAGGAATGGAGTGCTTGGTTGGCCTGGCGGGAAGTCTGAACCAGGAACATGATATCAGTTGCATGCGACAGTCGGCACCTCCCCCGACTGCGCTACACGTACCCACCCAAATCCCGAATATACAGAACTAGAAAATTCTTGCCAATGACCTATACTGGTAGATAAATTCCAAAAGAAGCAGCTCTTATATTGATTAAAGCGGCTTACACCGACTGGTGTTATGACCAGTTCAATTTAGAATTCGAGGACGGGGAATTTTCGCTTCCACCTACTACTTGAGCAGGCTTATTGTTTGCCGAGCAAAAAAAACTCTCGGAATACAAAACGGCTTAAAACGTGTGCTAAATTTTTAGTAACGAAATGCGTGTTGAGCTGCTGGTTATCGCTATAGCCAGAAGGAATTGCATGGGATGATTTGGAACGCTGCCAGCAGCCGCTGGTCCATTATCTCAGCGCTCAACGCATGCGCTCTCTGGGCGAGTTGAGGGCGGGGTCAGCGACGACCGGGTCGCGGAGGAGCACAGAACTTGGGTGGACCCGAAAAAGCATTCCGGACCTGATCGAGAATGGCATGCTGTAAAGTGACCACGGAAAGGCGGTCTACTTAAAGACGCCCCCTGCCCGTGAGAGCAGTCAGCCGCTCCAATTACCTCCTTTTCGGTAGGTACCGTCGCATTCCTTCAAAGTTTAAGCTCCTGAACATCCCCTTTTCAGACAATGAGCTTAACTACTGTGGTGTCCTGTGTTGCCGGGGTGACCGCTGTTGCTACTACACTTAGCGTTGTTACCGTTGTCTTTCTTGTGAATGATATCAACAACTTTTATGATGACGCGATAGGGGAGTTGGAGGAATTCAAGGTATTCATTCAACATTGCTTGTCCTTGAGTGTTGTCGCTAACCTCGTTTATGTTAAGGACCTCGCGAATTCGGCGTGGTATGAGATGAGGTCGAATCCTGCAGATGTGCTTCGGCAAGCGCGATCCATCGCTCGTCCTCGTCGTCAATTTCCAGAGCATTGCAACTGCGCTCCACAGGCAAGCAACTGCCCCGCAGGACCACCAGGACCCCCAGGAGGTAAAGGTGAGGACGGAGAGCCAGGACCCCCAGGAAACCCGGGAAAACGAGGCAATGATGGCATTTCTGTTTCTGGCGGGGGAGGAGCAGGCGGATGTATAAAGTGTCCCATTGGGCCACCTGGACCGGCTGGACCAGAAGGACCTCCGGGTCCTGCAGGTCAGGACGGAAGTCCTGGCAAAGACGCTACAGGGTACGTTGCCAGCCTACCAGGACCACCAGGACCACCAGGAGACGCCGGAGCACCTGGAACGAACGGCGAACCTGGTCCTCCAGGAGGACCCGGAGCTGATGGCACAGTTGGCAAGGGCCTTCCTGGACCAGCTGGGCAAGCTGGCCCTCAGGGACCTCCTGGACCAGCTGGAGCAGACGGAGGCGTTGGAGGCGAGCCAAATCCAGGACCACCAGGACCTGCCGGGCTGCCTGGAAATCCCGGACCAGCTGGATCCGACGGACCACCTGGGGAGCCTGGAGTTGCTGGTGAACCTGGATCAGATGCAGCGTATTGTCCTTGCCCACCCAGGACTTCTGTCTTAGCCGTTAAGAAACGAGCGTCATCGCGTCACGAGACAAAGAAGACGGCGGTCACCGCGTTAAAAAGGGTTCGAACTCAGGCGAAGGCGGTAGTTAAGAGAAACCACATGAAAAGGAACACGAGCAAGAATACGAAGAACGTGGATATCACGAACAACACGAAGAAGAAGCAATGAAATCTTTCCTATTGCGCTTAGAACATCAAATTTTGTGTTCTCTAATAAAAAATGTTCTAATAAATGTTTTAGTAGACGGTTGTCTCCTGCATGCATCAGTGCTCTGAAACTATTTGTCCTCCTATGAAATAGTGGGTGTGGAACCTGCTCCTAGAACTCGCCTTGCTTACACATCACATTTGAGCCTTGCAATTTAGACATTGACATTGGCCGGAATAACGAACCAATTGCGTAATATCAACGCTCATGGGTCAAAGGATGAATGTTTGCTCCCTTTTTAACATGTAGCTAATTCTAGCTCTTCAAGATATCGTCCAGGCACATTAAGTGTGTGTGCATGGTCCAGGTAATAATTTTTGAGGGTTCGTAGGTCGCAAGTCACAGAAGTCTGACGCAGGTTTTCAGAAACAGATTGGGGGAGGCATAAGAAGAAGAGCCTGCTGCCAAGTGCATTATGGGCACCCTTTTCAAACAGTAAAAGAAAAATGCTCTATGAGGCACTCAATGGGTTGAACCGCATTTGCAAAACGATCTTCCTGAAAGTGCTTCAGGATCATTGACGCTCACTCTTTTACGGCTGTTTGTTGTGCAAAGGCGAGGCCTTAGCTTTAGGAAGAATACAGAATTTTTTCTAGCTGTTAGGACTTTTAACAAGAAATGTAGGATTATTCTCTTCGTCGCTCTTGGTTTTCGCCGCTAACAGACGACGATACGATGGCAACGAACAAGAGGCGCAACCACATATTGGTCAACAGATCGAACAGAGTGTAGGCAAGGAGATCATCATGAATTTCACTTCCAACTTCGCCTGATCCATGCTGCTAGAGGGCAACCACCACTTCGTCTGAGCCCCTGGATATTCGTGATCTGTATTTCCGCATGGAATTGTGTCCAGGGTGTTGGGAGTGAAGCTATGCTGCAAAGAAGTTGTGGAGACGGAAACGACGCCTGTAGAGGGTCGAATTGGGGTGCATCCAAGGTAGATATAGGCCAGGGTAAAAGGCACCGTAGGTGACGAGCGACCTTTTGAGTGGAAGGGTTTCAACAAATGTTGACAAAGGGGTGAGCCCATAAAGGCAGTCATAATGTAACAAAACGAATGCAATCTAAACTGCTTTTCTGGATCAACGAGCGCAGGCTAAGAAATCTGTTCAACACTTTATAACGAGAGCACCCAAACTACCAGAAAGCTTATGCGACGGGTCGCAATGCTTTTAGATGATATCTCTTCATAGTAGAGCTTTTAGCAGGCAAAGCTGGATCAATTCACGACATACTGTTCTAAGTGTGAAGCGAAAATGCTGATATTGCAGAAATTCACCAAGCATCACTGTGCGGTGACGCAGTTGAATGGATGGATATCTAACGGTTCCGATGCGTTTTCGGCGTTAAGCAGGATTCTCTTCGTCCCGAATGCCAACCTTTCCCTTCCATGGCAAGATTATCTTCAAAGAAAGTGACACTCAAATATGCCCTTAATGTTCCTTCCACTGGCCGGCTTCGAAATTCCCTTGCACCACTGTTCTACGAAGACTAATTAACTGCTGACAGACCAGCTCAGGTCGCCACTGGAACCAGTTGTTCATCATTTGCAGACATTCCTTGAATGCCTTCAGCTTCCCTAAAAAGACCTTAAGAAGTCGTATCGTTTGGAATACTTTAGGACTACTATTTATTTAATTTTTATGCACTACAAAGAGTGCGCCTCAAATCAATCAAATGCGTCAGAATGCTAACGCCAGTAAAATCGAAATATGGGGAAAAGAAAAAAGTGTTATGATTAGATCAGCTATAAAAATTACTCAAGCCTAGCTAAACTGAGCCAGCTGATTGAAGATCCAACAGCTATTGGCTGCAGATAGAACAGCGTGCCATTAAAACACACCGTTAGTGATGACTTCTATAATACAGGGAATTTACCACCAGAAAATGAATCAGGCTGATAACTCGTGCACTGACCTCTAGCAAGAAGGAACGTTCCTCTCTACGACGAGCTGCTCACCACCCTGCTTTTGTTTCATTGTGCGATTCTTTCTTGCCGCCTCATGTAATGTACCATTTCGACATTACTGAGCGCCCTGGCCCGCACCCCACATAATCCTTTATTCCACTTTCACGCATTGGCTGCGATTTGATATTTGGCGGTTTTCTGAAGCTGCGGCACGACGGTCTTCATCGAATGATTTCTTGGAAGTTGCTCATTAAAAGTTCTACGCCACATTGTACAACGACCTTTTAAGGAATCATTCTTCAGAAGGATATCGGAAGAAGAGGTTGAACCAAGAGATAACCGCATCCTTTCTAGATAAGGTTCCACAGCCCTCAGAAAAAGCTACAACCTTGTTAAGCATCAGGAAGCTTCCATAACAACAAGTACGAAGGTGCGTGGCGCAAAAGAACTGAACCTCTTTGAAGATTGTGAAAGTTGCATCATTATGGGAAATCCCATAGACAGGGACCTACTCAGGCACTCCAATAAATAATCAACCCTTTCCGAGCGACTACCGATGCCCTTAACATATTGAATGAATCAGCCGGTCTCAAATGAGGTCAGAAGGTATTTGCAGAGACGTGACTTTCATTGCTGTCGATGTGGTGGCCGACATTCCTCAATCAATGTAAAAACTTGTTTGGCAAGAATGCAACCAAAAAAGATGGACTTTTGCGCTGTCAACAATTAATATGGTTTAGTTGAAAGAATGAAATGCAAATGTTGGCTTAGTTAGTTGGCCAAAGGGATGAGCCACGCCCTATACTCCAAAGAGAAATCGGAGGCGATTAGAATTGGTGCTCACCAGAGCCTGTTTGGCCTAGGTACTGACTTGTGGTTGTCAGCCGATGTACTGTGTTTCATCATTTCCAGGCAAGTCTGGCACCAAATGCCGCCCGCGAAGGGAAGGCAAGCTTGGTTGTCCTGGACGGGAGCCGTACGAAGGAGCTCGGGGTTGGTGTTCACATAACAGCAAACGTCAGCGATGCGCTGTTGATAAATACGTAGTTGAACTATTTCAGACAATTGATTTTTTTAAATTCAGCTTTAAGCCTAAACCCTCTCCTCCGAAGAATTTTCATTGAGAAAGAAAACATGAAGGATAATAAGGATAAAGGACAGCCTTACTCAATCCCTTTTGGTATGCCTCTAGCATTCTATTAGGTCGTCCCATAAGTCCTTGCATTTTTTTCAACGATTCACTGCAGATTTCGCCGGCAGACTCTTGCATAGCGCTGCATAGCTTTCGAGAGAGAAGATTTGCTGTATCAGAACATGTATTGCATTTCTTTTTTCATCATGAATTTTGTCAATTTTTAAGTCGTTGAAATAAAAAGTGAAAAAGTGAAAATGTAGCCGTTTGCGCACTTGTTCTCTCCGCTTAGGTTTGTAATTTTCTGCGCAGTTTTTTATAGGACTTTAAAGACGATGTTCTGCACTACAGGAATATGTGTTAGTGCTATTTGCTCATTTGTTCCTTATTGATTTTTAGGTCATCAAATTGGGACATCTGAAGGAGGTAGGTTATATTTGCCGACAGCTCCTGCTCTGTGGTTGGAATTTTTGGGTTGGTCTTATATGTCGTTCGAAAGAGAATGTTCTGCTCTATAAGAATATGTGTCGCGTTTATTGATTTCTATTGAATACCAACAAAATTCCAAAAAGAGAAAAATCGTCTTCACCAACAACTCCTTATCCTTCTTCAGTTGTTGATAGTCGACAGAAATCAGCGTGAGCCAATAAACGCGACACAAATTCTTACTGAGCAAGACATCCTCTTCCAAACGACATATAACACTAAGCAAAAAAGTCCAACCCAGAGCAGGAGCTGTCGGTAAAAATTCGGACGGAAAAGTCGGACGTCCCAATTTGATGGCCTAAAAGTCAATAAAGGACAGGTGAGAAAATAGGACCAACACATATTCCTGTAGTATAGAACATTGTCTTCCAGGTACTATAAAAAACTGCGCAAAAAATTACAAACCTAAGCGGAGAGAACAAGTGCGCGAATGGCTACTTTTTCACTTTTTCATTTTTCACTTCAACGACAAAGTTCACGAGAAAAACGAAATGCAATACATACTTTGATAGAGCAAATTATTTTCTTTCGAAAACTATGTAGCGCTATGCAAGAAATCGCCGGCGAAATCTGCAGTGAATCGTTGAAAAAAACTGCAGGGACTTATGGGACAACCTAATACATACTTCTACGGGATGTCGATTTGAATACGTATTTTGCCACACGCTACTTGCGGTGGCCAGCCGATGAACAAGTGATCACTTTAAACTTTCCAGACAAGTCTGATACCAATTCACCGACCGTGAGCCTGAAATCAGAACCAAAACTGTGGTATCGGGTGCACGCGACAGTCGGCACCTCTGCCGACTGCGCTCAGTGCGCTCTTGCACGAAATAGTACGCATGAAATGGTCAATCGGGTAGGTGAGGATGGGGAAGAGATGAAGAAAAACAGTGGCCGTCGAAGTCAATTCACATGAGGGAGAACGGGGGCGGATACCAACTTAGTAGGTCCGCTAACTTTATTCGTACCAGTTCAAGGAAGAACTACTACGAATTCGACATCATGCCGAGGTTCATAGAAAGTCGGACATGGAAACTTTTTATGTCGACGTTCGGCGCTGTGAGGACAAAAATATTCCGAAGCAAGGCTGAACGCGAACGATGGGAAATTTCCACAGATTATCTACTCGAAGGCCCAAAAAAATTTTAGAAGAAGTTCGTCTAAGAACGATTTGAGAATTGATCATTGAATCTTTCTCTCGCACTGAAAAGCGACTTTTTATCGACAAACATCTTCAGTTGATCTCAAGTCCGGTTTCTGACCCAGTTACGGTTGTGTAACAATGATGTTGTTTATGCCATCATCTGAGTGTTATCCCTTGTTATAACCACTGAAGCTTCAGGCCCAGACCCGTGCTGCAAATTTAAATGTTTTGTTCAGGTCTTACAAAGCACTACAACCGTCTCTTTTCTAAGCGTTTAGATTGCTTCAAATTTAATGAAATAAACCGACCCGATGGACATCGGCAGCCACTCTACCTATCTTCCCCAGAAAAAATCAAATCTCACAACAAGCACATCTTTGCCCACCCCAATTCAACAGCAGTAACAGCAACATGACAATTGATGACGGCGCACATATGGCTCGCGTACAGGCTCAAGCGTCTATATTCGTGTCATTCTCCTACAATAGACGCTCTGTTCCCCTTACGGTGGTTTGCTATTCAGTATTATCTTATCTACATTGCACAGTTTTTTAAAAATTCTACGCAGTTAATACAATTGTTGGCTGTTTGGTTGCCCGCGATCACTGCTGTCGCAGGTTTGTGTTTATGTTTATGTTTATTCCAGCCAATAACTATAATAGACACTTAGATATAAGAAAAAGAAAATCCAGGATTGGTCATATAGCAACGTGAACAAAAAACGCTATTCACTGGAATTCAGGTTAGCAGAGCTCGAGAGCAGCCCAGGGTTTCTGTGGCATCGATAAGATTGAAGAAAGGGGAAAAAATTGAATAGTGTAGAAAAAAGAATGCGTCACAAATTTCAAATTTACTGAAGACGCTGGCGTTACGACTCCCTAAGCACGTCATCCTGGGGCGGGCCCCATTTTCAAGGGACTCTTTAAATTGGTACGCACCCCAGGCGATTGCTTAGAAGGGAGGCACGAGACGAGCACTTTTATACATTGTATAAATGTGCCAGCAAGGGATATATGTATAAAGTGAATATGTAAGTGTAAAAAATATGCAAATTTAATAATATGCGATCAAGGGCTAAGCTTTCTTAAGCTGTGCTTGTGCCAGTCGCTTCAATTAGAATCATAGGAACGCGAAAATGAGCTTTTAAAAATGAAAAATAAGTAACACGCTATTAGAAAACAAAGAAATGAATACAACACGATTTAATAAAACTGATACCTAACACATGTAAAGCATGGAAAACATATGTGGTAGTACAGAGGTTATCACTTTGATCATAGATGGTACCGACACGTTCCTGTAATATTCGTCGTCACAAAACTTTATTTTTTTAATTAGAAAAGTCCCAGCTCTTTTAAATACGACTCCAGCCTCTCACTGAAAGTCGCCGATGTTGTCGACGACACCACAGCAGTAATCAAATCATCCCAGACTCTTACAGTTCGTACAAGAAATGAGTCCAAGAACTGCCGGGAGCGGACCCTTCCTTCAGGGTGTCCTCTTGTGCGGTGGTTGGAATCTACAAAATTTAATAATTCATGACTATCCAGGTCAACACACCCAGAAATTATTTTATAAATAAGACATTGGTCATATATGACTCTTCTTAGCTGCAAAGATGTGCTCCACTCAATGTGAACTGTTCAGGAAGGCTAGCTAAACTTACTGCTGCTGTGCAGTAAGTTCAGCTAGCCTTCCTGAACAGTTCACATTGAGTAACCCATTTCTGACAAATACTTTAGAAAGCCTTTTTTGGACTTTTTCGATTCTCTCAATGCATGCTACTTTAGACGGAGCCCAGATTGGTGTGCAAGCATTGGTCTAACATGTTTCATTTCATTTATTGTACAGGTTGTGCGCCTTAAACAAACAAAAGTAGGCAAAACCAAAAAGCTGCTGTCTGAGTGTTTTTCAATCCTTTGATCCCAAATGTTGACGGTTCAAAAAACACTCATACATTTGACAGCAACAATGCACAATAATAATCCTAAATATCATTAAAGCAAGTTTTCTTCATCTGCCAGTGTTTTCTTGGAATATACGTGTTGTAGTTGAGGACGGAAGATGGTTAGAGACTGCTACTCTTGATAACGCCGCGACTGCAATTGATAGATGGGGCGGTAGCAAACGTTTAGTTAGCCGAAGAAGCAGGCTAGGAGTTTTTCTTATATCGGATATGTCCACCTGGAACGGGAAAGTTATCATAGACGTGAACTTCAAGATTCTCTGATATTTAGTAGTTGTAAAACATTGATTCTTTCTAGTTTGGCTTTAAAATCGCTGCCCGTTTTGCATTTTATAACCTCAGATGGAAGACGCTGCATCCATCTTGCAACTCTACAGAAAAGTACACTGAACATTCTCGTGTGATTTGGCCTAAGGATTCTTCTATAGTGCAAATTAAACCCTCCAGTTCTTTCACTACTTGGTATGAACGTCCAGTATTTACTAGGCCTCATCTTGATTTCGCCCCGAAGAATACGAAAAAACGAATACAAGGTCGGCTATGATACGTCTGTGCTGCAAACTTTTCAATCCCAATTCTCTCATCCGAACAACATAGCTTGGCATTGTACTCGAATTTGACCCAGGATGAGTGCGATAAAAAACCAGTCTCGTGAAAATTTTCTGGACCTTCTCAAGCTTAAGTATTTGCTTGACAAAGGGTTCCATGCCTGTGAACAATACTCAAGATGGGGCAAAAGGTATGATTTGTGTAAACGAATCAGAATTTGGCCGTTGTTGCTATGAATATTGTGTAAGATTGAGAAAAGGGAGGTGAATTCTTTTCTCACTACTTTATTGATGTGCTCTGAAAAATCGAGTTTATTGTCAGTCATCACCCCAAGATCTCTGGAAACATCGCAGCTCTTGAGAGTAACGCCATTTATGGTGTACTGATTCCTTGCTCCTACTCCAATGTGCATCACAAAGCATTTATCTAAATTGACAGTCAGATCCTATTTCGAATCCCAAGTAACCAGTTTCCCAATACACCGAGATAGCTCTTCGGTCATTTTTATGAAGTTCTCATCATTGTAGGATCCGAATATTTTAATATCGTCGGCACAGAATTGGAGACCAATATTTTTAGAGCCTTCAAGAATGACTCAAGGCAAATCCATGCTGTAGATTAAAAACAGCAGGGGCGAAAGAGCTCCTCCTTGTGGCACTCCGCTACAGCAATGATGTCTGTCGGAAAACTTTCTCTCAATCTTCACTCTCATGTATCTCTCATGAAGATACGATCGAAACCACTTCAGCAAATTTCCGTCAATTCCTATCTGATAACGGTATGGTGGTAAAAAGTCGAGTCAGAGTCACATATGTGGTAAAGAGTTGAAAAATGTGAACATTGCACGCATTTGGAAGGCACGTAGAATAATGTGCGATTTCCCATGGGCACTACTATGCAATCAATGTATGTTTTTTTTTCGAAAGAAAGGTTATCAGAGTATAATAAGCCTAGGTCACAAATATGCGTAGTGCTGTCCCCTAATCGAAACAATACATCCTGCGGGTGTCTTTTACCAATGCACATTATAGTTGTTTTCAAGTGATATATCAAGCATCCACTTCTTAGACCACACATCAACGGCATCAAGAGCTCGTGGAAAGGCATTCGTGTTGATAAACGAGTATATTTTGGAGTCGTCCGCATAAATAGAACACGATACTTTGCAGGGAATGTAATTGGGTGGGTCCTTCATAAAAATCAGAAACATGAGACATGTCCCTTGAGCAACTTCACCTTTGGTTTCGTAGGTGTCCGATATGTCACAATTGACTAAGACTGTCTGCATTCGTTCAGTTAAAAACGACTGTAGTAACTGAAAAGGAATCCATCAAGTCCGTACGATTTTAATTTGGCAAGCAAAAATCAAGATTGGTTTAGTCGAAAGTCTCGGTATAGCTAAGATAACAGATCTTAACGTATCCGTTAGAGTCGACTATCTTTTGTGTGTGCCTCTGTGAGAAGCTTACTATCTCGCAAGTAACCATGAATCTGACTACGTGATATTCTCCTCAAAAACTTTGCTTACCGAAGCGGTGAGACCCACCTTTCTAAAGTTCCTTATGTGGAATCGGCTGAATGAAAATCGGCTTAATAAAACTTTTCTTCCGTACTGACGAAACTTGCGCCTAAAGGAGAAACCAATTGAAGATTATGGTAAGGTCGAAAGTAAGTTCTGCAGCTGCTTTTTGAGGAAAATATATGGTACTCCATTAGGAAAATTTGAATTGCGAGCTGGTAAGCAAGCAAGAGTTGTATAAACTAATTCCTTGTTGATGTCTAGAAAACTAAGTCAAGAACTGCTTGCAGATCTAAGGACAGTCTACTAGATCCGTTGAATGGTTTTTGTAAATGGACTTGAGGAAAGCTGCAAACGCTCTTGCCTCTTCCAAATCCGATTGATGAGCTCGCCCTTATCGTCAGAATTAAAAATAGACCCAATGCTTTCTTTCAGTTTAAGTCAAATGTTGATGTACTTATAAAATGTTTAAAAATTTTTGGCAAACGCTATTTTTTCTTCATTCTGCAAGCTAAGCTAAGCCAGCTCTCTTTTGTGTTTTCTTGAAAATCAGAAGATTTCTGGCGACCTATGTCTAGCCGAGAATTGCGCAGTCTCGTCACTTTAAGAGCAAGTTTTCTCACTTTTGAAGGACAACGGCACTTCTCAATTGTTTATCTTATTGGGACAAGTTTTCTAGTCATAGGTTAGCAGTTTTTCAGAAAATAGAATAGCATTTGTCTGCGAACTAAAAAAAACTTGGCTGCGCCAGTCTATTTTCAAAAAAATTGTCACAAACCGTTGAGTTGTCGGCTTCTGGGCAACGTTAAAATGAGACAACTCAATTATCCGATGCTGAAGATGAGATAATATGCATGCACGGTCACGTCATAGATTATGTTGGATCGCTGGCTTAAACTAATGTTAGTCTGAAGGTTGTGTCCCGAAAGAGTGCTGAACCTCTACACTTCCGGAAAGAGATGTATCTATGCTATAGATCCTCACATCAGCTTTCTGAGCCAAGCCCAAGGGGAAAATATGTGTTGCAGTTCTAGTTTCGGAAAGTAGAGTTTTGCAGCACCTCCGCGAGGTGATGAAGCACCCATTTATTTTGGGGCGTTATTAGCACAACTTTACTAAGAATATGGTCTTTAGAGTACGATGTAGCGTAGTCGGGAATCCTTTTACAGCCAAATTGAATCCAAAGACTTGGTTTGGGTGCCAATCCAGGTCAACAGATCATTTTATCCTCCCGGTGTCGCCATTTGATACTACACAGACTTATCTGTTTGTAGTGGCTGGCTGCCAGAGATCATTTTACAAGCCCAATATGTATTCAACGTGCCTCTACTACATTCCGTAGAAAATAGGCAGACAATAGTGACAAGACCGGATAGAAGTTTCAGTTTGGGGAAGATAGATGTTTTCCATCGTGGAATATACATTCAAGGTAGCAAAGCATAGTCACCTCAAATCGTTGAGAGCTACGTAGCTCTACCAACGATGTTACCGAGATCTTCTCGCAGTTGTCTTGGACGAAGCCTCTCGAGAGCAACGTGGTCCCGCGTTGTGAGCCCGTCAAGCAAAGCAGTCGTGGATCAATGCGCTGGCTGTCGCTTTACCGGAGCTAACATGTTAAGACACGTTGGATCCCCACCAAGACTCCAGCGTCGACGTTCGGTTTATTCGCCCCGTCATCGCTCCTCCTGAGTGGTCCCCTCGTCGCGCAGCTGACAACATCTACAGATCTTCACCTTTTCTTACCATAACCTACTTTTGTTTGAGACCTGATCACTAAGCTTAATGGATTTCAATGCATTCTCCATAACTCACTTCTGTATTCGTTACAGTTCTATTGAGTTGACCGTGATTCCATTCGCGGAGCGATCGATATGGGAGCATATAATTAAGCATCGCTAGGGGTGAGCGATGGTATAACAAAGGCCTTACATAAATGCGAAATATTTAGTCGAGATTGGATAAAGTTTTGGAATAGAAAATCCGTAAAAGAACGTTAAAAACGATTCTCTCGTTCAGGTATTGCTGTCCAAGGTAA